>CAWUFW010002926.1:1362500-1996632 GCA_963921515.1 Calotriton arnoldi
ATCATTGAGTACAGCGATGAGTCAGAGTGTTGTCAATGAGTGAGGCACTAGGGAGGTATCCGGTATCATTGAGTACAGCGATGAGTCAGAGTGTTGTCAATGAGTGAGACTCTAGGGAGGTATCCGGTATCATTGAGTACAGCGATGAGTCAGTGTTGTCAATGAGTGAGGCTCTAGGGAGATCTCAGGTGTCACTGAGTACAGTGATGAGTCAGAGTGTTGTCAATGAGTGAGGCACTAGGGAGGTATCAGGTATCATTGAGTACAGCGATGAGTCAGAGTGTTGTCAATGAGTGAGACTCTAGGGAGGTATAAGGTATCATTGAGTAAGCCTAGAAGCCTGAAAGAGACGAAACATGCTGGAACGAATCAGCTTCTTGTGACTAGCAAGAAAATAGACCTTCCTGTACAAAATCCCTTCACTTCTGCATGTTTCTCTCTTTACGCGAGGATGTTCATAAACATTGGAACTGTCATTATACGTTAAATAGGATTTATGACTCATATACTATATTTACTGTTGATAAACATGAGAATGAGAGGAGCGCCGAGAACAAAACCTAGGCCAGTGTCAGCTAGTTTAGAAATGCATAATAGTGTTGTACAGCTCTCTACAAACAGCGTTAAAATCATTTCTTTACGCTAAACATTAAACATCAGCGCTGTTCTGTGCCACCACCACACAGAGGACACTAAACATCAGTGCTTTTCAGTGCCACCACCACACAGGGGACACTAAACATCAGCGCTGTTCTGTGACACCACACAGAGGACACTAAACATCAGCGCTGTTCTGTGCCACCACACAGGACACTAAACATCAGCGCTGTTCTGTGACACCACACAGAGGACACTAAACATCAGCGCTGTTCTGTGACACCACACAGAGGACACTAAACATCAGCGCTGTTCTGTGCCACCACACAGGACACTAAACATCAGCCCTGTTCTGTGGCACCACCGCACAGAGGACACTAAACATCAACGCTGTTCTGTGCCACCACCACACAGAGGACACTAAACATTAGAGCTGTTCTGTGCCACCACACAGAGGATACTAAACATCAACGCTGTTCAGTGCCACCACCACACAGAGGACACTAAACATCAGCCCTGTTCTGTGCCACCACACAGAGGACACTAAACATCAGAGGACACTAAACATCAGTGCTGTTCTCTGCCACCACCACACAGAGGACACTAAACATCAGAGGACACTAAACATCAGCGCTGCTCTTTGCCACCACCACACAGAGAACACTAAACATCAGCCCTGTTCAGTGCCACCACACAGAGGACACTGCCACCACCACAAAGAAGACACTATACATTAGTGCTGTTCAGTGCCACCACCACACAGAGGACACAGTCACCACCACACAGAGTACTCTAAACATCAGAGCTGCTGTGTACCACCACACACAGGAAGGAAGGCAGTGAGGAGCTCTTGTTTCACGCCACCTTAGACTCACCACGAGCTCGGCGAACCTGGCGTTGAGTTCTTCCGTGGGCGGGATGGGCAGAGAGAACTCCAGGAACTGCAGGGGGTTGTTGTCCCTGAGGTTGATCTCGGGGTGTTCGCTGCCCCCAAAGCAGCAGAGGAACCCCAAGGCATGGCGACTCCTTTTGCGGGGAGCCATGGTCGTCATCTGTGCTGCTATCTACAGATCATGATCTATGAAGAAAAAACAGAAATGGTAAGAAATAGAGATTTGAATGAAATGATTTCACTTTTTCTAATATACATTTTTTATTCAAACAATAGGAAGCTGCAATAATATGTTAAAAATAAAATTTCAGTTTAAGACTATCATTAACGTCATCTTTGGATTAGAAAGATATATTTAAATTAGAAGTGGTAGAATTTTTATCAATCATAAAAGGTCTGACGAGAGGAGGAAAGATGAAACAATAAACATGATATATATATATATATTATATATATAAAAACTTCAATATATGAAACGTCACCTTTTCATGTTTATCAAGTTTTAACATTCTAAAATCCAGTCTTTAATTTAAGGCACAGTATAGCTTCCGTGCTCTCAAAATATTATTTTATTTGAAAGGTTTTATATAGCGCGAACATGACCCGTAAATGTATCGGAGCGCTGTACAAAGAAGCAGATAAGATTGGTGGGTAAAAGTGTACATAATAACAATGTAGTAAGTTAACATATTCCTTCACACTGGACAGTGCAAACTGAATCACTAATAAGTGCTACGAGTTCGTCGTAAATAAAGGACTGCAGCACCAGAAAACACTGGATTTCCTAGGATCACACAATTTGGTAAGTAGGGGAGCAGGGATTCAGCGTTAATCACTAGACTTCAGCTCCTCTCTGTTGCTCGTAGGGCCTCGCTTGTTTCAGTCTTCACTCTCGACACTTTCCTTGCTAAACATTAGATTTATGCTGACGTGACTGTACTCTATTGTGCACAATCAGTGATATTTCACTAAAAGGCTAATAAAAATCGATTTGATGCATTGCTACATTATAATAGTCATTACCAAAGTACACATTTTAGAAGGCAGATTTCATTTTTTAAACAGACTCGTTTGTAACTAAAAAATGACATAATTTCTGCACTTAAATACAGTAAATAAAAAAAACCCTTATGGTTTGCAAGTCAGAGCAAAGATTTCTGAATCACAGAGTCGGTTTCTAGCTGCAGCGTCGAGTTAGCAGCATTGTGATTTTCATGAAATATGATATCGGATAAAAATAGAAGATAAAGACAGTGCTCTATTGAGCACAACTTTCCCTAGGTGGTGTTTAGGCATGTTTGCAAAGTCGCTAACAGAACTGTTACTGCCTCCCAGTAGATTTAGTCCTCGTTTTATCACCGGCGCAGGATGAAAGGCTGAGCCGGCACTGGTGGGATTTGAAGCTGCACCGACGCATGATGAAAAGCTGAGACGGCATTGGTGGAATTTGAACCTATGCCGACGCAGGATGGAAGGCTGAGTCGGCATTGGTGGGATTTGAAGCTGTGCCGTCGCATGATAAAATGCAAAAACAAGGTCATGGATGGAATGCTTGAATTAATCCCAACCACTGGCAATCGCTCAGGGCCGCATCTCAGTCCATTATTTTTTGCCCACCATGCCACCTCACTTTGGACCCAGTCATGTGCAAATCAGACTTGACCGTGTTTCTCATGGGAAATGTCGAGCCCGAACTGGCAGGCCGGTTCCTCCCTGGACCAGAACACAAGGAACCCAGGACTGGTTTCACCCTTGTTATAGATTCTTCAGCCAAGTATAGCTTGGTTCCAGTGGCACAGAGAGCCACATCCGGGCATCCTGGCTGCACTTAGGGCATCAAATGCAAAAACAACAAGGTGATGGATGGAATGCTTCAATTAATCTCAGTCCCTGGCAATCAGTAGGGACTGTTGCCATTGGAGCAGGGTTAAGACTGATTTACATATAACTGGGTCCAAACTGAGCTGGAATGGTGTGCAAAATAACGATGGATTAGGATGACTAAAGGATCACTAGAGAGAGTGCATGAGAGGTAGAGACTGAGGCATAGTGAGAGAGTGTATGTCTCTGAGAGTGTGAGAGAGTGGGTGAGCGGTAGAGACAGAAAGGCATAGAGAGAGAGTGTGTGTCTGTGAGGGGGTGAATGAGTGGTAGAAATAGAGAGGCAGAGGGAGAGAGTGTGTCTGAGAGAGAGTGGATGAGGGGTAGAGACAGGCATAGAGAGAGTGTGTGTCTGTGAGAGAGAGTGGGCGAGAGGTACATATAACGTGTGTGTCTGTGAGAGAGAGTAGGTGAGAGGTAGACACAGAGAAGCATAGAGAGAGTGTGTGTGTCTGTGAGAGAGAGTGGGCAAAAGGTACAGATAACGTGTGTATCTGTGAGAGATAGTGGGTGGGAGGTAGAGACAGAGAGGCATAGAGTGTGTATCTGTGAGAGAGAGTGGGTGAGAGTTAGAGCCAGAGAAGCATATAGAGGGAGTTTGTATCTGTGAGAGAGAGTGGGTGAGAGTTAGAGCCAGAGAAGCATAGAAAGGGAGTGTGTATCTGTGAGAGAGAGAGAGAGAAATAGATAGATAGATAGAATAGATAGATAGATAGATAGATAGTGTAGGGTGCCCAACCTTCCCACATTTTGCAGGTTTATCCTCCAATCATGGCGCCTGTCCCCTGCCGGCACAGAGGCACTGCTGGACACCAATTGCCACACATTTTGATTCCTCATCACTTTTAACCCTCTCGGAGGACCAGCAACTCTCACTCTTTCAGCCCCTTCTGAGCTGTAAGAGAGTTGCCTGTCTGTGGCTACAAGGGAGGAACGGCCGCACTGGAGGGGTCCTGTAGCAGTGGCGTCACTAGGGGGGTGCGGGGGGTGCGGACCGCACCGGGTGACACCATCACATGGGGTGACACCTTTCCCAAATGAGACTATTTACTAAATGGTCTCATTTGGGAAAGGTGTCCGCACTGGGTGACACCAACCCTAGTGACGCCGCTGTCCTGTAGAATGCAGTTTCAGGAACACCTTCAGCTGTTGAGATGCTGGTCCAGCCACCTGCCGATAAGGAGCCCTGGGTGTGTGAGTGAAAACTCTGTCCTTTCCTGGGAGTACATCCTTGGTGTTTTTGTCTTCCATTAAGTCGGTTTCAGAGTGCCGAGATATTGTCAGATAGATGGATGGAGCCCCAGGCTCAGTTTGATATAGTTGTGGAGCGGAGGCTGCAGCACACTGACACTTGCTGCAGAGGCTATGCATTTACAACCATATTACATATGCGTGAATACACCATGAGACTGGGCACTTCTCCTATTCTCCAGGCAATTGGCCGTCCATTTTTAACCACATGCGTACGGGTAGCTTTTACATTGATTCAACATTTTCTCAATCTTGCCAAAAATGGACCAGAGGAATACGTTCGAAAATTGATTGCCTAAGAGCACGAAAGGATGCTATTTGGTAGGCCAGGATTAAAAACTGTGTGTCCTGGTTCCACGTTTCAAACTAGTTCAGCATGCCGCAACTGGGGTGCCAGCGATTCTGATGACAAAGCCAAGCGACTGCCGCTCCCAGGGAAATGCCACTATGTTGTGGGCCCTTCCTAGCTTCAGAATACAGCATTTTTTCTTAGCACACTTATGTGAAGTAGTAAAGCTGAGATTAGATTGTCGAGTATCCTAGTTCAAGGCATGTGTAAAACAAAAAGACTGGACCAGATCCTGTGGCAGGAGGTGGTATGTGTCGTAAATACTGATGTTTGCCATCGGTGGTTCAAAACTCAAGGCTATTTAAGTCCGTTTGGATACCAGAGTTGTTAGTTTTCTATACTCGTCTCTCAAACGTTGCAATAGTGAGCAGTCAAGGCTTACTCCAGGAGGTGTTAAAGTGATTAGAACTCAAATACCGTTTGAGTAGTAGTCACGTTATATAAGCCCACATCGAACGTCAGCTCAAGAAGCTTCACTGACTCCCCATTCACAAGCGCTGCCAATTCAAACTCCTCACGCACACATACAAAGCCCTGCATAACTGAACAGCCACATACGCTTCCACCAGCCTGCCAGACACCTATGCTCTGCCTCACTCTCAGGCACAAACACCACCCCAGCATTCACAGAAGCAGAGCAGGAGGTCGCTCGTTCTCCTACATCGCAACCAAAACATGGATTGACCTCCCTCAGCACTTCAGAGCCTCCTCCTCACTGAAGACCTTGCTCTTCGAATAGCATCACGGGAACCACCTGCCTACACAGCTGCTCAAGCGCCTGGATACCCTCATGGGTGATTACTGCGCTATACAAATTGCAGGACATAATCACCGGCCGAGGTATGTCTTTTAAGATACCATGATCTAGAGTAGGGGCATTTAGAATGAAACCCCCAAAAATGTGCTACATAACTCATAGTTCCCCCGATCCCCAACAAATATCTTCTGAAGTTGTTGTGTTCATAAAGTGTCTCCGTGCGCTATATAGTTCTGCATGTGCAAAGTGTCCTGTGAAGTGATGATGAAGGGTTGGCCACCCCAAGTGAGCCCCAGAGAGAGGCATTGGGAGGGAAAGAGTGTATGTGTGTATACGCTCCCCCCAGTTCCGCTTACTGCTCGTCACACAGGCGCTGTACCCCAATGTGTCACGTGTTACAAACAGACAGGGTTAGGTGGTGACCAATCATTGCCTTGCTGCTTCCTGAGTGGTCACAAACTAGTGAGCTGCAAGGAATGGGCTGCCCCATTTTCCTTGAGACTGGCAGGGCATCTGAATGTTTATGTGAGTTTCAAAGGCGTTTGCTACTCACAGTGCCATTTAAACTTTGTTCATGTATGTGTATATGTGTGCACTGGTGTTTGTATAGTGTGGCCCTCGCTGGAGGACACCGGACCTCTGAACCATTGCATAAGGTTTTTCATCACAGCGCAGCCTGCCCCTGTGCACAACGTGGACGTTGTGATGGTGAAAAGCATTCAACACATCAGCCCCTTGTTCCTTATCCTTTACGGTGTGATGTTATTGGGCTATGTTGTGGTGTGAACAAACCTCATATTTTCAGCATCAGCCTCCTGGTCGACCTTGGGACAGAAACACTGACCTCTGAAACAAGCATTAGAACTTTACACGGCCTCCTTTCTTAAATACACAGAGGTTCTCTGCGCTAGACCCCAAACATCTGAGTGTTACGTAATAAAGTATTACCTTCTCTCACCAATCCTGTGCAAGTGGAAGCGCACCAACCACAGTGCACCTCGTTGTACAGGTCGTACCTGCGAGCCCTGCAACAGCACAAGCGACAGTGATGCGCCCCAACAGCACTCATGTAGGGCACAACGCTATACAATAATGAATCAAATACTTGTTTATTTTTACAAGAGTTGGGCAAAATACATCTTTAGATGCAAGTATCTTCAGGCCAGTTCCTCATACAGATAATCTCAAGGATTGGCAAAGAGGGTGGTTCGCTTGACCAGAAGACATCATGGTGGCATCTGTCAATGGCTTCTCAGAAATCGAAGCAGAACACACGCATCGCTCACATCATCAGAGACTATTAGAACATTGGGATGTTGGGGGCTACGTTGAAGACAATGAAGAAGCAGGAGGCCATAATCCTGGTACAAGCCTTTGCTATAACATTACAATTTTTGTCTTTCTGAATTTTCCTGTTCATCGTAGTACACTTTCTTCTCAATGCGTGCCATGTTCTAATAGCACTAGTACCCTTTTCCTCTGGCTATATTGCTCACTACGGGTCCCTCCATTGCAATAGACTCAAGAGGGCATTAATTGACTAGCATAGCACTCAGCTAGGTGTGGGCAATATTATTATATTGGATTTTTTGTTATTAACAATATTTGCTATTGAGTTGTGTATGTTTGAAGCATGACTCTGAGAAACATTTACGTATGAGGAAAGTCAACCCTGGACACTTTCTATAGCAGTTGTGGTTCTAACACAGAGGCAACCTGTAGGATGAAAAGAAATGTGGCAAGTACCACAGCCTCACTCGGCCTTACTCTAGCTGGTTCTTCCTACATCTCCTTCTGAACTGATTCCAATAAGCACAGCCCCCAGGCCACCCGGTGCGCTGTCTGACACCTTCAGCCCTCAAGCCACCAGACCATGTGCCCTACAGGCCAAGCATCTTCTCAGATTGAATGCTCCATTCCACATTCCATTAGAACTGGCACAGACCCTGCCCATCAAGCTTCACTTCAGCTGTGGTCTGACCTGCTCTAAACAACCTACTGCAGACCCTACTTCTCTGTCCGACTATCGCCCAGTGTCACACCCACCCTGGTTCTCCGAAATACTCCAGCGTGTGGTTTTCAATGACGTCACACTGCACTTGTACTTAAACACCCTACTCAACCCTCTCCCCGGGGGGGTCTTGTGCCCTTTAGTTGACGGACACTACACCTTAACACACCTCCAACTTTATAACCAATGCACATCACATTCACCTTTCTATGATTCCTGAAAACAACAGGCATCAGAGGCCTACCCGCCAATGGCTAGCCTCCTACCTTTCTGACCACTTCTTCTCAGGTGCTTGGGACTCTAAGGTATCTACCCTGACCTCATTTCCTGTGGGTGCCCCAAGGTTCTGTCCTTAGCCCCCGACGCTTGGGACTCTATTGTATCAACCACGACCTCACTTCCTGTGGGTGCCCCACACGGTTCTGTCCTTAGCCCCCGACGCTTGAGACTCTAATGTATCTATCCCGACCTCATTTCCTGTGGGTATCCCCATGGTTCTGTCCCTGGCCCCCGACGCTTGGGACTCCAATGTATCTACCTCGATCTCACTTCTTGTGGGTTTCCCACAAGGTTCTGTCCTTGGCCCCCGACGCTTGGGACTCCAATGTATCTACCTCGATCTCACTTCTTGTGGGTTTCCCACAAGGTTCTGTCCTTGGCCCCCTGATGCTTGGGACTCCAATGTATCTACCCCGTCCTCACTTCCTGTGGGTTTCCCACAAGGTTCTGTCCTTGGCCCCCTGATGCTTGGGACTCCAATGTATCTACCCCGTCCTCACTTCCTGTGGGTATCCCCAAGGTTCTGTCCTTGACCCCGACGCTTGGGACTGCAATGTATCTACCATGACCTCACTTCCTGTGGGTGTCCCACAAGGGTCTGTCCTTGACCTCCGACGCTTGGGACTCTAACGCATCTACCCCGACCTCACTTCCTGTGGGTGTCCAACAAGGTTCTGTCCTAGACCCCCGGTGCTTGGGACCCTGATATATCTACCCGACCTAATTTCCTGTGGGTGTCCCACAAGGTTCTGTCCTTGGCCCCCGACGCTTGGCCGTGGCGCGGTACAGGTGTGTGGGACCTGGTGGGAGGGATATTGGAACCATCAGAAGGGGTGGGTGGAGGCTGCCGTGGCGCGGTTCAGGTGTGTGGGACCTAGTGGGAGAGTTGTAGGAACAGAGGGGGTGGGTGGAGGCCACCATGGCAGGGTACCATGGAAAGGGGGCCTTTGAGCGGGTTAGTAGAGTGGAGGAGTGTGAGAGCTGCCATGACGGGGCCCAGGTGAGTGGGACCGCATGGGCAAGGTCAGATTGGTAAGGCAGGCACCTGGGCAATGGGCCGATATCGGAGTTCCAGCTGTGGGCCACTCTTTTGAGCAGCGTGGTGGCCGATATGGGCTGTGTCTGTGCTGTTCGGCCCAGTGGGGGTCTGAGCGGCCTTTCTCGAGGCAGATGGGCCTCTATTACCTCCCTTTATCAACAGCTGGAGGTGTCATTCCCAGTCTCTGGCTGGGCCGGCCCATTAATGTTTGCAGATTGAGCAGGGGCGGGACCTGAGCAGAAGTGGCCACACTTATCAGGTGTGGTTCACCAGTGTGAACTAATATGTGCACAAAAAGTCTAGCAACATTTGCATTTTTTTTCATCTCAGTGAAGGTAAGAAAACATGCATCTTCTAGAATCCCTTCCCCCTCATTTTCATAATACTTAAAACACTGAAGCAGTGTTTTGCGAAAAGGCGCAATCCGTAAATGTGGGCCACTTTCTCTAGGGTGCACGGGCTGGCTGTGTTTAAGGGATCCATGTCACAGGCTGCCATGAGGGGGGTCCAGGTGTGGGGGGTGGGTATTCTGACCTCCAAGCTTTGTCATCCTTTCTGAATGGTGAACCCAAACAGGAAGTGTCCTGGCAGCTGTTCTGAGCAGACGGAGCCGCCGCATACTTTGCCCTTGTAAGGGGGTGCGCGTGATACTAATAGCAATTATTTGTATTACTTCTCAGGCTCGTCTTCATGAGCAGAAGCTGAAGGAATGGACTGAGGAGTGAAAGGGAGGGGCTGGAGTCAAGCAGGCTACTCACCCTATCCACCACACAATGCGTCCTCCCCCCTCCACCACTCACTCCGTCCTCTCCCCCCTCCACCACTCACTCCGTCCTATCCCTTCTCTCCACCACTCACTCCGTCCTCTTACCTTCTCCACCCACACATTGCATCCAATCCTCCTCTCTACCGCTCACTCCGTCGTCTCCCCCTCTCTCCCACTCACTCCGTCCTCTCCCCCTCTCTACCACACATTGCGTCCTCTCCCCTCTCTCCACCACTGAATGCATCCTCCCTCCTATCCACCACTCACTCTGTCCTCCCCCTCTACACTACTCACCCCGTTCTCCCCCCTCCACCACTCAATGCATCCTCCCCTACTTTCCACCACTCACTCTGCCCACTCGCCCTCTCCACCACTCACTCGCCCTCTTCCCCTTCCCACCACTCACTCCTTCCTCTCCCCATCCCTACCACGCACTCCGTCCGCTCCCCCTCTCCACCACTCACTCCATCATCTCCCCCTCTCTACCACTCACTCCGTCCTCTATTCCTCTTCACCACTCACTCCGTCCTCTATTCCTCTTCACCACTCACTCTGTCCTCTCCCCCTATCCACCACACATTGCGTCGTCTCCACCACTGAATGTGTCTCCCCCTCTCCACCACTCACTCCGTCCTCTCCTCCTCTCCACCACACATTTTGCCCTCTCCACCACACAATGGGTCATCTCCCCCTATCCACCACTCAATGCGTCCTCCCCCACTCTCTACCACTCACTCTGTCCACTCCCTCTCTCAACCACTCACTTTGTCCTCTCACCCTCTCCACCACTCATTCTGTCCTCTCCCCCACTTACTCAATTCTCTCTCCCCTCTCTACCACTCACTCCGTCCTCTCACCCCTCTCCACCACTCACTCTTTCCTCTCCCCCTCCACCACTCAATGCGTCCTCCCCCACTCTTTACCACTCTCACCGTCCTCTCTTCCTCTCTACCACTGATTGTGTCCTCTCCCCCCTCTCCACCACTCAATGTGTCCCCCTCCACCACTCACTCCATCCTCTTCCCTCTCCACCACACATTGCGTCCTCTCCCCCTATCTACCACTCAATGCGTCCTCCCCCTCTCCACCACTCACTCCTTCCTCACCCCCTCTCCCCAACTCACTCTGTTTTCTCCCTCACTCCACCACTCACTCCGTCCTCTCACCCTCTCCACCACTCAATGTGTCCCCCCTCCACCACTCACTCCATGCTCGCTCCCACTTACTCCGTCCTCTACCCCCTCTCCACCTATCTACCACTCAATGCGTCCTCCCCCCTCCACCACTCACTCCGTCCTCTCCCCATTCCACCACTCACTTCGTCCTCCTCCCTCCATCACTCACTCCGTCCTCTCCCCCTCTCTCCCACTTACTCCGTCCTCTGCCCCACTCCACCACTCATTCTGTCCGCCCCTTCCACCACTCAATGCGTGCTCCCCCACTCTCCACCATTCATTCTGCCCACTCGCCCTCTCCACCACTCACTTCGTCCTCTCCCCCCTTTCTACCACACATTGCGTCCTCTCCACCACTAAATGTGTCCTCCTCCCTCTCCACCACTCACTCCGTCCTCTTACTCTCTCCACCACTCATTCTGTCCTCTCCCCCACTCACTCCGTCCTCTCCCCCTCTCTACCACTCGCTCTGTTCTCCCCACCTCTCTACCACTCACTCTGTCCTCACCCCCCTCTCCACCACTCACTCCGTCCTCTCCCCCATCTCCACCACTCACTCAGTCCTCTTCCCCTCTCTGCCACTCACTCCGTCCTCTCCACCTCTCTACCACTCACTCTGTCCTCACCCCCCTCTCCACCACTCACTCCGTCCTCTCCCCCTTCTCCACCACTCACTCAGTCCTCTCTACCACTCGCTCTGTTCTCCCCACCTCTCTACCACTCACTCTGTCCTCACCCCCCTCTCCACCACTCACTCCATCCTCTCCCCCTTCTCCACCACTCACTCAGTCCTCTTCCCCTCTCTGCCACTCACTCCGTCCTCTCCTCCTCTCTACCACTCACTCTGTCCTTTCCCCCTCCCCACCACTCACTCCGTCCTCTCCCCCGTCTCTACCGCTCACTCTGTCCTCTCCCCCTCTCTACCACTCACTCTGTCCTCTCCCACCTCTATACCACTCATTCCGTCCTTTCCCCCTCTCTACCACTCACTCCGTCCTCTCCTCCTCTTTACCACTCACTCCCCTCTCTCACCCTTACCTCTCTCCCCTCCCTCTTTCCCCTTCATTCCGTCCTCCCTTCTCTTGCTTGTCTTCTCTCCCCTCTTGCTTCCTCCTCTTCATCTGTTCTAGGTTTTTCTCCCTCTCTCTCTCTTTCTTTGCATCCTTCGCTCTAATTTCTCTAACCTTATTTTGCTTCCAATCTCACAGTTTCCTTTTCACTCCCTGTATTTTCTTCTCACCATCTCGCTTCTTCCTTTCACTATTGTTAATTTATTCAGCTTTTCTTCATCTCTTTTATTCTTTAATCTCCCACTAATGACTTGAGTCTTAATATTTCTCACTCCCGGTCTTCTTATTTTGGTTCATCCTCTGTTGCTACTTCCTATAGCTTTACAGCCGCTGCCGAGGGCTATACTGGTTGTTAAAGGCCCTGAACCCGAGTAACGATCAGTATAACCCACGGGCAGCAGTGTAATCTGCGTAACATGAAAATGACGCTCAGTATTCCACAGGCAGCAGTGCGACCCAGGGTTGGATTGAGATCAAAAATGGGCCAGGCCCACCCAAAAAAAGTGGCCCACATTTGAGGATTGCCTTTCCGCAAAACACTGCTTCAGCGAAGTTATATGAAAAGAAAGGGGGTGGGGGCATGTTTTATTAACTTCCTTTAGATAAAAAAGAATTGCACAGATTAGTTCACACTGCCGAGCCACACATGAATGCAAGTGCGACCACTTCTGCTCAGGCCCCCTGCCCCCCTCAATCAGCATACATTAATGGGCCGGCCCAGCGAGAGAAAGGGAGTGATACCTCCACCAATCTGCCTCTAGAAATGCCACTCAGGCACCCACTGGGCCGCTGGCGGCATCCTAACAGCACAGACAACCCCCAGGCTGCCCAAAAAAGCAGCCCACAGCTGGAACTCGGCTACCGGCCCTTCGGCCATTTCCCGAGTGCCCGTGTTACCAATCCGACCCTGGTGCGACCTGCGTAGCGTGAAAATGCCGAGGCAGTATTACACCGGCAGTAGCTGTGCGACCTGCGTAACGTGAAAATGCCGAGGCGGTAGTACACCGCCCCAATGCAATCTATGTAATGTGAAAATGTTGAATCATTATTATACTGGCATCAGTGCAATCTATGTAATGTGAAAATGTTGAATCATTATTATACTGGCATCAGTGCAATCTATGTAATGTGAAAATGTTGAATAATTATTATACTGGCATCAGTGCAATCTATGTAATGTGAAAATGGCGCAAGTTGTATTTTAGGGGCATTCTGTCCTCATACTTGGAAGAGTAAAGTGGCCCCATTCAGTTCTTGGAGCGCCCCGATTTGTACTGTACTTTGGAACACTGAAATACACGGATTTGCGCAATTGACACCCAGCCACTACCATTTGCTTGTATGTGAAAATGTTGATGCAATATTACACCAGCGTCAATGTAATCTATGTGATGGGAAAATGTTGATGCAATATTACACTGGCCTCAGTGAAATGTATGTAATGTGAAAATGTTGATGCATTATTACACCGGCATCAGTGCAATGCTTGTAATGTGAAACGTTGATGCAATATTACACCGGCATCAGTGCAATGTATGTAATGTGAAAATGTTGATGCAATATCATACTGGCATCAGTGCAATCTAGTTAATGTGAAAATGTTGATGGAATATTACACTGGCCTCGGTGCAATCTGTGTAATGTGACAATGAGGACTCAATATTACAGTGGTATCAGTGCAACTGTGTAATGTGAAAATGTTGATGCCATATTACACTGGCATCAATGCAATCTATGTAATGTGAAAATGTTGAATTATTATTATACTGGCATCAGTGCAATCTATGTAATGTGAAAATGTTGAATAATTATTATACTGGCATCAGTGCAATCTATGTAATGTGAAAATGGCGCAAGTTGTATTTTAGGGGCATTCTGTCCTCATACTTGGAAGAGTAAAGTGGCCCCTTTCAGTTCTTGGAGCGCCCCGATTTGTACTGTACTTTGGAACACTGAAATACACGGATTTGCGCAATTGACACCCAGCCACTACCATTTGCTTGTATGTGAAAATGTTGATGCAATATTACACCAGCGTCAATGTAATCTATGTGATGGGAAAATGTTGATGCAATATTACACTGGCCTCAGTGCAATCTATGTAATGTGAAGTGTTGATGCAATATTACACTGGCCTCAGTGCATACCTGTGTAATGTGAAATATAACACCAGCATCAGTGCAATGTATGTAACGTAAAAATGTTGATGGAATATTACACCGGCATTAGTGAAATGTATGTAATGTGAAAATGTTGATGGAATACTACACTGGCCTCAGTGCAATCTATGTAATGTGAAATGTTGATGCAATATTACACCGGCATCAGTGAAATGTATGTAATGTGAAAATGTTGATGCAATATTACACCGGCATCAGTGCAATGTATGTAACGTGAAAATGTTGATGGAATATTACACTGGCCTCAGTTAAATCTAGTTAATGTGAAAATGTTGATGCAATATTACACTGGCCTCAGTGCAATCTATGTAATGTGAAATGTTCATGCAATATTACACTGGCATCAGTGCATACCTATGTAATGTGAAAATGTTGATGCAATATAACACCGGCATCAGTGCAATGTATAGAACGTGAAAATGTTGATGCAATATTACACCAGCATCAGTGCAATGTATGTAACGTGAAAATGTTCATGCAATAGCACACTGGCATCAGTGCAATCTGTGTAATGTAAAAATGATGACTCAATATTACAGTGGTATCAGTGCAACTGTGTAATGTGAAAATGTTGATGCCATATTACACTGGCATCAATGCAATCTATGTAATGTGAAATGTTGATGCAATATTACACTGGCCTCAGTGCATACCTGTGTAATGTGAAAATGTTGATGCAATATTACACCGGCCTCAGTGCAATGTATGTAATGTGAAAATGTTGATGGAATATTACACCAGTATCAGGGCAATTTATGTAATGTGAAATGTTGATGCAATATAACACCAGCATCAGTGCAATGTATGTAACGTGAAAATGTTCATGCAATATTACACTGGCATCAGTGCAATCTATGCAATGTGAAATGTTGATGCAATATTACACCGGCATCAGTGCATACCTATGTATTGTGAAATGTTGATGCAATATTACACCGGCATCAGTGCAACCTATGTAATGTGAAATGTTGATGCAATATTACACCGGCATCAGTGCAATGTATGTAATGTGAAAATGTTGATGCAATATTACACCAGCATCAGTGCAATGTATGTAATGTGAAAATGTTGATGCAATATTACACCGGCATCAGTGCTATCTATGTAATGTGAAATGTTGATGCAATATTACACCGGCATCAGTGCAATGTATGTAATGTGAAAATGTTGATGCATTATTACACCGGCATCAGTGCAATGCTTGTAATGTGAAATGCTGATGCATTATTACAGCAGCATCAGTGCAATGTATGTAATGTGAAAATGTTGATGCAATATTACACCGGCATCAGTGCAATGTATGTAATGTGAAAATGTTGATGCAACATTACACCGGCAACAGTGCAATCTATGTAATGTGAAATGTTGATACAATATTACACCGGCATCAGTGCAATGTATGTAATGTGAAAATGTTGATGCAATATTACACCGGCATCAGTGCTATCTATGTAATGTGAAATGTTGATACAATATTACACCGGCATCAGTGCAATGCTTGTAATGTGAAATGCTGATGCATTATTACAGCAGCATCAGTGCAATGTATGTAATGTGAAAATGTTGATGCAATATTACACCGGCATCAGTGCAATGTATGTAATGTGAAAATGTTGATGCAACATTACACCGGCAACAGTGCAATCTATGTAATGTGAAATGTTGATACAATATTACACCGGCATCAGTGCAATGTATGTAATGTGAAAATGTTGATGCAATATTACACCGGCATCAGTGCTATCTATGTAATGTGAAATGTTGATACAATATTATAGCCGCATCAGTGCATACCTATGTAATGTGAAATGTTGATGCAATATTATAGCCGCATCAGTGCATACCTATGCAATGTGAAATGCTGATGCATTATTACAGCAGCATCAGTGCAATGTATGTAATGTGAAAATGTTGATGCAATATTACACCGGCATCAGTGCAATCTATGTAATGTGAAATGTTGATGCATTATTACACCGGCATCAGTGCAATGTATGTAATGTGAAATGTTGATGCAATATTACACCGGCATCAGTGCAATGTATGTAATGTGAAAATGTTGATGCATTATTACACCGGCATCAGTGCAATGCTTGTAATGTGGAATGTTGATGCATTATTACACTAGCATCAGTGCATACCTATGTAATGTGAAGTGTTGATGCAATGTTACAACGGCATCAGTGCAATGTATGTAATGTGAAATGTTGATACAATATTATAGCCGCATCAGTGCAATCTATATAATGTGAAATGTTGATGCAATATTACACCGGCATCAGTGCAATCTATATAATGTGAAATGTTGATGCAATATTACACCGGCATCAGTGCAATCTATGTAATGTGAAATGTTGATGCATTATTACACCGGCATCAGTGCAATGTATGTAATGTGAAATGTTGATGCAATATTACACCGGCATCAGTGCAATGTATGTAATGTGAAAATGTTGATGCATTATTACACCGGCATCAGTGCAATGCTTGTAATGTGGAATGTTGATGCATTATTACACCAGCATCAGTGCATACCTATGTAATGTGAAGTGTTGATGCAATGTTACAACGGCATCAGTGCAATGTATGTAATGTGAAATGTTGATGCAATATAACACCAGCATCAGTGCAATGTATGTAACGTGAAAATGTTGATGCAATATTACACCAGCATCAGTGCAATGTATGTAATGTGAAAATGTTGATGCAATATCACACTGGCATCAGTGCAATCTAGTTAATGTGAAAATATTGATGGACTATTACACTGGCCTCTGTGCAATCTGTGTAATGTGAAAACGATGACTCAATATTACAGTGGTATCAGTGCAACTGTGTATTGTGAAAATGTTGATGCCATATTACACTTGGCATCAATGCAATCTATGTAATGTGAAATGTTGATGCAATATTACACTTGGCATCAATGCAATCTATGTAATGTGAAATGTTGATGCAATATTACACCGGCATCAGTGCAATGTATGTAATGTGGAATGTTGATGCATTATTACACCAGCATCAGTGCATACCTATGTAATGTGAAGTGTTGATGCAATGTTACAACGGCATCAGTGCAATGTATGTAATGTGAAATGTTGATGCAATATTACACCGGCATCAATGCAATCTATGTAATGTGAAATGTTGATGCAATATTACACCGGCATCAGTGCAATCTATGTAATGTGAAATGTTGATGCAATATTACACCTGCATCAGTGCAATGTATGTAATGTGAAATGTTGATGCAATTTTACAACGGCATCAGTGCAATGTATGTAACGTGAAATGTTGATGCAATATTACACCGGCATCAGTGCAATCTATGTAATGTGAAATGTTGATGCAATATTACACCGGTATCAGTGCAATGTATGTATTGTGAAAATGTTGATGCAATATAACACCAGCATCAGTGCAATGTATGTAACGTGAAAATGTTGATGCAATATCACACTGGCATCAGTGCAATGTATGTAATGTGAAAATGTTGATGCCATATTACACTGGCATCAATGCAATCTCTGTAATCTAAAATTGCTGATACAATATTCTAAACTGCAACAGAGTAATATCTGTAATCTGAACATATCGATGCAATATTGGACCAGCACTTGAATGATCCACATAATAGTTATATTCACTTTTCTTCATCCTCCTAACAAGGCACGGGCGATGAGTTTGCAGCGCTAGGTGAAGTTACATTTTGGTGATGCCACCATCTGGTAATGAGACCACATTTACTGCATCTGAGGACACCCTCTCTCCTGCCCCCACTCACAAAATTACCTTAGTCTAAAACCTGCCCTAGGTATATCCTTGTTAATAACTGTAGTCAATCCGCAGTGGTTCATGGCTGCTCTTGGAGGCCCAAATATATCTGAACTAAGGTAATCTGGGGTTCTACACAAACACAGTCAAACCACAGCTGTCCATGATTGATGATGGAGAAACCAAAGAAGTCACACCACGGTCATGCATAGACGCCCATATAAAAACCAGACATTGACAAACTGAAGTCCCACATTGGTGCCCAGGGGGAAACTAATCACAGGGAAAAATTATGACCCCTGGCTGTCCAAGAAGAAAGCAAACACAGTCAAACCACATCCATCCATGGGTGCCTATGGAGATACCACTCGCAGACAAAGATGGACATCAACGGCTGCCCATGGAGAGCACAAGTATTTCAAACCACGGTCGTGCATCACTGTCCGCGGGGAAACCAAACACAATCAAAAATGGTCTGCCTTCATTGACCAGGGAAAATAAACATGCTCATATCACGGCCATGCATGGCTGCCATGCAGAATTATAACACAATGATAAACATCTGTCCATGGTTGTCCACAGAGATAGCTGCGATTATCCATGGTTGCCAACCTAGAAACTAAACATGGTCAACTTAAAACCATCCATGGTGCCCGTAGTCAAAAACAGTCATCCCTGAGTGTCCACAGGAGAAGCAAACTCGGTTAAAAACAGCCATTAATGGTTATCCGCGGAGCAGCAAACATGGTCAAACAACGCCCAACCAGGGTTAGCCAGTAGAAAAAGAATGGTGAACTGCGGTTTAGGTTCTGTATCCATTCTTGGGCCTCTCTGCTGACACGGCCGGGTTAGAATGCCCCAATGCCCCAGCTGATCATGCCAGGGCTGCCAGGGCCTGGACCATGGAGCGAACGCTAATGAGGATGTGGACTTCCGCCAGGCAACTGCGCGGTGATCCCTGATGCTCTTGGTCCAGCGACCTAACACAATTACCCTCATGCAATGCGCAAACATCATCAGATAATGTCCTACTGTTGGTGCCTCCACTGACCCATGGTCTCAGCGGATGGGGATGAGAGGGATCTACCTCAGCGGAAGGAAAGGAAGGAATCTCAGAGGGAGGTGAGCAGGAAGGAGAGGGGCTGTCCTGGCAGGGGGCAAGAGATGGAAAACTTACACTTCATGTTTCATTACTCTTCGCAGGGACATCTGGATGCAACATCAGAGGCATTTCCTACTCCCTGACTGATATATGATGTAGAATGACATCCCTCCAAAGCACATGAAACTCATCAGCTACAGAGTCACCCTAATGAAAATGGCAGAGTGCTGGACAGCCCCACCCTGCAAGTTACTCCTCCCCTTACCCCCCAGAGGTGTCTGTCATCCGGCGCCGGCAGTGCCTTTCCTACTGCACGTGGTAAACTTTATTAAAGTTATTAAACGTGAAATCTGCATGTCAACTCAAACTGTTATAATGCAACATCAGGATAGATCTACACAGTGGCATTCTTCTTCAAAGTCTTATCAAATCTAGACTTGCTGTTCAGAAAACAAACAAATAAAAACAAAATCCTAAATGAAGTACAAAAGCAACAGATTCAACAAGCTCTGTCAAAGCCAATCGGTCTCACTTTGCTTATGTTGAACGGGCAAGACAATCATTTACCAATGCGTGACTGCCATATTAAAAGTATACAAAATTAATGATTCACCTCAGCGATGGCTAGGTGATGTATGAACAATGCACAAGAGTATGACGAGGTCGTTTTTCAAGGCCTTCAGCAAGATCTCTCCTGTCCTCCCACTTCCAGCACCCCCCCCCTATCCTTCGACAAGCTCTGTAGATCTTTTCTGGCCTTCAGAAAGATCTCTCCTGTCCTGCTGTTTGCAGCATAGATCTCTCTGCCCTTCTACCAGCCCTATGGATCTCTCTCTTTGCTAGAGGGTGGAACAGTGCCCATGGTTGTTTACTCTATGATTAATGTGCATCGGGAGGGGACAACGTCCATGGTTCTTCGGACTTTGGTTTCTGTGCAAGAGGATGGTACAGTGTCCATGGTCGTTCAGCCTCAGGTCTCTATTCTAGAGGGTGCTACAGAGTCCATGGTTCTTCAGTCTTGTCTGTTCTAGAGGGTGCTACAGTGTCCATGGTTCATCAGTCTCTACTTCGGGGTAGTACAGTGTCCATGGTTCTTCAGTCTTTGGTCTCTGCTCTAGAGGGTGCTGCAGTGTCCATGGTTCATCAGTCTCTACTTCGGGGTAGTACAGTGTCCATGGTTCTTCAGTCTTTGGTCTCTACTTCGGGGTAGTACACTGTCCATGGTTCTTCAGTCTTTGGTCTCTGTTCCTGAGGGTGCTACAGAGTCCATGGTTCTTCAGTCTTTGGTCTCTGTTCTAGAGGGTGCTACAGTGTCCATGGTTCATCAGTCTCTACTTCGGGGTAGTACAGTGTCCATGGTTCTTCAGTCTTTGGTCCCTGTTCTAGAGGGTGCTACAGTGTCCATGGTTCATCAGTCTCTACTTCGGGGTAGTACAGTGTCCATGGTTCTTCAGTCTTTGGTCCCTGTTCTAGAGGGTGCTACAGTGTCCATGGTTCATCAGTCTCTACTTCGGGGTAGTACAGTGTCCATGGTTCTTCAGTCTTTGGTCTCTGCTCTAGAGGGTGCTACAGAGTCCATGGTTCTTCAGTCTTTGGTCTCTGTTCTAGAGGGTGCCTCAGAGTCCATGGTTCTTCAGTCTTTGGTCTCTGTTCTAGAGGGTGCTACAGTGTCCATGGTTTGTCAATCTCTGCTTCGGGGTAGTACAGTGTCCATGGTTCTTCAGTCTTTGGTCTCTGTTCTAGAGGGTGCTACAGAGTCCATGGTTCTTCAATCTTTGGTCTCTGTTCTAGAGGGTGCTACAGAGTCCATGGTTCTTCAGTCTTTGGTCTCTGTTCTAGAGGGTGCTACAGTGTCCATGGTTCATCAGTCTCTACTTCGGGGTAGTACAGTGTCCATGGTTCTTCAGTCTTTGGTCCCTGTTCTAGAGGGTGCTACAGTGTCCATGGTTCGTCAGTCTCTGCTTCGGGGTAGTACAGTGTCCGTGGTTCTTCAGTCTTTGGTCTCTGTTCTAGAGGGTGCTACAGAGTCCATGGTTCTTCAGTCTTTGGTCTCTGTTCTAGAGGGTGCTACAGTGTCCATGGTTCATCAGTCTCTACTTCGGGGTAGTACAGTGTCCATGGTTCTTCAGTCTTTGGTCCCTGTTCTAGAGGGTGCTACAGTGTCCATGGTTCGTCAGTCTCTGCTTCGGGGTAGTACAGTGTCCGTGGTTCTTCAGTCTTTGGTCTCTGCTTCGGGGTAGTACAGTGTCCGTGGTTCTTCAGTCTTTGGTCCCTGTTCTAGAGGGTGCTACAGTGTCCATGGTTCGTCAGTCTCTGCTTCGGGGTAGTACAGTGTCCGTGGTTCTTCATTCTTTGGTCTCTGCTTCGGGGTAGTACAGTGTCTGTGGTTCTTCAGTCTTTGGTCTCTGCTTCGGGGTAGTACAGTGTCCGTGGTTCTTCAGTCTTTGGTCCCTGTTCTAGAGGGTGCTACAGTGTCCATGGTTCGTCAGTCTCTGCTTCGGGGTTGTACAGTGTCCGTGGTTCTTCAGTCCTTGATCTCTGTTCTAGATGGTGGTCCAGTGTCCATGGTGCATCAGTCTTTGGTCACTGCTTAGGAGTAGTGCAGCGTCCGTGGTTCGTCAGTCTCTGGTCTCTGCTTAGGAGTGGTTAAGTGTCCATGGTTCATCAGTCTCTGGTCTCTGCTCTAGAGGGTGCTACAGTGTCCATGATGCATCAATCTCTGGTCGCTGCTTCAGGGTAGTACAGTGAACGTGGTTCTTCAGTCTCTGGTCGCTGCTTCGGGGTAGTACAGTGTCCATGGTTCTTCAGTCTTTGGTCTCTGTTCTAGTGGGTGCTACAGTGCCCATAGTTTTCAGTCTTTGGTCTCTGTTCTAGAGGGTGATTCAGTGTCCATGGCAGTTTAGTCCTTGATTTATGTGTTTCAGGAGGGGACATTGTCCTCAGTTCTTCAGAGTTTGGTTTCAGTATGCGAGGGCAGGGCCTTGCTCTAGGTTCTTCTATCTTAGGTCTCAATGCTTGAGGGTTCAACAGTGTGCAGGGTCGCTTAGCCTCTGTGTTATATAATGTGCATAGTTGGTTGGTCTTTGGTCTCAGCACTTGAGAGTGTTATACTGCCCATGGTTTGTAGTTTCTTAGTCTCTGTACTTAAGGGTGGTGTAGTGTTCATGGTTCCATGTTTTATGTCTCTGTACTTCACAGTGGTACAGCATCCCCAGTGTTGGTGCTTGGTCTCTGTGCTTGATGGTGGTACAGCATCCACTTTGTATTTGGTCTCTGTGGTTGAGGGTGGTACAGCATCCCCGGTATCGGTGTTTGGTCTCTGTGCTTGAGGGTGGTACAGCATCCATGGTGTCGGTGTTTGGTCTCTGTGCTTGAGGTTTGTACAGCATCCCCGGTGTCGGTGTTTGGTCTCTGTGCTTGAGGGTGGTACAGCATCCCCGGTGTTGGTGTTTGGTCTCTGTGCTTGCGGGTGGTACAGCATCCACTTGTGTTTGGTCTTTGGGCGGTGTAGCATCCACGGTGTTGGTCTTTGGTCTCTGTACTTGAGGGTGGCACAGCATCCCCAGTGTCGGTGCCTGGTCTCTGTGCTTGAGGGTGGTACAGCATCCACTTTGTGTTTGGTCTCTGGGTGGGTTAGCATCCCCGGTGTTGGTCTTTGGTCGCCGTACTTGAGGGTGGTACAGCATTCACAATGTCGGTGTTTGGTCACTGTGCTTTAGGTTGTTACAGCATCCATGGAGTTGGTGTTTGGTCTCTGTGCTTGAGGGTGGTACAGCCTATCCGGTGTTGGAATTTGGTCTCTGTGCTTGAGGGAGGTACAGCATCCATGGAGTTGGTGTTTGGTCTCTGTGCTTGAGGGTGGTACAGCATCCATGGAGTTGGTGTTTGGTCTCTGTGCTTGATGTTGGTACAGCATCCCCAGTGTCGGTGCTTGGTCTCTGTGATTGAGGGTGGTACAGCATCCCCAGTGTCGGTGTTTGGGCTCTGTGCTTGAGGGTGGTACAGCATCCACTTTGTGTTTGGTCTCTGGGCGGTGTAGCATCCACGGTGTTGGTCTTTGGTCGCCGTACTTGAGGGTGGTACAGCATTCACGATGTCGTGTTTGGTCACTGTGCTTGAGGGTGTTACAGCATCCATGGTGTCCGTCTTTGGTCTCCGTGCTTGAGGGTGGTACAGCATCCATGGAGTTGGTGTTTTGTCTCTGTGCTTGAGGGTGGTACAGCCTACCCGGTGTTGGAATTTAGTCTCTGTGCTTGAGGGTGGTACAGCTTCCCTGGTGTCGGTCTTGGTCTCTGAGCTTGAAGATGGTACAGCATCCATGGAGTTGGTGTTTGGTCTCTGGGCTTGAGAGTGGTACAGTAGCCCCAGTGTTGGTCTTTGTTCTCTGTGCTTGAGGATGGTACAGGATCCACAGTGTCAGTGTTTGCTTTCAGTGCTTGAGGGTCGTGCAGTATTGATGGTCACTCTGTTTTCGTTCCCTTCTGAGTGGTAGTACATTATTCCTCCTTATTCAGTTGCACAGGTGGTTTTTAAGGGCGCCTGTGTCTTGCAGTGTCTGTTCTGAAGGATGGTTTTTAAGGGTGCCAGTGTCTTGCAGTGTCTGTTCTGAATGATGGTTTTTAAGGGCGCTGGTGTCTTGCAGTGCCTGTTCTGAAGGATAAAATTTAAGGGTGCCGGTGTCTTGCAGTGTCTTTTCTGAAGGACGGTTTTTAAGGGCGCCGGTGTCTTGCAGTGGCTCTTCTAAAGGATGCTTTTTAAGGGTGCCGGTGTCTTGCAGTGGCTGTTCTGAAGGACAGTTTTAAGGGTGCCGGTGTTTTGCAGTGTCTGTTCTGAAGGATGGTTTTTAAGGGCGCCAGTGTCTTGCAGTGTCTGTTCTGAAGGGTGGTTTTTAAGGGCGCCGGTGTCATGCAGAGGTTGGTATTGGGCAGTCAGTGAAGTGACGAGTCACTGTGTGACAGCCGCGCGGTACGGCGGGCGGGAATTTCATAAATAATGCAGCCAGGCAGAGCAGCAGGGCTAAGATTGTAACATTGTAGCACTGCACTCAGCCAGCAGACAGATCATTAACTGTTTACTGAGCGAGCCTGAGTGCTGGCAAGTCTGCGGGGAGCAGCAGAGCCGGTGCTGGTGTCACAGGCGCCGGCGCACGCGCGCTAGCAGCCTGGCGTAGCCAGTTTCAGCGCTGGTACAGCAGAGTGAGACAGTGACATTAAAATGCGTGACAATGCATTTCAGTGCGGTAATACGGAACACCACACTGAAATGCGTTAGAGTCACGCCTGATGCGTGATACTGGGCAGGCCTGATTAAGCCCGGTTTGAGCCCTCCCGTCTTGGTGGGCGCCAACAAACTGCACGTTTCACGCTGCGGACATGCCTAATGAGGCTGGACTGACCCCTTGGGCCAGGGGAGGCAGCTTTTGTTAAGTTCCATTTCACAGGGGGGCACGAACATGCAGGCCAGGCACGAAACATGAAGAGTGTAGCAATAGGCAGCAGAGGGTGCGGATCGTGCGCCAAGAAATGAACGCCAAAGATTGAGTTTAGAGCGTTTCCTTAAAAGCCAAACCTGGGGCAAGCAGCACACGGTACTCACACACAGTACTCACACGGTACTGGCAGCGGTACTGAGGCGATCTAGGAAAGGTGCAAGGGTTTTAAACACTTTGAAACACTCCTGGGGGCGCTCCTTACACTAAAAGTGCAATTTCTTGGGACGTTTGCCCAGATCGAGGTAGGAATTTCCACCCAAACTTGAAATACTCAGAATTCGGGTAAACTCAAGCCCGAGGGTGAGGGGTCAGGAGAGGGAGGGGTAAAGCGTCAGATAGTGAGTGACCGGATGTAAAAACAGAGAGGGGGCAGAGAGGGAGATTTTACATTTACATCATTCAATTGCTGGTGAGTCAGCATTAAGGGTCCTTCTGACAAAGGCTATTTCCACCCAGTGATGGGTGAGTCAGCATTAAGAGTCCTTCTGACAAAGGCTATTTCCACCCAGTGATGGGTGAGTCAGCATTAAGGGTCCTTTTGACAAAGGCTGTTTCCACCCAGTGATGAGTGAGTGAGCATTAAGTGTCCTTCAGACAAAGGCTATTTCCACCCAGTGATGGGTGAGTCAACATTAAGGGTCCTTTTGACAAAGGCTGTTTCCACCCAGTGATGAGTGAGTGAGCATTAAGTGTCCTTCAGACAAAGGGTAGTTCCATCTAGTGATGGGTGAGTCAGCATTAAGTGTCCTTCAGACAAAGGCTATTTCCACCCAGTGATGTGTGACTCAGCATTAAGTGTCCTTCTCACAAAGGCTATTTCCACCCAGTGATGGGCGAGTCAGCATTAAGGGTCCTTTTGACAAAGGCTATTTCCACCCAGTGATGGGTGAGTCAGCATTAAGGGTCCTTTTGACAAAGGCTGTTTCCACCCAGTGATGGGTGACTCGGCATTAAGTGTCCTTCTCACAAAGGCTATTTCCACCCAGTGATGGGTGACTCAGCAGTGAAGTTGGAAGCTCCTAACTGGCTTTTAAGAGAGTTCAATTCCCAAAGACTGAATAGGCAGCAGGGTCAGTGAGTAAAGATGCCTTTGTATAGCCAAGGGTAGGAGGTTCTAGGCCTGGTGGCTGACTTGGAGAAGCATGCTATTTTTATCGTTACTAGGTGTATTCATCCCAGGATGCACCCCGAGAGGGTAAACATAAGAAATAAATATTTGCTTGTGTAGAATGATCGAGATGAGAAGCTGCCACTACTGTGCGATTTTATGTTTGTGAAGGTCACTTAAGATAACTTTAAACGGTACCAAATTAAGTCCTTTCAAAAAGTCCTTTCTCTGCTCCCACCTTTGCCTTGCACTCGTCTTCGTCAGTTCCATCAGCCTCATCCGTTTTGCACCATTGGCACCATTGCTCGTGAATTTGTAACATTGTGATCAACAAGAGAACACCCTCCCACCTGTCCATCATCCATGGTTTGCACTGGCGATTATCCAATCACTGTTGTTGAGTGAATTCCAACCTTTTAACTCTGAGACACCCTATCAGTAGCCTGTTGGGGCCTCTCATGTTGTCAGAGCCGATCAAATCACTCAGATTGAAGTCCATTAAACTCAACCGGGATGGGCTGAGAGCAGCTCCTGCAGGAAATGCACCGGCTGAAGGATGAATGGAACATGAAGAGACAACCAGCAGAACCTGAACTTCCACACTTCCGGCCACACAAACAGCAACTACCAGAATTCAAGGATACTAGATCGGGGAAGCACTGGCGTGGATGTGGGTAGCGTCAGCAGAGGGCGGGACTAGCAGTGGCCTTCGACAAGGATGTTTGTGCCAAGGAAGTTACAAATTAGAGTTCATTGTACCCTGTGGTGAACCTTAAACAACAAGCCCTGTACCCTGTGGTGAACCTTAAACAACAAGGCCGGCCCACGCTTACAACCAATTCTGCTCTTGGCTTATCAAGGGATAAAGGTACCAAACATGTGGATTAATGCATAAATTCGCCAACCTTACCACCTCTGCAAATGAACCATCGACTGGTGCTAATTTATTATCTCGCCCACCTTTTTACTGTCCTGAATTAAAAGTCCTCGCCATTTAGGGTCTAAAAATTCATTCTCGATAAGCCGGGATTTGCAGGTCCTCCTCTCCCTGGTGGTCTTACAAGCCCTCCTTGTTCTTCATGGTTCTTTCAGCCTTTCTTCCCCTGGTCTATTCATCCTCCTTCACCTTCATGTCCTACTGGTCCTCTTTCGCATCCTACACATACTGGTCTTCCCTCCCTTCATGCCCTACCGGTCTTCCGCATGGAGAGGAGGGGGGCTTCACAGGGACCCCCCGTCTCACAGAGGGTCCCTGAAGCGGCCTGGAGGAGCCCTGCACCGTGGGCTCTCTCCATCCCACCATCTCAGTTACTTCTTGGAGGTAGCAAATGCAAAATGGATTCCAGTCACTATGGCCACATGTCTGACGTACGCTCCATATACGCATCTTCTGTACGTGCGGAAAGGAGAACACAACAACATCCGTGTCCACGGGTGGAGGTAGGACCCAGCTGTAGGGGGCTGGCACCAATTTACAGAAGGTGGTAGGCTGCTCCCGGGCACAGGCAGGTACAAAGGCATCATTGCCAATATGAACAGCATGACTGCCACCAGTGCCACCACTGCCAATCCTCTACAGCCCGGCCAGCTGACAGCAGTCACATCATCATGAGCCCTCCACAATGCAGAGCTCTGCTCTGGGACTCATTCCATTTCACATTTGCCTCCGGCACACAATCAATATGTGTACTGAGGAAAGTAGGGTGAAGAATCTACAGCTTGTTATAATGAACAAAAGGCAGGTGCGCATGCTCTCCAGAGTGCGGGGATGTGTGCTCTCCAGAGCACAAATCTCTAGAGAACATGGGTGCATGCTCTCCAGAGCACAGGGGCGCATGCTCTCCAAAGTGCATGAGTGCATGCTCTCCAGAGCGTGGGGTATGTGCTCTCCAGAGTGCCGTTCTCTAGAGCGCATGGGTGTCATGCTCTCCAGACCACAGGGGAGCATTCTCTACAAGGCACAGGAGCACATGCTCTCCAGATCGCAGGGGCATATGCTCTCCAGAGCACAGCTCTCCAGAGCGTATGCGTGCATGCTCTCCTGAGCACAGGGGCACATGCTCCCCAGAGCACAGAGGCGCATGCTCTCCAGAGCACAGGGGCGCATGCTATCCAGACCACAGGGGCGCATGCTCTCCAGAGTAAAGCTCTCTAGAGCGCATGGGTTCATGCTCTCCAGAGCACAGGGGTGCATGCTCTCCAGAGCGCAGGGGTGCATGCTCTCCAGAGTGCATGGGTGCATGCTCTCCAGAGCGCAGGGGTGCATGCTCTCCAGAGCCCAGCTCTCTACAGTGCATGGGTACATGCTCTCCAGAGCACAGGGGCATATGCTCTCCAGAGCGCAGGGGAGCATGCTCCCCAGAGCACAGGGGCGCATGCTCTACAGAGCTCATGGGTGCATGCTCACCAGAGTGCAGGAGCGCATGCTCTCAAGAGTGCAGGGGTGCATGCTCTCCAGAGTGCAGCTCTCTAGAGTGCTTGCGTACATGCTCTCCAGAGCACAGGGGCGTATGCTCTCCAGAGCGCAGGGGGGCATGCTTTCCAGAGCGCAGGAGCGCATGCTCTCCAGAGCGCATGGGTGCATGCTCCCCAGAGCGCAGGGGCGCATGCTCTCAAGAATGCATGGGTGCATGCTATCCAGAGCGCAGGGGCGCATGCTCTCCAGAGCGCAGAGGTGCATGCTCTACAGAGCGAACAGGCGCAAGCTCTCAAGAGCACTGGGGTGCATGCTCTCCAGAGTACAGCTCTCTAGACACATGGGTGCATGCTCTCCAGAGCACAGGGGCGCATGTTTTCCAGAGTGCTGGGGAGCATGCTATCCAGAGCGCATGCTCTCCAGAGCGCATGGGATCATGCTCTCCAGAGCGCAGGGGTGCCTGCTGTGTAGAGCACAGGGGCACATGCTCTCCAGAGCGCAGGGGTGTATGCTCTCCAGAGCACAGGGGTGCATGCTCTAAAGAGCACAAGGGTGCATGCTCTCCAGATCGCAGCTCTCTAGAGCGCATGGGTGCATGCTCTCCAGGGCACAGGGGCGTATGCTCTCCAGAGCGCAGGGGGGCATGCTTTCCAGAGCGCAGGAGCGCATGCTCTCCAGAGCGCATGGGTGCATGCTCCCCAGAGCGCAGGGGCGCATGCTCTCAAGAATGCATGGGTGCATGCTATCCAGCGCGCAGGGGCGCATGCTCTCCAGAGCGCAGAGGTGCATGCTCTACAGAGCGAACAGGCGCAAGCTCTCAAGAGCACTGGGGTGCATGCTCTCCAGAGTACAGCTCTCTAGACACATGGGTGCATGCTCTCCAGAGCACAGGGGCGCATGTTTTCCAGAGTGCTGGGGAGCATGCTATCCAGAGCGCATGCTCTCCAGAGCGCATGGGATCATGCTCTCCAGAGCGCAGGGGTGCATGCGCTCCAGAGCGCAGGGGTGCCTGCTGTGTAGAGCACAGGGGCACATGCTCTCCAGAGCGCAGGGGTGTATGCTCTCCAGAGCACAGGGGCGCATGCTCTAAAGAGCACAAGGGTGCATGCTCTCCAGATCGCAGCTCTCTAGAGCGCATGGGTGCATGCTCTCCAGGGCGCAGAGGCGCATGCTCTCCAGAGCGCAGGGGCACATGCTCTCCAGAGCGCAGGGGTGCATGCGTGCTTGGGTACATGCTCTCCAGAGCACAGGGGCGTATGCTCTCCAGAGCACAGGGGTGCATGCTTTCCAGAGCGCAGGAGCGCATGCTCGCCAGAGCGCATGGGTGCATGCTCCCCAGAGCGCAGGGGCGCATGCTTTCCAGAGGGCAGGGGCGCATGCTTTCCAGAAGGCAGGTGTGCATGCTATCCAGAGCGCAGGGGTGCATGCTCTCCAGAGCGCAGAGGTGCATGCTCTTCAGAGCGAACGGGCGCAAGCTCTCAAGAGCACAGGGGCACATGCACTCTCCAGAGTACAGCTCTCTAGACACATGGGTGCATGCTCTCCAGAGCACAGGGGTGCATGTTTTAAAGAGTGCTGGGGAGCATGCTCTCCAGAGCGCATGCTCTCCAGAGCGCATGGGATCATGCTCTCCAGAGCGCAGGGGTGCATGCGCTCCAGAGCGCAGGGGTGCCTGCTCTGTAGAGCACAGGGGCACATGCTCTCCAGAGCGCAGGGGTGTATGCTCTCCAGAGCACAGGGGTGCATGCTCTAAAGAGCACAAGAGTGCATGCTCTCCAGATCGCAGCTCTCTAGAGCGCATGGGTGCATGCTCGCCAGGGCGCAGAGGCGCATGCTCTCCAGAGCGCAGGGGCACATGCTCTCCAGAGCGCAGGGGTGCATGCTGTCCAGAGTGCAGCTCTCTAGAGCACATGGGTGCATGCTCTCCAGAGCGCAGGGGCGCATGCTCTCCAGAGCGCAGGGGCGCATGCTCTCCAGAGCGCATGGGTGTATGCTCTCCAGTGCACAGGGGCGCATGCTTTCCAGAGCAGAGGGGCGCATGCTTTCCAGAGGGCAGGTGTGCATGCTCTCCAGAGCGCAGGGGTGCATGCTCTCCAGAGCGCAGGGGCGCATGCTCTCCAGAGCGTCGGGGTGTATGCTCTCCAGAGCCCAGGGGTGTATGCTCTCTAGACCGCAGGGGTGTATGCTCTCCAGAGCACAGGGGTGCATGCTCTTCAGACCGCAGGGGTGCATGCTCTCCAGATCGCAGATCTCTAGAGCGCATGGGTGCATGCTCTCCAGATCGCAGGGGCGCATGCTCTCCAGAGCGCAGGGGTGCATGCTCTCCAGACCGCAGTGTTGCATGCTCTCCAGAACGTAGGGGTGCATGCTTTCCAGACCGCATAGGCGCATGCTCTCCAGTGCGCTGGGGTGCATGCTCTCCAGAGTGCAGCTCTCTAGAGCGCTAGGGTGTATGCTCTCCAGAGCGCTAGGGTGTATGCTCTCCAGAGGGCAGGGGCGCATGCTTTCCAGAGCACAGGGGCACATGCTCTCCAGAGTGCAGGGGCGCATGTTTTACAGAGCGTTTGGGTGCATGCTTGCCAGAGCGCATGGTTTCATGCTCTCCAGAGAGGGGTGCATGCTCTCCAGAGTGCAGGGGTGCATGCTCTCCAGAGCGCAGGGGCGCATGCTCTCCAGAGCGCAGGGGTGTATGCTCTCCAGAGCACAGGGACGCATGCTTTCCAGAGCACAGGGGCGCATGCTCTCCAGAGCGCAGGGGTGTATGCTCTCCAGAGCACATGGGTGCATGCTCTCTAGACCACAGGGGTGCATGCTCTCCAGATCGCAGCTCTCTAGGGCACATGGGTGCATGCTCTCCAGAGCGCAGGGGCGTATTCTCTCCAGATCATAGCTCTCTAGAGCGCAAGGGTGCATGCTCTCCAGAGCGCAGGGGCGCATGCTCTCCAGAGCGCAGGGGCGCATGCTCTCCAGAGTGCAGCTCTCTAGAGCGCAAGGGTGTATGCTCTCCAGAGTGCAGCTCTCCAGACTGCAGGGGTACATGGTTTCCAGACCGCAGGGGTGCATGCTCTCCAGACCACAGGGGCGCATACTCTCCAGACTGCATGGGTGAATGGTTTTCAGACCGCAGGGGCGGATGCTCTCCAGACTGCAGGGGCGGATGCTCTCCAGACTGCAGGGGCGCATGCTCTTCAGAGCGCAGCTCTCCAGCGCATATCAATCAATCAATCAGGGGGTTTTAAGCACACTACTAACCCGTGAGGGTCTCAAGGCGCTGGGGGAGGGGGTAGCAGATCCGTTTAGTCGAAGAGCCAGGTCTTGAGAGCCTTCCCGAAGGTGTTCAGGGAGGGGGCGCATCTGATGTCGATAGGGAGCTCGTTCCAGGTCTTGCCCGCGATGTAGGAGAAGGCTCTTCCCCCTGTTCTGGCTCTGCGGATGCGCAGGATTTCGGCGAGGGTGAGGTTTGTGGAGCGGAGGTTTCTTTTGGGTACGTGGAAGGCGATTCTCTCGTTGAGGTATTGGGGTCCTGTGTTGTGGAGGCATTTGTAGGCGTGGGTGAGTATCTTGAAAGTGACTCTTTTCTCGACGGGGAGCCAGTGGAGGTCCCGTAGGTGTTGGCTGATGTGCTCGTGTCGGGGATGCCGACGACGAGTCTGGTAGCGGTGTTCTGTATCGTCTGGAGCTTGCGGAGTAGAGACCTGTTGATGCTGGCGTAGAGGGCGTTTTCATAGTCCAATCTGCTGATTATGAATGCGTGGGTGACTGTATTCCTTGATTCGGGGGGATCCATTTGTAGGTTTTTAGGAGGATGCGGAGGGTGTTGAAGGAGCTGGACGTGACGGTGTTGACCTGCTTGTTCATGGATAGGGAGGAGTCAAGTACGATGCCGAGGTTTCTGGTGTGGTCCGTGGGGGTCGGTGGGCTGCAGAGTGCGGTGAGCCACCAGGTGTTGTTCCATGCTAACAGGGTGGTTCCGAGAACGAGGACTTCTGTCTTCTTTGAGTTGAGCTTCAGGCAGCTGTTGCTCTTCCAGGATGAGACGTCCTGTATTCCTTGCTGGAAGTTGAGTCTGGTGGTGGTGGGGTCCTTGTTGAGGGAGAGGATGAGCTGGGTGTCGTCGGCGTAGGATACTATGCTGAGGCCGTGCTGTCTGACGATGGCAGCGAGGGGAGCACTGTAGATGTTGAAAAGGGTAGGGCTGAGTGATGATCCCTGGGGTACTCCGCAGTTGATTTCCGTGGGTTCATAGAGGAAGGGTGATAGTCTGATTCTTTGGCTTCTGCCGGTGAGGAACGAGCGGATCCAGTCGAGGGCGGTACCTTGTTTGCCGACGTCGTGTAGTCTGGCGGCGAGTGTGCAGTGGGAGATGGTGTTGAATGCTGCTGACGGGTCGAGTAGGATCAGGGCTTGGTTGAGGAGGGTGCGGATGTCGTCTGTGGCGGCGAGTAGGGCGGTCTCGGTGCTGTGGTTGCTGGGGAATCCGGATTGGGAGGGGTCGAGGATGGAGTTGTCTTCGATGCACTTTGTTAGCTGAGCGTTGACGGTCTTCTCAGCGACTTTTGCCGTGAAGGGGAGGAGAGAGATGGGCCGGTAGTTCTTAAGGTCTGTGGGATCTGCTGAGGGTTTCTTAAGCAGGGGTCTGACTTCTGCGCGTTTCCAGTCGTCAGGGAAGGTGCCGGTCGTGAAGGTGGCGTTGATGGTGTGTCGTAATTTTGGTGCGAGGGCGGCAGCGGCTCTGTGGTAGATGTGAGGTGGGCAGGGGTCCGTGGGAGCCCCCAAGTGGATGCCTTTCATGGTCGAGGTGGTCTCTTTGGTCGTAACCAGTGTCCAGGAGGCGATGGTGGGCTGGCTGGTGATGCTGGAGGGGGTGGGGGTAGCAGAGTCAGGTGTTTGATTATTGAAGTTGTCGTAGAGGTTCTTGATTTTTAGGTGGAAGTATGTTCCGAGCTTGTCGCAGAGGTCCTGGGAGGGGGTGATGTCCGTGGTTAAGCTGGTGGGTTTGGTAAATTCCTAGATGACGCTAAAAAGCTCCTTGGAGTTGCTGGTGTTGGGGAGGATTTTGTTGTGGATGAAGGTTCTTTTGGTGGTTCTGATGAGCTGGTGGTACTCCGTCATGGCTGTTTTGTAGGTCGTGTGGTTTTCAGGCGTCTTGTTGTTTCTCCAGTTCTTCTCGAGGCGTCTGCAGGCGCGTCTGGCTTCTTGGAGATCGCCGGTGAACCAGGTGGCTTTCCTGTGGCGCTGTCTGTTGGGGTTGCGTAGCGGGGAGAGCTTGTCTGCGCAGCTGGATATCTATGTGTGAAGTCCCCTGGCTGCGAGGTTGGCGTCGGTTGTGGCGGTGGGAGGGTCGTGGTTGAGGGTGGAGTTAAGCTGCTCCTCGGTGACCCTGCTCCAGTTTCTTCGTGGGGGGCACGGAGCAGGTTTGGGTAGCTTGGGTTTGTTGACGAAGAAGTGTACGCAGTGGTGATCAGTCCATGGGTGTTGCGTGGTGTGGCTGAAGTGGGTTCTGTTTCCTCCTGAGAAGATGGGGTCGAGGGTGTGTCCTGCCTTGTGGGTGGGCATGGTGATGAGTTATTTCAGTCCGATGTTGGCGAAGTTGTCAAGGAGGGTGGTGGAGTTGTCGTCGCTGGGGTTGTCGAGGTGGAAGTTCAGGTCTCGGATGAGTATGTAGTCCATGGAGGCGATGGCGTGGGGTGCGATGAGGTCAGTGATGGTGGAGGTGAAGGGAGCGTGGGGTCCGGGGGGTCTGTAGGTGAGGGTGCCGCGTAGTGTGGAGTTGGAGCTGGTCTGGACCTGGAAGTGCAGGTGTTCGGCGGTGGAGAAGGTGTCGCTCGAGGTGGAGAGGCGGAGAGAGTTTTTGTGCGCGATGGCGAGTCCTCCTCCCGGGTGGTTGGGGCGTTCCTTCCTCTGGATCTTGTATCCGTCCGGGATGGCGATGGCGATGTCGGGGGCGGTGTTGGTCCAGGCTTCTGTAAAGAAGGTGACGTCTGGTGAGAGGGTGTCGAGGAGGTTCCTGATTTCAACGGCGTGTCTGTGCATGGAGCGCACATTGAGGATGATGCATGTCTCCCGGGTGGTTGGGTCGTTCCTTCCTCTGGATCTTGTATCCGTCCGGGATGGAGATGGCGATGTCGGGGGCGGAGGAGGTGTTGGTCCAGGTTTCTGTAAAGAAGGTGACGTCTGGTGAGAGGGTGTCGAGGAGGTTCCAGATTTCAACAGCGTGCCTGTGCATGGAGCGCACATTGAGGATGATGCATTTCAGTGTGTCGGCGGTGTTGGCAGCGGAGGTGGTGGTGAAGGTCTGACGGCCGTGGGTTGTGTTCGGCGTGGCCTGCTGGCAGGTGTTGTTTTTCCCGGGGTTGAGTGCGAGGAGGGCGGCTGAGTCGTAGCTATGGATGGTAGGAGTTCCAGACGTTCTGGTGCCGGTCGCGGTCGGGTTGCGGACGGGCGCAGACGGGATTGCTTTTGGCGCACCTTCGGCACGCCAGCGGCGTGACCGCGCAGTGGCCTCCATTAAATAGGGAAGGGGGGAGGGACGCGCAGCTGGGAGGCGGGAGCGGGAACCGGCAGGGGGGAGGGGCCGCAGGGGCAGCAGCGGCGGGCACGGGGAAGGCTGAAACAATAGAACTAAAGAGACAGGCAACTGAACCTGAGAGAAATGGGCAACAGAAATCAAAAGAGACAGGCCACAATAGAACGGCAAAAGCAGACAGACAGAATCAGAAACACAGGCAATAATAAAACGGCAAAGCGGCAAACAGACAGGCAGACAGCACCAAAAGAAAGCAGGCAACAATAAAACAGGCGATGGGGAAAACAAGCCTAAGGCAGAGCGAGGCGCAGACGAAGAACGGCACAGAGCACAGCAGCCTCGAACACCTACCAGGTGGAGGCGAGCGGGGTCAGCGGCGAGGCACAACACATATGGGTGCATGCTCTCCAGAGCACAGGGGTGCATGCTTCCCAGAGCACAGAGGTGCATGCTCTCCAGAGCACAGTAGGGCATGCTCCCCAGGGCGCAGGGGCGCTTGCTCTCCAGAGCCCAGGCGTGCGTGCTCTCCAGACCACAGGGGCGCATTCTTTCCAGGGCGCAGCTCTCTAGTGCGCATGGGTACATGCTCTCCAGAGCACAGGGGTGCATGCTCTCCAGAGTGCAGGGGCGCATGCTCTCCAGAGGGTAGGGGCGCATACTCTCCAGAGCGCAGGGGTGCATGCTCTCCAAAGGACATGGGTGCATGCTCTACAGAGCACAGGGGTGCATCCTCTCCAGAGCACAGTGGTGCATGCTCTCAAGAGCGCAGGGTTGCATGCTCTCCAGAACGCAGTGGCGCATGCTCTCAAGAGCGCAGGGGTGCATGTTCTCCAGGGTGAAGAGGCGCATGCTCTCCAGAGCGCAGGTGTGCATGCTCTCCAGACCGCAGTGGCACATGCTCTCAAGAGTGCAGGGGTGCATGCTCTCCAGAGCGCAGCTCTCTAGAGTGCATGGGTACATGCTCTCCAGAGCACAGGGACGTATGCTTTCCAGAGCGCAGGGTTGCATGCTCTCCAGAGTGCAGGGGTGCATTCTCTCCAGAGCAAATGGGTGCATGCTCTCCAGAGTGCAGGGGTGCATGCTCTCAAGAGCGCAGGGGTGCATGCTCTCCAGAATGCAGATTTCTAGAGTGCATGGGTACATGCTCTCCAGAGCACAGGTACGTATGCTCTCCAGAGCGCAGGGGCGCATGCTCTCCAGAGCTCATGGGTACATGCTCTCCAGAGTGCAGGGGCGCATGCTCTCAAGAGCGCATGGGTGCATGCTCTCCAGAGCACAGGGGTGCATGCTCTCCAGAGCGCAGAAGTGCATACTCTCCAGAGCGCTGGGGCTCATGCTCTCAAGAGCGCTGGGGTGCATGCTCTCCAGAGTGTAGCTCTCTAGAGCACATGGGTGTATGCTCTCCAGAGCGCAGGGGTGCATGCTCTCCAGAGCGCATGGGCTCATGCTCTCCAGAGTGCAGGGGTGCATGCTCTCCAGAGCGCAGGAGTGTATCCTCTCCAGAGCACAGGGGCTCATGCTCTCCAGAGTGCAAGGGTGCATGCTCTCCAGATCGCAGCTCTTTAGATCACATGGGTGCATGCTCTCCAGAGCGCAGGGGTGCATGCTCTCCAGAGCACACGGATGCATGCTCTCAAGAGCACAGGGGTGCATGCTTTCCAGAGTGCAGCTCTCTAGAGGACATGGGTGCATGCTCTCCAGAGTGCAGGGGTGCATGCTCTCCAGAGGGCAGGGTGCATGTTCTCCAGAGCGCAAGGGCGCATGCTCTCCAGAGCGCAGAGGTGCATGCTCTCAAGAGCGCAGGGGTGCATGCTCTCAAGAGCGCAGTGGCGCATGCACTCAAGAGCGCAGGGGTGCATGTTCTCCAGGGTGCAGTGGCACATAATCTCAAGAGTGCAGGGGTGCATGCTCTCCAGAGCACAGGGGCATATGCTCTCCAGAGCGCAGGGGCGCATGCTCTCCAGAGTGCAGGGGTGCATGCTCTCCAGAGCGCATGGGTGCATGCTCTCTAGAGCGCATGGGTGCATGCTCTCTAGAGTGCAGGGGTGCATGCTTTCAAGAGCGCAGGGGTGCATGCTCTCCAGAGTGCAGCTCTCTAGAGTGCATGGGTACATGCTCTCCAGAGCACAGGGGCGTATGCTCTCCAGAGCGCAGGGGTGCATGCTTTCCAGAGCGCAGGAACGCATGCTCTCCAGAGCGCATGGGTGCATGCTCTCCAGAGCGCTGGGGCACATGCTCTCAAGAATGCATGGGTGCATGCTATCCAGAGCGCAGGGGTGCATGCTCTACAGAGCGAACAGGCGCATGCTCTCAAGAGCACTGGGGTGCATGCTCTCCAGAGTGCAGCTCTCTAGACACATGGGTGCATGCTCTCCAGAGCACAGGGGCGCATGTTTTCCAGAGTGTTGGGGAGCATGCTCTCCAGAGCGCAGGGGTGCATACTCTCCAGAGCGCATGGGTTCATGCTCTCCAGAGTGCAGGGGTGCCTGCGCTCCAGAGCGCAGGGGTGCCTGCTCTCTACAGCACAGGGGCGCATGCTCTCCAGAGTGCAGGGGTGTATGCTCTCCAGAGCACAGTGGCGTATGCTCTCAAGAGCACAAGGGTGCATGCTCTCCAGATCACAGGGGCACATGCTCTCCACAGCACAGGGATGCATGCTGTCCAGAGTGCAGCTCTCTAGAGCACATGGGTGCATGCTCTCCAGAGCGCAGGGGCGCATGCTCTTCAGAGCGCAGGGGTGTATGCTCTCCAGTGCACAGGGGTGTATGCTTTCCAGAGCAGAGGGGCGCATGCTTTCCTGAGGGCAGGGGTGCATGCTCTCCAGAGCGCAGGGGTGCATGCTCTCCAGAGCACATGGGTGCATGCTCTCCAGAGCGCAGGGGTGCATGCTCTCCAGAGCCTAGGGGTGTATGCTCTCCAGAGCTCAGGGGTGTATGCTCTCTAGACCGCAGGGGTGTATGCTCTCCAGAGCACAGGGGTGCATGCTCTCCAGACCGCAGGGGTGCATGCTCTCCAGATTGCAGCTCTCTAGAGCGCATGGGTGCATGCTCTCCAGACCGCAGTGGCGCATGCTCTCCAGAGCGCAGGGGTGCATGCTCTCCAGACTGCAGTGTTGCATGCTCTCCAGAGCGTAGGGGTGCATGCTCTCCAGACCGCATAGGCGCATGCTCTCCAGTGCGCTGGGGTGCATGCTCTCCAGAGTGCAGCTCTCTAGAGCACATGGGTGCATGCTCTCCAGAGCGCTGGGGTGTATGCTCTCCAAAGGGCAGGGGCGCATGTTTTCCAGAGCGTTTGGGTGCATGCTTTCCAGAGCGCATGGTTTCATGCTATCCAGAGCGCAGGGGCGCATGCTCTCCAGAGCGCAGGGGTGCATGCTCTACAGAGCGAACAGGCGCATGCTCTCAAGAGCACTGGGGTGCATGCTCTCCAGAGTGCAGCTCTCTAGACACATGGGTGCATGCTCTCCAGAGCACAGGGGTGCATGTTTTCCAGAGTGCTGGGGAGCATGCTCTCCAGAGCGCAGGGGTGCATGCTCTCCAGAGCGCATGGATTCATGCTCTCCAGAGCGCAGGGGTGCATGCGCTCCAGAGCGCAGGGGTGCCTGCTCTCTAGAGCACAGGGGCGCATGCTCTCCAGAGCGCAGGGGCGCATGCTCTCAAGAGCACAAGGGTGCATGCTCTCCAGATCGCAGCACTCTAGAGCGCATGGGTGCATGCTCTCCAGGGCGCAGAGGCGCATGCTCTCCAGAGCGCAGGGGCACATGCTCTCCACAGCACAGGGATGCATGGTGTCCAGAGTGCAGCTCTCTAGAGCACATGGGTGCATGCTCTCCAGAGCGCAGGGGCGCATGCTCTCCAGAGCGCAGGGGTGTATGCGCTCCAGTGCACAGGGGCGCATGCTTTCCAGAGCAGAGGGGTGCATGCTCTCTAGCGCACAGGGCTGCATGCTCTCCAGAGCGCAGGGGCACATGCTCTCCAGAGAGCAGGGGTGTATGCTCTCCAGAGCACAGGGGCGCATGCTCTCCAGAGCACAGGGCGCATGCTCTCCAGAGCGCAGGGGTGTATGCTCTCCAGAGCACATGGGTGCATGCTCTCTAGACCACAGGGGTGCATGCTCTCCAGATCGCAGCTCTCTAGGGCGCATGGGTGCATGCTCTCCAGAGCGCTGGGGCACATGCTCTCCAGAGAACAGGGGCGCATGCTCTCAAGACCGCAGGGGTGCATGCTCTCCAGAGTGCAGCTCTCTAGAGCGCAGGGGTGTATGCTCTCCAGAGTGCAGCTCTCCAGACTGCAGGGGTACATGGTTTCCAGACCGCAGGGGTGCATGCTCTCCAGACTGCAGGGGCGCATGGTTTCCAGACCACAGGGGCGCATGCTCACCAGACTGCATGGGTGAATGGCTTTCAGACCGCAGGGGCACGTGCTCTCCAGACTGCAGGGGCGCATGCTCTTCAGAGCGCAGCTCTCCAGAGCATATCAATCAATCAATCAGGGGGTTTTAAGCGCACTACTAACCCGTGAGGGTCTCAAGGCGCTGGGGGAGGGGGCAGCAGATCCGTTTAGTCGAAGAGCCAGGTCTTGAGAGCCTTCCTGAAGGTGTTCAGGGAGGGGGCGCGTCTGATGTCGATAGGGAGCTCGTTCCAGGTCTTGCCCACGATGTAGGAGAAGGCTCTTCCCCCTGTTCTGGCTCTCCGGATGTGCAGGATTTCGGCGAGGGTGAGGTTTGTGGAGCGGAGGTTTCTTTTGGGTATGTGGAAGGCGATTCTCTCGTTGAGGTATTGGGGTCCTGTGTTGTGGAGGCATTTGTAGGCGTGGGTGAGTATCTTGAAAGTGACTCTTTTCTCGACGGGGAGCCATTGGAGGTCCCGTAGGTGTTTGCTGATGTGCTCGTGTCGGGGCATGCTGACGACGAGTCTGGTAGCGGTGTTCTGTATCGCCTGGAGCTTGCGGAGTAGAGACCTGTTGATGCCGGCGTAGAGGGTGTTTTCATAGTCCAATCTGCTGGTTATGAGTACGTGGGTGACTGTATTCCTTGATTCGGGGAGATCCATTTGAAGGTTTTTCAGAGGATGCGGAGGGTGTTGAAGCAGCTGGACGCGACGGTGTTGACCTGCTTGTTCATGGATAGGGAGGAGTCAAGTACGATGCCGAGGTTTCTGGCGTGGTCCGTGGGGGTCGGTGGGCTGCCGAGTGCGGTGGGCCACCAGGTGTTGTTCCATGCTAACAGGGTGGTTCCGAGAACGAGGACTTCTGTCATCTTTGAGTTGAGCTTCAGGCAGCTGTTGCTCTTCCAGGATGAGACGTCCTGCATTCCTTGCTGGAAGTTTAGTCTGGTGGTGGTGGGGTCCTTGTTGAGGGAGAGGATGAGCTGGGTGTCGTCGGCGTAGGATACTATGCTGAGGCCGTGCTGTCTGACGATGGCAGCGAGGGGAGCCATGTAGATGTTGAAAAGGGTAGAGCTGAGTGATGATCCCTGGGGTACTCCGCAGTTGATTTCCGTGGGTTCGGAGAGGAAGGGTGATAGTCTGATTCTTTGGCTTCTGCCGGTGAGGAACGAGCGGATCCAGTCGAGGGCGGTTCCTTGTATGCCGACGTCGTGTAGTCTGGCGGCGAGTGTGCGGTGGGAGATGGTGTTGAATGCTGCTGATAGGTCGAGTAGGATCAGGGCTTGGTTGAGGAGGGTGCGGATGTCGTCTGTGGCGGCGAGTAGGGCGGTCTCGGTGCTGTGGTTGCTGGGGAATCCGGATTGGGAGGGGTCGAGGATGGAGTTGTCTTTGTTGAACTTTGTTAGATGAGCGTTGACGGTCTTCTCAGCGACTTTTGCCATGAAGGGGAGGAGAGAGATGGGCCAGTAGTTCTTGAGGTCTGTGGGATCTGCTGAGGGTTTCTTAAGCAGGGGTCTAACTTCTGCGCGTTTCCAGTTGTCGGGGAAGGTGCCGGTCGTGAAGGTGGCATTGATGGTGTGTCGTAATTTTGGTGCGATGGCGGTGGTGGCTCTGTGGTAGATGTGAGGTGGGCAGGGGTCCGTGGGAGCCCCCAAGTGGATGCCTTTCATAGTCGAGGTGGTCTCTTTGGTCGTAACCGGTGTCCAGGAGGTGATGGTGGGCTGGCTGGTGTTGCTGGAGGGGGCGGTGGTAGCGGAGTCAGGTGTTTGATTATTGAAGTTGTCGTAGAGGTTCTTGATTTTTACGTGGAAGCATGTTCCGAGCTTGTCGCAGAGGTCCTGGGAGGGGGTGATGTCCGTGGTTAAGCTGGTGGGTTTGGTGAATTCCTGGATGACGCTAAAAAGCTCCTTGGAGTTGCTGGTGTTGGGGAGGATTTTGTTGTGGATGAAGGTTCTTTTGGTGGTTCTGATGAGCTGGTGGTACTCTGTCATGGCTGTTTTGTAGGTCGTGTGGTTTTTGGGCGTCTTGTTGTTTCTCCAGTTCTTCTCGAGGCCTCTGCAGACACGTCTGGCTTCTTGGAGGTCGCCGGTGAACCAGGTGGCTTTCCTGTGGCGCTGTCTGTTGGGGTTGCGTAGCGGGGCGAGCTTGTCTGTGCAGCTGGATATCCATGTGTGAAGTCCCCTGGCTGCGAGGTTGGCATCGGTTGTGGCGGTGGGGGGGTCACGGTTGAGGGTGGAGTTGAGCTGCTCCTCGGTGACCCTGCTCCAGTTTCTTCGTGGGGGGCACGGAGCAGGTTTGGGTAGCTTGGGTTTGTTGACGAAGAAGTGTACGCAGTGGTGATCAGTCCATGGGTGTTGCGTGGTGTGGCTGAAGTGGGTTCTGTTTCCTCCTGCGAAGATGGGGTCCAGGGTGTGTCCTGCCTTGTGGGTGGGCATGGTGATGAGTTGTTTCAGTCCGATGTTGGCGAGGTTGTCAAGGAGGGTGGTGGAGTTGTGGTCGCTGGGGTTGTCGAGATGGAAGTTCAGGTCTCGGATGAGTATGTAGTCCATGGAGGCGATGGCGTGGGGTGCGATGAGGTTAGTGATGGTGGAGGCGAAGGGAACGCGGGTGCCGCGTAGTGTGGAGTTGGAGCTGGTCAGGACCTGGAAGTGCAGGTGTTCGGCGGTGGAGAAGGTGTCGCTCGAGGTGGAGAGGCGGAGAGAGTATTTGTGCGCGATGGCGAGTCCTCCTGCCGGGTGGTTGGGGCGTTCCTTCCTCTGCATCTTGTATCCGTCCGGGATGGCGATGGCGATGTCGGGGGCGGAGGAGGTGTTGGTCCAGGTTTCTGTAAAGAAGGTGACGTCTGGTGAGAGGGTGTCGACGAGGTTCCAGATTTCAACGGCGTGTCTGTGCATGGAGCGCACGTTGAGATTGATGCATTTCAGGGTGTCGGTGGTGTTGGCGGCGGAGGTGGTGGTGAAGGTCTGATGGCAGTGGCGGCAGGAGAACTGGCCGTGGGTTGTGTTCGGCATGGCCTGCTGGCAGGTGTTAATTTTGAGTGCGAGGAGGGCGGCTGAGTCGTAGCTGTGGATGGTAGGAGTTCCAGAGGTTCTGGCGCTCGTCGCGGTCGCGTTGCGGACGGGCGCAGACGGGCTTGCCTTTGGCGCACCTTCGGCACGCCAGTGGCGTGACCGCGCAGTGGCCTCCATTCAATAGGGAAGGGGGGAGGGACGTGCAGCTGGGAGGTGGGAGCGGGAACTGGCAGGGGGGAGGGGCCGCAGGGGCAGCAGCGGCGGGCACGGGGAAGGCTGAAACAATAGAACTAAAGAGACAGGCAACTGAACCTGAGAGAAACGGGCAACAGAAATCAAAAGAGACAGGCCACAATAGAACGGCAAAAGCAGACAGACAGAATCAGAAAAACAGGCAATAATAAAACGGCAAAGCGGCAAACAGACAGGCAGACAGCACCAAAAGAAAGAAGGCAACAATAAAACAGGCGATGGGGAAAACAAGCCTAAGGCAGAGCGAGGCGCAGACCAAGAACGGCACAGAGCACAGTGGCCTCGAACACCTACCAGGTGGAGGCGAGCGGGATCAGCGGCGAGGCACAACACATATGGGTGCATGCTCTCCAGAGCACAGGGGTGCATGCTTCCCAGAGCACAGAGGTGCATGCTCTCCAGAGCCCAGGGGTGCGTGCTCTCCAGACCACAGGGGCGCATTCTTTCCAGGGCGCAGCTCTCTAGTGCGCATGGGTACATGCTCTCCAGAGCGCAGGGTGCATGCTCTCCAGAGTGCAGGAGCACATGCTCTCCAGAGTGCAGGGGTGCATGCTCTCCACACGGCATGGGTGCATGCTCTCCAGAGCACAGAGGTGCATTCTCTCCAGAGCGCATGGGCGCATGCTCTCCAAAGGACATGGGTGCATGCTCTCCAGAGCACAGGGGTGCATGCTCTCCAGAGCACAGTGGTGCATGCTCTCAAGAGTGCAGGGGTGCATGCTCTCCAGACCACAGTGGCGCATGCTCTCAAGAGCGCAGGGGTGCATATTCTCCAGGGTGAAGAGGCGCATGCTCTCCAGAGCGCAGGTGTGATTGCTCTCCAGACCGCAGTGGCACATGCTCTCAAGACTGCAGGGGTGCATGCTCTCCAGAGCGCAGCTCTCTAGAGTGCATGAGTACATGCTCTCCAGAGCACAGGGACGTATGCTTTCCAGAGCGCAGGGGTGCATGCTCTCCAGAGTGCAGGGGTGAATGCTCTCCAGAGCGCATGGGTGCATGCTCTCCAGAGTGCAGGGGGCATGCTCTCCAGAGTGCAGGGGTGCATGCTCTCAAGAGCGCAGGGGTGCATGCTCTCCAGAATGCAGCTTTCTAGAGTGCATGGGTACATGCTCTCCAGAGCACAGGTGCGTATGCTCTCCAGAGCGCAGGAGCACATGCTCTCCAGAGTGCAGGGGTGCATGCTCTCCACACGGCATGGGTGCATGCTCTCCAGAGCACAGGGGTGCATTCTTTCCAGAGCGCAGGGGCGCATGCTCTCCAAAGGACATGGGTGCATGCTCTCCAGAGCACAGGGGTGCATGCTCTCCAGAGCACAGGGGTGCATTCTCTCCAGAGCGCAGGGGCGTATGCTCTCCAAAGGACATGGGTGCATGCTCTCCAGAGCACAGGGGTCCATGCTCTCCAGAGTGCAGGGGTGCATGCTCTCCACACGGCATGGGTGCATGCTCTCCAGAGCACAGAGGTGCATTCTCTCCAGAGCGCAGGGGCGCATGCTCTCCAAAGGACATGGGTGCATGCTCTCCAGAGCACAGGGGTGCATCCTCTCCAGAGCATAGTGGTGCATGCTCTCAAGAGTGCAGGGGTGCATGCTCTCCAGACCGCAGTGGCGCATGCTCTCAAGAGCGCAGGGGTGCATATTCTCCAGGGTGAAGAGGCGCATGCTCTCCAGAGCGCAGGTGTGCATGCTCTCCAGACCGCAGTGGCACATGCTCTCAAGACTGCAGGGGTGCATGCTCTCCAGAGCGCAGCTCTCTAGAGTGCATGGGTACATGCTCTCCAGAGCACAGGGACGTATGCTTTCCAGAGCGCAGGGGTGCATGCTCTCCAGAGTGCAGGGGTGAATGCTCTCCAGAGCGCATGGGTGCATGCTCTCCAGAGTGCAGGGGGCATGCTCTCCAGAGTGCAGGGGTGCATGCTCTCAAGAGCGCAGGGGTGCATGCTCTCCAGAATGCAGCTTTCTAGAGTGCATGGGTACATGCTCTCCAGAGCACAGGTGCGTATGCTCTCCAGAGCGCAGGGGCGCATGCTCTCCAGAGCGCATGGGTACATGCTCTCCAGAGTGCAGGGGCGCATGCCCTCAAGAGCGCATGGGTGCATGCTCTCCAGAGCACAGGGGCGCATGCTCTCTAGAGCGCAGAAGAGCATGCTCTCCAGAGCGCAGGGGCGCATGCTCTCAAGAGCGAAGGGGTGCATGCTCTCCAGAGTGTAGCTCTCTAGAGCACAGGTGCGTATGCTCTCCAGAGCGCAGGGGCGCATGCTCTCCAGAGCGCATGGGTACATGCTCTCCAGAGTGCAGGGGCGCATGCCCTCAAGAGCGCATGGGTGCATGCTCTCCAGAGCACAGGGGCGCATGCTCTCTAGAGCGCAGAAGAGCATGCTCTCCAGAGCGCAGGGGCGCATGCTCTCCAGAGCGCATGGGTACATGCTCTCCAGAGTGCAGGGGCGCATGCCCTCAAGAGCGCATGGGTGCATGCTCTCCAGAGCACAGGGGCGCATGCTCTCTAGAGCGCAGAAGAGCATGCTCTCCAGAGCGCAGGGGCGCATGTTTTCCAGAGCGCTGGAGTGCATGCTCTCCAGAGCACAGGGGCGCATGCTCTCCAGAGCGCAGAAGTGTATGCTCTCCAGAGCGCAGGGGCGCATGCTCTCAAGAGCGCTGGGGTGCATGCTCTCCAGAGTGTAGCTCTCTAGAGCACATGGGTGCATGCTCTCCAGAGCGCAGGGGCGCATGTTTTCCAGAGCGCTGGGGTGCATGCTCTCCAGAGCGCAGGGGTGCATGCTCTCCAGAGCACATGGGCTCAGGCTCTCCAGAGCGCAGGGGTGCATGCTCTCCAGAGCGCAGGAGTATATGCTCTCCAGAGCACAGGGGCTCATGCTCTCCAGAGTGCAAGGGTGCATGCTCTCCAGATCGCAGCTCTTTAGATCACATGGGTGCATACTCTCCAGAGCGCAGGGGCGCATCCTCTCCAGAGTGCAGAGATGCATGCTCTCAAGAGCACAGGGGTGCATGCTCTCCAGAGTGCAGCTCTCGAGCACATGGGTGCATGCTCTCCAGAGTGCAGGGGTGCATGCTCTCCAGAGGGCAGGGTGCATGCTCTCCAGAGCGCAAGGGCGCATGCTCTCCAGAGCGCAGAGGCGCATGCTCTCCAGAGCGCTGGGGTGCATGCTCTCCAAAGGGCATGGGTGCATGCTCTCCAGAGCGCAGGGGTGCATGCCCTCCAGAGCGCATGGGTACATGCTCTCCAGAGTGCAGGGGCGCATGCTCTCAAGAGCGCCTGGGTGAATGCTCTCCAGAGCACAGGGGCGCATGCTCTCCAGAGCACAGAAGTGCATGCTCTCCAGAGCGCAGGGGTGCATGCTCTCAAGAGCGCTGGGGTGCATGCTCTCCAGAGTGTAGCTCTCTAGAGCACATGGGTGCATGCTCTCCAGAGCGCAGGGGCGCATGTTTTCCAGAGCGCTGGGGTGCATGCTCCCCAGAGCTCAGGGGTGCATGCTCTCCAGAGCGCATGGGTTCATGCTCTCCAGAGCGCAGGGGAGCATGCTCTCCAGAGCGCAGGGGTGCATGCTCTCCAGAGCGCAGGAGTGCATGCTCTCCAGAGCACAGGGGCTCATGCTCTCAAAAGTGCAAGGGTGCATGCTCTCCAGATCGCAGCTCTTTAGAGCACATGGGTGCATGCTCTCCAGAGCGCAGGGGTGCATGCTCTCAAGAGCACAGGGGCGCATGCTCTCAAGAGCACAGGGGTGCATGCTCTCAAGAGCACAGGGGTGCATGCTCTCCAGTGCGCAGGGGTGCATGCTCTCCAGAGTGCAGGGGCGCATGCTCTCCAGAGCGCAGGGGTGCATGCTCTCCAAAGGGCATGGGTGCATGCTCTCCAGAGCCCAGTGGTGCATGCTCTCAAGAGCGCAGGGGTGCATGCTCTCCAGACCGCAGTGGCGCATGCTCTCAAGAGCGCAGGGGTGCATGTTTTCCAGGGTGCAGTGGCGCATGCTCTCCAGAGTGCAGGGGTGCATGCTCTCCAGAGCGCAGCTCTCTAGAGTACATGGGTACATGCTCTCCAGAGCGCAATAGTGTATGCTCTCCAGAGCACAGGGGCTCATGCTCTCAAGAGTGGAAGGGTGCATGCTCTCCAGATCGCAGCTCTTTAGAGCACATGGGTGCATGCTCTCCAGAGCGCAGGGGCGCATGCTCTCCAGAGCGCAGGGGCGCATGCTCTCAAGAGCACAGGGGTGCATGCTCTCCAGAGCGCAGCTCTCTAGAGCACATGGGTGCATGCTCTCCAGAGCGCAGGGGCGCATGCTCTCCAGAGCACAGGGGTGTATGCTCTCCAGAGCACAGGGGAGCATGCTTTTCAGAGCACAGGGGCACATGCTTTACAGAGCGCAGGGGCGCATGCTCTCCAGAGCGCATGGATGAATGCTCACCAGATCGCAGCTCTTTTGAGCACATGGGTGCATGCTCTCCAGAGCGCAGGGGCGCAGGCTCTCCAGACTGCAGGGGCGCATGCTCTCCAGACTGCAGGGGTGCATGCTCTCCAGACTGCAGGGGCGCATGCTCTCCAGATCCATACAGGGCACCTTTCTCAGTCCCAACTTGTGCATATTTCTTTTCTCATCATTGTTAGCTTTGTCGGATTTGTGTTTTATTTACATTTCCCTATGATGTACTTGCTGTGTTTAAAAGAAACACCTCCAATGAAATGGATGAACTGTCACCCCCTGCAGCCAACAGGAGCTCTTCGTTGCAGGACATGGGGTTCAGCCTGTGATGTCATCGGCAGTCGCAGGCCGCGCTCCCTGGCACTGTGGTGAACCCATCCCATGCCCAGGCACCCTCTGTGGGGCTCCTTACCCCCTGGCACTGTGGTGAGCCCACCCCATGCCCAGGCACCCTCTGTGGAGCTCCTTACCCCCTGGCACTGTGGCGAACCCACCCCATGCCCAGGCACCCTCTGTGCAGCTCCTTACCCCCTGGCACTGTGGTGAGCCCACCCCATGCCCAGGCACCCTCTGTGGAGCTCCTTACCCCCTGGCACTGTGGTGAGCCCATGCCCAGGCACCCTCTGTGGAGCTCCTTACCCCCTGGCACTGTGGTGAACCCACCCCATGCCCAGACACCCTCTGTGGAGCTCCTTACCCCCTGCCACTGTGGTGAACCCACCCCATGCCCAGGCACCCTCTGTGGAGCTCCTTACCCCCTGGCACTGTGGTGAACCCACCCCATGCCCAGGCACCCTCTGTGGAGCTCCTTACCCCCTGCCACTGTGGTGAACCCACCCCATGCCCAGGCACCCTCTGTGGAGCTCCTTACCCCCTGGCACTGTGGTGAACCCACCCCATGCCCAGGCACCCTCTGTGCAGCTCCTTACCCCCTGGCACTGTGGCGGGCCCACCCCATGCCCAGGCACCCTCTGTGGAGCTCCTTACCCCCTGGCACTGTGGTGAACCCACCCCATGCCCAGGCACCCTCTGTGGCGCTCCTTACCCCCTGGCACTGTGGTGAGCCCACCCCATGCCCAGGCACCCTCTGTGGAGCTCCTTACCCCCTGGCACTGTGGCAAACCCACCCCATGCCCAGGCACCCTCTGTGGAGCTCCTTACCCCCTGGCACTGTGGTGAGCCCACCCCATGCCCAGGCACCCTCTGTGGAGCTCCTTACCCCCTGGCACTGTGGCAAACCCACCCCATGCCCAGGCACCCTCTGTGGAGCTCCTTACCCCCTGGCACTGTGGTGAGCCCACCCCATGCCCAGGCACCCTCTGTGGAGCTCCTTACCCCCTGGCACTGTGGTGAGCCCACCCCAAGCCCAGGCACCCTCTGTGGAGCTCCTTACCCCCTGGCACTGTGGTGAACCCAGCCCAGGCACCATCTGTGGAGCTCCTTACCCCCTGGCACTGTGGCAAACCCACCCCATGCCCAGGCACCCTCTGTGGAGCTCCTTACCCCCTGGCACTGTGGCAAACCCACCCCAAGCCCAGGCACCCTCTGTGGAGCTCCTTACCCCCTGGCACTGTGGTGAGCCCACCCCAAGCCCAGGCACCCTCTGTGGAGCTCCTTACCCCCTGGCACTGTGGTGAGCCCACCCCATGCCCAGGCACCCTCTGTGGAGCTCCTTACCCCCTGGCACTGTGGTGAGCCCACCCCATGCCCAGGCACCCTCTGTGGAGCTCCTTACCCCCTGGCACTGCGGTGAACCCACCCCATGCCCAGGCACCCTCAGTGGAGCTCCATACCCCCAGGCACTGTGGGGAGCCCATGCCCAGGCACCCTCTGTGGAGCTCCTTACCCCCTGGCACTGCGGTGAGCCCACCCCATGCCCAGGCACCCTCTGTGGAGCTCCCTACCCCCTGGCACTGTGGTGAGCCCATGCCCAGGCACCCTCTGTGGAGCTCCTTACCCCCTGGCACTGTGGTGAGCCCAGCCCATGCCCATGCACCCTCTGTGGAGCTCCTTACCCCCTGGCACTGTGGTGAGCCCACCCCATGCCCAGGCACCTTCTGTGGAGCTCCTTACCCCCTGGCACTGTGGTGAACCCACCCCATGCCCAGGCACCCTCTGTGGAGCTCCTTACCCCCTGGCACTGTGGTGAGCCCATGCCCAGGCACCCTCTGTGGAGCTCTTTACCCCCTGGCACTGTGGTGAGCCCACCCCATGCCCAGGCGCCCTCTGTGGAGCTCCTTACCCCCTGAGACTGTGGTGGGCCCACCCCATGCCGAGGCACCCTCTGTGGAGCTCTTTACCCCCTGGCACTGTGGTGAGCCCATGCCCAGGCACCCTCTGTGGAGCTCCTTACCCCCTGGCACTGTGGTGAGCCCATGCCCAGGCACCCTCTGTGGAGCTCCTTACCCCCTGGCACTGTGGTGAGCCCATGCCCAGGCACCCTCTGTGGAGCTCTTTACCCCCTGGCACTGTGGTGAGCCCATGCCCAGGCACCCTCTGTGGAGCTCCTTACCCCCTGGCACTGTGGTGGGCCCACCCCATGCCCAGGCACCCTCTGTGGAGCTCCTTACCCCCTGGCACTGTGGTGGGCCCACCCCATGCCCAGGCACCCTCTGTGGAGCTCCTTACCCCCTGGCACTGTGGTGAGCCCACCCCATGCCCAGGCACCCTCTGTGGAGCTCCTTACCCCCTGGCACTGTGGTGAACCTACCCCATGCCGAGGCACCCTCTCTGGTGCTCCTTACCCCCTGGCACTGTGGCGATCCCACCCCATGCCCAGGCACCCTCTGTGGAGCTCCTTACAATCTGTACACACAGATCCCCACCCCCACCCACCCCTGGCCACAGTGCATTCCCTCTCACTTCTTTAACTGGCCAGTGGCCAGTTTCTATTCTATGAAGGTTTATCTGCCATCTGACAGATGCAAACCAAATGTTTCTAAGAGGGAAATGTTAAGATTAAATTACAAAATATTTAAACTTAGACAAAACATCTGTTCCAAGGAGGAGGCGAAGAAAAACCTTATAAGATCATCCTTCCGCCTCAAACCTGCTGCTGTCATGGGATATAAGATGGCCGCCATGTCCAAAGGACTAGCGAAGGGGATGAAAAACATGTATTCAACGAGATGGTTGTACTCAGAAGCCAATGCGATTGGGTTTGGTGCTTCCATGCAACGCAGTCGGCAAGCGCCTAAGCCCCCTACCTAGGAGTAGTAGGTGCTATATAAATGGTGCAATAGGTAGAAGTGCAAGTACCTGGATATATGGCAGGCCAGTGCTCTGGGGCCTGCACCCCACAATGGCAGACTGACAGCCCTTTAACAGGTATTGCTGCAGTCCCTGGAAATGGTGGAAGCAGAGACTCCTTGGAGCTCACTGAAATGCCAAGGGCCTTCTTTTTCAGGCTTGACTTCCAGGGGGTACTGGGGTCAAACAACCAATCTTGGAGCCTGGTGCATGATGGAACATCTAGTCCAGGATACACACATGTCCTGCACAATAAATAGATAGTCGAGCAGTGTTATTTTCTTATAAAAAAATGTAAGACATTACTGCTAAGCACATATGCCTAGTAACTTCACTAGGCGCAATGCCAGCAACAGTTATACTTGATGGCAGGGCTCGAGTCGGGGGTACACGCGGGTGGACGGCGTCCACCCACTTTTTTCACAGGGTGGACACCGTCCACCCTGCCAAGAAGTTGGGCCCCACTGAAAAAGATGCTGAATTCTTCCTGGTGTAATTTCTAAACACCGGGACACATTCAGCAGCGCCTGCACGCTGTTATCTGCTTTCCATACGCAACAACGTGCAGGCGGGGGTGGGGCTCTCTTTTTTCTGACTCCTGCTGGGCACATGACAAAGGCCGAATCTGAGGGGTCATCAGGCCTCCTTTTGTTGGAGTCTCCTGGCTGGGAGCAGTCAGGAGCCTCACACCTGATGCAAATGCATCAGAGGGGAAACAAAGGCTCACACCTTGTTAGCACTTCACACGTACTTTAAAGAGGCAGCTTTTCACTTTGTTCAGTCCCTGTTTAGGAGATATGCATGCACTGTAAGAACGTCAGATGTGTTGATCTTACACAGTATTTGCACAAAATAAATGGCATTTATATAGTGCTTACTACCCCGGAGGAGGCGTTGTAATAATTTAAATATCACTATTTTTTTCTTTTAAAGCACTATGGCTAGAGGAAGCTTTACACTGACAAAAGGCAACATTGTTTTATGTGTAGTCTACAAAAGTGTGAATCTTCTGCCTAAATCAGGAGGGTTTGCAAGTATATTTGAAATGTGCTCCAATGTACTCATGATAGACCTGCTAAACATATATGTGAGGGCTTAAGATCTGATGTCACTTCTTGTGATGCCACTTCCTGTGATGTCACGCGCCTCACGCGCCGCGATGTCACGCGCTGTGATGTCACTTGCATACTGATTAACTAGGTTAGTCCCCCAACTTCTTTTTTTAGGACTTGTGCCCTGCTTGATGGTGATTCCTGGTTACCATGGAACTGAAACGCGCTGTACGTGCCCAGCGCGGGTTACAAGTAGGAGGACACTTGCCTTCGGATGGCAAAGCGTATTTATTTGTTATTTATTTATGCATTTTTATATAGCGCGTACTTTACCGCAACTTTGTCAGAGCGCTTTACAATAGAGCGAAGAAAGTTACATAAGAAACTCAGAGTAGCAAAGTAGTAGGAGACAATACTTATATCTACTACGGTTACTCATGGAGAGAGTTACATATTTACAAATTACATGTTCACAAAAGATCACATATTAAGACAAGTTAGAGCGATTAGGGTTTGCACAAATACATATTACATATTTACAGAGTTGAAATCCCTGGTGTCAAGGTCATAGTGTCTCTCGTGAGTGTCAAGTAGGAGTCAGGGTCGCACCATAGAATGTGGGGGCGCACGCCTGGTGGGGAGCTTGGCGAGGAGAGTTATTGAGAGAAATCAGAGACGTTTTAAGGCGTGGGCAAAGTGGGCTCTGGCCCAGGGCCCCAGCCTTTTAGGGGGGCCCTGATAGAGCCAGCTCTGGTCTGCCCTGATGACCTTGAATGATTCTTAAACAGTTTGTTTCAAATACTGTTTTCCTTTTATTTATTTTTAATGTAGTTGATGTGTGAGAGTCTAATACGGATATTTTGCAGAGAAATGTGTTTATATTTTATGCCACATCCTTAAAAAAAAGTTTCTTTTAGATAAAAAGAGGACCTCACATATGAGAAATGGGAGGGTGTTTTAGAGATTATTTGCAGTAATCTTAGCGAGCTGCTGCTGCTGTGTTACAACATTAAAAGCACGTGCCACTTTCTCTGAATATTAGATGTAAACACATTTAAAATTGGGATGAGTGAGTCTGTGACCTGGCCGAAGAGGGCATGAAAGAGCTCAAATTGGATCATTAATTCTAAGCTGTTTCAGGGGCCCCCAAAATACATGCGGCCCAGGGCTCCCAAAATCCTTAAGATGTCCCTGATAGAAATGTCTTTGGAAGAGATTGGTGCAACGGTTGGGAGGTAGCGAGTTCCAAAGCATAGTGCAGGCTTACAAGAGTCTGGGTTCACACAGCTCGAGACCCAGCAGTCCTTGTCATGGTGACTTTGGTCCTCATCCTCTCTAACCTCAGCTCCAAGGCACACATTTGGAGCTAACCCTGCTGGCTTCCCTTGGTGGACTGCGGACAGTAGGCCCTTGCTCTTGCCACAAAGTGAAGGATACCCAGGAGAGGAGAAGCCCAGTCTCTCTGTGCCTTGTGTGCCCCAGGCCAGGATCCGGGCCACAGCCTCTCTTCGTGTGTTTTCTTTCGGCCAGGTCACACCTTGAGCTGATGGAACTGGTTTAGTTTCGGCCACTTGTAACAAAAGGTCCTTCATCAGGCTGATGATTCAAAGTTAGGCAGTGCACAGAGCTTTGCAAAGAATTCCAATGCAGGTCGAATCAGGAGCAGTGTGGGGTTGGGGGGCATGCAGGTAAGAGGTGACAGCTAACTCCGGCTACCACTAACCATCCGGCAAGCAATCAGCAACTCTAGGGGCTACACACAGGCAGGGGTGACCCCATCATTATGGCACCATCTCACATGTACTCAGCACACACAAACCCACTCATTAGAAGCTTGGGGGGGATGACATGTCCCAGACATAAGACACTGCATGGAGTTAGTAGGCAGAGCCAGGCGTCAGCGCGCTCACCTGAGGCTCAGGTAACATGACCCGTACCTCGTTACTGAAATCAACTACCACTGACTGTACTAATGCAATGGACTGTTCATGGAGGTGGCAATCTCCCACGCTAAAAGGAGTACCACTTTTGGGGTCCCTAATAACCCAACAGAGACTAGCACTAAATTGGCGAGTATGATGCCATAACCCGTTAGATCACTGGTTAAGAGACTTGTGACGTAGGAAACATAACAGCTCCTCTAAAAGGATGAAATGAGGAGCAGGGTGTCACATGGACACTGCACCAGGGGGCTTTTTGCTGCAGCTAATAGACGTATAAACTTCACAAGTGACATCATCAAAAATGACATCATATCCTTTTCATACCCATGACTTCAATGCACTGGGGATCATATTTTCCAGTCTCTGGTAGTCGACTATTCTCCATACTCTGTATAGTCGCCTCAATACCAATATTGTTTTTCCCTGTGTGCCTTAATTAATGTACCTTACCACTTAAAGCTCGCATGCACATTTTGATAAGGCTCAATGAATTAAACGTCACAGGTTCAGATCAGGTCTGTCTCCACTCAGCTTTTTACAATTCCAAGGTAAGTGGGTTGCACTGGGTAAAAAAATGGAGTGCAATAATTTTCTGTGTAAAGCGCTTGAAACAAAAGCACTATATAAAGCTTATGTTTATTCACATCATAAAACAACGAGGCATTCTCTTCACTGTGAACATGTAACGCCTTTGTTTCCTGCTGGCTTCTTTGTTAACTCAGGCAAAGCAGAACAGGACACCCCGGACTCTGGGGCATTCTCCCCTCTTTGAGGGTGGTATACCGAGATGTGGTGGTAAATAGTGGGGTGTCCTATGTCTCTAAATCTGGGCGAGACTTCCACGAGGGCACAAAAGGGGCCCTGCCCCCTCCCTCCTCCCTCCTCCTTTAAGGATGAGCACCGCTGGGCAGTTGCGTCAGCATTCCAGCTGTGCCCTGATTTACATTACAGACAAACCAGCAACATTCACATTACCAACCGAACCCTAAACCCAGGGCTCGAGTCGGGGTACCACGCGGGTGGACGGCGTCCCCCCACTTATTTTACCGGGAGCTCGATAACTGGAGCAAATGGAGCCACACATTCACTCTTTGGCCTCTCTGGGGCGAGATCGGAGCTCATTCAGAACGCTGCTCACGCGCTGGTTTCTCTGATGCAATCGCATCTAAGGGGTGAGCGAGGGGAGGCAATGAGTCTGATGGTGCAAGCCACCTTTCGTGACGTCACTTCCTGTCGTGACGTCAGCGTCCCCCCACTTCTTTTTTTAGGACTTGTGCCCTGCCTAAACCACTCTATCATGTAGAATTTAAAAATGTTTTAATTTAGGATCAAATATGTTGAAGGTTTTTGGATAGAGATACCTGGATGTATTCATTTAAAAGCTCCCAGACAAGGTCTGTGCACCAGCAGAAGGGCCGGATGGAGAGCTGGCTGTGCCCAGAGCACGTAGCCTCCCCCCCCTCCTGGCGCAGGGCTCAGGCTCCAACTTCCTAATGGGCACTAATTACGTCGACGTAGCCGCTGTCCTGTAAATCATACAGCAAAGAATAACAGAAAAGCACTTCCTCAGCCCCAGAAAAAAGTTCTCAAACATGGCTCCGAATCCCCTCTTCCAGGGACTTGGCTGCGTTGGGAGACGGCGTCGGAGTCGCGAACAGTGGGCGCCTTGATTCACGGTGATGTAAGGCGCTAAATCCGTCCACCGCAATCTGGGCCAATCCACAGGGCCATTAATAGCAAAGCCGGGCCTGAAAGGGAGCCCTGTTGCGGCCCAGGCTGATGGAGTTGCTTTGGCGGGAAGCTGACTGGGCAGAAATGAGGGGATGTTTACGAGCTGAGGGTTGAATTTAGGAAAGCCATCGAGCATGGCTCGGGTCCCTGTGTGGCCTTCGAGCTGAGGCAACAGGAATAGTGACGTGGCTAGACCCGCAAGAACCTTACTTCCGCCCGTAGCATTGGAACTGCTTCAGAATAAAACAAGCACTGGCAATGGCAACCGCTCTGGCTTATAACGGAAAGTGACGATTCAGTTCCTGGTGAATTTAGACACTCAATAAGTCAACATACATGCACTGGTATTCATCCTTGCACTCACGCATCAGTTCATCCACCCATTAACTCATTAATGCCTTCACCCACATATCCCGCCATTAGGAAACGAAACAAAAGCTCAAAAAACATACAGAAAGACAAATTAAAAGAATAAAATTAGAAAAACAGAAAACATGCTGCCGCCTAAACTTGGTAAGTATATAGTTACTATGCAAAAATAAAATTAAATACAGCAGCAGCTGCTGTATTGCAATTGCATTGTGTATCGTAGTTTTAAACTTCCAAAACAGATGCCATGTGTTGGTCATCTTGGAGTAGTTAAAACAGTGATACACAACTCACAGTATCAACACACAATGAGTGCTAAGTAAACAGTGCACTGAGCAGCCATCTTTGAATGCCTTGTTCTCGCCATGGTGGCCATCTTGGAACAGTAAAACAATGATACAGTATGATCAATACCATTCCAAGATGGCCATTCAGTTTAGAAATACATGCAGGATGCAGCAAACTGCAAATAAAATGCCCTACCCCCAAGCTTCATCATAGGAAGCAACCAATACCAAAATCCTTGCTTACCACATTAATTTATGAGAGTCCCGGTAACACGATGCCTGTCTACAGGCATTAACACAATGCCTTAGAGTCCTATTAGCATTAACATATGCTTTACACAATACATAAGTCTGTGCTACGACCTTTGTTAAAAATGTTCATAATAAAAAGATTAGACCTTGTAATGAACCATTCTGGCCTCTACCTTTTGCCACAGGCTCATCGCAATAACCAGATAATCACAGTGTAAATCTTTTAACCCAAGGGTTTATCCAAGGGGTTATCAACACCGAACCCTTGCTTACTAAATGAATCTGTGAGATTCCATGTAACAAAATACCAAGCTACAGCCTTCAACACAGTGTAATAACAATTCACCCTTAAATGCCTATTGGCTTTAATTAAACACTTTCTACAATAAGTAAGTCAGGCCTACTGCCTTTGGCGTACGCTTTCATATGAGACAGGTCAGACTTCTAGCCTTGATCGACGACTTCTCACCATAACGCACTCAGTCCTGCTGTACTGAGCATATGCTTTTCCACAATGTAAAAAGTGCAATATGAGCCCAACATTCAAGTGGATGCACGCAACTTCTACCCAATCAAAATCTGTACACAAAGCAATCAACATTTGGGCGGAGCCAAAGCCCCTCTCTCAACACTGCTTCGAAAAAGCTCTTTTTCTATTAATCTCATAAGGTCGATTGCCCGCTGGGCAGTCAAGCCAGACCTAACTGTGTTTGCTTTTAGCTTATGAAGCAATATGAAATTCTTGTTTTTGCTCTTCACGATGCTTGCATATTTTCAGTTGAGTTCCCCCTTCTTCAATGCCAAGTTTTTCTGTGTCTCGTGAGATAAGTTTACCACTTTGTGAGATAATGTTCACTCTGATCAAACCCAGCGAAGATGGAAAGTGTGTGCAGAGGTTTAATACTCGAGTTCTCCTTTATAAAATACATTGTTGCAAAAGTCATACATTTCATGTTAAGGTGGAGAAAGCAAAAGTCTTTGCAACTTTGATAAGCTGGAAATGTTTTCATAGAACTTGACAAAGACTGAGAGAAAAGGCTTTTCCTTCCTCTTTCGAACACCCAAGGGCCAATACAGGGGCAATTGTTAGTCCAGCATTGTGGCCCGAGGGCCCAAGGGTAACAGAAGCACTCTCTACCCCAAATACCACTGCCTTTGACTCCCCAATGAGGAAGCAGGGACTTTTGTTTTGCTCGAACCCTCTGGGTGCCAGATCAGATAGTAATTAAAGACCGACATTGAAACATGTCCCTATCGGACCCTATATTCATGTCCTTAACTTTAATGGCAAAAACCATTGATCGATTTCTGAACAATGAACATAAAAAAATTAAGATAATCCATGTCTGTGATTTACTTCCTGTTTCTATTTCACGTTTTACTTAATCTTGCACTACAGAAGAGTGTTAGCTGTTTCCAGGATATTGTTTTTCTGTTTTTTCCATGCTGCATATTACTTTTGTATTGTCCATACTTTGAACCGTCTCACCTCCAGGTGGTACTAACAAGCCACCATTAAAAGTAAGTAAGTCCGTTTTTATATAGCGCAGCTACTCACCCTTACGGGTCTCAAGGCGCTGGGGGCCGTCGTGGAAATTAAGTGAGCTATTGCCCAGAGTCACATGGTGCTGAGCTGAGCTGCCGCCGGAGCCGGGGATCGAACCGTGAACCCTGTGCTCCGAAGTCAGCTGCCCTGGCCGCTGCACCACACCTCTCCACCATTGAGGGGTCTGGACCTGAGGCTGAAGGCAGTGAGCTTCTCACAGAGCGTGCCACTGGGTGAAAAGGTATTCAAACTACAGTGCTTAAAGGTGAGTGGGTGCGTTGTGGGTTTAGATGGTGGTGAAGAGAAGGAGGTGCGAGGAAGTGCGTTCAAGGGAGAGTGAAAAGAGGGGGCTGAAGAGGTGAAGAGATGAGCTGTAAGATATGCAGAGGGAGAAGAAGTGGAGAGAAAAAGAGTGAACATGTCTACCATAGAGTGAACATAAAAGGAGTGATTGAGACATTCTGAAGACCACGGCCTCAGTCATGTTTAAGTCACAGTCTCACAAGTTCAGAATTGAAACGTTGTCAATTTGATTAGCAATAAAAACATTATTGTTACTACTTTATCTTAAACAGCTAATAACCACTGACAAAGCCAGTAGTCCTGGCTGGTTTTAAGTGCGTCAGTTGTTGTGTTATATATGAGGATGCAATAACAGGAGGCTCAGAGATGAACCAAAATACTGGTCGGTGGCACACTAGGGGAATCACAGAAATGCAGTTTCCATGTTTAATCTACGCCCTTAATTTACACAGCCAGCTACCTCCCTTCTAGAGACCCGCACTAATGTCATTGCACTATAGCACTGATTACCCCCAGAGCACCCTTCTAAGGCCACTAGATCAATGCCACCCAGCAGGGCATTAAACACTTCCACTATCAGGAGAGTGCAGGCAGCTTGCGTGTAGCTCTGATGATGACGTGCCCTGTGGGACCAGCGGTGGGGCGGGGTCAGTCGAGCTTCTCATGAGCGACTAGGACTGCGGGAAAGGCAGTGAATGCAAACTATTTCCTGCTCGATGTCCTGTAACTCCTACATCCTACATGTTTAAGAACTGCTAAGAGGTCTCCACAGAAACCTGGTTCGGAGGGACATCCTGTCATAAACGCTGTCTCGAGCGCGCTTCTCATAGAGCCGCCTTACGTAGGGAATCTGACTCTGTCATCGGCGACGAACTACAGACGCGCAGCAGTGGACTTCAGTTCCCAGAGGGCTCGCCGACTTGACGCATGACGCAGTGCCGTACCGCCCATATAGGAAGTGGCGGCACCCGCAAGAGTGTCGGAAATTCTTCGGCCATCAGAATTTGGCGTTTTCAGGATCATAGCGGTACCGGTAAGGGTGCTACGCACCACATGCCTTCGCCTTTCTGCCTGTAACCCTTATCCAGGATCAGGTGTTACCTTACACGTAAGGGAGCCTCTTCGGACTCTTGCAAGACTGTAGACTCTTTTTGTTGTTGAACTCCTTACCTGTCTTCGTGTTGGCTGGTTACCGGCGTTCTTCTACTTGGCTGTGCTGTTCAAACAGTCACGTAGAGACTCTAGACTTATCCTCAGTAGCCAATACACTCGTGGCACATTCGCTCTACCAAAGTATTCCTTACACACTCTAGCCAGGAGTGATTCTAGCAAATGGTGCAATATATACTAATTATATACAGCTATATTTGAACCTGGAATTGTTGGTGACTTAACCTTCCCTTTTGTTGGAACAAGAACCAAATTGAATCACTCATAATATTATCGTATTGGGACGTTTCAGATGTAGTAGACCTTATTTTTTCTGCTTTGTGTTTCTGGCTCTAATTAACAGGGTAACCCTGAGTGGTATGGGACTACGCTCTATCCTGTGAAGCTTAGGGGAGTCTAGAAAGGGTAGGTGCTGAATACATACCTCTTTGACAATGTGAAAAGGAGGGACACACCTTCCGTTGGTTCTTTTGTGTATTATGGCATATGTATAACAATTAGTTTGTTCTATGCTTCTTTTCTTGCAGTCTTAAGCAGAACAACTGGTACTACTACTGCACCACACGTACCTGATAGAAAGTTCCCATCTAAAAGTGTCCTTTTTATTTGTTACAGGTATATGGGAAGGTGTATTTATTTCGTCTGTTCTGAATTGTTTTGTTAGGAAGAGAATACTACACGATACTTACAATAGTTGTTCTCGTTTCAGGTCTCCCTCCCTGCCGTTCCCTTCCTTTCCTTCCCTCACTTGATCCTCCCTTTGACCTTGGCCATTACGGCTATCAAGGCTAGGGCATATCAAGGGGTGGACCCTTCTGAGCATCAAACCGATCCTGAGGACAGTCAAACCTGACACATCCGTCAGCTGTGCTGGAATACAGGGGGGCCCTATGGGTCTCACCCACTGACCCTGATCCGTGATCCGGTCTAAGACCTAGCCACCATAGTGTCCCCCGACTTACTGCAGTGGCGGCCCGTGCAGGTAAGCATGGTGCGGCGGAGGGGGGGTATAAATGACAAACAACAGACTATGTAAGATAAATAAATAAAACCACTTACCTTGCGCTCAAGCACTAGGTAAGTGTTTTTTTTTTTTTTTTTTTTTAACCTATTCAGTAGTTTGTCACTTCCAACCCCCCACCCCACTCCACCTCCCCACTGCGCTTACCTGCACGGGTCGCGACTGTGTGCATGTGTGCAGAGCGTGTGCAAACGGGTCACATGCTGCGACGGCCGGCTGTTACATGTGTTCTTGTTGCCATTTCTAATTCATGACCAGAGAACACACACATATCCCTCCTGCAGGAGCATTAACCACCAGAGTTAACTTGTCAATGCCATACTGTGAAACCTGCTAGCCAACAGATCTCTGTACTAGATTTCTTAATCCCAGTGTTTCAGTGGATGGGTCCTGTCACTCATAGAAGAAACAAGCATTGGAAAATCAAATAGGTCTCACCTTTACAATGCGAGTGCCGAGCTGTTTAGGTTGCCAATGTTTGTCTGTAAAGTATTGTCTAAAAAAAAAAAGTACATGCATTTTTTTTTTTTAAATGGGCGAAAAATGAAACATATATTTAATGGTATCTCAAACAGTACATCGTATTCACTGTTTTCAATCTTTACAATATGCCAATTAAGAGGGCACTGCCAGGCCACGCATTGCTGCTGCCAATGAAGAGGGTATTGCCATCAAACATTATTGCTGCAAATGAAGTAAGGACTGTCATGCCACACGTTGTGGTGTCACATATTGGTGCCCACAGGGTCCAAGATATTGCCATCCTGTAGATTCCCGAAGCTCAGGATTGTGCCACACACTGTTGCCACCAGTGGCCAAGGTGAATGCCATGATGCAATGCACGTGTGCAGTATGTTTGCATTCCACACACTGATGTGACTTCAGCGCACATGACAATGTCAAGGCGCACATTGTTGCCTCCACACACATTGCTTTTTAATGTCACACAGAGCGAACATGACATGCTCATGCCTTGTAGTGACAGCATCAGCGCAAAGAACGTTGTCATGTCAAATATTAGCTGCCACACAAAGCATGGTGCTATGCCACCACTGCTTGCACCAGTGTTTGGCACACTTCAATGTCACACAGTGGTGCCACTGATGGAGAGCACACAGCCACGCCTCCCAATGCCGCCTCAAGTGCACAGGCACGTGCCATGCCATGTATTAATGCCACTGACGCAGAGAATATTGCCATGCACAACCCGTTGCCACCAGAGCACAGAATATTGCTGCCCATATGTTCACGACATTACATTGACGCACACAGATGCCATCAGTGCACATTGCTGGCATGAATGTGAAGAATAGTGTCATGCCACACACTGCTATCGCCATGCACAGGGCAGTGCCCTGGTACACGTGTCCGCGTGCAGCGCACATTGTTGTCATCAACACACAGGATATGGTCGTGGCACATCTCTTTGTGGTCCCTGCACAGTATTGTGGCTGTCAGAAGCCACAACAGAGACTATATTCTCACCACCACATTGTCACCATTAACACACGACGCGCGGTCAGGGCGCAGACTGTTGCACGCTACGCACAGTGTTTTCCAATGGTGCACTGATGCCACCATGGGCGCCAAGGAGTGACGCCCTTCCGGGGACCTGTGGCATGCTGAGCCGCCATCTTGGTCTCCAGCGCACTCACTCCCAATTCCAATAGGTTCAAGGGCTTTTAGGGTCCTGCATTTGCACCAAGTCTGGGCTGACCCGGTCACCAGATGTTTTGCTACCGCTGTTGGGTGTCCGCAGAATATAAAGTGCTGTTGTTTGAAAGGCCTCCTTGCTGCCACCCAGTGTGAGCACGCTACCAGCTCCCCCCACCCACCCACCCACGGGTGCCAGCATGCCAGCAAGGGTGGGTACACTCGAAGCCTCTGTGAACCACTTCCAGGCAGCAGTGTTTGTCGCTGTGCCTCTGAAGGCTGCCACCCGCGAGCCCTTCGTGCCTGACCCTATTTAAGGCAAAGAAACTGGAGGACTTGGCACAGCGGGCGAGGGATGACTCCAGTACTGGGGCCAGGCTGTCTGGGAGTGCCAGCCTGCTGCTCGTTTTTGCTTGATTGTTCGCCACGCAGATGCTACCCACAGCAAAACTGTTCGGTGCCAACTCTACTGTTCCGTTTCACTAATAAGCTTTGATGGAGAACAGCAGGGACACTCGGGCAATGTGCCAGGGGGTCAAGCGAGGTACCCGGGCACCGGTCCAGCCGGCCACTGGGTCAGTAAGGATGCAGGGACGCAATCTTAGCCACAGTCAGTATGCCAAGCCCTACTGTGGAAAATTAATTTGTATCGATAAACATTGTCTGCGCCATCTTGCCCTTTTTCCCAATGCCACACTTTCGTCGTCCGCGGCGGCCATTTTAGCTACCTTGATCAGACCCACTCTCTGCACACCGCTAATCCCCAGCGCGGCTCCACGTCCTCGCAAGCCCCCCCGCACTGGTCACCCTCTCTCTCTCTCTCTCATGCACGGGCCATTAACCCCCTCCAACTGCGCTGCACTTCCCTGGGAATCTCACCCGGGCCTGCCCGACACCTCCCTTTCCTCCTATACACTATCACACCCTCTGACACCCCTCTTCCACCGTATCCGATTGTCCAGGCCGGTCCCAGGCTATCACCTAGCCCTGCGGATACAGTTTATGGCCCCGACTGTAAGGAATCGCCCCTCTTCAAAGGAGTTACAGTAGATCAAGGCCCCCACCCCATGAGATCCGTCACACCACATGCATTCCGGGAACCGGCGGAATGTCCTGCTGATCCTGCCGTCTGATGACGATTCTGTATGGTGAATGGGGAGGGATTCTCACTGTAAGGGTGCGTGGGAACGGGTCTGAAGCAGAAGATCCCAGGGATGTCTTTCATACTTCAAAGTATCTTTACTGTAATAAAGAATGTCTTCCTGCCATAAATGCGTGTATAAGAGGCCAGGCCTCAGAGATGCAGTAGAGCACCTCGTGAAGATTCCCTGTTGGTCTGATCGGACGTGTTCTCCTCCGGAGAGAATAAACCTTTGTTTCCTGCCTTCCAGTCTCCAGCGCCTGCCTCTTCATTGATTCATATTTTGGGGAATAGAGGCGACATCGCCGGGCAATACTTAAGGTTATTCCATTCGTCGATTGCCATCCTGTTTTACAATTGGCGTCCCAAGCGTGGGGCCCATCAGCGACACGTGGATCCAGTGGGAGAGGTCCTGACGACAGAGTGAACGACTGCAACGATCGGGAGAGCTCCTGTCCGATAGACCCTCGTCTGACAGCCGATCATCCGAACTTCACTGGTTCCGAACAGACCTCTCTCGAGTGATCTACGGTCCTGACTGGGAACCATCAGGAGTGCCGCGATAGAAGATAGAGGACGATCGGGCGCTGGATTCGGAGGACAGGAAACAGCCCATGCGGTCCGGGTAAGGTCGTACAAAACGACAAATTGTGAAACGATAACGGTTCTTTGAGACATTTGCTGCTTACAAACGAGGAAGAGTACAAATACTCTATCTTCCTTTGTGAACAGTGAAGGGTGGGTAACGCGGACTTTTGTCCCCCTTTGTAATCTGTCGTACCTATCTTTTCTCCCCACTGATTGTTTGTTTGATTGATTGTCAAGGGTAGCTCCCTTTTTCTTTGAGTATCAGAGTAGCTCCTTTTTGAGGCATTCCCTGTCTACAAACGGCGAGGGATAGGAATATTCTCTCTCCCTTTACAGATAGTGAAGGATGGGTAACGCGGACCTTTGTCCCCCTTTGTAATCTGTCGTGCCTATCTTCTCCCCACTGATTATTTATTTGGATCTAGTTCTCTTGAAACATTCATTGTCTGCAAACAACCTGGAATAGCAATATTCTGCCTAGTCTTTTGCAGGTAGTGAAGGGTAGGTAACGCGGACTTTTGTCCCCCTTTGTAATCTGTCATGCCTATCTTCTCCCCACTGAGTGGTAGCTGGTTCAGCCCGGACCGCTTGTTAGAGGTGGATCATCCAGTCCCACTGGAAGGCACCCCTAACAAAGACATGTTCACAAAGCATGGACTAGTCGCTATAGCATATTGCAAATTATGGCACAGGTATACGAAGAAGGAACCCCAGAGTCAGTGGCCACTGATAGGATCCTTTGAAGAAAGCAAACTAGATTCACTAGATGAAGCCCTAAAAACTCGTAGAACGACACCGACCATGCTAGACAGCGTTGGCCTGTGGCGCAAAGAAACTGTACAGCGAAAGAAGAAAGAGGAAGCTAGGTTAGACAAAGAGCTACGTAAAGCAGCCCACCTAGCTGCAAAGAAACTAGAGGAAGAAATAAAGAAGAGAGAGGAGGCTAAGCGAAAACAAGAGATCGAAACACCGAGCCAGTGTCCTGTTAGAACACCCTCTGCGCTCTACCCTGAATTACCTTCGAAACAGCGAACCAACGATGATCTCTTATTAGGTCCTCCGATCATCTACATGCCCCCTCCATATGCCCCTTCCCAACCTTCAGCGCAACACTCGCGACCCCCAAGCACAGACGAGAGTAGCGCCAGGGCCTCGGCCCCCAAGGCCTCCGCACCGGCGGAATCCCTCGCACCAGATACAAAACAAGCAGCAATATTAGATGACCATGAGGCCCGAAACACAGAACCCACAAGGACGAACAGGTTGGGCAAAAACGAGCAAGAGAGGATTGACAAGGTAGTCAGGACACTAGTAGAACGAAAGGAGAAGGAGGAACACGTTATGGATATATTCAACTCATATGCGGGAAGCCACAGACGACACTTTGTCGTACGATTATGTTATCATGTCCTAAACGCTTATGAGGACCGATATCGAGATAGAGGTCCCGAGAGCCTAACGACTCTGTATAGAAAAATTGATATCGGGGATGAGGGCGAGTGTGACGTGACGGACCTCCTTGCGCGTACACTTAGGGTTTTCTGCCACCTCACTGAATCAGAGGTGGAAGCTAAACCTACGACATCCGTAGCGGCCGAACCACGAATAGAGCAACCTAGCACCATGATGCCGATAAGAGAGGCCGCCCCTATTGGGTCCCCCACGAGGTCAGGGAACACACGATGATGTTAACCATACGGATGCAAAAGGGAGGATAGTGTACAACTGGGTCTACCAACCATGGGATCGACAGGATATTCTGACGTTCCGAAAATCTCTGCCCGATTTACGAAAAAACCCCACCGCCTTCTACACTGAACTAGGTACAGCCTTAGGTTCCACTATCATGACCCTAACGGACCTCGATTTGTTCTTCGGGTTATGTCTGCCAGCTGATGTGTGGAAGCAGATCCGCAAGGTCGACCACCTTGAGCTGTTCGGACATACCTGGAAACAACTCGATGAGTTCGACAAGCAACGAGGAGCCGGGCAGAAACCCGTAACGGCCATCCTTGAACTCCCGGACAAGATCGTCCAGAAACTCAAGACCCTGATTCCCGAGAAGAAAATAGACTGGTCAATAGTGACGGCCTGTAGACAGAAACCACAAGAAGACGCTTCGGAATACTTCTCTAGGTTCGAAACGGTGTTCTCCGACTACAGCGGCCAAGATATGGCCACTGCAACCGGACACCACTTGTTCGTTCAGAATTTCGTGAAAGGCCTGGTGCAAGAAGTTTTTCAAAAATTGCAGGCGAGCGAAAGCAGTTGGGCAGCCTCTAAACCCACGGCTATCCTCCAGATGGCCCAATACTATGAACATCAGAAGAATGAGAATGATAGGGCATCCGAACGTAAAAGAAGGAGTTGAAAGAGCGGGTCATGATAGCTCAACTGCAGGGGGTGACGATAGGTAGGGAACCCTCCAAGGGGAACTACCAGCCGACAGCCCCTAAAAATACACCCTCCAGAGAACGAATGCCCGTACCCTATACAAGCCGAAGGGACTTAGATGAAAACCAATGCGCGTTTTGTAAAGGATACGGTCACTGGAAGTCGCAGTGCCCGGTCCTTCATGAAGCAAACAAGAACCGAGAGGCTAGGGATGGGACAAACGGACAAAAGAACAGGGACCAGGGACGGGGACACACCAATGATGCTAACTATGACAGACCAAGCCGACCTAACACATTTGACCGCCCACGACAGAATCAGTATCAGCAGTCCGATTGCGAGAACGTCCGCGATTTCGCATAGGACAGCCAGGGACAAGGGAGGGATCCAGTCGAGCTTTGTGTTGACCAGCAAGGTCCTTATGTCACTGCTAAGGTCCTGGGTACAAAGTCCCCATTTTTGGTGGACACTGGGGCAACACGTAGTGCATTATCCAAACGACTGATTCCAAGGGCACCCTTGTCTGGCTCACACGTGACATCAATAGGCTTTGATGGAACGCCCTCTACTAATCCCTTATCTACACCGATTCCCTTTGACTTAGAGAACAACATCACGGACACGACCTTCCTGCTATCTTCCAACACCCCCGACGCCATTATGGGTCTTGACCTCCTGAAGCACTTTCGAGCCACCATTCGATGTTCCCCAGACGGAGTACGAGTCATACTGTACGATAACCAGAATCTGTTCAGACCTTGTCCCACCCGACGCATGTTTTCCATCACTGACGCTGAATTGTCCTTACTAGACACTTTACCCCCGTACCTTTGGGCCAAGACCGACTCAGACGTAGGACGCATGATGATAGACCCTGTGCACATCACTGTACGGTCAGACGCTATGCTCCCAAAGCTCCCACAGTATCGGATATCGCCCGAGGGCGAGAAGGCATTGGTAGGAATCATTCAGTCCTTAGTCGATGCAGGAGTGGTAGAGGAAGTAGTCAGTAATATCTGTAACAGCCCTATCCTACCCATTGTCAAGAAGCAAGGCGAGGGAGATGAGAAGGCTTATCGCTTCATCATTGACCTCCGCGAAGTAAACAAAGTAGTCGTACCTCAGTACCCAGTAGTCTCTGACATCACCACCATCTTGACCCTGATCCCCTCCACTGCCACTGTTTTCACCGTCATAGATCTCAAAAATGCTTTCTTTTCTATCCCCATCCATCCAGACAGCCGATACCTCTTCGGCTTCACCCTAAAAGCCCGTTCATATAGATTCTGTAGAGCACCCCAGGGCTACACTGAGAGCCCCAGCATCTACAGCCAGGCTCTCAAGAGACAGCTGGACGCAGTCCAGCTCCCGGACGGAGTGGTGTTAATCCAGTATGTCGACGACATTCTCCTGGCTGCCGACACTACGCCACTTGCCACCACAGCCACCATCCAACTCCTGCACTTCCTCGCGGAGAATGGTCACAAGGTCTCCAAGAAGAAGCTGCAGTTCTGCCAACCACAGGTGACATACTTAGGCCACCTCCTGTCCAAGGACGGGAGAAAGCTCACACCCGATCGGATCCGGACCATCCTAGAGACCCCCGTTCCCAAGACTCAAAAGCAGGTTCGCTCCTTAGTAGGCCTCACGTCCTTCTGTCGGCAGTGGTTGCCAAACCTTAGTCTCATAGTCAGACCTCTACTCTCTCTGTTAGCGAAAGACGTTCCCTTCCCACTCCCTTGGACCCCTGAATGCCAATCCTCCTTTCAAGAACTACGAGATGCCCTCTGCTCAGCCCCTGTTCTAGGAACCCCTGAATACACCAAGCCCTTCTCCCTCTTCACCCACGAGAGGGAGGGGTGCGCTTTGTCTGTCCTTACGCAACCCATAGGTCCCAAACAACGCCCTTGTGCCTACTTCTCTGCCACTCTTGACCCTGTAGCCAGAGCTCTGCCCGCCTGCCTTCGAGCGGTAGCTGCCGCTGCCGTCTCTATCCGACAAAGTGAGGGGATCGTACTTTCGAATTCCCTCACTGTGCTGGTCCCCCATGCTGTCGACACACTCCTGAACCAGACCAAGACTCAGCACCTGACTAGCGCACGACTGACTGGTTACGAGTTAACTCTGCTTACACCCCACATCACGTTGAAACGATGTACCACTCTGAACCCTGCCACTCTGTTGCCCCTCCCCGATGACGACCCCAATGTGTCCCCTATGCATGACTGTGTGACCCTCACGGACGAGCAAACTAGAAGTAGAGCTGACCTCCGTGACACTGCCATCCCAGACCCTGATGGAGAGCTATGGGTAGACGGCTCGTGCATTAAACTCCCCGACGGCACGACCTCGGCTGCCTATGCAGTCACCACAGCCCGGACGGTAGTTGAGACGGCCCGCATCACCCAACGGTCCGCACAAGCGGCAGAACTAATTGCCCTCACACGTGCATGCGTCCTAGCAACAGGCAAAGTCGCAAACATCTACACCGACAGCCAGTATGCCTTCGGGGTGGTTCATCATTTTGGGCTCTTATGGAAGGAAAGGGGATTCCTGACTTCGCATGGTACACCCATCCTTCACGGAGATCTAGTCTCTACCTTGACCGAAGCAGTCCTCCTCCCCGAACGACTTGCAGTCATCAAATGCCAGGCACACAAGAAAGTGACAGACATCATTGGACAAGGAAATGCACTAGCCGACATCACTGCTCGAACCACAGCTGAGAATAGGACGACGACACGCATGTACGTGACTAGGTCACAGACGGAAAAATGGAAGGACGCTAGAGAGCACATTAGAGACATACAAATGGCCTGCTCCCCCAAGAACTGACTGAATGGGCACGGGTGGGACTGAAAGATGATGAAGGCTGCTGGTTGACAAAAGACACGAACAAATGGCTGCTACCCAATTCCTACTTGATCCCCATACTGACTATGGCACACTCCCCAGCACACATAGGATCTGCCCCCATGATTGAACTCATCACCCGAGTCTGGCACAACGACAAGATTCCCGACTCTGCTAGACGCCTAGTTCAACAATGCTTAATCTGCTTGCAACACAACCCAGGGAAAGGAACTGTTGTCCCTCGGGGTGGGTTCGGGGTCCCCGACCATACCTTTGAAGTCCTACAGATGGATTACATTCAGCTAGACCGTTGCCTGGGTTTGAAGTACGTCCTTGTTGTCGTGTGCGCCTTCAGCAAATGGGTGGAGGCCTATCCCACACGCGACAACACTGCCATGACCACTGCCAAAGTCCTGTTAAAAGAGTTTTTCCCCGATATGGCCTTTGTCGGATTTTATGGAGTGACAACGGCCCCCACTTCATAGCTGAAGTCATCCAACTTATCTTAAAGGGATTGGGTGTAAAACAGAAATTTCACGCAGTCTTCCACCCCCAATCTGCAGGCCTGGTCGAGCGACACAACGCCACACTCAAGCTAAAAATCTCTAAGATTGTTGCCTCCACCGGACTGAAGTGGCCTGATGCCCTCCCATTGGCATTGCTATCAATGCGCTCCACCCCCACTAAGCACCACTTGACCCCTTACGAAGTAGTATTCGGGCGGCCAATGAATATTTGGGCCGCGCCTAGGCCAACTTCGATCCATGACGTCCCAGACGTCCTAATGTCTGACTATCTGTGCACCCTCACTAAAACCTTAACTGTCATCCATCAACAGGTGCTGCAAGCCATCCCAGACGCTTCCAGGGGCCCAGGACACGACATTCACCCAGGGGATCACGTCTTGATCCGCAACTTCCAGCGTGCCAAAAGCTTGGAACCTCGGTGGACGGGCCCCTGGCAAGTCCTGATCACTACACGGACGGCCCTTCGAGTGGAAGGCAAGCGTCACTGGGTGCATGCGCACCATTGTAAACGCGCCCCCAACTCTGACGACGGAAGAAGACATCGCGACTCAGGAAGAGCTCCTGACAAAAGACAAACCATCGTTGAGCTGTCACACCGACACAGAAACGCTCGAACTGGCAGAGTTTCCCGATCCCACCGTACCGTCCAGGGAAGGGTACAACCTACGTAAAAGGGAGGAGCTTCGGCAAAGCAGACCACTGACTGGGTAAAATCTCAGAACGGTAGCCTAACACACTCAAGGTTGCCCGAAGAGAAGTCAGAGAAAGTCGGTGGTTCTGCCCGCTACCGAGCACTCTGAAGATGATGGAAGCGCCCGACTCCCCAATGATGGAAGCAACTGGATATCCGAAGAGGACCTACCGAAACCCAAAGACTAACAAACTGCACAGCTCAAAGACTATAGCCGTTTTCATTACCCTTCTCTTTTGCCTCCTCCTCATGACAACCTTCTGGATCATCGAAGAAAGCACACCCGCTCACAAAACATTGCTCCCCACTGAACTGCCGATAACTACCAAGGAACACTTCCTGATTGCCCTTTCTCCACCGCTCCGAGAGAGACGCAGGGAGTTCTGGAATAACTCTTTTGTGCAACTGCTGCACCAACACAACCTTGCCGCTAATGCCACTAATTGCTGGATCTGCGGGCTGCTGCCCCATGCAGCCGGACACTCCATCCCGTTCATTCCTTCGCCCTTTTCCATCCACGGCTCCTGTCTTGCCTGGCTGATTCTTCTGCAAGAAAGCTTTAAAGACAATGCCACATCAGAAAGAACTGTTTCGCATTTCTACCACGAGGCATGGCTGAATAAGACTGGGCGAACCGCTACTCCTTTTTACCCTCTGACCTCTGGTACCTCTATTCACATGGACATCCCTGCCAAAGAACGAGTGGAAATGCAAGTTTTCCATAACCCAGCCAGACCCACTTTCTCCTACCTCCGGAAACGAACAGCCACCACTCTGACAGTGGCCTTGTCTGTTGTCAACGTCTCGGGCCTTGTGTGCATCGAAGGCCTGGGGACGCAACTGGTGGGCCGCAGCGCCTGCGTCATCACCAGAACACTGGATTCATCCGACCCTCCCTCCTTTGTTGCTTCTCTAAATATGTACTTTGTTTGTGGCACCAAAGCATACACCTGGCTCCCCAAAGGTTGGGGGGGCACATGCTACATTGCCTTCATCCTCCCACCTACGTATGTGGCCCCAGCAAGCCATCACCGGCAAAAGCGTGCAAGGGACATCGACCAGGCCGACTCGACAGGAGCACAGTTCTTGGATGCCGCGAAAGGACTTGTGCCATTCTGGGGTCCGATGACGAACAGCCGCGCCATCCGACACTTGACCCAGGCAGTTGAAACCACCATGAACATCACAGCTGGCATCTTGACCAATAACACCGCAGAGCTTCAGGCAGTCCGCCTGGTGGCTCTGCAGAACCGCCTTGTTCTAGACGTGGTTCTGGCAGACCGAGGAGGAGCATGCCGCATCATTGGGTCCAGCTGTTGCACCTACGTGCCAGACAATTCACCTTCTGTTTACAAAGCCATCGAACACCTCCATAGACTGTCCTCTGAAGTACACCGGGAGCAAGAAGGATGGTCGCTTGGGAGCTGGTTCTGGGACTTACTGAAAGCCTGGGGGTGGAGGTTGTTCACATTCATTCTGATTCCGATTGTGGTGCTATGCGGGTGTTGCTTAAGTATCCAATGTCTGCCTCCTCTGTGTTCATTATTTTCAAATTGCATTTGCCCAAAGACTTTGGACTTACAGGCTGAACACATGAAAACTTTGTATGAGACAGAAATACGTGGCATTATGGGGATCGACCCGAATTAACAAGTTGGCGAGAAATGTTAAAAGGGGGACTGTGGAAAATTAATTTGTATCGATAAACATTGTCTGCGCCATCTTGCCCTTTTTCCCAATGCCACACTTTCGTCGTCCGCGGCGGCCATTTTAGCTACCTTGATCAGACCCACTCTCTGCACACCGCTAATCCCCAGCGCGGCTCCACGTCCTCGCAAGCCCCCCCGCACTGGTCACCCTCTCTCTCTCTCTCTCATGCACGGGCCATTAACCCCCTCCAACTGCGCTGCACTTCCCTGGGAATCTCACCCGGGCCTGCCCGACACCTCCCTTTCCTCCTATACACTATCACACCCTCTGACACCCCTCTTCCTCCGTATCCGATTGTCCAGGCCGGTCCCAGGCTATCACCTAGCCCTGCGGATACAGTTTATGGCCCCGACTGTAAGGAATCGCCCCTCTTCAAAGGAGTTACAGTAGATCAAGGCCCCCACCCCATGAGATCCGTCACACCACATGCATTCCGGGAACCGGCGGAATGTCCTGCTGATCCTGCCGTCTGATGACGATTCTGTATGGTGAATGGGGAGGGGATTCTCACTGTAAGGGTGCGTGGGAACGGGTCTGAAGCAGAAGATCCCAGGGATGTCTTTCATACTTCAAAGTATCTTTACTGTAATAAAGAATGTCTTCCTGCCATAAATGCGTGTATAAGAGGCCAGGCCTCAGAGATGCAGTAGAGCACCTCGTGAAGATTCCCTGTTGGTCTGATCTGACGTGTTCTCCTCCGGAGAGAATAAACCTTTGTTTCCTGCCTTCCAGTCTCCAGCGCCTGCCTCTTCATTGATTCATATTTTGGGGAATAGAGGCGACATCGCCGGGCAATACTTAAGGTTATTCCATTCGTCGATTGCCATCCTGTTTTACACTGCCATGCTGTGCTCCCTAACTTATAGGGCACTCCCTGACATGGCTTCATCAGGCACAGACCAGGAGCTTTTAAGGTAGCTGAGTGAGTTAAGCGCTCGCTGCTGAGAGGTGTGTGTAACCTACAGAGACTTGAATCCAGAAAACATGGGACTCAGGGTTTAAACCTTCTGAGGTCGACAAATTGATTACCCCTGAGCTGTGCGACAATAACAGCCTCTTATTTACAGCAATATCCAGCACCAGAGTGTAGAAACACGAGTGATTGATCGTGATAGTGCCGCGTGAGAGTGCAAAGTTGGGCCGAGTCACTAAAAACATGCGCGGGAAAGTAGAAGCACAAGTGATTGTGGCAGCGTCACATGAGAGTGTGAAGAAAGGCCGAGTCACTAACAACAAACGCCGGAGTGTAGGAGCACAAGTGATTGTGGCAGCGTCAAGTGAGAGTGTGAAGAAAGGCCGAGTCACTAACAACAAAAGCCGGAGTGTAGGAGCACAAGTGATTGTGGCAGCGTCACGTGAGAGTGTGAAGAAAGGCCGAGTCACTAACAACAAACGCCGGAGTGTAGGAGCACAAGTGATTGTGGCAGCATCACATGAGAGTGTGAAGAAAGGCCGAGTCACTAACAACAAACGCCGGAGTGTAGGAGCACAAGTGATTGTGGCAGCGTCACATGAGAGTGTGAAGAAAGGCCGAGTCACTAACAACAAACGCCGGAGTGTAGGAGCACAAGTGATTGTGGCAGCGTCACATGAGAGTGTGAAGAAAGGCCAAGTCACTAACAACAAACGCCGGAGTGTAGGAGCACAAGTGATTGTGGCAGCGTCACGTGAGAGTGTGAAGAAAGGCCGAGTCACTAACAACAAACGCCGGAGTGTAGGAGCACAAGTGATTGTGGCAGCGTCACGTGAGAGTGTGAAGAAAGGCCGAGTCACTAACAACAAACGCCGGAGTGTAGGAGCACAAGTGATTGTGGCAGCGTCACATGAGAGTGTGAAGAAAGGCCAAGTCACTAACAACAAACGCCGGAGTGTAGGAGCACAAGTGATTGTGGCAGCGTCACGTGAGAGTGTGAAGAAAGGCCGAGTCACTAACAACAAACGCCGGAGTGTAGGAGCACAAGTGATTGTGGCAGCGTCACGTGAGAGTGTGAAGAAAGGCCGAGTCACTAACAACAAACGCCGGAGTGTAGGAGCACAAGTGATTGTGGCAGCGTCACGTGAGAGTGTGAAGAAAGGCCGAGTCACTAACAACAAACGCCGGAGTGTAGGAGCACAAGTGATTCTGGCAGCGTCACATGAGAGTGTGAAGAAAGGCCGAGTCACTAACAACAAAAGCCGGAGTGTAGGAGCACAAGTGATTGTGGCAGCGTCACGTGAGAGTGTGAAGAAAGGCCGAGTCACTAACAACAAACGCCGGAGTGTAGGAGCACAAGTGATTGTGGCAGCGTCACGTGAGAGTGTGAAGAAAGGCCAAGTCACTAACAACAAAAGCCGGAGTGTAGGAGCACAAGTGACCGTGACAGCGCCGTGTGAAGAAAGGCTGAGTGCAGTAAATTCAACACGTGCAACAACCCAATGGGCCAGAAAATGCATCTGCTGAAAAACACACTGCTGGCGGGCTCTTCTTCGTAACTTTAAAATCTTTACAAAATAAACATTTAATCAAATGCACCAAAAGGTGTTAGCGGTGTGACGCTGGCTGTCGCAGCTCTGCTGATAAAGCAGCGCACGCACACTCGAGATCACAAGGGCAGGTGTGAGTATTTGAAGGCAAGGAGTGAAATGGTAGTGTCATAGTCTAGAAAAAGACACCGATCCTAAGCGGCTGTTCTCATCGCCCAGTGGACTCCTCTGGGGGGAGACGGTGTGAGAGAGACATTGCGTAGTAAATACAGAGAGAGACGCTATTTGGCAAACGCAGAGACTGATGCTACTTGGTAAACATAGAGAGACACGACTTAGCAAACAGAGAGACACTACTTGGCAAACCTAAAGAGAGACACTTCTTGGCAAACAGAGAGAGGCACTACTTGGCCACAAAGAGAGAGAGACGCTGCTTGGTAAACAGAGAAAGAGACGCAACTTTGTAAACACAGAGAGACACTACTTGGTAAATACAGAGAGAGACGCTACTTGGTAAATACAGAGAGAGACGCTGCTTGGTAAATACAGAGAGAGACGCTGCTTGGTAAATACAGAGAGAGACGCTGCTTGGTAAACACAGAGAGGCACTACTTGGTAAATACAGAGAGAGATGCTGCTTGGTAAACACAGAGAGGCACTACTTGGTATATACAGGGAGAGACGCTACTTGGTAAATACAGAGAGAGACGCTGCTTGGTAAATACAGAGAGAGACGCTACTTGGTAAATACAGAGAGAGACGCTGCTTGCTAAATACAGAGAGAGACGCTGCTTGGTAAACACAGAGAGGCACTACTTGGTAAATACAGAGAGACGCTACTTGGTAAATACAGAGAGAGAGGACGCTGCTTGGTAAACACAGAGAGAGACGCTACTTGGTAAATACAGAGACAGACGCTGCTTGGTAAATACAGAGAGAGATGCTACTTGGTAAATACAGAGAGAGACGCTGCTTGGTAAATACAGAGAGACGCTACTTGGTAAACACAGAGAGACACTACTTGGTAAATACAGAGAGAGACGCTACTTTGTAAATACAGAGAGAGACGCTGCTTGGTAAACACAGGTCCAGGGAAGACATGGCTTGGCAGTTCGGGCTGGACTGTTCCCATGAGGCACAGGGTCAGACTGATTTGCATATGGCCATGTCTGAACTGGGGTGGTGGAGTGAGCTAAAGAATGATGATGGATTAAACCCAGATCAGTTGACTGGGGGTGAGTGTTTGATTGGCTCAAACGTTCCGTCCATCATCCCCTTTTGTATCGCTTTGTTCGCCCTAAGTTGGCGGGGGTATGCCCAGACGTGGGTCCCTTGCTCACTTTGCCACTGGATTCAAGCAAGCCTGGCTGATGACGGCTGGAATGCCAGAAACCGGTCCTAGGATGCTTGTTTCCGGTCCAGGGAAGACATGGCTTGGCAGTTCGGGCTGGACTGTTCCCAAGAGGCACAGGGTCAGACTGATTTGCATATGGCCATGTCTGAACTGGGGTGGTGGAGTGAGCTAAAGAATGATGATGGATTAAACCCAGATCAGTTGACTGGGGGTGAGTGTTTGATTGGCTCAAACGTTCCGTCCATCATCCCCTTTTGTATCGCTTGGTAAACACAGAGAGGCACTACTTGGTAAATACAGAGAGAGACGCTGCTTGGTAAACACAGAGAGGCACTACTTGGTATATACAGGGAGAGACGCTACTTGGTAAATACAGAGAGAGACGCTGCTTGGTAAACACAGAGAGAGACGCTACTTGGTAAATACAGAGAGAGACGCTGCTTGCTAAATACAGAGAGAGACGCTGCTTGGTAAACACAGAGAGGCACTACTTGGTAAATACAGAGAGACGCTACTTGGTAAATACAGAGAGAGACGCTGCTTGGTAAACACAGAGAGAGACGCTACTTGGTAAATACAGAGACAGACGCTGCTTGGTAAATACAGAGAGAGATGCTACTTGGTAAATACAGAGAGAGACGCTGCTTGGTAAATACAGAGAGAGACGCTACTTGGTAAACACAGAGAGACACTACTTGGTAAATACAGAGAGAGACGCTACTTTGTAAATACAGAGAGAGACGCTGCTTGGTAAACACAGAGAGACACTACTTGGTAAATACAGAGAGAGACGCTACTTGGTAAATACAGAGAGAGACGCTGCTTGGTAAATATAGAGAGAGACGCAACTTTGTAAACACAGAGAGACACTACTTCGTAAATACAGAGAGAGACGCTACTTTGTAAATGCAGAGAGAGACGCTGCTTGGTAAACACAGAGAGACACTACTTGGTAAATACAGAGAGAGACACTACTTGGCAAATACAGAGAGAGACGCTGCTTGGTAAACACAGAGAGACACTACTTGGTGAATACAGAGAGAGATGCTTCTTGGTACACAGAGAGAGAGATGCTACTTGGTAAACACAGAGATAGATGCTACTTGGTAAATACAGAGAGAGACGCTGCTTGGTAAACACAGAGAGACAGTACTTGGTCAATACAGAGAGAGACGCTACTTGGTAAATACAGAGAGAGACGCTACTTGGTAAATACAGAGATAGACGCTACTTGGTAAACACACAGAGAGACGCTACTTGGTAAACACAGAGAGAGACGCTACTTGGTAAATACAGAGAGAGACACTACTTGGTATATACAGAGAGAGACACCTCTTGGTAAACACAGAGCGAGACACTACTTGGTAAATACAGAGAGAGACGCTACTTGGCAAACCCAGAGTCACTACTTGGCAAACACAGAGACACTACTTGGTAAACACAGAGACAGATACTACTTGGTAAACACAGAGAGAGACTCTACTTGGTAAACACAGAGAGAGACATTCTACTTGGCAAACACAGAGAGAGACACTACTTGGTAAACACAGAGAGAGACACTACTTGGTAAACACAGAGAGAGACACTACATGGTAAACACAGAGAGAGACACTACTTGCTGCTTGGTAAACACAGAGAGAGACGCAATTTAGTAAACACAAAGAGACACTACTTGGTAAATACAGAGAGAGACACTACTTGGTAAATACAGAGAGAGAGACGCTGCTTGGTAAACACAGAGAGACACTACTTGTTGAATACAGAGAAATGCTTCTTGGTACACACAGAGAGAGACGCTACTTGGTAAACACAGAGATAGATGCTACAAGGAACAGCCCTGGACTGGATCCGATCATTCCTCACCGTAAGAAGCCAAAGGATCAGACTCCCACCCTTCCTCTCCGACCCCACGAAAATCACCTGCGGAGTCCCACAGGGTTCATCACTGAGCCCCACCCTCTTCAACATCTAGATGGCCCCCCTCGCAGCCATCGTCCGACAACATGGCCTCAACATCGTATCCTACGCCGACGACACCCAGCTCATCCTCTCCCTCACCAAAGACCCCACCACTGCCAAACTCAACTTCCAGAAAGGAATGCAAGACGTCGCAGTCTGGATGACCAACAGCTGCCTGAAGCTCAACGCCGAGAAGACAGAAGTCCTCGTCCTCAGTACCACCCCTTCAGCATGGGACAGCACCTGGTGGCCGACCGCCCTCGGAAGCCCACCTACCTCCTCAGACCACGCCAAGAACCTCGGCATCGTACTCGACTCATCACTCACCATGAACCGACAGGTCAACGCCGTCACCTCCAGCTGCTTCAACACCCTCCGCATCCTCCGCAAGACCTTCAAGTGGATCCCCCCTGAGTCAAGGAAGACAGTCACCCACGCACTCATCACCAGCAGACTGGACTATGGAAACGCACTCTACGCCGGCATCAACAAGTCCCTACTCCGCAAACTCCAGACAATACAGAACACCGCCGCCAGACTCGTCCTCAGCATCCCCCGACACGAACACATCAGCCAACACCTACGAAGTCTCCACTGGCTCCCCGTGGAGAAAAGAGTCACTTTCAAAATCCTCACTCATGCCTACAAATACCTCAATGACAGAATCAACTTCCACGTACCCATAAGAAACCTCCGATCTTCCAACCTCGCACTGGCCGAAACCCCGCGCATCCACAGAGCCAGAGCAGGCGGAAGATCCTTCTCTCACATTGCAGCCAAGACCTGGAACGAGCTACCGGCAGACATCAGACGCGCCCCCTCCCTGAACACCTTCAGGAAGACCCTCAAGACCTGGCTCTTCGGCTAAACAGATCTGCGGACCCCCCCCTCCCCCCACCCCCCTCAGCGCCTTGAGACCCCCACGGGTGAGTAGCGCGCTTACAATTCCCTGATTGATTGATTGACTTGGTAAATACAGAGAGCGACTCTACTTGGTAAATACAGAGACACACTTCTTGGTAAATACAGAGAGAGACGCTACTTGGTAAATACAGTGAGAGACACAACTTGGTAAATACAGAGAGAGACGCTACTTGGTAAATACAGCGAGAGACACAGCTTGATAAATACAGAGATAGACGCTACTTGGTAAACAAGAGAGGGTCCATCTGGGGGTGCGCCTGGGCAGCCTGATTTAGTGGCTAGTTTGGCAGCCGTTTTACTGTGGCTGGCTAAGGCAGGTACTTGGACCCCGGCAGCGGGCGCGGGGTCATTGATTAGCGATGAGAGCGCACTGGAGAGGGCTATGAAATTAGTGGCTCAGTTTGAGGGGGCTAAGACAGGAGGAGGGCAGACAGTGCCGGCAGTGAGCGCTGTGGCTAGCGGAGCGGCACCTAAGGTGACCGGAGAGGACCCTCTCAAAGTAAACACGCCGTTGGACGTGGAGAAAGCCAAAACACCGGAAGCACCAGCAGCAGGTATGCCACAGACGTTGCCAAGTTTAGGTTTGGGCGAACTGCGTTCTTCTAGGGATCGGTTGGGGAGGCATATCTCACAAGAAGTGAAAGAAAAAATGTGGAAGGGGGAGTATGTCAATATGTTTTCCCTGTTGGTAGACAATGCTGAGAAGGAGGAAGTAAAAAAGAATAAGGAGTGGGTGCACCCAAGGGAGTGGTCTAGTTGGCTACAGAAGAAGAAAGTGGACGAGACTCTAGTCAATTGGTTCAAAGGTTTCTCTAACTATATGGCAATTATGTCTGAACGTTTCCCGGGTTTGGGCGCACAGATGGCATGCTACCAGAATAGGATTGCTTGTGTGAATGATGAATACGGTGGTGTGGGATGGAAAGAATACGATAAGGATTTTAGAAGGGCAAAGGCAACCGACCCTGCCCTCACTTGGGACCAAATTGATGTGATTTTATGGTTGAGGCACATGAAGTCCGTGCCCCAAGACAGCTCGCGGGGACAGTCCTTTCAGTCAGGCCTCCCAGTTAGCATGGGGGGAGGGGGAAAGAAGGGGGCATGTTGGGACTTTAACAGGCGTTCATGCACCAGAGCGGCAGGCACATGCAAGTTCAAACAGGCATGTTCTTTCTGTGGCCACACATCACACCCTGAGTCCAAGTGTTTCAAAAAATCAAAGGACAGGGGAGGTAAAAAACAGGACTGAGGGCATAGCCCTCACCAAGGCCCGCTCCCCCATCATAACCAGTGCCCTGATCCCATGGTTGACTAAGTACAACTGCCCCAATTCAGCAAGGATTTTATTGGAAGGTTTCAGGGACGGTTTCAGAATTCCTGATCCTGGCTATGTAGGGGTTTCACATTGTCAGAATCAACTATCTGTGAAATCCAATAATGGGGTGGTGGCAGCCAAAATAGAAAAAGAATTGAGGTTAGGCAGAGTGGTGGGCCCATTTGACATTTGTGTGCTCCCCATTAGGGGTGGTCCCCAAGAAGGACCAGGGGGAGTTCCAATTAATTCACAATTTATCGGCTCCCAGGGGCCAATCACTGAATGACGCCATAGATGGGGAGCTGTGCGTGGTCAGATATGCATCATTTGATCAGGCAATTGAAATGCTGAGGGGTCTAGGGCCAGGCGCACTGCTGGCAAAATCAGACATTGAATCAGCTTTCCGCCTGTTGCCAGTGCACCCACTAGATTTTCACCTGCTGGGCTTCCAGTTCCAAGGGAAATATTACATGGACAAATGCATGCCTATGGGGTGTTCCGTTTCCTGCTCGTACTTTGAGAAGTTCAGTTCTTTTCTAGAATGGGTTTTCAGGCAGATGACGGGCCACCAGTCAGTCCTACACTACCTAGATGATTTCCTTTTCCTGGGAGCGCCAGGCTCTCAAGAGTGTGGCTGGGCGCTGCAGAGGTTTTGTACGCTCATGCATGACTTTGGCGTTCCTGTGGCGCAAGGTAAGACGGTCAGGCCAACCACAGAGAACGAATTCCTAGGGATAGAATTGGATTCAGTAAACGGCTTGTCAGGACTGCCACAAGGAAAAATCATAGCGTTCAGGTCAGCATTGCAGGAATGTTTGAGGAAGGAGAAGGTTACGCTGCACGAGCTCCAGCAGACGGTGGGGCAGTTACATTTTGCACTAAAAGTCATTGTCATGGCGCGGCCATTCTCACGCACCATTGCCCAGGCTATGTCAGGTCTCAAAGAAAAGCATCATCACACCAGATTATCCAGTGAGGTCAGGAAGGACATGCTGATTTGGATGGCATTCCTGCGTGATTTCAATGGCAAGGTAGTGTGGCCCAGCCCAGCCAGATCCAGCCCGGAGATGGGTCTGATGACCGACGCTGCAGGTAGCGAAGGATTTGGCGCCATTCTAGGTCCAACATGGGTGGCGCATCGCTGGCCAGCATGGTGGGTGGAATCCGGGCTCACAGTTAACATTGGTTTCTTGGAATTATTTCCCATCCTAGTGGCATTGTCCATCCAGCCAGAACAGCTGAGGAACCAATCTGTGGTCTTTTGGTCTGACAACATGTCTGTGGTAGAATGCATCAACCACCAATCAGCGAAGTGTAAAATGATTCTGTGACTGTTGAAAGAAATAATACTTATGTGCATGAGGATAAATGTTCTGTTTAGGGCAAAACATGTCCCTGGTGTATTAAATCATGCTGCTGACGCGCTCTCTCGCTTTGAGATGCAGGTGTTCAGGTCCCACCAACCAGAAGCAGCAGAGAACCCAACGCCTTTCCCAGACCAGCTTTGGCAGCTTGGTGCCCCCAGTTAACGGACCTTGTGGCAGCTAGCCTAGCACCGAGGACCAGGCGGGCATTTGAAGGGGCGTTTGGGGCCTACTGCAACTTTTTGGAAGAGGGATGGGAGGAGACTTGGCATGATACTGGGGCAGTGGGTTCTTTCTTGAGATAAATGAAGGACGGGGCGCTCAGTGGCTTCAGCACGGCGCCATATAGCGTCAATTTCCTTTTTTGCAAGAATGCAGGGCAGGTGTGACCCCCACCAGCACATTCATAGTGAGAAAGGCGCTAAATGGGTGGCAGCGCCTGCAAGGTTCCCGGCCAGATGTGAGGCGCCCAATAGGTATAGACACTGTGTCAGCATTGCTGGGTGCGCTGAGTCAAGTTTGTAAGACACCAGGGGAAGCGCTCCTCTTCAAAACAGCTTTTTCGCTGGCGTTCTATGGCGCTTTCAGGGTTGGAGAGCTGGTGGCGAAAAATAAAAAGGACTGGCATGGGGGACTGCAATTCAGTCACGTGAGGGTGCAGGGGGAATCCCTATTCATATCTATCCCCAAGTCTAAAACCGGTCAGGAGGGTAGAGGGGATGGAGTGGTGTTGCAAAGGTACTAGGTACACTCCCTCTCGGCCCCTCCGATCTGGATCCAAGCTTCTCCTTTGCACTCCAACAATTAATAAGGCCCGTAAGGGTGCCAAAGCATTTACCCATCTTGCCCCGACTTTCTGGAACGAACTCCCCCGCCAGCTTCGCGACTGCCAAACCCTTCCTCAATTCAGGAAACTTCTAAAAACCTACCTTTTCTGAGGCCCTCTAGTTTGGCTATAGCATACCGTCCAAGCGCGGAGATACCCCTTTGGGGTGATTCGGGCGTTATAGAAATTAATAAATATCAAATATCAAAGGGCACGGGGAGTGTTTGCTGCCCCTTTGCCAATCTGGAGTCGTTCCTGGCACACAGGCCACGGGGCGTGGGGGTCTGTTACTAATGCATGATGTTGGAACCCTGCTCACTACATTCAATTCAGGAGGGTCATGGGTGCGGCCATCAAGGCGGCCGGTTTGGACCCAGTCAGTTTTGGGACCCACTCGTTCAGGATAGGGGCCGCCACCGAGGCAATGGCCAGGGGCCTTTCCGGGAGCGCGGTGCAGAGGATTGGTAGGTGGTCCTCAGACTGGTACAAGCACTACGTGCAGCTGCATATGCTCTAAAAGTTGGTTTCGTGTTACTCACGGTGTTTTTCTCTTTCTGATTTGACTTGCAGTTTCCACATCCTGTCCCGCAGGGGGGAAGCTTGCAGGTTTTCATCGTTTGTCGGCGCCTGTTGCAGCCCAGGTACCCGCATGGGGCACAGGGAAATGGACGTGTGTGTGATGATGCGGAGCCTTAATCTTGATTTAAGGTATTTATTATATGGATACAGAGCAGTCCATTTGCTTCCAGCATCCCAGTCTCCAGCAACTGACTAAACTAGAACCCCTGCAGATTCTATGTGGCCATGGCTACACAACCACAGTTCTAACCATGACATCACTACATCTTCTCCCTTCTTAACAACAAAAGAAATTACAAATAGCAAATGACAAATAATAAAAGAAATAAATCATTAATAAGAGAAATAAATCATTAACATTGTTCAATCAGTCTTTGAGGTTTTTTTGTATCCTTTCTGTTCTTCTAAGAGGAACACAAACGTTAACACCATCCTCTTCTGTATGAATTTCATTTGAGGGGCTTATAAACTTTTTAAAATGTGCCTTATTTCTTATTATCACTTTATTCTCACTCCGAGCAGTGACAGCTGAACCTTTCACCTTAGTCACTTCCAAAGGAGATGGGTGAAATCTGCTCATAGATTTTCTTGTCTGATTTTGCCTTACCAACACCAGATCTCCTATTTCATAGTTTCCTCTGCGAACATACTTTCTTTGTTCCGCATTCTGCTTCATTTTTTGTTTCATTGTCTCCTCTCTCTTTGCAATTTGTGTATGTTCTTTAGGAGGTCTCAAAGGCATTTGTGGCAAACGCGTTTGTCTAGACTGGCCCATCCTCGTGGCCAATCTGTGATGATGCGGAGCCTTAATCTTGATTTAAGGTATTTATTATATGGACACAGAGCAGTCCATTTGCTTCCAGCATCCCAGTCTCCAGCAACTGACTAAACTAGAACCCCTGCAGATTCTATGTGGCCATGGCTACACAACCACAGTTCTAACCATGACATCACTACATCGTGTATTATTGGTCACTCATATGTGAGCAGGTTGAAACAATTTTTCTTTTCAGGCAACTATGCACACAGAGCACGTCAGGCCAGTTTCAATGTCTCTTTCCATGGTCGGGGAGGGCTACGCCTTGACCAGCTTAGGGATATGTTGGTAAGCTTGCTGGACAAGACTCGGGTACCCCTTGCAGCCTTTATCTTGCATCTAGGGGGTAATGACCTGGTGCATCTGGGTAGGAAAGGCGTAGTGGAAGCCCTGAGTACAGAGGTGTGTTGGCTGGCAAGGAGATGCCCGCAAGCAGTGCTGGCATGGTCACACATGGTCCCCAGATTTCAGTGGAGAGGGGGTGAGTCTGTGTGGGCTCTGAACCATTCAGTTAAAAGGATCAACAACTGTGTTGACAAGTTATTCCGATCCCCGAAGCTTCAGACAATTGCGCATGGGTGCATCCGGGGGAGCCGTTTTTTCTACAGGATGGCATGCACCCCTCCAAGCGGGGTAATGATATATTCCTGGAGAATTTACTTGCCTGGCTAGTAGGGACGCGGAGCAGGGCATGACCTTCTAGAGGCAGGGGGGGCCAGATAGTTGGGCAACTATGCTGGCCTGTGGCGGTAAGGTCATGATTGGTGGGCATCGTTTACGGTCCTTAGCAGGCATCTCCACTGTCAAATGGGGACGCCTGAGGGGGGGACAGATGGTCTCTCATGGAACTCCAGGGGCAGTTACAGCCGGTAGGCTGGAAGGGTGCGGGGGGAGGGGAAGTTCCGCTTCCGGTAGGCTTTTTGGCCAACCCCCGCAAACGCGCAAGGGCGCAAGAAAACTGGGCATAACTGCACAGCCCCTTATGGAGATAATGTTGAGGGCGTAGGGGCTGCCCGGGGTGAGGTAACCTTCCGGCGAACTGGGCCTCCTGCGCAAGGTCACTCCGGTAGGAGGGTGGGACCTAGCTTGACCTTGATCTTGGACCAGTCATTGACCTTGCTGTAGGCTCAAACAGGGATACGCAGAAAGATAATGTTGTTGATCACTTAGCTTATGATAGGAATGGCTGTGTATTCGCAACATGTTAGGGATAGCCAAATGACACACTGTACATACCAATGTAATGGACCGGACTTTCTGCGTATTGTGTAAAATGGTGTAAATATTAAAATTAATGTTTTGTTATTGTTATGAATAAAATACGGCCAGGGTTCTACGACCCTTAACCCAGGCTTTGGTGTGTTGTCTACATTGTTGCCTTGGTGGAAAATGGAGGAGGATCTGCCTGCCCTATGGGAGCCCCAAAGGTTGAGGTAAAAGGGGGGTTGTCTGACCAAGGGAGGGGGACTCGGCAGTACCTGGACATAACACTACTTGGCAAATATAACAAGACGCTACTTGGCAAACAGAGAGAGGCACTACTCTGCAAACAAAGAGAGAAAGAGACGCTGCTTGGTAAACAGAGAAAGAGACGCTGCTTGGTAAACAGAGAAAGAGACGCTGCTTGGTAAACAGAGAAAGAGACGCTACTCGGCCACAAAGAGAGACACTACTTGGCCACAAAGAGAGACGCTGCTTGGCCACAAAGAGAGACACTACTTGACAAATATACAGAGAAATACTACTTGGCAAACAAAGAGCGAGATTCTATTACAGAAACAGCCACTCTATGTACATATGTATTTATTTTTTTAAGTATTTTGTTGGAAAACTCGTGGCTGGCGAGCCAGCTATAGCTGTCTCCAGGCAGGACATACAAATGATAGCTTTCTGAACGCTACAACGTCCTTTACAACTTCAAGGCGCACATTAACTGCTTCAAAATGCAGAAGTTCATTGTAATTCTGGTGGTACACAGAGTACTACCCCCTCCCCCAACCAGGCAGTCACCAGGTTATTTATAAGTCGGCCCAGAGTTCTATCCTTCCCTGCCACAGAAATCCTACGTGGCTTATACAAGTCCTCAAGCAACCTGCGAGCAGCACATAAGACTTAGGAAATCAACAGAACAGATTCAATATCCTCACAATAGAAAGTTTGGGGTGGTTTATTCCGTATATTAGGCAGAACCTGATCTCTTGCACATTACAGAAGCTGCAGGCGGAGGTGCTTGGCCAGCAACTCTCTCTAGTATGGATATTAGGATCAGAGTTAACAGGACAATCCACTTTGAATCCTGTCCGTGTTTTCATGCCCACTGACTGACCCAGCTCCAGTAAACCATAGGCCCTGTGAACTGCCACCATCAGAACAACATATTAACTGCCAGTGGGGAGTCCAGCAGGTTTAGGTGAAAAGCAGGGGGCATTACCCCTCAGGCAAGGCTGTTTTGTGTCATTGCTTCAAGCACGGTGTGGTGATTGGCACTTAAAAGGGGGCTTACAATAAGGTGATGTGTACAATAGGGTGTGATGTTAATATTATGGTGACATCACAGTGTTTCATGAGCCCAGGTGCTCCGAAGGTGGGTGGACAGGAGCTCTGCTGTTTATGGAAGATGCCCACCTCTCACTCACCTCTAAATCTGACCCCAGGTCTGGGAGCTACTGTTTCTGAGCGCTACTCTCCATTCACTAGTGACACTCCGTGTGACCTTAGACAGGCCCCTGTGTGCTGGTAAGTAAAAGTTCCAATAGTAAGCTTCAATGCTAAGCCAGATGTTAAGCTGTAATGTAAGCACCTCTCAACCACCCCAACATGCTAACACATCACCATGCACCATCATTCCATACAGCACACTCATACTGGCTGAGCAGCAGGTTATAACACATCTCCATGCACCATCATTCCATACAGCACACTCATACTGGCTGTGCAGCAGGTTATAACACATCTCCCGCTTTTACAGAACACAACAACCATGCTGCGATTAACAGATGAACATGTCGCACTTTCATAAAGACAAAAGAGACATGCATGGAAACATCTTGAATGTGACAATGAAATGGCATATATGTAAACTATGCATGTTAAATCATTAAATACAAGAACACAAAATTGCAAATACCAGATGAACATATTGCAATTTCATAAAGCGGACATTCATGAAACAACATCAATCACCACATCTCCCCCTTTTCCAAACAAAAGTGGAAACCATGTCCTCTACCTCACCCCACATCTCCTACCGAACCTCACATGCCACAAAACACACCAGTTGGCCAGACTAGCATGAAAGGCAGCCCACCAAGAAAACCAACACCAAAGTGGCACGCCAGACCACAACACAGAGCATAAACACACATCAAAATATGAACAGGACCCACACACCATCAAAACAGCACCACACACAAACACCCATCAAATAACCCTCACACCAAAACATAAAGTGTACGACAGCAAAGAATGGGTGAAACACACCCCACACTTTATCCCTCTCTGACTACTTCCCTCAAGACAGACACATGACTCCTTCAGTCCTATTCTGCTCCCAATGTAATGCGTAGCTGTGTTACACCTGTGTTACACCTGTGTTACACCTGTGTGACTTCATAACCACTCGATGCTGCACCGTCCAACCACGACTCCCATGAATCCCCTCATGTACCTCTTGTTTTTTTTAGTTTTATATACTTAATGCTGTATTGTTCAACTGTGACTCTTATGTACCTCTTGTAAAGCTATCACACAACATGTAAAGAGCTCTAATACCTTTGGTTTAGCCAGCGCTGTGTATTATTTGGGCGTTTTATACAGCGCTAGCTAAACCCACCCCGGAAATGTCAATGGCATGAGTAAATCCGTTTCCACACTGGGAATTGTAATGATACACTGCCAAAATTGGTGCAGTGTAGGAAAAGGGGCTTTGTCACCAGGACAATATTTTCTAACAGGGTGGGTGGGAGTTACAAAGTACAATTGAATTCATGAAAGATACATGGCTATTTGCACACCATATTCAATTACACATGTGGAAATCCCTTAGTGCAGGTGTAAACCGACAATTGCAGATTTTCTCATTTCTTTGTGAATCGGGTTCACTGTGTTCACTCCATACATTCTGTAACGCTTGATACAAAGGAAGTCACAAGAACTTTGCCTAAACAAGCAATGGCAAAGAAAACAGGTCTTCCCCGCTGGACCTATAGGCTTTGCCAATGCTTTTTGGGGGCCAAAGGGAGGATGTCTGAGGGAGGGGAGCAGCGCAGCATGAGGCGAGTAACATTAGTTGCACACAAGGGAGAGAGCCATTGGGAGCGCATATGGCGGGAAAGTCTTTGGCGGAGAGAGCATGACATGGAGTATGGGGGGAGGAGTTTGCAGGCGAAAGCACACTAGAGTGAGAGCAGCACAGTATGCAGAGTAAAGGGTGTTTCCGGGGGGAGCAGCGCACAAGGGAGAAAGCAACATAGAGCACCAGGGAGTTTGCAGGGGGAATCACACAATGGAGAATGCATCACAGATCAGAGAGCAACCAAAAGCACACAAGGGAGAGAGCAGCATGAAATGCTGAGGGAGGGGGTGTTCTACAGGTGGGGAAGCACATGTGGGAGAGAGTAACATGGAGTGGAGAAGCTCGTGAGGGAGAGGGCAACAAGGAAAGTGTAGCAGAGGGGTGTTCTGCATGTGGGGAAGCACATGTGGGAGAGAGCAACAAGGAAAGTGGAGCAGAGGGGTTTTTTGCAAGTGGAAGGCATACAACGGAGAGAGCAACATGGAGTGTGGGTAGAGCGCACAAGGGTGAAAGCAACACAGAGCACGGGGGCCAGATGGTATGGAATGGTGGGGGGAAAGCAAAGGTAGACAGCTGCAAAACACATGCACTCTCATGGAGTGCTTAACCAAAAACAAAAAAAAAGGATTTCCTTAAAAGTGGTCAGTATAAGGATACAACTCAGCCAAGCAAAGGAACGGTACAGAGGCTATGCTCCATGGGTGGGACAAACACAAGATGGACAAGAAAAGCCATTGAATAAGAAACAAGCAAATAAGAGTGACAGCTCGCTGTAAGCTCGCTGTAAGCTGTTGCGCTTATGCTGTCTGGTAGGCGAGGCCTAAAAAGGACACGAGCACTCTGCCATGTGCCGAGTACCTGCACTTTGTTTTGAAAGCAAGAATGCCTGTCCTTCTCAGCAGAGGCTCATGGCACTTCTATATATCCGTTTCAAGCACTTGATGGGAGGAATAAAAAGAATTTATTGGTGTATTTTCTCTATTATAATTCTGTATTATCTATATATATAAAATTCAAGAAATTTTAATTTTACTAAACGAGTCATCTTTGGGAAAAACGTTTTACTTTTGGTTTGGAGACATTTTTTTAAAGGACTGAAGGTCTATACATACGATGTTTATATTTTCTTGTCCCTACCACTGCCTGCCGCCTGGGTGGGATTGTGGTTTGGTGGTCAACCTGTGGGTACCACTCACGGCTTCCCCGCAATGCATGATCCTGGGCAAATGACTCTACCTCTTTGTATCATGGTTTGTTTGAGTGCAAACAGGAGAAGGTAGAAACAGACCAACAGCCAGTGGAACGCACTGGGTAAAGAAGTGCTGGATATGGGCCCAGGGACCTGCCCAGCATAGACCCAGGCCTCCCAGGCGGTGCTGCCCCACAGTGCCTGGAGGCTGCAGGGAGCAGGGCGCGGTGTGGTGAACCGGAGGTTAATGGCACACGACTGGCAGGGGGCCAGGGCTAGTAGGGCTGGCACACGACTGGCAGGAGGCCAGGGCTAGTAGGGCTGGCACACGACTGGCAGGAGGCCAGGGCTATTCGGGCTGGCCTCCTGAACAAAGCGCCCTCTCAGCGGCCCGACCTGTAACCTGAGAGGAGTGAAGAAAAGCAGGCGCTTTCACTTGTTAAAGAAAGGAAAGCACGCGCCTCTGAATGGCGTCAGTTTATGGAACTCCCCACAGCCGGATGTGGACAAATTGGTTAACAGCTCCTAATCAGAGGGGCTTCCGCTGCCGCACACGCCTATGTGTACCCGGGGCGTCTACTCTGGATTACTTCAGGCCCCCAGGCCGAGTGGCCTCATGCCAGATCTGGCACCTTCAGGCATCCCTGGTAGTCAACAGCGCACTGCATTCTGGGACTTCGAGTTCCACACATCACTTCTAGGCTTAGTAGCCTCGCGTCCGCTCTGGTGTGTTAGCCGCAAACACTGCATTCTGGGACCTGTAGTTTACTTTTCCCATAAGAGTTGAATCACTCTCAGCACGTTTTCCCCCTGCACTGCTGCCTCGTCAGCTGACAGCTGTGTGAGACAGACCAAGGAAGGGAGCCGCTCAGGGCATAAATTAGTAATGCCCAACTCTCCATACAATGCACCAATACTTGATTGGAGTGACGTGTGGGTTCACACGTGCTGCCAAAGATTTATAGTTGTTGCAGCAGTTTTACAGGAGGGGGACTTTACAACATCCCTCGACAACGCCATTGGTGAAAGCAAAACCTCAAGTTCCAGAATGCACCGCGTTCCCACTCCTGACAGCGGCCCTGGGGTCCATGTTGGCGCTTCTGACAGTTCAACAGTATGGTCGGAAGCCTCCGAGGGCTGCTGCCGTCTCCACCACAGCAATGTGTGGTTGTCTGAGTGAGTAGCCTGTGGGAAGAATCAGAGACAGCTAGAGCGGTCAACCTCGAAGCTGGGGAACCGGGTTCGAGTCTTGGCAGGGACACTCAACATCCTCTGATTCTGGGCAAATCACTTAATCTCCGGGTGCCTAGCAAAAAGGAATGTGTCTGCCTGTAACGCAACTGGTGCTCACGTAAAGCACTCCAATACCTTCAGGTCGAGTTCGTGCTATATAAAACTCCGGGGGAAAAAAAGGCAAGGGCAGAGCGGGCTCTGGCCCCCCCCATAGAGCCAGCACTGTTCTGCAGAAAGTCTTACCCTGATGACCTTGAATAATTTTTAAAACAGATTTTTTAAATACCTTTTTCCTTTAATTTGTTTTTAATGTGGGTAATGTGTTTATTACAGACATTTTGCAGAGAAAGGTTCTGTTTGTTTCATGCATCATCCATAAAAAAGAGACTCTTTTAGATCAAAACAGGGCCTCACCTATGAGACACGGGAGGGGGTCACAGAGATTATTTGCAGTAATATTAGTGAGCTGTTGCTGTGGTACAGTATTGAAAACACACGTCACTATCCTTGAATATTAGCTGTAAACACATTTAGAATTTAGACAAGTGTACCTGTGCACTGTCAGTGACAAGGCCAAAGAGGGCGTGAAAGTGCTGAAACTGGATCATAAATACAAAGCTGTTCTGAACAGGGTCCCTCCAAAATACCTTTGGCCCAGGGCCCCCAACATCCTTAAGATGTCCCTTGGAAGAGTTACACGTGTGGGCGGTAATTCACACTGCCCACAAGAACTCCCACCCACAAATGCCCATGGATAGCAACTAGTGCTTGCCCCTTGAACCCCTGCCCCCCCCCCCCCCGTTCAAGAAGGCAGCAAAGGAAACCGGAAGTAAAATGTGCTAGGAGTCCTGTCTACATCCTGTAGTGTTCATCCCTTGCCCTTTCTCGGACCCTCAGCAGTACACAGGAGGTTCTAGAGAGGGTAAGGGTGAGACGAAGTCAAGCTTTCAGTGTCATCAGAAAATCAAAGGACACATGACGTCATATTTGCAAATTATGGCATTTTGGGCATTCGACATCCATGCAGAAGCGCCTGCAGCCTGGACTACACGAAGTCCGTCTGCCAAAACCAAAACTGTGCCCCTAAAAGGGTACTCACCAGAAAGCAAAGCAGATCTGTAAATGTCACCGAGAGTCACACAGTACAAAAAACAAGAGTTCAACACACCCTGGAAAAGGCCATGATTGGCCCAGATACACTCCACTGTCGCCAGTGGAGCTCTCAGCATCCCAGTGTTGTAATATTGTGCACTCTTTGACACATCAGGGACAGAACACGTCTTGCTAATCACAGCACAAGAGGGAGGTTAGGATTCTGAGGATGAAAGGAGTTTTCAAACAGCCACAGCTTGTTTGTGTAAGAGCAAGGGCTAAGCTGGTGTATGTCTAGCGCGTGGCGGGGGAGGGGGGGGCCGATGTGCATCCTCTGGACCCAAGGCTCCAGGTGTAGCCAGCACTCATACTCAGGGCCATTGGAATTATGCGACTGTGCAGCCGCTGCGATTTTCGCATAATTATACATTTGCCGCATTTGCCACGCAATCCATCATCTGCCGCATAATCTGCAGATTTTAACCCCCAAAAATTGTTTCTTGCGCAAATGGTTTAAAAGTTACTAAAAATGCGACATGTGTTGCCGTGCAGTGGAAGGCCCTTCTCAAAGCTGGACGGGTCACCTTTCTGTTGCTTATTGCTATACTTGGGTGTCAAACTGGTACTAATGAGGTGCAACCAATGCCCAGAGAGTGTTACCAAGTTTGAAAAATGACAAGATAATGAATTAATACTATTACAAGATGTGGCGCATTGTGCCACATAATTTGCCTTTTCTTGCCGCATAATTTACTGAACCCTGCTGCATAATTTGGCTCTCTCCAGCCGCATAATTCCAGTGGCTCTGCCCATACTGTAAGGTACACGCTGCCTTTCATGTCAGCCCTCCAGCTGGGGTGACATGTGTGACTCGTTTCTTGGTTGACCCAACACACGTCCCTGGATGAAATGCTGCGCAGGGATGTTTAGGACCAGGTTTGTTTCTGGCATGCGTCAACAAGCTTGGGACACAAAGCAGTCCTTGTTTTCTTCAAACACTCCATGCTGAGCAATATAGTCTTATCTGGAAGAGGCACACGCCATACCTCCGAGAGACAGGGGTAGGTACGCCTGGCACAGTCATCGCCCCCTTCCCATACAGGAGCATTAATAAAAGGCAGCTGCAAAGTATAGCTAAAGCTCTGTTTGGGCAGACCTAAAAATGGCTGCCCTTTGCCCTGAAAGAGAAACCCGCGGAATTCTGGTCCTCTCCTGGAATGAGGGCAGGGGGTGGGCAGATGGCTGCCTAGAGTGTCTTTACAGGAAATCATAACTGCCTCTTCCACCCTGAATCGTTGCTTTTCAGACGCGATGCATTCTGGGTAATTTCATAAAGACTGGGTTTATTTTGGACAGTCATCACAGGAAGCAATAGAGCACTTAGTAAATATCTGTTCATGGATTGCAAACCTAGTTCTAAACCGACTCAGTCATGTTGGTAAACAGCTCAGTGGGTTAATGTGCCTCCTGCAGAGATGTTCCTGTGACCTTCGAGTAATAGTGCTTCACATCACCAGACATGGCCCTCATCCCTGGGATTTAGTTTACCAACCTAATGCATTCTGGGAGTTGAAGTCCTCTATGTCAGCATCACCAAGCAACTCACCTGAAGACTACAAACCACCCAGAACTTGGCTGCCAGATGAATCCTCAACCTCACAGACAGAACTCACATCACACCACAACTCAGGGAGCTCCACTGGCTCCAGAGACACAAACACGCCCAGTTCAAACTCCTCACTCACACGTTCAAGGCACTATACAGCTTAGGCTCCACCTACCTGAACAGTCACTTCTCTTTCCACCAACCGCCCAGTCACCTCAGCTCCACAGAACTCCTACTCACACACATCCCACGCCTACACAGACCCAGATCAGGAGAGGGGGCGTTCTCCTACATCGCTCCCAAAGTGCGGAATGACCTCCCGCTACACACCAGAGCCTCCCCCCCTCTTCCTGAATTCCAGTTGATCTAAAAGGGCGAGCCGGGTTCTGGACAGGGCATTTATGGACGGCTGCCCAGGATCGAACCCAAAGTATGGTGGTCACACAATGCCAAGATGGTCATCTTAGTCCGTCATTTCCATGGGTCATACATGTGGACAAGACCTGTCAAACCTTTGGTCTTGGCCATAAAAATAACTGTGAGAAGGATTCGGGCTGGAGCAAGGCCCACCACAAAACCTTCCGTCAAATGGGAATATATTTCCAAACAGTGGAAGTCGTTTATCAAGTTGGTATTTTTAGATTCCCAACAGGATAACATGTCAGCAGAACATAATGTGATTGTGAATATTCTGTAAATAAACATGGTTTATACTTTCCGAAAAGGATTATTTGAGCTGTGTTCCCACTTCACCAGCCCACAGCCACCCGAGGACGGACTGCCACCTGAGGACAGACAGCCACTCTGGAGAAGCAGGCGTTCCCACTTCACCAGCCCACAGCCACCCGAGGACAGACTGCCACCTGAGGACAGACAGCCACTCTGGAGAAGCAGAGGTTCCCACTTCACCAGCCCACAGCCACCCGACAGACTGCCACCCGAGGACAGACTGCTACCTGAGGACAGACAGCCACTTTGAAGAAGCAGGGGTTCCCACTTCACCAGCCCACAGCCACCCGAGGACAGACTGCTACCTGAGGACAGACAGCCACTTTGGAGAAGCAGGGGTTCCCACTTCACCAGCCCACAGCCACCCGAGGACAGACTGCCACCTGAGGACAGACAGCCACTCTGGAGAAGCAGGGGTTCCCACTTCACCAGCCCACAGCCACCCGAGGACAGACTGCCACCCGAGGACAGACTGCCACCTGAGGACAGACAGCCACTTTGGAGAAGCAGGGGTTCCCACTTCACCAGCCCACAGCCACCCGAGGACAGACTGCTACCTGAGGACAGACAGCCACTCTGGAGAAGCAGGGGTTCCCACTTCACCAGCCCACAGCCACCCGAGGACAGACTGCCACCTGAGGACAGACTGCTACCTGAGGAGAAGACAGCCACTTTGGAGAAGCAGGGGTTCCCACTTCACCAGCCCACAGCCACCCGAGGACAGACTGCTACCTGAGGACAGACAGCCACTTTGGAGAAGCAGGGGTTCCCACTTCACCAGCCCACAGCCACCCGAGGACAGACTGCCACCTGAGGACAGACAGCCACTCTGGAGAAGCAGGGGTTCCCACTTCACCAGCCCACAGCCACCCGAGGACAGACTGCCACCTGAGGACAGACAGCCACTTTGGAGAAGCAGGGGTTCCCACTTCACCAGCCCACAGCCACCCGAGGACAGACTGCTACCTGAGGACAGACAGCCACTCTGGAGAAGCAGGGGTTCCCACTTCACCAGCCCACAGCCACCCGAGGACAGACTGCCACCTGAGGACAGACTGCTACCTGAGGACAGACAGCCACTTTGGAGAAGCAGGGGTTCCCACTTCACCAGCCCACAGCCACCCGAGGACAGACTGCCACCCGAGGACAGACTGCCACCTGAGGACAGACAGCCACTCTGGAGAAGCAGAGGTTCCCACTTCACCAGCCCACAGCCACCCGAGGACAGACTGCCACCCGAGGACAGACTGCTACCTGAGGACAGACAGCCACTTTGGAGAAGCAGGGGTTCCCACTTCACCAGCCCACAGCCACCCGAGGACAGACTGCACCCGAGGACAGACTGCCACCTGAGGACAGACAGCCACCTTTAGTGGCTAGCGAGGTGGAGCCATGCAGACACAACAGGGCTGATACTGCAGCGTTCTGCAACGCTTGCAGGTACTTTGGGGTTTGTTTTGAATGATGCTGACTTACCCCTTCGCCAGGGCACCAGAGCACTTTACAAATCGTACACAATAGAGCCCGGACCCCCTAGGATGTCCCCCGCCCCAACCTCATGCGATCCCACAATCAAAACTTGCCACTCCAAGAGTGTGGGTAAAAAGGCCATGTTTAATAACCATCAACGTTCATAAACATGACAAAGCATTCAAAGTTACACATTCATAAATTCAATATTTACACGACGGTCCACGAGACGGATTAGAAAGATTCTAGTTGACTCCAACGGTCCTGGGGCCTGGTGCGGGAAAAGAGGAAGTGGACCCGAGGCCTAAATAGCCCCCCCCTGGCTCCACCCCTTGCTGCCTACTCCTAGCCGGACACACGTCACGGCTGACCCGGAAGTGATTCTTCCGGCCGGTAGCCAATCGGGCTACTTGGCCAGACAAGGGGGCCGGGCCCTAAGGGCGCGCTCGCCAAGTCTCGCGCTTTTCACATGGAGTGTTCTTCAGGGAGAAGAGCAGGACCAGGAAACACATAAGGGCACAAGTATACATAGAGGCCAGGCGGGCCAGCAGAACACATAAAAGCCTAGAACAGATATATACAGTGTAAAGAACTTCAGGGCAACTTTTTTAAAGTATTATTTCTATACCACATATTGTTCATGAAATGTACACTAATTTCTGTCAATTATCAAGTACTTATTACATACTTCACACTTGGACCACACCCTATATTTCCCAAGAACTTTGGACGACTCCTGGTGGCCTGCGCTGCTGCACCGGGACCCGCTCCCACACCCACGGACCACTCCCGGAATCTCGGCCTAATCTTGGACAGCAAACTTAAAGAAGAACCAGATAAACACAGTTCCTCCGCCTGCTTCCTCACTCTGTGCATGCTCCGAAAGATCTTCAAATGGCTACCAGTCTCCACCAGACTCATTGTCACTCAAGCCCTCATCACCAGCGCTTAAACTACGACAATGCACCCTACGCAGCAATCTCCACCCACCTCCTCAAGAGACTACAGACCATTCAGAACGCAGCGGCCAGACTCATCCTCGACCTCCCCAGACATGCCCACATCACCCCTCACCTGAAGAAACTCCACTGGCTCCCCATCCACAAGAGATGCCAATTCAATTGCTGACCCACGCCTACCAAGCCCTGCACAATCAAGGGCCAACATGCATCAACCACCGCCTGTGCTTCCACCAGCCCACCAGACACCTGCGCTCCGCCTCCCTCTCCCGAGCTCACACCGCCTCCCCCCCCCCGCAACAGTGGAGGACGCTGCTTCTCCCACCTCGCAGCGAAGTCCTGAACGGCCTCCCTCTCCATCTCGGGACGTCACCCTCTCTTCAGGAGTTCAGAAGAGGACTCAAGACCTGCCTATTCAACTCACGCACTGAGCAGCGCGGACCTCAGCGCCTGGATACCTTTGCGGGAGATTAGTCGCGCTTTATAAATCCGTCTTGATGGATTGAATGGCAACTGAAGACCCGACCTGTGTTCTTGATGGTTCATAGGGTGAAGAAGTGAGCTCGGTGAAGTTGGAGATCTGGGGAGAAGGCTCTAGCCGTCTCATGTCCGTCTTGTAGACCGTGATTTGAAGTTCAAGGGCTCGAGTGTTATCATCCTATGTAGAGGCAGTCATCGTGACTACACCAACACAAGTGATCACTGTTACCCTGAGCAGAGGTGATCGTGACTACACCAACACAAGTGATCACTGTTACCCTGAGCAGAGGTGATCATGACTACACCAACACAAGTGATCACTGTTACCCTGAGCAGAGGTGATCGTGACTACACCAACACAAGTGATCACTGTTACCCTGAGCAGAGGTGATCGTGATTACACCAACACAAGTGATCACTGTTACCCTGAGCAGAGGTGATCGTGATTACACCAACACAAGTGATCACTGTTACCCTGAGCAGAGGTGATCGTGATTACACCATCACAGATGGTCACTGTTACCCTGAGCAGAGGTGATCGTGATTACACCATCACACATGGTCACTGTTACCCTAAGCAGAGGTGATCGTGATTACACCATGTTAGACTTGGCATCTTTTGGCGTGTTTCCCCTGACTTTTTGCTTTCTGACCTCCCGGTTTTGACTCTGTTTTTGCTGGTGTAATGGTTCTGCGCACTTTCCTCACTGCTGTCCAGTGGGAAAGTGCAAGTGCTCCTGTATAAAATGTGTTATGGATTAGTGTTTCCATGATTGGCCTATTTGGTTTATGTGTCAGTCCCTTGTAAAGTGCACTGCGAGTGCCAGGGCCTATAGACCAAATGCTGTTGGTGGGCTGCAGCACTGGATTGTGCCACCCACGCAAACAGCCCGTAAAGTGTAACTCGGGCCTGCCATCGCAGAGCCTGTGCGCAGCCTGGGGCTGCCATGTCGACTTGGCAAGTGCACACACTTGCAAGTCCCTAAACCTTCCCTTTGCTACATGTTAGTCACCCTTAAGGTAGGCCCAAGGTACCCCTGTGGGCAGGGTGCGTTGTATGCGAAAGGTAGGACATGCCCTGGTGTGTGTGGCATGTCCTGATAGTGAATTACAGCCTAGTTCGTTTTTCACTATTGCAAGGCTACCTGTTCCCCCTAGGCCAGAACGGGCAGTTTTGATTATTACAGCTTATAATCCTAACTGACCCCGGGAACATGGTAGAAATTCGAGTTTAGTATGCCTGGACTCAGAATGATAAAATGCATCTTTTAGTGAAGTTGGTTTTAACATTCTGTGTTTGAAAATACCACTTTTAGAAAGTAGGTATTTTCTTGTCTAACCATCCAAGCCTGCCTCTGCGAGGTTGTGTATTCCTTGTCTGGAGTGTGAGTGACAGGGGCTGGGGGATGCCAGGAGACAGGGTGAGTCAGCACAGGGCTGAATAGCAAGATCTACGTGTAGATGGGTGGGAGGGGTTGCACCTGGGCCCTGAATAGGACAGTGCCTTCCCTCCACAATGCTGGCTCCACCTCCTGTGGTGCGTCTGATGTCCCTGGCCTACTCACTGAAAGAAGGGACGGAGACTTGTCAACAAAGTGCTCCAGAACTGGTTTGGACTAGGCAAAGGCCTCTCTGCCTTCAGAGAACAAAGGAATTAGGGATATAAATATTGGGGCCCTGACCACATGAATTTAGATCTCGCTGGAATCAAGGAACCTGCCAAGACGAAGAGCTGGAAGAGCTGCCAGGAGGAGTACTGCCCCTTTGCTGTGTTGTTGCTTTGTTGGGTTGGCCTGCAGCTGCTGCTTCTGCCTTGGGCAGTGAAAGGACTGGACTGAACTTTCTACAAACTTGTGCTGAGTATCTCCAAGGGCCTGAAACTGAGCTGGCCTCCTGTTAAGAAGTCTCAGGGACTACAAAGACTTCACAAGCCTCTGGGTACCGCTTCTGGAACGCTGTTTCAGTTGCCACAGAGGAAGGGAACTGCAACCGACTCCGTCAACCGAATCCATCCCTGGCCGGTGACCTGTTTGCACCGCAGACCGCATCGCCCCGCTTCGCATCGCAACCCTGGTCTCACCGTGGGCGACGTCCGACGCCGCCAACATCGAGCCGCTGCTTGCACCGTGACCTGTGGGCACCGCAGTTCGCATCGCTTCACTGAACCAGCCGGACCCGACCGACGCGGTCGCTGCAACTGGCTCAAGAGTCGTGACCGCATCGCATTTGGGGCACCGCTCGCACGTCTGCGACGCACCGCTCCGACTCGCACCGCTGTCCGACGCCAGCTCCCGCACTCCGGCTTGGTCGCCTGCATCGCAACCTGTCAGCACCGCATCGAGCATCGTTTCACCCTGCATCGCACGCCTTGGACTCACCGACTCCGTCTGCACGACGCTCATCGAGCCGCTGCCTGCACCGCATAGAGGGACACCGCGCCTTGCATCGCTCCGTCTTGCACCGCAACCGCGACGAACGCCGACCGGCTCGTACACTCCGTACCAGCCACAACGAGAAAGGTACTGTAACCGAGTCTGTTCACGACTCTGCTGGCCCGTAGCGACGCGGTCGGCTGGAACTGTTAGACTCTGTGGTTTTCAGCATCGCGGTAGGCTCAGACGGAGCTACCGACTCGTACGAACTTTGTTTTTGGACTATTCCTGCAAAGAAGAAGTTACCTTATCAAGCATTCATTCGTAAAGTATAGTATTGTCGATTTTTTTCATAATTGGTCTTGTCTTGAGTATATAAATATTGGTTATTTTTCTAAACTGGTGTGGTGTCCGTTTGTAGTGCTTACACTGTATTACTGTTGGTTATGTTCAAATGCTTTACACACTGCCTCTGAATTAAGCCTGACTGCTCGTGCTAAGCTACCACGAGGGTGAGCAGGGGTTACTTCACGAGTGTAACACCCTTACCCTGACTAGGAAGAAGGGTCCCTACTTGGACAAAGGTGAAAGCCCTTGCCAACTAGAGATCCCATTTCTAACATTGGTTGTCAGCGGTGAGGATAGGACTTGTGTTTGCACTTGACTTACAGTGATTGGTGTGCACTACTACCATATCGCAGACCATTACGTACCACATACTGGTTCTTTTTCTTTTGGCCTATTTTTGATCTTGCCAGTTTTCAACTCACTACTTTTGTCATGCCTGAATCAATTGCATCATCCGTTGCATCTCTGGAAGTTATCTTTGAGGAGGATAGGTTGGAATCCTACGCCGTAAAGGAGCTACGAGCAATTTGTAAAAACCTGAAAGTCCAAATTAAAGGCCTCACAAGGAAGGAGGAGCTACAGAAGGCGCTGAGGGCCTGGGTAGCAGCCAGACATGCCAATGGGCAGCCTGGTAATCTCAGTGAGGAGGTGGAGGAGCCTATTTCCAGGATGGATGTGCTTTTGGGTAGGGGGAACCCGCCAGATCAGGCAGCAGCAGTCTGTCCCCAGAGGAGCTGGAGGACAGGCGGGAGGCAAGGCAGTTTGAGCTGCAGAAGCTCAGACTGGAGAGTGAGCGGGAGGAGAAGAGATTGGCCATAGAGGAGAGGAAGATGCTCTTAGAGCATGAGAGAGAACTAAAGGAGCTAGAACTTAGGAGTAAGTCAGGCTCAGATGGTGGCAGCAATTCGTCCAGAAAGGCAGACAGGATTGTGCACATTCCCAAGAACGTAGGCAAGGAGTTCAAGAAGGGGGATGACATACAAAGGTGGTTTCAGGGTTATGAGGCAGCCATACACATGAATGGGGTCCCTGAGGAGAATTGGGGAGCAGGATTGTGGCCACTTTTCCCTGAAGAAGCAAGTGATGCTCTGATAGCTTTGGGTAAGGGGTATCACCTCACCTATGCTGACATGAAGGATGCCCTTCTCACGAAGTATGGTCTTACTCCTGAAAAGTACAGGGATCAGTTCAGGTCCAGTAAGAAGTCTGATGCCAACACTTGGTTGGAATGTGTGGATGTGTTCTGCAGGTCTCTGGATGGTTGGGTGAAGGGCAGTAGTGTAACAGATTTTCAGGGGCTCTACAACTTGATTGCATGGGAGCACTTGTCTAGTCTATGTTTTGCAGATCTGCGCCAGCACCTAGTTGATAGTAAGCTAACTGACCCCAGGAAGCTTGCTATGGAAGCGGACCGCTGGGTGAGTACCAGGGTCCACAAGAAAGCGTTTGGGGGAGACTCAGCCAAAGGTGGGCAGGGTCCCCAGCAGAAAGGTGGGGGGACAAGGGTAAAGCACAGGAGTTCTCTAAAGGGCCCCAAACTAGTACCCAGGGTAAAGGTTCCCAGCCCCCGGTGATAAGAAGAAAGGGGTCTCTACAGGGAAGCCTGTTGAGACCGGCCCCCGCAAGTGTTATGCATGTGACCAGGTAGGTCACTTTAAGGGGGACCCCAAGTGCCCGAAGGGGACACAGCCGCCCACCGGTGGACAGTCCAAAGTGTTGGCTAGTGTAGCGCTTGGGGAGGAGGGGTGCCCACAGGAGGGTGGGGATCCCGCAGAAATGACCCTTGTCTCACTAGGGGACAGTGAGATGGTCCCAGGAAACCAGGTGCCCCCTAACACAAAGAAATATAGCACCTGGGTGACCATTAATGGGAACAGGGTAGAGGCTCTCAGAGACACTGGAGCCAGTGTGACCTCAGTCCGGTGTCACCTGGTGTCTGAGAAGCAAGTAGTCCCAGGAGCATTCCACCAAGTAGTTGCTGTCGACAACTCTGAGCGCCAGTGTATGGTGGCGCAGGTTCCCTTTGAATGGGGGGGGGGGGTCTCAGGTCCCTTGAGGGTGGTTGTGAGCCCTACCATGCCTGTAGATTGTCTGCTAGGAAACGACCTGGAGCAGTCCGTATGGAAGGAGGTTGAGCTCAGGTCTCACTTGGAGATGCTTGGGTTGCCAGAGTGGGCATGCGTGTCTACTCGGTCAATGGCAGCCAGAAAGGGTGATCAAGAGGACTTGGAGCCTGAAACAGTGGCCCAAGTCCCTGCCAAGAGAAAGGGCAGGGGGCGCGGGAAACCGGCCCCCGAAGTTCCCGCGGACCGGGAGGAGGCGGACCTCGAGGGGGACGCCCCGGTGCCTACAGGGGAGCAGGTAGCCGAACTGGGAGACATCTCTGAGCTGACCCATTGGCAGCAAGAAGGGGTCCCACCAGGGAGGAGTTCTGCAGGGAGCAGAACGAGTGCCCTACTCTGGAGGGTCTGCGGTGGCAGGCTGCAGACCAGGCAGCTGGTAATCAGTCCGGGTCACATCTGATCTACTGGGAGAGTGGTCTCCTATACAGTGAGCCTAAGGTTGCTGAGCCTGGGTCAGCCCGTGTGCTGGTGGTACCCCAGCGCTTCAGGACCTTCCTACTGGGTCTGGCTCATGACGTGCCTTTGGCAGGACATTTGGGGCAGGACAAGACCTTTGACAGGCTTGTCACCCACTTCTTTTGGCCCCAAATGCGAAGGCAGTCAGATGCACACTGTAGGTCTTGCCAAACTTGCCAGGCAAGTGGTAAGAGTGGGAGGAAGGTCAAAGCTCCTCTCCAACCTTTTCCTGTTGTTGGAACACCCTTTGAAAGGGTAGGGATGGATATTGTGGGGCCACTGGATCCCAAGACAGCCATGGGCAACAGGTACATCCTGGTCTTGGTGGACCATGCCACCCGGTACCCGGAGGCAATCCCTCTCAGGACAACGACGGCGCCAGTGGTGGGCCGGGCGTTAATGGGGATCTTTTCCCGTGTGGGATTCCCCAGAGAGGTGGTTTCTGATAGGGGGACCAATTTCATATCCAAGTATATGACATCCCTGTGGAAGGAGTGTGGTGTAACCTACAAGTTCACCACTCCTTACCACCCACAAGGAAACGGTCTGGTGGAGAGATTCAACCAGACCTTGAAAGGCATGATCAAGGGTCTAACAGAACCCATGAGGCGTAAGTGGGACGTCCTCTTGCCATGCCTACTCTTTGCATACAGGGAGGTGCCTCAGAAGTCTCTTGGGTACAGCCCCTTTGAGCTCCTGTATGGCCACCCTGTGAGAGGACCTCTGAGTTTGGTAAAGGAAGGCTGGGAGGCAGCTCCCAGGAAAACTCCCCAGGATGTATTTAGCTACATGCTGGCCTTTAGAAACCAAACTGCCCGCTTCAGGAAACTCGCTCAGGCGAACCTAGAAGCAAGCCAGGAAGAAATGAAGAGATGGTATGACCAGAATGCCACTCTGGTCGAATTTCAACCTGGGCAGAAAGTGTGGGTCATGGCCCCAGTGGCACCTTGTGCCTTGCAGGACAAGTGGACTGGGCCATATGAGGTAAAGGAGCGCAAAAGTGACGTCACCTACCTGGTGGATTTGCAGGCTCCAAGGAACCCTTTGAGGGTCCTTCATGTGAACCGCCTCAAGCCCCACTTCGAGAGGTCCGAAGTGAGTATGCTCTTGGCGACAGATGATGGGGTGGAAGAGGAGAGCGAGCCTCTCCCTGACCTCCTGTCTACCAAGGAGCATGATGGGTCAGTAGAAGGTGTGATCCTCTCCCCTACTCTGACTCAGGAGCAGCAGGGGGACTGTCGCCAGTTGTTGGGACAGTTCGCCCCACTGTTCTCTCTGACCCCCGGTGTTACTCACTGGTGTACCCATGACGTGGACACTGGTGACAGCCCTCCTGTGAAGCACAAGATTTACAGGTTGACTGACCGGGTCAGAGCCAGCATCAAGGAGGAGGTCTCTAAGATGTTGGCGTTAGGGGTGATTGAGCCCTCCCACAGTCCTTGGGCCAGCCCAGTGGTCTTGGTCCCAAAGGCTGCGGCGCCCGGTGCCACTCCAGAACTCCGGTTTTGTGTGGACTACCGTGGGCTCAATTCCGTCACCAGGACTGACGCGCACCCCATCCCCAGAGCTGATGAGCTCATTGATCGGTTGGGAGCTGCCCGGTTCCTCAGCACGTTTGATTTGACGTCTGGGTACTGGCAGATTGCCTTAACCGATGGGGCCAAGGAGAGATCAGCATTCTCAACCCCAGAAGGTCATTACCAATTCCGGGTGATGCCCTTTGGGTTGAAGAATGCCCCTGCCACCTTTCAGAGGTTGGTCAATCAGGTGTTGGCTGGGCTGGAGGATTTCAGTGCCGCCTACCTGGATGACATTGCTGTGTTCAGTTCCAGCTGGGAAGAACATTTACAGCACCTTGAGAAAGTGTTGAGGGCTCTGCAAGGTGCAGGCCTCACGATCAAGGCCAGTAAGTGCCAGATCGGGCAGGGTTCTGTGGTGTACTTGGGACACCAGGTAGGAAGCGGCCAGGTGGCGCCCTACAACCCAAGATTGACACCATTCTGGCTTGGGAACCCCCAAGACCCAGACAGAGGTGAGAGCCTTCTTAGGTCTCACCGGTTACTATAGGAGATTTGTTAAGGGCTATGGCACCATCGTTGCCCCTTAACAGAGCTGACCTCTAAGAGGCAGCCCAGGAAAGTGATCTGGACTGAGTCCTGCCAGAAAGCTTTTGATGCCCTGAAGGCAGCCATGTGCACGGCGCCCGTGCTCAAGGCACCTGACTTCTCCAAGGAATTCGTCGTGCAGACTGACGCTTCAGAGCATGGTGTGGGAGCGGTGCTCTCACAACTGAACGAAGAGGGCCTGGATCAGCCTGTAGTCTTCCTTAGCAGGAGACTACTTCCCAGGGAACAGAGGTGGAGTGCCATAGAAAGGGAAGCTTTTGCTGTGGTCTGGGCGCTGAAGAAGTTGAGACCATACCTGTTTGGGACTCACTTCCGGGTTCAGACAGACCACAGGCCCCTCAGATGGTTGATGCAAATGAGGGGTGAGAATCCAAAACTGCTGAGGTGGTCCATCTCCCTACAGGGAATGGACTTTACGGTGGAACACCGTCCTGGTACAGAACACGCCAACGCAGATGGTCTGTCCAGGTTCTTCCGCCTTAGTGAAGAGAACTCCAATGGGGTTGGGTAGTTCTCCCTACTTTCAGCTGGAGGGGACATGTGTTAGACTTGGCATCTTTTGGCGTGTTTCCCCTGACTTTTTGCTTTCTGACCTCCCGGTTTTGACTCTGTTTTTGCTGGTGTAATGATTCTGCGCACTTTCCTCACTGCGGTCCAGTGGGAAAGTGCAAGTGCTCCTGTATAAAATGTGTTATGGATTGGTGTTTCCATGATTGGCCTATTTGGTTTATGTGTCAGTCCCTTGTAAAGTGCACTGCGAGTGCCAGGGCCTATAGACCAAATGCTGTTGGTGGGCTGCAGCACTGGATTGTGCCACCCACGCAAACAGCCCGTAAAGTGTAACTCGGGCCTGCCATCGCAGAGCCTGTGCGCAGCCTGGGGCTGCCATGTCGACTTGGCAAGTGCACACACTTGCAAGTCCCTAAACCTTCCCTTTGCTACATGTTAGTCACCCCTAAGGTAGGCCCAAGGTACCCCTGTGGGCAGGGTGCGTTGTATGCGAAAGGTAGGACATGCCCTGGTGTGTGTGGCATGTCCTGATAGTGAATTACAGCCTAGTTCGTTTTTCACTATTGCAAGGCTACCTGTTCCCCCTAGGCCAGAACGGGCAGTTTTGATTATTACAGCTTATAATCCTAACTGACCCCGGGAACATGGTAGAAATTCGAGTTTAGTATGCCTGGACTCAGAATGATAAAATGCAGCTTTTAGTGAAGTTGGTTTTAACATTCTGTGTTTGAAAATACCACTTTTAGAAAGTGGGTATTTTCTTGTCTAACCATCCAAGCCTGCCTCCGCGAGGTTGTGTATTCCGTGTCTGGAATGTGAGTGACAGGGGCTGGGGGATGCCAGGAGACAGGGTGAGTCAGCACAGGGCTGAATAGCAAGATCTACATGTAGATGGGTGGGAGGGGTCGCACCTGGGCCCTGAATAGGGCAGTGCCTTCCCTCCACAATGCTGGCTCCACCTCCTGTGGTGCGTCTGATGTCCCTGGCCTACTCACTGAAAGAAGGGACGGAGGCTTGTCAACAAAGTGCTCCAGAACTGGTTTGGACTAGGCAAAGGCCTCTCTGCCGTCAGAGAACAAAGGAATTTGGGATATAAATATTGGGGCCCTGACCCCATGAATTTAGATCTCGCTGGAATCAAGGAACCTGCCAAGACGAAGAGCTGGAAGAGCTGCCAGGAGGAGTACTGCCCCTTTGCTGTGTTGTTGCTTTGTTGGGTTGGCCTGCAGCTGCTACTTCTGCCTTGGGCAGTGAAAGGACTGGACTGAACTTTCTACAAACTTGTGCTGAGTATCTCCAAGGGCCTGAAACCGAGCTGGCCTCCTGTTAAGAAGTCTCAGGGACTACAAAGACTTCACAAGCCTCTGGGTACCGCTTCTGGAACGCTGTTTCAGTTGCCACAGAGGAAGGGAACTGATGGAGGGGTTATTGTGTTACACCATCACAGATGATCATTGTTAACCTATAAGGGGTTATTGTGTTACACCATCACAGATGATCACTGTTAACCTATGGAGGGGTTATTGTGTTGTTACACCATCACAGCAGGTGATCATTGTTAACCTATGGAGGGGTTATTGTGTTGTTACACCATCACAGCAGGTGATCATTGTTAACCTATGGAGGGGTTATTGTGTTACACCATCACAGCAGGTGATCATTGTTAACCTATGGAGGGGTTATTGTGTTACATCATCACAGCAGGTGATCAGTGTTAACCTATGGAGGGGTTATTGTGTTACACCATCACAGATGATCAGTGTTAACCTATGGAGGGGTTATTCTGTTTCACCATCACAGATGATCATTGTTAACCTATGAGGGGTTATTGTGTTGCTACACCATCACAGCAGGTGATCAGTGTTAACCTATGGAGGGGTTATTCTGTTACACCAACACAAGTGATCATTGTTAACCTATGTAGAGGTGGTCGAGATTGGACCATCCCAGCAGGTGATCATTGTTAACCTATGGAGGGGTTATTGTGTTACACCATCACAGCAGGTGATCATTGTTAACCTATGAGGGGTTATTGTGTTACACCATCACAGCAGGTGATCAGTGTTAACCTATGGAGGGGTTATTGTGTTACACCATCACAGATGATCATTGTTAACCTATGGAGGGGTTATTGTGTTACACCATCACAGCAGGTGATCATTGTTAAACTATGGAGGGGTTATTGTGTTACACCATCACAGATGATCATTGTTAACCTATGGAGGGGTTATTGTGTTACACCATCACAGCAGGTGATCATTGTTAACCTATGAGGGGTTATTGTGTTACACCATCACAGATGATCATTGTTAACCTATGGAGGGGTTATTGTGTTACACCATCACATAAGGTGATCATTGTTAACCTACAGAGGGGTTATTGTGTTACACCATCACAGCAGGTGATCATTGTTAACCTATGAGGGGTTATTGTGTTACACCATCACAGCAGGTGATCAGAGTTAACCTATGGAGGGGTTATTGTGTTACACCATCACAGATGATCATGGTTAACCTATGGAGGGGTTATTGTGTTACACCATCACAGATGATCATGGTTAACCTATAAGGGGTTATTGTGTTACACCATCACAGCAGGTGATCAGTGTTAACCTATGGAGGGGTTATTGTGTTACACCATCACAGATGATCATGGTTAACCTATGGAGGGGTTATTGTGTTACACCATCACAGATGATCATGGTTAACCTATAAGGGGTTATTGTGTTACACCATCACAGCAGGCGATCGCTGTTGCCCTGTGCAGAGGTAATTGTGGTGACTCCGTCGCGGGCGATCGACGTTACGCAGAACTGGTCCAGGGCTCACTAGTAATGTGAGGGCACCACGGGCCTGGTCCAGGCACCAGAAGCACGAAGGTGAGCTTCCTGCTCAGAGGGCAGCATCCTGCAAGGGGGGGGGGGAGGGGGGGAGTTAACTTCATAAGGACATATGGGCGCTCTCGCAGTGCTCTGAAACTATTCCTAGCGCCAAGTCAGCCTCGGTGAGCTGAGAAGGCCTTCATGTGAAAACCTGTGAGTGCCCTGGTTCACCTTCTTAGGGGGGTAGGTGGGGGGGGGGGGTAGGGGGGAAGGGGGAGTGATGAGTTATAACAAGAGAAAGCTGTAAACGATGCACATAGAAGGGGTTACCCTTACCCAATTGAACGGTTCTCACTTTGCTGACGTCGTTATTTTTATGCCCGGGCCCCATTACTGTGGAATGATACCTCCACTGACCTAAGAGAGGTAAACTCACTCACTCTGCTCAGGCGGAAGCTGAAGGCTGGTATGTTTGGTTAATCTGGCTTTAAGACCGGCGCCACGACACCCGTAGGGGAGCAGAGAGCGCTTTAGAAATGTAGCCACTTTCTCGTGGTTTCGACCTCCTGGTCCGCAGCAGATGTCAGCAGCGACAGTTTAACTCGCTGAGTAATACTGCCGACTGGAAGAAAAGTTACAAAACCAACGTATTTGGGAGGTGGGGTTTTCTGAAGGTAAGTTTTTAGCGCCGGCTGCAGCGAGGGTGTCGCGCTCATACATAAACTCAGCATGTGTTGCCATGGTGACGCAGGGCCTGGCTGCGTGGGTTCGGGGGCCATCACCTCGGAGTACAGTACCCAGTACTGTAAATGTACGTGTGACACTCCCTGCCCCCAACCAGGATAGCAATGGCTGCTCGCCAGAAGTTACAGGCCACGTAGAGTATCCTGGCTGAGAGGAAGAGACACGGGCCTGCGTGGCTCATAGTCAGGATTATCATCATGGAGCGGAGGGTGGATCTCGGCGCATCACAGCCCTCACGGTGTGACTCAGGACCGACCATGGAAGGGTGCCAGCGAGCTGTAAGCATCTCACGGTGCAGGACATCTGTCGGACACCGGCCTTCGAGGTTACTGACTCACTTCTTCCCACGGGTTTAAGTGATTTGTGACAGGCTGCAAAGCGCATTAGCACCCCCTGGGAAGCTGGGATTGACCCAGCCAATCAGAGCGCCCAGAGTGCTGGCGCCGAGCCCTGCTGCATGCCCCAGGCCCCCAGCTCTGGCTCGGTGGCTGGGACATGAAGCAGGCAGACACAGGGCGCGGGGTTCATTCGCCTCTGAAGGACAGGTGTGAATTGCTTTATTATCCAGGTGCTTTCTGGTGTTAACAGCTGTTAATTGTCCTTTGCAGCATTAAACGCCCTCAGTTGGGGTCATAATTGAAAGCAGGTAACTGACAGCAGTAAACGCTCCCAGGAGCGAGCATTAATGTGTACCAGGAACGCACGGAGGACAACTGCAAAGTTAAATTTCATTTCAGTGAATAACAAGTCACCTCTGCTGCTGAGCAACAACCCACTGAGCTTTCTTTCACAGTCCGCTGAAAAGAATGACTGTCAATGTGTTTCTAATGCTCTCTTGTGTTATTCTCTGTATTTCTCGACCCAGGCACCTGTCCCTTTCCGCTGTCTCTTGGCTTCCCTGTCCCTCTTTTTCAAAGGCACACATTGTCTCTTCTCCGTGTTTTCACTTCACTCTCCTGCCACACTCCCTCTCTGCCTCTCCCCTTCTCTGATACCTCCTTCTGTCTTGCCTTTGTGCTCCCTCTGCCCTCTCTCCCACCCCCACCTTCTTCCTGCCGCCCTTGCTCCGTCCGCCGTCTGTCCATCTACTCTAGTGCCTTGAATCCCACACAGTGCAGTCCTTTAAACCAGCATACCACAGAATACATATGAAGAGAGCACCCAACACCCACCCACCACAGGCCAGAGACGGGTGTCGGGGTTCACCAGCACCATGCTCTAACTCCAGTTAATGCTCTCACAGACCAACCTGACGGGCAATTGGCGGAGCACAGAAACCTGACAACAGGAAGCCGAATTATGAACACAAGAAAGACCACTTATGCCCACAGGTAACAGAACCCCAGGGTACAGAACCGAACCACAGTCCATTCTCTGATGGAGCCTCGAATCCACTGGGGCTCACTAGCGCTGTGAGGCCTGACAGTGGCACCGTGCGCTATACAAATACGTCTAGCGGAACATAAATGCCCCCTATGGAAATGTTTGAATGCGCTTTCCTCCTTTGGTGTGGCATAGCGCCAGTGCCCTGCACGATAGCTCAGTAGGTTGTGTGTCTGCTGCAGGCAAGCTGTATATGACTGGTTTTAATTCTACGAGACGAATGCACACTCCTGCAGCACTACAAGTATTCAGTTGGATAATAGTGAGAGTGCGCTGTCAGTACTGATAGTAAGGGGAGAGTGACTGCTTCACGCCAGGTCACTACAGACGCTGCCTCCAATCCAGAGCTTTTCACCCACAAATCAATGATTTCAGGTTTGTCAGGCTAATTAGTTCAATGAAAGTAAAACAAAACGACAACACCCAGAACGCATTAGGCTATCGCACAAAAGTCCAGGATTGAAAACAGTGACCGCTGTGACCTGAACGGAGGTGGTCACCCTAGTAACAGCTGCGCGACACAGACCCATCTACAGCACGCTAAAGAAGGGACGGGGCTGTTTCTGACCTTCATTCTCAGTGCCTCCAGGTGGTGTAGTTACCAATGGAGCAGTGGCCTGAGGGTCTCACTGCACCTAGATTATTGCTGTATATTACTACCCAACCAGGGATCAGGCAGACCCATTTTCTTTGCCTACATTAGGGTCCATGGCACCCTGGTTCTGCCACAGTGTTGGCTTCTGAGGGGCAGACTCCATGTCAGTCAAGATGTCTGATTATTACACTCATTGAGTGGCAGCTCTTCTGGAGACTGTCAGTATTGTGGAAGTTCCTGTTGGAACCTGTCACTGAACAGCACAGGTCAGACTCCATTTTCTGAACAGACCAAACGGAGCCCCTAGGCTGTGGAGTGCTTAGGTTGACGACTGAGGCCTTCTTAAAAGGAGACACTCTCTACTGGGCAACAAATTGCCCCCCCACACACACAATTTCCTATAGTAGAAGACCTGCCCCAGAGGCCGAGATACTTTTCCAAGTATCCGGAACTATGGAGTGAATTAGCAGAGCCCCTCGAATTATGTGGCAGCATTGACTAAATTACAGTATGGTAAGTACATGCAGTTTATTAATTGCATACTTAGGCCACAATATTAGGGTGCATTATATGGCATTACTAGCAAGATATTTTGAGATTGTAACGCACCTCAATTCAAGGAAAAACGATATTATAGAACATATATATGTTTCTTAGGTAAGAAAATTATAATTAGGCAAATCACATTCAAATTTTATTCCCTAAACAGTGAATGTTTTTTTCTACTTCATAGGAGCACAGGACATCCTTTTAATAACACTGTCCTTTCTGTCTCCCAAAGTAACACATGCTACAGATAACAAGTCCACAGGTGCAAACTTCTTGTGATAAAAAGGCGCCCCTCTTTAATTCTGTGCCATCAGGTTGACAACTCAAATAAACAACAGTGACTGAATTACATTCTTCAAAATGGCCACTGAGGAGTTTACATACATTCTTACATAAGTACCAGGTCCAGTCCCTTTCTGGATGTTCAACTATTAACAAATGGCCGGTTATTGTTCTCTCAAAGATGTCAACCCCAACTAGAGATGGCCTGGGGTGCCGACTCCGAGTCACGGTGTGAGCTGACAGACTGCAATGGAGTCTACAACTGGAGCAGGCCTTGGGTGCTGACTCCGAGCCAGGGCGTGAGCTGGCAGACTGCAATGGAGTCTACAACTGGAGCAGGCTTTTGGTGCTGACTCCGAGCCAGGGCGTGAGCTGACAGACTGCAATGGAGTCTACAACTGGAGCAGGCCTGGGATGCTGACTCCGAGTCATGGCGAAGGGCTGACAAACTGGAGTCTACAACTGGAGCAGGCCTTGGGTGCTGACTCCGAGCTAGGGCGTGAGCTGAAAGACTGCAATGGAGTCTACAACTGGAGCAGGCCTGGGATGCTGACTCCGAGCCAGGACCTGAGCCAACAGACTGCACTGGAGTCTACAACTGGAGCAGGCCTGGGATGCTGACTCCGAGTCATGGCGTGGGCTGACAAACTGCACTGGAGTCTACAACTGGAGCAGGCCTGGGATGCTGACTCCGAGTCATGGCGTGGGCTGACAAACTGCACTGGAGTCTACAACTGGAGCAGGCCTGGGATGCTGACTCCGAGCCAGGACCTGAGCCAACAGACTGCACTGGAGTCTACAACTGGAGCAGGCCTGGGATGCTGACTCCGAGTCATGGCGTGGGCTGACAAACTGCACTGGAGTCTACAACTGGAGCAGGCCTGGGATGCTGACTCCGAGCTAGGGCGTGAGCTGAAAGACTGCAATACTATCTGGCCTCCCCGCAATAAGGTCATGTGCAACTGGCTGATGTATCAACCAGGCTAGGATGTTTTCCAGAAAAAATCTCATTACCCAGCTTAGCGAGGTGAACCCCATCCTGGACAAAAAGTGCTCTCCTTGGCAGTGGCGGCTCACAGAGGGAGTGCTGCGGGGCGGTAGAGCGGGGCGGGGCAGGGTGGGGGTAGTGGAGTCGGACATACGACGGCAAGGAGTAAAGTAAGTAAATAAATAAAACTATTTACCTGCGCTCGCTGCATCGCCAACTGGGCGATGCAGCGAGCGCAAGGTAAATGGTTTTATTTATTTATTTACTTACTTTACTCCTGGCCCTCGAATATCCGACTCCACTACCCTCCACCCTGCCCCACCGCCACACAGCACTCCCTCTGCGAGCCGCCACTGCTCCTTGGATGTGCCCACGTGGGATAGTCTGCCAGTTGGGTGATCTAAACAGCCTGTCTACCTTCTTATCAATAGGCTTCACAGAATGATTCAGGGCCCTGACCGACGCCCTTACCTCGCCACTGCAGCCTCTGGATGATGTGGGACCACGCAATGCGTGCCTGGGAGAATTTCTTTGCCAACCGACCAATCTCAGTGACCAATCCTTCAAATGACCCTCTCCTGCGCAGGTGCACCAAATTGTTGCCACCGCAATGCACTATCCCGATCCCAAGGGGCGTACACCCCTTAGGTAACCATGCTTCAAGAGCACATAGGCGCGGCTCCTCCATGCAGGGGCGCCTTGACAAATGCAGAGTAGAGCTGCTGTACCACCTCTCTGGTTCTATACTATCACTGAAGCGGTGGGCATCCCTAAAGCAATGAACACGACAGCAGCAGAACTGCTGAAACAAGACAGGGACACAATGAAACACAGACAATGCAAAAACACACATGGAACACCGCTGAAACAAGGTAGGGACACTGCCAAAACACACCAGAGATGTTAATATGGATATTGATGCACTTGTTGACAAAAATTAACTATCATCCTTAATAATAAAGTGCCCCGTCCGAACGCCACTTCTGCCTCGAACCGCAAGTATGTAGACAGACCCTGCAACCTAGGCCGGGGATCACAAATTGATGGGTCGTAGGTGGGAGGGTGCATAGCTGGCAGGCAAAAACACACCAGCAGGAAACTCTTGAGCAATCCCACAGACAGGCGCAGCGACATCACAATGGTCATGCGAGACTGCCCCAAATAAAGCACACATGTCCTGAGGGGGTACACGCACTTCAAAAAACACCATAAAGTCAGATGCCCCATGAGTTAGGAACACATAGCCAATCAGGACTTGGCACATGTAGTGATCACGCGCCCCCCAAGCCGGACATCTGGACACATTCACCACTGGACACACTGTGTCCACGCAAGGTCGAGACCCACCTGCAGTAACGTTTGCCCATTAATTTATGACTCTACGGCAGCAATCAACATCCTTCACCATATTGTTAATTAGATTGGATGAGATTGCCCCCATGTGGTTGGGGCGCTTACTAATTCCGGTATGCAGTTATATATAATATCCCTAACTATTGGTGCTCAAGGGAAGAAGGGTCATCCACCCCTCAGCATAAGTGACCCCAGGGGATCACACAACTATTTCTACAGGCCCGAGCACACATACAATATCATTCAAAATTAGACAAAGCAATATAGTGCACAACAACAGTAGATATTTGTTTGTCTTTTAATGTTCTTTCTTCCGTTGGTCCAGCCAACACGTGTTTCGTCGCCCGGGAGTACCCACGACTTCCTCAGGGCTAATTGACTTTGGAAGTGAACGGTCAGCCTTTGGACCGGTTATAATTCCGTCCCGGCCAAGAGGGCAGGGATAATTGGTTATTCCAGTTCACGTCTAATTCTAGTTCCATCAATGGTTGTTCTATCCGCGTGTATCGTAACAAGTAGGACCTGATCAGTCCCGAATTCCAAATCGAGAAGATAGCACTTTCGTACTTGGACGTGTTTCCGCGCCTCTCCCCGGCACCCAGTATGGCCGTTGAGTCTCAACAGAGACAATGGCTAAACATGGCGAGAACACTGCTAAAACAAGGAAGGAACAAAGCCAAAACACAGTAAGAATATAGCTGAAAAAGGAAGAAACAATGCCAAAACATGGTAAGAACATAGCTGAAACAAGGAAGAAACAGTGCCAAAACACAGTGCGAACACTGCTGAAACAAGGAAGGAACAGTGCCAAAGAACAGTAGGAACACTGCTGAAACAAGGAAGGAACAGTGCCAAAACACAGTGCGAACACTGCTGAAACAAGGAAGGAACAGTGCCAAAACACAGTGCGAACACTGCTGAAACAAGGAAGGAACAGTGCCAAAACACAGTGCGAACACTGCTGAAACAAGGAAGAAACAGTGCCAAAACAGTGCGAACACTGCTGAAACAAGGACGGAACAGTGCCAAAACACAGTGCGAACACTGCTGAAACAAGGACGGAACAGTGCCAAAACACAGTGCGAACACTGCTGAAACAAGGACGGAACAGTGCCAAAACACAGTGCGAACACTGCTGAAACAAGGAAGGAACAGTGCCAAAACAGTGCGAACACTGCTGAAACAAGGAAGGAACAGTGCCAAAACACAGTGCGAACACTGCTGAAACAAGGACGGAACAGTGCCAAAACACAGTGCGAACACTGCTGAAACAAGGACGGAACAGTGCCAAAACACAGTGCGAACACTGCTGAAACAAGAACGGAACAGTGTCAAAACACAGTGCGAACACTGCTGAAACAAGCACGGAACAGTGCCAAAGAACAGTAGGAACACTGCTGAAACAAGGAAGGAACAGTGCCAAAACACAGTGCGAACACTGCTGAAACAAGGAAGGAACAGTTTCAAAAAACACACCAAGAACACTGCTGAAATAAAGAAGGAAACAGTGCCAAACACAGTGAGAACACTGCTGAAAGAAGGAATGAACAGTGCCAAAAAACAGTGAGAACACTGCTGAAACGAGGAAGGAACAGTGCTAAAACCAAGAGAACACTGCTGAAGCAAGGAAAGAACAGTGCCAAAGAACAGTAGGAACACTGCTGAAACAAGGAAGGAACAGTGCCAAAACACAGTGAGAACATTGCTGAAAGAAGGAATGAACAGTGCCAAAGAACAGTATGAACACTGCTGAAACAAGGAAGGAACAGTGCTAAAACCGAGAGCACACTGCTGAAACAAGGAAGGAACAGTGCCAAAGAACAGTAGGAACACTGCTGAAACAAGGAAGGAACAGTGCCAAAACACAATAAGAACACTGCTGAAACAAGGAAGGAACAGTGCCAAAGAACAGTAGGAACACTGCTGAAACAAGGAAGGAACAGTGCAAAAGAACAGTAGGAACACTGCTGAAACGAGGAAGGAACAGTGCTAAAACCAAGAGAACATTGCTGAAGCAAGGAAAGAACAGTGCCAAAGAACAGTAGGAACACTGCTGAAACAAGGAAGGAACAGTGCCAAAACACAGTGAGACCACAGCTGGAACAAAGACTTAACAGTTTCAAAACACACCAAGTACCCTGCTGAAATAAAGAAGGAAACAGTGTCAAAACACAGTGCGAACACTGCTGAAAGAAGAACGGAACAGTGTCAAAACACAGTGCGAACACTGCTGAAACAAGAACGGAACAGTGTCAAAACACAGTGCGAACACTGCTGAAACAAGGACGGAACAGTGCTAAAGAACAGTAGGAACACTGCTGAAACAAGGAAGGAACAGTGCCAAAACACAGTGAGAACATTGCTGAAAGAAGGAATGAACAGTGCCAAAGAACAGTATGAACACTGCTGAAACAAGGAAGGAACAGTGCCAAAACACAATAAGAACACTGCTGAAACAAGGAAGGAACAGTGCTAAAACCGAGAGCACACTGCTGAAACAAGGAAGGAACAGTGCCAAAGAACAGTAGGAACACTGCTGAAACAAGGAAGGAACAGTGCCAAAACACAGTGAGAACACTGCTGAAACAAGGAAGGAACAGTGCCAAAGAACAGTAGGAACACTGCTGAAACAAGGAAGGAACAGTGCCAAAACACAGAAAGAACACTGCTGAAACAAGGAAGTAACAGTGCCAAAGAACAGTAGGAACACTGCTGAAACAAGGAAGGACCAGTGTTAAAACCGAGAGAACACTGCTGAAACAAGGAAGGAACAGTGCCAAAACGCAGTGAGAACACTGTTGAAAGAAGGAAGGAACAGTGCTAAAACCGAGAGAACACTGCTGAAACAAGGAAGGAACAGTGCCAAAACGCAGTGAGAACACTGCTGAAAGAAGGAATGAACAGTGCCGAACCACAAACGTGGAAGCAACAGTGCCAAAACCGAGAGATCACTGCTGGCACAAGGAAGGAACATTGCCAAAGAACAGTAGGAACACTGCTGAAACAAGGAAGGAACAGTGCCAAAACACAGTGAGAACACTGCTGAAACAAGGAAGGAACAGTGCCAAAACAGTGCGAACACTGCTGAAACAAGGAAGGAACAGTGCCAAAACAGTGCGAACACTGCTGAAACAAGGAAGGAACAGTGCCAAAACACAGTGCGAACACTGCTGAAACAAGGACGGAACAGTGCCAAAGAACAGTAGGAACACTGCTGAAACAAGGAAGGAACAGTGCCAAAGAACAGTAGGAACACTGCTGAAACAAGGAAGGAACATTGCCTAAAGAACAGTATGAACACTGCTGAAACAAGGAAGGAACAGTGCCAAAACACAGTAAGAACACTGCTGAAACAAGGAAGGAACGGTGCCAAAGAACAGTAGGAACACTGCTGAAACAAGGAAGGAACAGTGCCAAAGAACAGTAGGAACACTGCTGAAACAAGGAAGGAACAGTGCCAAAGAACAGTAGGAACACTGCTGAAACAAGGAAGGAACAGTGCAAAAGAACAGTAGGAACACTGCTGAAACAAGGAAGGAACATTGCCAAATACCAGTATGAACACTGCTGAAACAAGGAAGGAACAGTGCCAAAACACAGTAAGAACACTGCTGAAACAAGGAAGGAACAGTGCCAAAGAACAGTAGGAACACTGCTGAAACAAGGAAGGAACAGTGCCAAAGAACAGTAGGAACACTGCTGAAACAAGGAAGGAACAGTGCCAAAGAACAGTAGGAACACTGCTGAAACAAGGAAGGAACAGTGCTAAAGAACAGTAGGAACACTGCTGAAACAAGGAAGGAACAGTGCTAAAGAACAGTTGAACCGAAGAGAGAATATTGCCGAGCTAAGAGGGAACACTACAGAAACACAGCGGAAACACACACTATATAACACCAGTGGCGTTACACCACCATGGGAACACTACTAAAACAAGCCAGGAAAAGTGGTGAAAAGGGGCACACTACTGCAACAGAGGATTTGCAGAAACAAAGTGGGAACACTGCATCACAGGCGAGTGAAAAGGTGAGCTGTGATTGTAATGTGTATTATTGTTAAAGGGACATGAAGCGTGTGGTTGCGGGTGGAACAGGCACCCTGCCTGAAACTTTGACATAGGCAACTGTCGGTGAAACACAAGTGGTCATTAAATAAACATTAATTTTCTAAATGTTAAGGAACCGTGTCTTATTTGCGCACCTATTCAGAGTAAGGTACATCTTTTGTGTGATTTACAAAAGTAAATCCTGATGCCTTTGCTGACGTTTTGCGGCTTCGGGTCGTACTACGGCTTTTAGAGCCAAACGGGTGCCTGGCTCGGCTCGTCCCATGAGGGCTCTGACTCGCCCACCCCGAGTGCAAGCAATATGCGCGGGGTCAGTGTGTCATGGTGGGTGAGGAGTGGCATGGCGGTGTGTGGCGTGGTGGCAAGAGGTGCCCCCTGCACAGCGAGCCTCATGTAACCCCACTCACTCACGGAGTCAGTCACCCCTCACTCGCACATGCGAAGCCCCAGGGCCGGCTGCCAGCCCCAGCCCTTCCCTCTGCTCCCCGGGGAGGGCCGCCTGCTCGGCCCCTCTCAGCCCGGCGGATTCCCAGGAATCCGGACTATGTTTTCGGCCCGGATTCCACGAGGCCTCCCCTGGGCCGGGCAAACCTTGGCCGCTCCGTTCCCACCGAGTCACCGCTGCTGGGGGCGCCGGGGGTCCAGGGAGCGGTGTCACAGACTCAGCCCCCTCCCCCCAGACATTCCCAGAGGGACCATCAATAGCTGCTTCATCATGAGCTCTAACACCACAGCCACATTTTCAGACACAGCTGCAGTTCCACGCTTGACGAGTTAGTCCACTCCCATTTTTTTCTCTCAGAATTCTGGGATTTGTAGTCCTGCTTTTAATAGATTAAATAAAAGGACAAGTTCCAAAATTATAGCTTCTAGCAAGCTTTCTTTGCGTGACATCCTCTCTAGTGACGCGTACTGGCCTGCCACAGTTCTGGACAGGCCTACAGGGACAGTGCCTGTGACAAAGCCAGTAGGGCTGGGACAGTTAGTCACCGGTCTGGACGGCCACATGGTTTATGTTCACAGCACACACTGGGTCTCCTTGTGGTAAAGCGCAGCCACCCTTTTAAAGGCCTCAGTCACACTGCTATTGCTAGCTGGCGTTTCTGTAGCACACACGGCATCGCAGCGCTTTAAGTTGTGCTGGTTCCCAAAGGCTGTGAGCATGTGTGGTATTTGTGTAACTAAAGGTGGCAATGACGAGCTGCACAACAGTGGACGGGAGAAGGGCGCAGGTAAGGCGAAGAGAGGGAGGATGGGAGAGGAGGAGGGGAGGAGGGCTACTTAACGGGTACAGCCAGGCGAGTAGCGCCACGATGTTCATATGGCCAGATATTGCTGAGTCCCCTCCCACTGGTTGATTTGTTGACCCCAAACTCCCCTCCAGACCGAGATCCCAGGATGGTTGCTTCCAACCCCCCCCTTTTTCCCCCTGAGGCACCGATAATAAATTATTCAAACACAGAACTTGGATTAGGGGTCGGATAACCCCGGCCGTATTTTATTAAAATTAATAAATGATAATTAAAATTCTTGACACAATTTTAATACGCAGAAAACCCAAACATATTCAATACCATTTCAAATGCACATATTTACACATCTTTTATGGCTAACCTTAACATGAGTCTAATACATAGCCATACCTAACCTAAAACTGGAATATGTACAATGCTTTCTGTGTATACCGGATGAGCGTACGTGCAAGGTCATGACTGGTCCAAACTACTTGCTAGGTCCCCCTTCTTACCGGAGTGACCTTGCGCAGGAGGCCCGGTTGCCCATCATATTCCTTCACTCGGGCACCCCCTACGCCCTCTAATACTACCTCCCAGGGACTGATGTTATGCCAACTTGGTGCCCATGCGCCCGTGCGGGGATTGGCCCAAGGGCCTGCCGGAAGCGGAACTTCCTACCCCCGCACCCTTCAGCCTACCGGCTGTAAACGCCCCCTGGAGTGTGATGAGAGACCACTGTCCCCCCCCCCAGGCGTCCCCATTAAATAATGGTATGCCTACTAAGAGATGGAAAATTTGACCTAGCAATTATGACCTTACCGCAGACCAAGGATACTCAGACATAAATTACGACAAGCATAAATGACGTCGCCCTATAAAATAAACATACCGATATGACATTATTTGGCACAACCTACAGTAACTGAAAAAGAAGATTACAAAATTCAACCTGGAAAGAAAACCGTTAAACAAACGCCTGTACAAAAATACTTCCTAAACCTCGTTGCCTCAGGGGATGGTGGGTGGGGAAAAAAGAACAGAGGCTTCCTAGGCCTCCGGCGCGTGGGGACGGCGATCAGCTGGCTTCAGAAGCGGAGCGGCGAGGAAAAGACCGTGCCGCCGCTCCACGCTCCTTTTAAAGGAGCCTCGCCCCCAAATTCTGGATCAAACAGGTCCCGGCAAGATCCGGGACCCGTTTTGCTTACGTTGCCCCGGAAGCGCTTGTTCCGCTTCCAGGGCATGGCTGACTGACCTATCGCTGCCCGCGGGGGCGGGCGCCGGCCGTGTCATCGCCGCGCTGGCCGCGCCCCTGAGAAGAAGTGTCCCGGGGACCGGCACAACCGCCATATTGGCGGCGTGACCGAGTTGAAGGCGCCTTTGTAGCCTTCAAGCCTGTAGCGCTTCCCATACACTTGAAAATACATTTCCACCATCTTTTCAGTACCAGACAGCGCCCCAAGGCTGCTTGCATCACGTGACGCCTTATGAAGCCACTAGCCCTGGGTTCAAGGGAGAAAAAAAGGGGTGAGGGAGGGTGGGGGGGGTAGAGTAACCACCACTAGAAGAGTGGGTGACAGGCAGCGCACTTGAATGAATGAATGTGAAATGTATACAGCGCAAACGAATGCCCGAAGGCGTCAAGGCGCTAATGCGGTTGGTCTACTACCGTAAGGGAAGATTACAAAGTCCTAGCCCTGCAGGATACATTATAGAGTAAAGAGGCAGGTATTCAAAGCCTTACGAAAAGGGACCTGGGCTTGCAGACGGGAGATGGAGTGAGGAAGAGAGTTCCAGAGTTTAGATGCAGCCACTGAGAAGGCGCGCCCTCCCCACCTTGCCTTTCGAAACAGCACCGCTCACATGTGCAGCCTCACTTCCACTCCAGGCTGGGTAAGGAGAGTGGTGCAAACAGATTTACAAGCGTGCTCACACTTTGCATCCTTCGTGCACTGGGGTGCAGCGAGAGATGTGAAGCGTGTGCCAGCCTGCTGAAGCAAACAAAATGCCAAATGTACCCAGCTTTCTAGCCAGTGAGTCTGACAACTCTGGATAACTTTGTGACACACGCAATTGGACATTAAATTACAACACATTAGAGGTGGGCGAGCCAACAAATTTACACGGAGAGCCGAGCCAAGGGCCTGGCTTGGGCTCGCGAGCCGAGCCCTGGAAATCTTTGCCATGTAAATTATGTAACAAACATCAAGTAAAATATGATAAAGTCCCATCAAAATGTAAAAAAATGTGCATTTCTTTAGCATACGCCAGCTTTGGCATTACTAAGTCACATTATAGGTTCATTGAGAGGTAATGAAGAAAAAACGGGATTGGTGAAACAAAATATTTGCCTCAGATCACACAGTTTGGTTAAGCAGGGAAGCTTGGATTAATCCCCAGTTGTTTGGTTTCACTTTGTACAAATCAGTCTCTAAATGGGTATCTATTTGTCCCCCTTTTTACCACAAATGTTAATGCTTTGTATAGTTGGAGGCTATCACACTAGAGCAAGCGGTGTGAAGGGGCAACAAGGTAGAGCTGGTTAAGTAGGAAAGGGGGGGCAGAGGAAGTGGGGGAAGAGGGATGGGACGAGGGATCAGTGTGGAGGGCCTGGTCTGGGAGCGGAAAGGCCAGAACATTAAGAGAACGGTGGATGGACAGAAATGTAGAACAAATGAAATTTATAAGTTTTAACTTCAGGTGATGTTATGGGTCAGGAGGAAAGGGGGATGCATGCATTGGGGTGAAGACCGTATAGGGGTGGTTGATGTGTTAGTTATAAATGTTAGGCTGTTGTGCGGGGCATGTTAGCATGTGCGGCTCAGCCAAAGGAAGAGACGCGGCCCAGCTTGTTCCCAATCAAGTGGCATTTTGCACACATGAGGAAATGGCGTGGCGGAATCATACCCCTCGCAGGAGCATGGCTACACTGCTTGACCCCAGCGGTGCAACACGCTTGCCACACCACTTGTGGAGAAGAACTATATCATGCAGTTCAAAGCCCTGCTGCAGCTGGTGTTGTGCTATCAGTTCCAAAGCAGGTACCCCTGAGGTATACACAGCAGCAACTTATACACCCCACAGGGCAGTTAAATGCCATGTTATATTTCAAATATGTGGAACAGATCTACCTTCTAAAACACTTTTTAGATCGCAGCCTACCAGACCGCGCAGCTGTCTGGTTTGCAAAAGACATCTTGGGGACATCCAGAAAGCTGACCTAGGAATGCATTCCACCCGTTGCTTACAATTGGCTTTTTGATTCATAACTCACATTTTCTGGCTTTCTATTTGCTGGCTTTATTTGTTCAGGGCTGTCCAGCTTGAGCACGTCCCTTCCGTTGACCAAACCATGTTTACCGTATTCTTCTACAAACTCACTTTCTGTAAACACGCTTTTAAATCTTGTTCTTATCTTGTCACATTTGCTGTGCATTCAAAGACAGAGGTCAAATGTCAAGCTCTGTCTCCCGAGGGAGCTCGGTGTTTACTTTTCTTTCTTTGACTTCAAATCTCAAAAATGAGAGAATTTATGTGAAAATCCTGCTGAGTATCCATGTAAGAGGAGAGGGTGTAGGATGTTTTATTTTTTTCTAGCATATAACAAAAAAAGTGAACTGTGCTGATGTTTCAGAATATATCATAATTACTACAAATGAAGCACATTATTTTTGTAATTCTGAAGTGTGGTGGAAACAAATGTTGGCATGCTATCAAAACACATCAATATATTAGGTGATGACATTTGCACATATTATTGTTTGTGTGCCGTTTCAGGCCGTCTAAAGCAGTGTTAATGAGGACAGTCCCTGGTAAGGACCAGGCCACCCCACTATCTGTGGTCTCAACTGGTTGGGTAGGGTATGGAAAGTAAGGGAGGGGTGCAAAAATAACTACCCCCCACCACCCGAGAGCACCACCATACCCTGTGACATGGCTGCGGCTAGCTCTTCTGTACATGTGTCTGGTCCTGTACCCAGATTGTGACCCTTTTTCCAACCCCTCGGTGTCCTTCTTGAGGCTTCTAAGAGCTTTGTAATGGTCCACATGTGTATGTCAGGCACTAAAAACTAGATATAAGTGCCTGACTGCCAGGAGTCTACGACCCGCCCTATGACATGTTCTAATGCGATCTCCCACATGCTGCCTATTATGTTATATTTAACGTTTACTAGTTTGGAAGATCAGCACTTTGGACACCAAAAATAACAAACTGTCAATAAATGTAGTAAATATAAATCATTATATAGATGTGATATCTCTAAGGGTTTGTGTCCGAGCTGTGAAACTCAGGAAGTGTCTTCATCAGTTGCTTAGCAGGCTACTGGCCCGCAATCCAGAGAAGGTGCAGAACGCGCAACCTCTGCGGCGCCACAAGATGTTGCACTGTACGCAACATCCGCACTGTCAGTCACAGGTACAAGGCAGGCCACTCCATGCCTTTATTATTATTATTATTAATTTAATTTTATAAGGCGCACAGCTACCCGGAGGTTTCCCGGCGCCATCGGACACACGCAGAAAGAGAGAGAAAAAACTATTGGTTGAATAACCACGTTTTTAGGCCTTTACGGAAGTTCCTATAGATGGTTTCATGCCGGAGTGGCGTGGGGAGGGAATTCCATAGTGAAGGGGCCAGATAAGAGAAAGACCGGCCACCCATACGCGACCGTCTGATCCTAGGGACTAAAAATTTGGCCTGAGTAGAGGATCGGAGAAGGCGCGTTGGAAGGTAGGGATGGACTAAGGCACTCAGCTACTGTGGTGCTGTGCCCAGTTTAATTTTATGCATGTAACACAGGGCCTTGAATTTGATGCGGTTCTCCATCCTAAGCCAGTGGAGGTCGAAGAGAGAGCCTGAAAAAGAGGCTTTTCTAGGTACCTGGCAAAGCAGTCTGGCCGCTGAGTTCTGTACTACCTGCATTTTCGAACCACCTCCTTGTTGGCTCCTAAATACAGGACGTTGCCATGGTCCAGCCTGGAAGTAATCAGGGCCTGGACCACTGTTCTGTGTGTGGGACTAGGCAACATCCAGAGTATTTTTTTGAGCCATTTTAGGATGGTGAAGCAGATTGAGGCGACCTTGACTGGTTGCTGCCTCATTGATAGCTGGTCGTCAATGATTACGCCTAGATTGCGGACTAGTTGCACCGGTTGGCATGCATCCAACCAGCTATATTTTGCAGCCCTACCTGGAGAAAGGATACCTTAGATGCCTCATTGGTGGAGAGAGAGAAGATTAGCTGGGTATCATCAGCGTACGAAAAAATAGATAACCCAGCCTCTTCAGCTATTGTGGCCAGGGGTCTAACGTAGATATTACATGGTAATGGGCTGAGGATAGAACCCTGCGGTACTCCGTAGGGAGAAGCGTGAAACTTAGAGCTAGCTGACGGGGAAAAGACCTGAAAAGTCCGGTTGGTCAAAAAATCAGTGAGCCATTTGAGTGCTGTCCCGACTACGCCCAAAGATTGTAGAGCTTTTAGTAGGGCGGTATCAATCAATCAATCAGGGGTTTGTAGAGCGCGCTACTCACCCGTGAAGGGCCTCAAGGCGCTGGGGGAGGAGCAGATCCGGATCAGTCGAAAAGCCAGGTCTTGAGGTCTTTCCTGAACGTGTGCAGGGTCGGGGAGCGTCTGATGTTAACAGGGAGCGCGTTCCAGGTCCTGGCTGCGATGTAGGAGAAGGCTCTCCCGCCGGTTCTGTGTCTGTGGATGCGGGGGGCCTCTGCCAGGGCGAGGTCGGCGGAGCGGAGGTTCCTCTTGGGTACGTGGAAACATACTCTGTCGTTGAGGTATTTGGGTCCGATGTTGTTGAGGGATTTGTAGGCGTGGGTGAGGAGTTTGAAGGTGACCCTCTTCTCGACGGGGAGCCAGTGGAAGCTTCGGAGGTGTTGGGTCAAGTGCTCGTGGCGCGGTGTCCCTAGGACGAGCCTGGCTGCGGCGTTCTGGATGGTCTGGAGTTTGTGTAGAAGAGTCTTGTTGATTCCGACGTAGAGGGCGTTGCCGTAGTCCAGTCTGCTGGTTATGAGCGCGTGGGTGACGGATCTTTCTGCAGTCGGGGGGGATCCATTTGAAGGTCTTACGGAGGATGCGGAGGCAGTTGAAGTTGGTGGACGCAACGGCGTTGATCTGGTGGTTCATGGAGAGAGAGGAGTCGAGGATTATGCCGAGGTTCCGAGCGTGGTCTGTCGGGGTGGGTGGGCTCCCGAGGGCGGAGGGCCACCAGGTGCTGTCCCAGGCGGAGGTGCAGGGTCTGAGGATGAGGACCTCGGTCTTCTCAGAGTTGAGTTTTAGGCAGCTGTCCTTCATCCAGGCTGCCACGTTTCTCATTCGTTCCTGGAAGCAGAGTCTGTTGTCTTCTGGGTTCTTCGTGAGGGAGAGGATAAGCTGGGTGTCGTCGGCGTAGGATACGATGCTGAGCCCGTGCTGTCTGACGATGGCGGCGATGGGGGCCATGTATATGTTGAAGAGCGTCGGGCTGAGTGATGATCCTTGGGGTACTCCGCAGTTGATGACAGTGGGATCGGAGAGGAAAGGGGGGAGTCTGATCCTCTGGGTTCTGCCGGAGAGAAAAGATTGGATCCAGTCGAGGGCGGATCCCTGTATTGCTGCGTTGTGGAGTCTAGCGGCTAGCGTGCGATGTGAGACGGTGTCGAAGGCTGCGGAGAGGTCTAAAAGGATGAGGGCTGCAGTGTGTCCCTGGTCTAGCAGCATGCGGATGTCGTCGGTGGCGGCGAGGAGTGCAATCTCGGTGCTGTGGTTGCTGCGGAAGCCAGACTGGGAGGCGTCTAGGATGGAGTTCTCTTCGATGAAGGTGGTCAGCTGGGCGTTCACAAGTCTTTCGGTGACTTTGGTTGCGAAGGGGAGGAGAGAGATGGGCCGGTAATTCTTCAGATCAGTTGGGTCGGCCGTTGGTTTTTTGAGGAGGGGTTTCACCTCTGCACGCTTCCAGTCGTCTGGGCAGATGCCGGATCTGAGGGAGGAGTTGATTGTCCGTCCTAGTTCGGGTGCGATGGCAGCGGCGGCCCTGTGGAAGATGTGAGGGGGGCAGGGGTCCGTTGGGGCTCCTGAGTGCGTCTTCTTCAAGGTTGAGGTGATGAGCTCCATGGACGCGGGGGCCCAGGAGGTGATGGTCGGCTTCTTGGCGGTGGTGTGTAGTGTGGTGCTGTCTTCTGCTGGCTCGCTGAAGTTGTCGTAGAGGGCCTTGATCTTCAGGTGGAAGTAGGAGCTGAGTTTGTCGCAGAGTTCCTGGGAGGGAGTGATGTCCGTGGCTTCGCAAGTGGGTTTTGCAAACTGCTGAATGACGTTGAACAGTTCCTTGACGTTGGATGCGTTGGTCTTGACTTTGTCTCTAATGAAGGTCCGTTTGGTGTCCCTTATACGCTGGTGGTATTCCTTCAGGGCGCTCCTGTGGTTGTTCCGTGCTTCTGTGGTCTGGTTCCGCCAGGTTTGCTCCAAGCGTCTGCAGGAGCGTCTGGCTGCTTGGAGTTCTATGGTGAACCAGGCGGCCTTCAGCGGGCGTTGTTTGGCGGGGTGGCGGAGAGGTGCCAGCTTGTCTGCGCAGCAGGAGACCCAGCGGTGAAATTCCCTGGCTGCGGAGTTGGTGTCGGTCGTGGCGCTGGGGGGGTCTTGGAGGAGGGCGGTGTTCAGGTGTTCCTCAGTGACCTTACCCCAGTTCCGTCGCGGCGGGCGCGGGGCGGGCTTGGGTGCGGTGGTGGTGTTGAATGTAAAATGGACGCAGTGGTGGTCCGTCCAGAGGGGCTGGGTGGTGTGGCTGAAGCGGATGTTCGATCCTCCCGCGAAGATGGGGTCGAGGGTGTGACCCGCTCTGTGGGTGGGAGTGCTGACGAGCTGTTTCAGTCCTAGGTTGGCGAGGTTCTCGAGGAGTGTAGTGGAGTCAGGGTCGTGGATGTTTTCGAGGTGGAAGTTCAGGTCCCCGAGCAGAATGTAGTCCGTGGAGGTGATGGCGTGGGGTGCGGCGAGCTCGGCGATGGTGGTTGCAGGCTGGGCGCGGGGTCCTGGCGGTCTGTAGATGAGGGTGCCGCGTAGCGTGGTCCTGGGGCTGGTCTGGATCTGGAAATGGAGGTGTTCCGTGTTAGAGTGGGGGTCACTCGTGCTGGATGTGGAGAGTCGGAGGGGGGTCTTGTGTGCAATGGCGAGTCCTCCTCCCGGGCGGTGTGGGCGGTCCTTTCTCTGGATCTTGTAGCCATCAGGGATGGCTGTGGCGATGTCGGGGCCGGAGGTGGCGTTGGTCCAGGTTTCCGTGAAGAATGCGACGTCGGGCGATAGGGTGTCGATCAGGTCCCAGATCTCTACGGCGTGTCGGGGCAGGGAGCGTACGTTGAGAAGGATCCACGTCACGGTTTCGGTGGACCGTGCAGTAGGCGGCCCTTCGGCGGCAGCCTTGTCGATGGTGAAGGATCTTCGGCAGTGTCTGCACGAGAACTGCCCGTGGGTCGTAAACTTCAATCCTATGCACACGCTGTTAAATTACTAAAACATGACCATGTTCGGCCAAATTTATGTTAAATCATAATCATATATCACACATATATATTCGGATATTTTCTTGGTTCTTTTATTCAATTCGAACGCCCAGCCAACACGTGTTTCGTCGTGGGTGATTGCCCACTCGACTTCTTCAGGGCTGTAGGAAAGGTAAATTTAACTTTAGGTTCTCCCCACCGGTTTTACTTCCGTACCGGCTGTATTTAAATTGTTTCCCTTATTTCAATATTCTTTACGCGTGTAGATAAATGCTTCAATCCGCATATAGTTTATCCCATAGCGAGTATGCTACAGTTCTGGCCGTATCCGTGCGTACGTATTCAACGTCCAATTAGTGATTCTAGCCTGTATATATAGGCATACAATTATCTCATACCGAGTAAGCTAGAGTTTTGGTCGTCTCTGTGCGTTCCTGTTGATGAACCGTGGGTCGTGGTTGGCGAGGATCTTACGCAGTCGGCTTGGCCTCCGTGGTTGAGAGCGTGGAGTGTGGCTGCGTCATAGCGGTGGGGTCCAGGAGAACCAGGGTTCCTGGCGCTGGTCGCGGCCGGCTCGCGGACGGGCGCAGACGGGCTTGCCTTAGGCGCGCCAGCGGCGCGACCGCACAGCGGTCGCCATCTAGTAGGCGAGGGGGGCGGGAGCAGAGGTGGGGAGGCGGGAGCGGGGCTGGAACGGGGGCGGGGCCGCAGGGGCAGCAGAGGCGGGAAAAGTATGCGCAAGGAGACGCGGGGGCACAATAAGCACAGATAGGCAGTACAGTGAGGGAAACAAAAGCACAGAGATACGCAACAGTCAGGCACAATTAGGGATCAACAGGACAAAAACAGGACCAAAAATGTGACAGTGTCGAAGGCAGCACTCAAATCAAGCAGTATGAGTGCCACAGTTTCACCCCTATCAAGACATTGACGCAAAGTTTCTGTAACTCCCAAAAGCGTGGTTTCTGTAGAGAACCCAGCTCTAAAACCAGATTGCGATGCATGTAAGATTTTTTGGAGTCAACAAACTGCGTCAGTTGTTGGTTAATATGTTTTTCTAAAATTTTTGAAAAAGCTGGAAGTAAAGAGATTGGGCGGAAATTAGATAACTCCGCCGGATCAGCGTTAGCTTTTTTCAAGAGAGGGAGAACCATGGCATGTTTCCATGCCGATGGAACAGCTGCTTCCTGCAAAGACTCATTAAGCAACTCCATGATGAGTTTGAGTGACGCTGGTTCCAATTTTTGAAGTATGGGGATGGGAAGAAGATCTCTGGGTGAGCAAGATTTAAGGCTATTTAAGTTGCGGCCGAAGGAGGGGGTGTCCAGAGGCAACCAGTTTTCTAGCGTGTTAGTAGGCACGGTGATCTGGATCGCCGGAGGAGCAAAGCAGCCTGATGTGGGGAGAGAACTCTTCATTTGCTGCCCCACATTAGTTGTCACTACATTCAGTTCTGCGTAGATTTTCTCCACTTTGCCAATAAAAAACTTGGCTAAAACCTCGCATTGAGCTTCATTGAGCACGGGAGGGGGGGTAGGTTGGCAGGCTGCTCCCGAAAGATCTTTGACTAATTTAAACAAGACCTTGGGGCTGTTATGTGCCGACGTAATGGTGTTGTTTACATATTCAGCACGGGCAGCGCTGCAGAGGGAGTGGTAGTCCCTTTTAGCTAATTTATATATACGTCTGGAATCAGGCGCATAGTCCTTCCTCCAACGTCTTTCCAGTACTTTGCATTTGGTTTTCTCTGTTTTTAACCTTTCCGTGAACCAGGGGGCAGGAGGTCGATGATTGTTCACTTTTTTGATAGAAGTTGGAAGGCACGCATCAATGGATGTCAGAATCCAGGTATGGATGTTGTCCGAGTCTGCTAAATTGATAGAGGTGATGTCAGGAATGTTATTCGAGAGGTGTTGATTAAAAGAATCTATATCTAAGTTCTTCCAGTTTCTAGACCCCAATTTAGTAGTTACGATGGATGTGTTCTCACGCTGCAGATCTAACCTCACCTTCAAACCTATCAAAAAATGATCGGACCAAAGTATAGGGAGGGCTGCCTGGCATGAGATACTAGGTAGATTAGTAAAAATGGGGTCTAACAAGTGGCCTGCCCTATGGGTGGGACCTGAATTGCAGAGTAGGACATTCATAGCTGCCAAGTCGGCCATCAAAGAAGTGCTCGTAGTGCAAGTAGGGTCGTTGAAATGAATATTTAAATCTCCCAGGATGGTAAAGTTTGCAGCATCTAACAAAAAAGGGGCGATGAATTCAGGAAAAGTCGCCGCCCATGGCCCTGCTGGCCCCGGCGGGCGGTAAATCAACAACCCAGAAAGAGTGAATTGGGGTGTAAGGGAGAGTTTGAAAGAGCTGGCCTCGCAGCCCTTAAAGGGTAGGTCCTCCCATTTACAAGTATATGCATTATTGAAAATTAGTGCAATGCCACCTCCGGTTTTGACAGCACGATCCTTTCTAATAATCGTGTAGTTGGGGGGCAGAGCGGACGCAACATAGGGGCCAGAGCTCTCATGTAGCCATGTTTCCGTAAGGAAGATAGCATCAGGTTGTGTATTCAACAAGAGGTCAAAGATATCATCCTTGTGTAAATTCCTGCCGCCATTTGCTGCTTACAGACGTACCCTAGGCTCTGTGCCGCCTGCTGTCTCATGGGAACCATATTTGTTCTGTATTTTGAGGACCCTGTGGCCATCTTTAGAACAAAAGGGCATGTGTTGTACATTTCTTCCTAACTCTCATTACTCAACAGGCACACACCCAGCCTACTCAGAGGAAACGCACCCCAAGACTATTAATACATTGGGAGGGGGCAGTTCCTGAGCACCCCCGAGGGCTGGCCGCCACCAGCAGCTTAGAAGTGGCAGCGGGAAGGCATTGCTCAGCGGCAAGGACGGTGTACCGTGTGGTAAAGCTCTGTAGGCTGTGGAGATCACACTGCAGGCCCAGATCAGGCCAAGTAGCAAAATGTCCAACCGCGAGCGCTGCCTTGTGAGCCAGCCGCGACAAGCCCAAGGCTTATGCTATGCTGTGCTTGTACAGTGCACAAGTCCCACGTGTAGCTTCGGCGTGTTCATGTTTTCTGGAGTGATTATACGCGCACATGTGTGTTGGGTTGAGAGAATGCTAGTGCTGAGTGGGAAGAGTTGGGTGTGATGCATGAACCGTGGGCACGTGGTCTCATCACGTGCTTTCTGTGCGCGTGCCAGTGTCATGGAGGTCTGTGAGACAGGGTGGAGCAGGCTTCATGCAGCATTTGTTTCATGTACCTGATCACTGAACCATAGCATGGCGAGCTTGTTGCCCAGTTCTTTTCGATATAAGGGCTTGGTGTGGGTGGTTGGGATACCTGAGGAGTTTTTTGGGAGTATGCCAGCAGTCGAATTATGTTTGTGGGTGTACGCCAGCAGTCACTTGATTTTTATGGGAGTACGCCAGCAGTCACTTGAGTTTTGTGGGAGTACACAAGCAGTCACTTGAGTTTTGTGGGAGTACACAAGCAGTCACTTTAGTTTTGTGGGAGTACACCAGCAGTCACTTGAGTTTTGTGGGAATATGCCAGCAGTCACTTGAGTTTTGAGTGAGTACGCCAGCAGTCACATTAGGTTTATCGGAGTACGCCAGCAGTCACTTGAGTTTTGTGGGCGTACACCAACAGTCACTTGAGTTTTGGGGGTATATGTTAGAAATGGGGGTCTCTAGTTGGCAAGGGCTTGCACCTTTGTCCATATAGGGACCCTTCTTCCTAGTCAGGGCAAGGGAGTTACACTCCTAAAATAACCCCTGCTCACCCCCTTGGTAGCTTGGCACGAGCAGTCAGGCTTATCTTAGAGGCAGTGTGTAAAGCATTTGCACATAACCAACAGTAATACAGTGTAAGCACTACAAAAGGACACCACACCAGTTTAGAAAAATATCCAATATTTTTATATACTTAAGACAAGACCAAAAACGATAAAAATCCACAATACAGTACTTAAAAATCTTCAGTTATCAAAATATGCTTTAAAAACAGTTCCTTGATGTCGATAGCTCCGTCCGGGGCTATCACGGCGTCGTGAGCAAACAAATCCAAACAGTTCTGGCTGACCGCGGCGTCGCGGGCCAGCTACGGTGTAGGGAAGACCCGCAAACAGTACCTTTTAGAAATGCAGGGCGTCGGCGACCTCTAGTTGGGCTTCCGAAAGCACGGCGTCCGCAGGCGTCGGTTCCGGAGGTCGGTGCAGGAGTCGTCGGGGCCCTCGAAGTCACACACGTTGCAGATCGATCTCCTCTCTGTTGAAGTCAGGAGCGCTGGCGTCGGCAGGCGCCGGGTGCTGCGGTGCGAAGTGCAGCGGTGTGGCGTGCGGTGCCCTCAGGTCGCGGTGCGAGCAGCGGCTCAGTGGCGGCGTCGGATGGCGTCATCGGTGAGACCAGGGTGGCGGTGCGAGATGAAGGCGGTGCTTGTCACGGTGCTGGCAGGTCACAGTGCAAGCAGCGGCGTCGTCGTTGCTGAAGTGCTGTCGTCGGCTGACGAACTGGAGTCGATGGCGCCGGCGTCGGTAGGCCAAGGCTGCGGTGCGGGATGAGGGCGGTGCGTCGTATAACTTTACGAGTGGTGCCCTCGAACCACGGTGCAAGCAGCGGCGTATATTTTGGCGTGGAGCGGCGTCGTCGGGGATACCAAGGCGTCGTCGTGAAGCAAGGCGGTGCAGAGTGCGGTGCCCACAGGTCACGGTGCGAGCAGCGGCTCGGTGGTGGCGTCAGCAGGCGTCGTCGGTGAGACCAGGGTCGCGGTGCAGCGTTGCGGCGTTGTCCTCTGCGGTGCCTTCGGGACACGGAGTCGGCAGCGTCATCGTAGACGTCGTCAAGTTGCTTTTCTTCTGTGGCAGCACAAAACACACAGTCCCCAGTGCTGAGGGCAGAAGAGCTTGAAGTCTTTGTTGTGCCTGAGACTTCTTGAACAGGGGGCAAGCTCTACCTCAAGCCCTTGGAGAAACTCACAAAAGTAGATTGCAGAAAGTTCAGTCCAGTCCTTTCACTGCACAAGACAGAAGCAGCCACTGCAGGCCAACACAGCAAAGCACACAGCAAAGTGGTAGTTTCTCCTCACAGCTTCTCCGGCTCTTATTCTTGGCAGTCTTCTTGATCCAAAAGAGTTCTAAAGTTCAGGGGTCTGGGCCCCAATATTTTTATCCCAAAATCCTTTGATCCTTTAGGCAGAGAGTGTCTGTGCCCAGCCAGAACCAGTTCTGCCTTCTCTGGTGTGACTTCCTGGCAGGAGGTGGAGACGGCATTGTCAGAGGCAGACCAGGCCCTTTGAGGTGCAAGGAAATCTCCTCCCCCTTCCCCAGTTGCAGCCCAGGTCTATTCAGCCCTTTCCTGACTCACCTAGACTATGTGCAGCCACTCCTGCTCCCCAGCCTTCTGTCACCCAAAACCCAGACAGGCAATCCACATTCCAACAGAGGCACACAGGATGACTGAGCAAGAAAATACCTACTTTCTAAAAGTGGTATTTTCAAACACAGAATGTAAAAATCACCTTCACTAAAAGATGCATCTTTAGATTCTGAGTTCAGGCATACTAAACTTCATTTTCTTACCTAGTTCCCAGGGCCAGTTATGTTTATAAGATGTTATAAACAAACTTCCCATTCTGTCCTATGGGGAACAGGTAGCCTTGCAATAGTGAAAAACGAAATTGGCAGTAATTCACTATCAGGACATGCCACACACACCAGGGCATGTCCTACCTTTCACAGACACTGCACCCTGCCCACAGGGGTACCTTTGGCCTACCTTAGGGGTGGCTGACATGTAAGAAAAGGGAAGGTTGGGGCCTGGCAAGTGGGTGCACTTGCCAAGTCGACATGGCAGTACCAGACTGCGCGAGACCTGTTCATTGTTGTTGCTCAATGTTATTCCTTGAATGTGTCCCGCGCATGGAGTGGACACTGACCAGGGTTCGAATGGCATCGTGTCAGTTGCCGCCCGATCACCGGGCCAGGAGGTCGCTTCATGTTGTGGATGGAATAAACTACACTTCTAAAAGTAACTCCAGACTCACCTTCATTCCTATTTCATTGCACGACTGAATGCAGACTTGTTACGCTGCCCTATGCAGCGTGCTCAACCGCGTAAATGATTCTTGGCGCTAGGAGTCAGAAAAGCACACTAGTATGCCGCCTACACGAAGGAAAAGAAAAAAGGTGAACTATAAGTGCCCGCAGAAAAGTTATGAGAGATGGAGAAATCCTCAAAGACAAAAGAAAACAATCCCACGCAGACAGAGTGGTCTGACAGTCAGTGACCGAGTGCAGTGGCAGTGAGTGCTCCGACAGTGAGTGAGTGAAAGTGAGTGGCTGACCGAGTGTACAGTCTCAATGAGGGCTCGAATGGTGAGTAAAAGTGAGTGGCTGACAGAGTGGTCTGACAGTCAGTGACCGAGTGCAGTGGCAGTGAGTGCTCCGACAGTGAGTGAGTGAAAGTGAGTGGCTGACCGAGTGTACAGTCTCAATGAGGGCTCGAATGGTGAGTAAAAGTGAGTGGCTGACAGAGTGGTCTGACAGTCAGTGACCGAGTGCAGTGGCAGTGAGTGCTCCGCAGTGAGTGAGTGAAAGTGAGTGGCTGACCGAGTGTACAGTCTCAATGAGGGCTCGAATGGTGAGTAAAAGTGAGTGGCTGACAGAGTGGTCTGACAGTCAGTGACAGAGTGCGGTGGCAGTGAGTGAAACATTTTGAAGCTCCAGAAATAAATCAAAGAACAAGAGCACGAATAGAATTCTTTCTCAAGGACAAAAGGTGGCTCACAGCAGGGAATACACGTGCCAGATGCCCAGCGCAGCTCAAAGCTTTAAAATAAAACCACTGCAAGGAAGGGGCCTCCGGGAGTCCTGCCCACCCGGGACGTGCCTCGCGCTTGACATAAGCAGTATAATTAATGCTAAAATTCTCCGACAGCTTAATTTCCATAATCCTTCTTTATGAGAGCGAAATGTGTGGCCTAACATTGAAAAAATGGAATGTGGAAAGGGACACATCTCTCACAGAAGCACTTCCATGCAGCGGTCGAAGTGCATTAAAAAAAAGGTATGGGAACTGTGATGCTGCATGCAATGGGGCGGGGTCAGTGAGCAGGGGGCGTGGTCACAGGTGTGACTAAAAAAAACAAATATTCTGTAAATTCTTTTGGTCTTTCACCATCAGGTAGCTACATATAAAATAACGTGCAGTTAAATGAAAACTAAATAAAAAAAGGTTTCACTCAGGGAGAAATGCACTGTAGTTCATTATGAAACCTCTATTAGTTGATGCACTGCAGAGGTCTGTCTCTGTAACCAGAGGGCCGCAGAATTAAATCTTGGTTGGTGCAGTGGAGAATAGTGATTTGTGCATTTTTAGCACTAACAGGTCGCAGTCTGTGACAGAAAGCACTGTGAACATGTCAGTCATTATTTTAAACTTGCTTTGCACACAGTATAAGATATACCGCTACAAAATGCGCAAAAAGGATTAAGATGAAATGGTGCTTCAAAAATATCGATTTCAGTAATACCCACACTGTACGTAATGCAATTTTTTTTATATATAACTGTCCCTTCAACACCTCGTCAGTGGTAGTAGGCACTATATAAATACAATTACAATTAAAAGCAGGCACTTTACAGCGCAGTTGTTAACTCTTTTAAACTACCACTCAAAAAGAATGAATCTTTGTCATCACAAAGCTTCGAGTAATTTGATCAATTAAAGCCAGTACCGGCTCCCAAGTATCTTTTACATTATAGATTACCCTTTACATTTGCAGAGTAACTCGTTGCGTACATTTGCATTTCTTTCAGTCAAGCAGGCACCCTGGAAGGAAAGCTTGTTTAGCTATCTGCTCACTGCAAACAACCACAAAAATAGCAAAGCCAATAGATCTTGGCTCCAATGTTTATCACTGCCTTGTTATTGCCATTAACATACCAAAATGGCCGCCAGTGCATATGAATGCCCAGGAAGGGTCACAAAGCATATCTGGCGGACATGATGGTATGGTCCTATAAGCTATGAAGCCGACCATCAACAATGTGGTGCTCCTTGTTGGGGACGGCACCACAAGCAGCAGTGTTGTGAAGGTAAAAGGGAAGGGTAGGGCACATTGAAACAGCCCTTCCGGGAGGGCCCGGGCAAGGTGTGTGTGTGTTGTATATTTCAGTGGTTTGAAATAATGTGTAAGAGCATACATACTCACAGTACAAGTTGCAAATCTGATGGATGAGTTAGTTCCTACAATATCACTCTGCTCCTCCTCTGACCGCATTTCTGCTTCACAGGCAAGTTACACGGCTAATGACTATAAAGTATAACAAAATGCCTTGAAACATTGCACCAATTGATGCATCCACTGCGGCCTTGTTTGAATGAAGTTTGTTATATTTTAACAATCCCATTCAGAGATGGCCCTCGAGGATGCGTGCACTTCAACAGTGGCCATCTTTGTATGGGATTTTTTTTTTTAAATGTCAAAAAATGCAAAAACTATTGCTTACAGAATGCACACACCATGAAATATGGTGCACGGGTGTATGGGTTAGTGCATGGCACACAAAGGGCACCAGCGCATCGATAGAGGAAAACAGACGCATCTTAGTAGATATGGTGCTGTTCTGATCTCTCCCATTCACGCAGGGCAGCAAGTTTAGTTGCATCTTAGTAGATATGGTGCTGTCCTGCTCTCTCCCTTTCACGCAGGGCAGCAGGTTTAGTTGCATCTTAGTAGATATGGTGCTGTTCTGCTCTCTCCCTTTCACGCAGGGCAGCAAGTTTAGTTGCATCTTAGTAGATATGGTGCTGTTCTGCTCTCTCCCTTTCACGCAGGCCAGCAGGTTTAGTTGCATCTTAGTAGATATGGTGCTGTTCTGCTCTCTCCCTTTCACGCAGGGCAGCAGGTTTAGTTGCATCTTAGTAGATATGGTGCTGTTCTGCTCTCGCCCTTTCACGCAGGGCAGCAGGTTTAGTTGCATCTTAGTAGATATGGTGCTGTTCTGCTCTCTCCCTTTCACGCAGGGCAGCAGGTTTAGTTGCATCTTAGTAGATATGGTGCTGTTCTGCTCTCTCCCTTTCACACAGGGCAGCAGGTTTAGTTGCATCTTAGTAGATATGGTGCTGTTCTGCTCTCTCCCTTTCACGCAGGGCAGCAAGTTTAGCTGCATCTTAGTAGATATGGTGCTGTTCTGCTCTCTCCCTTTCACGCAGGGCAGCAGGTTTAGTTGCATCTTAGTAGATATGGTGCTGTTCTGCTCTCTCCCTTTCACGCAGGGCAGCAGGTTTAGTTGCATCTTAGTAGATATGGTGCTGTCCTGCTCTCTCCCTTTCATGCAGGGCAGCAGGTTTAGCCGCATCTTAGTAGATATGGTGCTGTCCTGCTCTCTCCCTTTCACGCAGGGCAGCAGGTTTAGTTGCATCTTAGTAGATATGGTGCTGTTCTGCTCTCTCCCTTTCACGCAGGGCAGCAGGTTTAGTTGCATCTTAGTAGATATGGTGCTGTTCTGCTCTCTCCCTTTCATGCAGGGCAGCAGGTTTAGCCGCATCTTAGTAGATATGGTGCTGTTCTGCTCTCTCCCTTTCATGCAGGGCAGCAGGTTTAGCCGCATCTTAGTAGATATGGTGCTGTTCTGCTCTCTCCCTTTCACGCAGGGCAGCAGGTTTAGTTGCATCTTAGTAGATATGGTGCTGTTCTGCTCTCTCCCTTTCACGCAGGGCAGCAGGTTTAGTTGCATCTTAGTAGATATGGTGCTGTCCTGCTCTCTCCCTTTCATGCAGGGCAGCAGGTTTAGCCGCATCTTAGTAGATATGGTGCTGTTCTGATCTCTCCCATTCACGCAGGGCAGCAAGTTTAGTTGCATCTTAGTAGATATGGTGCTGTTCTGCTCTCTCCCTTTCACGCAGGGCAGCAGGTTTAGTTGCATCTTAGTAGATATGGTGCTGTTCTGCTCTCTCCCTTTCACGCAGGGCAGCAGGTTTAGTTGCATCTTAGTAGATATGGTGCTGTTCTGCTCTCTCCCTTTCACGCAGGGCAGCAGGTTTAGTTGCATCTTAGTATGGTGCTGTTCTGCTCTCTCCCTTTCACGCAGGGCAGCAGGTTTAGTTGCATCTTAGTAGATATGGTGCTGTTCTGCTCTCTCCCTTTCACGCAGGGCAGCAGGTTTAGTTGCATCTTAGTAGATATGGTGCTGTTCTGCTCTCTCCCTTTCACGCAGGGCAGCAGGTTTAGTTGCATCTTAGTAGATATGGTGCTGTTCTGCTCTCTCCCTTTCACGCAGGGCAGCAGGTTTAGCCGCATCTTAGTAGATATGGTGCTGTTCTGCTCTCTCCCTTTCACGCAGGGCAGCAGGTTTAGCCGCATCTTAGTAGATATGGTGCTGTTCTGCTCTCTCCCTTTCACGCAGGGCAGCAGGTTTAGTTGCATCTTAGTAGATATGGTGCTGTTCTGCTCTCTCCCTTTCACGCAGGGCAGCAGGTTTAGTTGCATCTTAGTAGATATGGTGCTGTCCTGCTCTCTCCCTTTCACGCAGGGCAGCAGGTTTAGTTGCATCTTAGTAGATATGGTGCTGTTCTGCTCTCTCCCTTTCACGCAGGGCAGCAGGTTTAGCCGCATCTTAGTAGATATGGTGCTGTTCTGCTCTCTCCCTTTCACGCAGGGCAGCAGGTTTAGTTGCATCTTAGTAGATATGGTGCTGTCCTGCTCTCTCCCTTTCATGCAGGGCAGCAGGTTTAGCCGCATCTTAGTAGATATGGTGCTGTTCTGATCTCTCCCATTCACGCAGGGCAGCAAGTTTAGTTGCATCTTAGTAGATATGGTGCTGTTCTGCTCTCTCCCTTTCACGCAGGGCAGCAAGTTTAGTTGCATCTTAGTAGATATGGTGCTGTTCTGCTCTCTCCCTTTCACGCAGGGCAGCAGGTTTAGTTGCATCTTAGTAGATATGGTGCTGTTCTGCTCTCTCCCTTTCACGCAGGGCAGCAGGTTTAGTTGCATCTTAGTATATATGGTGCTGTTCTGCTCTCTCCCTTTCACGCAGGGCAGCAGGTTTAGTTGCATCTTAGTAGATATGGTGCTGTTCTGCTCTCTCCCTTTCACGCAGGGCAGCAGGTTTAGTTGCATCTTAGTAGATATGGTGCTGTTCTGCTCTCTCCCTTTCACGCAGGGCAGCAGGTTTAGTTGCATCTTAGTAGATATGGTGCTGTTCTGCTCTCTCCCTTTCACGCAGGGCAGCAGGTTTAGCCGCATCTTAGTAGATATGGTGCTGTTCTGCTCTCTCCCTTTCACGCAGGGCAGCAGGTTTAGCCGCATCTTAGTAGATATGGTGCTGTTCTGCTCTCTCCCTTTCACGCAGGGCAGCAGGTTTAGTTGCATCTTAGTAGATATGGTGCTGTTCTGCTCTCTCCCTTTCACGCAGGGCAGCAGGTTTAGTTGCATCTTAGTAGATATGGTGCTGTCCTACTCTCTCCCTTTCACGCAGGGCAGCAGGTTTAGTTGCATCTTAGTAGATATGGTGCTGTTCTGCTCTCTCCCTTTCACGCAGGGCAGCAGGTTTAGCCGCATCTTAGTAGATATGGTGCTGTTCTGCTCTCTCCCTTTCACGCAGGGCAGCAGGTTTAGTTGCATCTTAGTAGATATGGTGCTGTTCTGCTCTCTCCCTTTCACGCAGGGCAGCAGGTTTAGTTGCATCTTAGTAGATATGGTGCTGTTCTGCTCTCTCCCTTTCATGCAGGGCAGCAGGTTTAGTTGCATCTTAGTAGATATGGTGCTGTTCTGCTCTCTCCCTTTCACGCAGGGCAGCAGGTTTAGTTGCATCTTAGTAGATATGGTGCTGTTCTGCTCTCTCCCTTTCACGCAGGGCAGCAGGTTTAGTTGCATCTTAGTAGATATGGTGCTGTTCTGCTCTCTCCCTTTCACGCAGGGCAGCAGGTTTAGTTGCATCTTAGTAGATATGGTGCTGTTCTGCTCTCTCCCTTTCACGCAGGGCAGCAGGTTTAGTTGCATCTTAGTAGATATGGTGCTGTTCTGCTCTCTCCCTTTCACGCAGGGCAGCAGGTTTAGTTGCATCTTAGTAGATATGGTGCTGTTCTGCTCTCTCCCTTTCACGCAGGGCAGCAGGTTTAGTTGCATCTTAGTAGATATGGTGCTGTTCTGCTCTCTCCCTTTCACGCAGGGCAGCAGGTTTAGTTGCATCTTAGTAGATATGGTGCTGTTCTGCTCTCTCCCTTTCACGCAGGGCAGCAGGTTTAGTTGCATCTTAGTAGATATGGTGCTGTTCTGCTCTCTCCCTTTCACGCAGGGCAGCAGGTTTAGTTGCATCTTAGTAGATATGGTGCTGTTCTGCTCTCTCCCTTTCATGCAGGGCAGCAGGTTTAGCCGCATCTTAGTAGATATGGTGCTGTTCTGCTCTCTCCCTTTCACGCAGGGCAGCAGGTTTAGCCGCATCTTAGTAGATATGGTGCTGTTCTGCTCTCTCCCTTTCACGCAGGGCAGCAGGTTTAGTTGCATCTTAGTAGATATGGTGCTGTTCTGCTCTCTCCCTTTCACGCAGGGCAGCAGGTTTAGTTGCATCTTAGTAGATATGGTGCTGTTCTGCTCTCTCCCTTTCACGCAGGGCAGCAGGTTTAGTTGCATCTTAGTAGATATGGTGCTGTTCTGCTCTCTCCCTTTCACGCAGGGCAGCAGGTTTAGTTGCATCTTAGTAGATATGGTGCTGTTCTGCTCTCTCCCTTTCACGCAGGGCAGCAGGTTTAGTTGCATCTTAGTAGATATGGTGCTGTTCTGCTCTCTCCCTTTCACGCAGGGCAGCAGGTTTAGTTGCATCTTAGTAGATATGGTGCTGTTCTGCTCTCTCCCTTTCACGCAGGGCAGCAGGTTTAGTTGCATCTTAGTAGATATGGTGCTGTTCTGCTCTCTCCCTTTCACGCAGGGCAGCAGGTTTAGTTGCATCTTAGTAGATATGGTGCTGTTCTGCTCTCTCCCTTTCACGCAGGGCAGCAGGTTTAGTTGCATCTTAGTAGATATGGTGCTGTTCTGCTCTCTCCCTTTCACGCAGGGCAGCAGGTTTAGTTGCATCTTAGTAGATATGGTGCTGTTCTGCTCTCTCCCTTTCACGCAGGGCAGCAGGTTTAGTTGCATCTTAGTAGATATGGTGCTGTTCTGCTCTCTCTCTTTCACGCAGGGCAGCAGGTTTAGTTGCATCTTAGTAGATATGGTGCTGTTCTGCTCTCTCCCTTTCACGCAGGGCAGCAGGTTTAGTTGCATCTTAGTAGATATGGTGCTGTTCTGCTCTCTCCCTTTCACGCAGGGCAGCAGGTTTAGCCGCATCTTAGTAGATATGGTGCTGTTCTGATCTCTCCCATTCACGCAGGGCAGCAAGTTTAGTTGCATCTTAGTAGATATGGTGCTGTTCTGCTCTCTCCCTTTCACGCAGGGCAGCAAGTTTAGTTGCATCTTAGTAGATATGGTGCTGTTCTGCTCTCTCCCTTTCACGCAGGGCAGCAGGTTTAGTTGCATCTTAGTAGATATGGTGCTGTTCTGCTCTCTCCCTTTCACGCAGGGCAGCAGGTTTAGTTGCATCTTAGTAGATATGGTGCTGTTCTGCTCTCTCCCTTTCACGCAGGGCAGCAGGTTTAGTTGCATCTTAGTAGATATGGTGCTGTTCTGCTCTCTCCCTTTCACGCAGGGCAGCAGGTTTAGTTGCATCTTAGTAGATATGGTGCTGTTCTGCTCTCTCCCTTTCACGCAGGGCAGCAGGTTTAGTTGCATCTTAGTAGATATGGTGCTGTTCTGCTCTCTCCCTTTCACGCAGGGCAGCAGGTTTAGCCGCATCTTAGTAGATATGGTGCTGTTCTGCTCTCTCCCTTTCACGCAGGGCAGCAGGTTTAGTTGCATCTTAGTAGATATGGTGCTGTTCTGCTCTCTCCCTTTCACGCAGGGCAGCAGGTTTAGCCGCATCTTAGTAGATATGGTGCTGTTCTGCTCTCTCCCTTTCACGCAGGGCAGCAGGTTTAGTTGCATCTTAGTAGATATGGTGCTGTTCTGCTCTCTCCCTTTCACGCAGGGCAGCAGGTTTAGCCGCATCTTAGTAGATATGGTGCTGTTCTGCTCTCTCCCTTTCACGCAGGGCAGCAGGTTTAGTTGCATCTTAGTAGATATGGTGCTGTTCTGCTCTCTCCCTTTCACGCAGGGCAGCAGGTTTAGTTGCATCTTAGTAGATATGGTGCTGTCCTGCTCTCTCCCTTTCACGCAGGGCAGCAGGTTTAGTTGCATCTTAGTAGATATGGTGCTGTTCTGCTCTCTCCCTTTCACGCAGGGCAGCAGGTTTAGCCGCATCTTAGTAGATATGGTGCTGTTCTGCTCTCTCCCTTTCACGCAGGGCAGCAGGTTTAGTTGCATCTTAGTAGATATGGTGCTGTCCTGCTCTCTCCCTTTCATGCAGGGCAGCAGGTTTAGCCGCATCTTAGTAGATATGGTGCTGTTCTGATCTCTCCCATTCACGCAGGGCAGCAAGTTTAGTTGCATCTTAGTAGATATGGTGCTGTTCTGCTCTCTCCCTTTCACGCAGGGCAGCAGGTTTAGTTGCATCTTAGTAGATATGGTGCTGTTCTGCTCTCTCCCTTTCACGCAGGGCAGCAGGTTTAGTTGCATCTTAGTAGATATGGTGCTGTTCTGCTCTCTCCCTTTCACGCAGGGCAGCAGGTTTAGTTGCATCTTAGTATATATGGTGCTGTTCTGCTCTCTCCCTTTCACGCAGGGCAGCAGGTTTAGTTGCATCTTAGTAGATATGGTGCTGTTCTGCTCTCTCCCTTTCACGCAGGGCAGCAGGTTTAGTTGCATCTTAGTAGATATGGTGCTGTTCTGCTCTCTCCCTTTCACGCAGGGCAGCAGGTTTAGTTGCATCTTAGTAGATATGGTGCTGTTCTGCTCTCTCCCTTTCACGCAGGGCAGCAGGTTTAGCCGCATCTTAGTAGATATGGTGCTGTTCTGCTCTCTCCCTTTCACGCAGGGCAGCAGGTTTAGTTGCATCTTAGTAGATATGGTGCTGTTCTGCTCTCTCCCTTTCATGCAGGGCAGCAGGTTTAGTTGCATCTTAGTAGATATGGTGCTGTTCTGCTCTCTCCCTTTCACGCAGGGCAGCAGGTTTAGTTGCATCTTAGTAGATATGGTGCTGTTCTGCTCTCTCCCTTTCACGCAGGGCAGCAGGTTTAGTTGCATCTTAGTAGATATGGTGCTGTTCTCCTCTCTCCCTTTCACGCAGGGCAGCAGGTTTAGTTGCATCTTAGTAGATATGGTGCTGTTCTGCTCTCTCCCTTTCACGCAGGGCAGCAGGTTTAGTTGCATCTTAGTAGATATGGTGCTGTTCTGCTCTCTCCCTTTCACGCAGGGCAGCAGGTTTAGTTGCATCTTAGTAGATATGGTGCTGTTCTGCTCTCTCCCTTTCACGCAGGGCAGCAGGTTTAGTTGCATCTTAGTAGATATGGTGCTGTTCTGCTCTCTCCCTTTCACGCAGGGCAGCAGGTTTAGTTGCATCTTAGTAGATATGGTGCTGTTCTGCTCTCTCCCTTTCACGCAGGGCAGCAGGTTTAGCCGCATCTTAGTAGATATGGTGCTGTTCTGCTCTCTCCCTTTCACGCAGGGCAGCAGGTTTAGCCGCATCTTAGTAGATATGGTGCTGTTCTGCTCTCTCCCTTTCACGCAGGGCAGCAGGTTTAGTTGCATCTTAGTAGATATGGTGCTGTTCTGCTCTCTCCCTTTCACGCAGGGCAGCAGGTTTAGTTGCATCTTAGTAGATATGGTGCTGTTCTGCTCTCTCCCTTTCACGCAGGGCAGCAGGTTTAGTTGCATCTTAGTAGATATGGTGCTGTTCTGCTCTCTCCCTTTCACGCAGGGCAGCAGGTTTAGTTGCATCTTAGTAGATATGGTGCTGTTCTGCTCTCTCCCTTTCACGCAGGGCAGCAGGTTTAGTTGCATCTTAGTAGATATGGTGCTGTTCTGCTCTCTCCCTTCCACGCAGGGCAGCAGGTTTAGTTGCATCTTAGTAGATATGGTGCTGTTCTGCTCTCTCCCTTTCACGCAGGGCAGCAGGTTTAGTTGCATCTTAGTAGATATGGTGCTGTTCTGCTCTCTCCCTTTCACGCAGGGCAGCAGGTTTAGTTGCATCTTAGTAGATATGGTGCTGTTCTGCTCTCTCCCTTTCACGCAGGGCAGCAGGTTTAGTTGCATCTTAGTAGATATGGTGCTGTTCTGCTCTCTCCCTTTCACGCAGGGCAGCAGGTTTAGTTGCATCTTAGTAGATATGGTGCTGTTCTGCTCTCTCCCTTTCACGCAGGGCAGCAGGTTTAGTTGCATCTTAGTAGATATGGTGCTGTTCTGCTCTCTCCCTTTCACGCAGGGCAGCAGGTTTCGTTGCATCTTAGTAGATATGGTGCTGTTCTGCTCTCTCCCTTTCACGCAGGGCAGCAGGTTTAGTTGCATCTTAGTAGATATGGTGCTGTTCTGCTCTCTCCCTTTCACGCAGGGCAGCAGGTTTAGTTGCATCTTAGTAGATATGGTGCTGTTCTGCTCTCTCCCTTTCACGCAGGGCAGCAGGTTTAGTTGCATCTTAGTAGATATGGTGCTGTTCTGCTCTCTCCCTTTCACGCAGGGCAGCAGGTTTAGTTGCATCTTAGTAGATATGGTGCTGTTCTGCTCTCTCCCTTTCATGCAGGGCAGCAGGTTTAGCCGCATCTTAGTAGATATGGTGCTGTTCTGATCTCTCCCATTCACGCAGGGCAGCAGGTTTAGTTGCATCTTAGTAGATATGGTGCTGTTCTGCTCTCTCCCTTTCACGCAGGGCAGCAGGTTTAGTTGCATCTTAGTAGATATGGTGCTGTTCTGCTCTCTCCCTTTCACGCAGGGCAGCAGGTTTAGTTGCATCTTAGTAGATATGGTGCTGTTCTGCTCTCTCCCTTTCACGCAGGGCAGCAGGTTTAGTTGCATCTTAGTATATATGGTGCTGTTCTGCTCTCTCCCTTTCACGCAGGGCAGCAGGTTTAGTTGCATCTTAGTAGATATGGTGCTGTTCTGCTCTCTCCCTTTCACGCAGGGCAGCAGGTTTAGTTGCATCTTAGTAGATATGGTGCTGTTCTGCTCTCTCCCTTTCACGCAGGGCAGCAGGTTTAGTTGCATCTTAGTAGATATGGTGCTGTTCTGCTCTCTCCCTTTCACGCAGGGCAGCAGGTTTAGCCGCATCTTAGTAGATATGGTGCTGTTCTGCTCTCTCCCTTTCACGCAGGGCAGCAGGTTTAGTTGCATCTTAGTAGATATGGTGCTGTTCTGCTCTCTCCCTTTCACGCAGGGTAGCAGGTTTAGTTGCATCTTAGTAGATATGGTGCTGTTCTGCTCTCTCCCTTTCACGCAGGGCAGCAGGTTTAGTTGCATCTTAGTAGATATGGTGCTGTTCTGCTCTCTCCCTTTCACGCAGGGCAGCAGGTTTAGCCGCATCTTAGTAGATATGGTGCTGTTCTGCTCTCTCCCTTTCACGCAGGGCAGCAGGTTTAGCCGCATCTTAGTAGATATGGTGCTGTTCTGCTCTCTCCCTTTCACGCAGGGCAGCAGGTTTAGTTGCATCTTAGTAGATATGGTGCTGTTCTGCTCTCTCCCTTTCACGCAGGGCAGCAGGTTTAGTTGCATCTTAGTAGATATGGTGCTGTCCTGCTCTCTCCCTTTCACGCAGGGCAGCAGGTTTAGTTGCATCTTAGTAGATATGGTGCTGTTCTGCTCTCTCCCTTTCACGCAGGGCAGCAGGTTTAGTTGCATCTTAGTAGATATGGTGCTGTTCTGCTCTCTCCCTTTCACGCAGGGCAGCAGGTTTAGTTGCATCTTAGTAGATATGGTGCTGTTCTGCTCTCTCCCTTTCATGCAGGGCAGCAGGTTTAGTTGCATCTTAGTAGATATGGTGCTGTTCTGCTCTCTCCCTTTCACGCAGGGCAGCAGGTTTAGTTGCATCTTAGTAGATATGGTGCTGTTCTGCTCTCTCCCTTTCATGCAGGGCAGCAGGTTTAGTTGCATCTTAGTAGATATGGTGCTGTTCTGCTCTCTCCCTTTCACGCAGGGCAGCAGGTTTAGTTGCATCTTAGTAGATATGGTGCTGTTCTGCTCTCTCCCTTTCACGCAGGGCAGCAGGTTTAGTTGCATCTTAGTAGATATGGTGCTGTTCTGCTCTCTCCCTTTCACGCAGGGCAGCAGGTTTAGTTGCATCTTAGTAGATATGGTGCTGTTCTGCTCTCTCCCTTTCACGCAGGGCAGCAGGTTTAGTTGCATCTTAGTAGATATGGTGCTGTTCTGCTCTCTTCCTTTCACGCAGGGCAGCAAGTTTAGTTGCATCTTAGTAGATATGGTGCTGTTCTGCTCTCTCCCTTTCACGCAGGGCAGCAAGTTTAGTTGCATCTTAGTAGATATGGTGCTGTTCTGCTCTCTCCCTTTCATGCAGGGCAGCAGGTTTAGTTGCATCTTAGTAGATATGGTGCTGTTCTGCTCTCTCCCTTTCACGCAGGGCAGCAGGTTTAGTTGCATCTTAGTAGATATGGTGCTGTCCTGCTCTCTCCCTTTCATGCAGGGCAGCAGGTTTAGTTGCATCTTAGTAGATATGGTGCTGTTCTGCTCTCTCCCTTTCATGCAGGGCAGCAGGTTTAGCCGCATCTTAGTAGATATGGTGCTGTCCTGCTCTCTCCCTTTCATGCAGGGCAGCAGGTTTAGTTGCATCTTAGTAGATATGGTGCTGTTCTGCTCTCTCCCTTTCACGCAGGGCAGCAGGTTTAGTTGCATCTTAGTAGATATGGTGCTGTTCTGCTCTCTCCCTTTCACGCAGGGCAGCAGGTTTAGTTGCATCTTAGTAGATATGGTGCTGTTCTGCTCTCTCCCTTTCACGCAGGGCAGCAGGTTTAGTTGCATCTTAGTAGATATGGTGCTGTTCTGCTCTCTCCCTTTCATGCAGGGCAGCAGGTTTAGTTGCATCTTAGTAGATATGGTGCTGTTCTGCTCTCTCCCTTTCATGCAGGGCAGCAGGTTTAGTTGCATCTTAGTAGATATGGTGCTGTTCTGCTCTCTCCCTTTCACGCAGGGCAGCAGGTTTAGTTGCATCTTAGTAGATATGGTGCTGTTCTGCTCTCTCCCTTTCACGCAGGGCAGCAGGTTTAGTTGCATCTTAGTAGATATGGTGCTGTTCTGATCTCTCCCATTCACGCAGGGCAGCAGGTTTAGTTGCATCTTAGTAGATATGGTGCTGTTCTGCTCTCTCCCTTTCACGCAGGGCAGCAAGTTTAGTTGCATCTTAGTAGATATGGTGCTGTTCTGCTCTCTCCCTTTCACGCAGGGCAGCAGGTTTAGTTGCATCTTAGTAGATATGGTGCTGTTCTGCTCTCTCCCTTTCACGCAGGGCAGCAGGTTTAGTTGCATCTTAGTAGATATGGTGCTGTTCTGCTCTCTCCCTTTCACGCAGGGCAGCAGGTTTAGTTGCATCTTAGTAGATATGGTGCTGTTCTGCTCTCTCCCTTTCACGCAGGGCAGCAGGTTTAGCCGCATCTTAGTAGATATGGTGCTGTTCTGCTCTCTCCCTTTCACGCAGGGCAGCAGGTTTAGCCGCATCTTAGTAGATATGGTGCTGTTCTGCTCTCTCCCTTTCACGCAGGGCAGCAGGTTTAGCCGCATCTTAGTAGATATGGTGCTGTTCTGCTCTCTCCCTTTCACGCAGGGCAGCAGGTTTAGCCGCATCTTAGTAGATATGGTGCTGTTCTGCTCTCTCCCTTTCACGCAGGGCAGCAGGTTTAGTTGCATCTTAGTAGATATGGTGCTGTCCTGCTCTCTCCCTTTCATGCAGGGCAGCAGGTTTAGTTGCATCTTAGTAGATATGGTGCTGTTCTGCTCTCTCCCTTTCATGCAGGGCAGCAGGTTTAGTTGCATCTTAGTAGATATGGTGCTGTTCTGCTCTCTCCCTTTCATGCAGGGCAGCAGGTTTAGTTGCATCTTAGTAGATATGGTGCTGTTCTGCTCTCACCCTTTCATGCAGGGCAGCAGGTGTAGTTGCATCTTAGTAGATATGGTGCTGTTCTGCTCTCTCCCTTTCATGCAGGGCAGCAGGTTTAGTTGCATCTTAGTAGATATGGTGATGTTCTGCTCTCTCCCTTTCATGCAGGGCAGCAGGTGTAGTTGCATCTTAGTAGATATGGTGCTGTTCTGCTCTCTCCCTTTCATGCAGGGCAGCAGGTTTAGCCGCATCTTAGTAGATATGGTGCTGTTCTGCTCTCTCCCTTTCACGCAGGGCAGCAAGTTTAGTTGCATCTTAGTAGATATGGTGCTGTTCTGCTCTCTCCCTTTCACGCAGGGCAGCAGGTTTAGTTGCATCTTAGTAGATATGGTGCTGTTCTGATCTCTCCCATTCACGCAGGGCAGCAGGTTTAGTTGCATCTTAGTAGATATGGTGCTGTTCTGCTCTCTCCCTTTCATGCAGGGCAGCAGGTTTAGTTGCATCTTAGTAGATATGGTGCTGTCCTGCTCTCTCCCTTTCACGCAGGGCAGCAGGTTTAGTTGCTGTGCTACTTTGCATTACTTTGTTAGTAAATCTGTACCTTAGTCTTTGTCACCATAAAGCTTCAAGTGGCTCCATACATTAAAGCCTGTACTGGCTCCCAAGCAACCCTTATATCTGGTGATTCGCCGATTGCACACATTTACATTTCCTCCTTGTAGGGGCATCCTGGTGAGAAGGCTTGGCTCTTCATCAGCTCTGTGTCCCTCCCTGGGGACCCCGCTCCTCCCTTCACGTTCAGGCAGAGGCTTTAACTGTTCAGAGCCTTTTGTGTTAGTAAAAAGGTGGGTCCAGGGGATGGCAGAGTTGCATTCAGATGCAGAGCCCTGATCCTGCGGACTCCTGGGCCTCATAGTGATGCCCCTGGAGAAAGAGTAAAGGAGTGAGGTCCAAGAGAATAATATCACAGAGATGGCCCGAGAGAGGGGGTGCTATTTGGGGGCTCGTTTTTTTATTTACAAATGAGCAGATACATCTTCCTCGGAGAGATGCTCCTAGGAAATGGGCCAATGGGTAAAGGGGTCTTCTCTTCTTCTTTTAAAAGGGTCATTAGGGCAACAGGTGCTGTCGCACTAGAGCCAGGGCCATAAGTGGACACTGTACCCCAATTATGACTGTCTTACCAACAAAAAGAGGGGTGTAGAGGCCTATTTTTTATGCTAGTATTTGGGCTCAGGTCACACTTGCTGTGCCGGGAACAGAGCCTAATCAAGGGGGGTAAGAATTTTAACACAAAGGGGCAGACTGCCTGCCTTAGGCATGAGTCCTAAGAGTGCTGGCACAGTCAAGTGGGCAGAGCAGGCACTCTGCTTCACGGAGCTGTAGTTATCATTGGTGCTTCAGGTGCAGTGGCACCAGGGTCCAGTGGTATGAGGGATCAACTAACCCCAATTATAACTGTTTTACTATCCTTCCTTGCTTGCATTAGCGACCAGTGTGTACTTGCGGTGCCAGTGTTGCTTTGGGCTTTGTAGCAGTGACCCGTGGGAGGGGTAAATTGAATCAGAGGAGACACCGTAGTTTTGGCATCAGAGGGATGGGAGGGTAGGCGGTCAGGCACGATAGGAACCCATGGCTTTACCCAAGGGCAGAGGAGACAGCACGCTTTGCGAGGCAGTGACTATCATAGTGAAGCAGGTGCAGCAGCACTGGGGCCCAGGGGTCTGGACGGCCCACTGCATCACAGTTATGCCTGCCCTATATTAGGAAATGGGCATAGGGGCTCATTTTCCTTACTAGCATTGGACCCGAGGGCACTCTTGCTGCCAAAAAGGGGGCAACATGTGGGAACTCTTTTTTTCCCGATGGGCAGAGAGCAGGTTTCATGATTTGAGTGATGGTCAGGCTTGGGGGGGGGGGACAGCTTGCTCCTCAGGGCTGCTGCTAGCATTAGTGCAGCAGGTGCAGTTGTTTGGGCCCAAGAGTGTGATGGGCTTACAGTTATGAGGAGTAGTGTTTGTGCTCAATCTCTGTTTTTGTCTCATGCATTTGCTCTTTTATAAGTCTCACATTTAGTAGGGCTTTTGAGGAACAATAAAAGCACCCCTGAAATGATGTCATAAGCCCCACCCCCTGCGCGCAGCCCTGCCCCTCCCTCTCCACCAATCCTTGCCATAACATTTTGGAAAGGAGCCTGACCTCAAAACGTTTTGTTTAGGGTGGATCCTCTGGTCTGAAGGGAACAGTAAACATTGTACTGAGGTTCATCCGTGGCAACATGATGCGCTAGAATGTCCCTGATCACTTGGACACAACCTTGAACTTGCACAGTTCCCCACAGTGGTCAAAATCCCAGAGTACAAAGACTGAGCGGCCAAGCACTGAAAGTACCGCAGCAGTTCAACGTGCAACCCCAGAGAGAGTGACATCTCTGAGAGTGTCGAGAGAGAGGCAGAGGCTGAGGCACACCTGCTTCTACACTAGCAAGGACCTTCGGACTCTCACTGTCCCACACCCTGCAAGAAAAGGGAAGTCTTTACTGGTATACCTGAGAGACAAGGAGCTCTGATTTATACCAGGACACCCACCAGAAGCCACGCATTGAGCGGTAAAATGTGACTACGCATGCCACAAACGAAAGAGTGCGTAAGACAACACAGACTGCCACAAATCAGCACCACTTCACTGTGACATTGTAAATCCTTTACAGCTCAGGTATTTTACTTTGGCAACACTTGTCTTTCTTGTCACATCAATAAAAGGCTTGGCAGTGCCCTCTATCTTACCCTGTTGTCAGGAGAGGGTGTCACTTGGCCTGCACTGGTGTCAGCAGCAGGCTTCCCTCAGTCTGTACAGATGCATAGAGAGGGCCCTGCTCCTCTGCACGTGTCGCGGGGCGCGGGGGGCTCTCGGTCTGTACATGTGTCTAGAGAGGGCTCTCTCAGTCTGTACGTGTATCTAAACAGGGCTCTCTCCGTCTGTACGTGTATCTAGAGAGGGCCCTCTCAGCCTGTACGTGTATCTAGAGAGGGCCCTCTCAGCCTGTACGTGTATCTAGAGAGGGCTCTCTCAGCCTGTACGTGTATCTAGAGAGGGCTCTCTCAGCCTGTACGTGTATCTAGAGAGGGCTCTCTCAGCCTGTACGTGTATCCAGAGAGGGCCCTCTCAGCCTGTACGTGTATCTAGAGAGGGCCCTCTCAGCCTGTACGTGTATCTAGAGAGGGCCCTCTCAGCCTGTACGTGTATCTAGAGAGGGCTCTCTCAGCCTGTACGTGTATCTAAACAGGGCTCTCTCAGCCGGTACGTGTATCTAGAGAGGGCCCTCTCAGCCTGTACGTGTATCTAGAGAGGGCTCTCAGCCTGTACGTGTATCTAAACAGGGCTCTCTCAGCCTGTACGTGTATCTAGAGAGGGCTCTCTCAGCCGGTACGTGTATCTAGAGAGGGCTCTCTCAGTCTGTACGTGTATCTAGAGAGAGCCCTCTCAGCCTGTACGTGTATCTAAACAGGGCTCTCTCAGCCGGTACGTGTATCTAGAGAGGGCTCTCTCAGCCCGTACGTGTATCTAGAGAGGGCTCTCTCATTCTTTGCGTCTATCTAGAGAGGGCTCTCTCAGCCTGTACGTGTATCTAGAGAGGGCTCTCTCAGCCTGTACCTGTATCTAGAGAGGGCTCTCTCAGCCTGTACGGGTATCTCGAGAGGGCTCTCTCAGCCTGTGCGTGTATCTAGAGAGAGCCCTCTCAGTCTGTATGTGTATCTAGACAGAGCCCTCTCAGCCTGTCTGTGTATCTAGAGAGGGCTCTCTCATTCTGTAATTGTATCTAGAGAGAGCCCTCTCAGCCTGTTCGTGTATCTAGAGAGGGCTCTCTCATTCTGTACGTGTATCTAGAGAGGGCTCTCTCAGTCTGTACGTGTATCTAGAGAGGGCTCTCTCAGCCTGTACGTGTATCTAGAGAGGGCTCTCTCAGCCTGTCCGTGTATCTAGAGAGAGCCCTTTCAGCCTGTCCGTGTATCTAGAGAGGGCTCTCTTAGTCTGTACGTGTATCTAGAGAGGGCTCTCTCAGCCTGTACGTGTATCTAGAGAGGGCTCTCTCAGCCTGTCCGTGTATCTAGAGAGAGCCCTCTCAGTCTGTATGTGTATCTAGACAGAGCCCTCTCAGTCTGTATGTGTATCTAGACAGAGCCCTCTCAGCCTGTCCGTGTATCTAGAGAGGGCTCTCTCAGCCTGTACGTGTATCTAAACAGGGCTCTCTCAGCCTGTACGTGTATCTAGAGAGGGCCCTCTCAGCCTGTACGTGTATCTAGAGAGGGCTCTCTCAGCTTGTACGTGTATCTAAACAGGGCTCTCTCAGCCTGTACGTGTATGTAAACAGGGCTCTCTCAGCCTGTACGTGTATCTAGAGAGGGCTCTCTCAGCCTGTACGTGTATCTAGAGAGGGCTCTCTCAGCCTGTACGTGTATCTAGAGAGGGCCCTCTCAGCCTGTACATGTATCGAAAGAGAGCTCTCTCTGCCTGTACGTGTATCTAGAGAGGGCTCTCTCAGCCTGTACGTGTATCTAGAGAGGGCTCTCTCAGCCTGTACGTGTATCTAGAGAGGGCCCTCTCAGCCTGTACGTGTATCTAGAGAGGGCCCTCTCAGCCTGTACGTGTATCGAAAGAGAGCTCTCTCTGCCTGCTCGTGTATCTAGTGAGGGCTCTCTCAGCCTGTGCCTGTATCTAGAGAGGGCTCTCTCAGCCTGCACGTGTATCCAGAGCAGGGCTCTCTCAGCCTGTACGTGTATCTAGACAGGACTCTCTCAGTCTGTACGTGTATCTAGAGAGAGCCCTCTCAGTCTGTACATGTATCAAGAGAGGGCTCTCTCAGTCTGTATGTGTATCTAGAGAGGGCTCTCTCAGTCTGTACGTGTATCCAGAGAGGGCTCTCTCAGTAGTACGTGTATCTAGAGAGGGCCCTCTCAGCCTGTACTAGTATCCAAAGAGAGCTCTCTCTGCCTGCTCGTGTATCTAGTGAGGGCTCTCTCAGCCTGTACGTGTATCTAGCGAGGGCCCTCTCAGCCTGTACATGTATCGAAAGAGAGCTCTCTCTGCCTGCTCGTTTATCTAGTGAGGGCTCTCTTCCTGCTGCTCAGCCAGTGTGCATGTTTACTGTAGAGTGTTGGGAATGCAGTGATGCACGGAATGTTGGGTGTCTGTGTGAGTGAGGAATGACAGTTAGAGAGAGAGGGGCTGAGCAGCAGGCAGGCTGCTCCTGGTGGGGTTTGCTACTACAAGGTGTTTCCTACTACCTGGAACTAATGGCTTGACTACTGGTTAATCTACTTATACTTCACCTGTTACCTGGACTACCTGTCTGTTGTACTTACCAACCATCTGGGTGTACTTGAACCGACTACAGATTAAAGGTACATGTTAAATCTACTTGGCTACCAGCGTCTACTTTCTATCACAGACCACAACATATTTTGCAACACATCTCCCTTCCATATAATGAACATGAAGTAGTGAGTTATAGATTTCAGAACAACATTACAACAATATGGGTTTAAAACATTTCGTAGTCTTTATGCCAGGACGGTCTGAATCTCAACCTCCTGTAACTTCCTCGATTAAGCTCGTTGGAAACTCCATCGGCTCTTGCGGTCCCAAAATTGTCACGCAGGCCGGCAGAACCTACAGGTTCTATTGGAGAAGTGAAACCTCTGTCACGCCCGCGAGCATTGGGACCAGGGTGCCATTTAACTAACCTGGACATGCTCCACACACCACCAGAATTGAGAACAACAACATTCTTCCTCACTTCTTTGATGATGAAGGGTCCCATGAATCGCGAACAACCTTTCTTCAACAACCCAGGATTTCTGACTAATACCTCATCCCCAACACTCCAATGCTTGAAAAGCGCAGAATTCTTGAGGTCAAACCTATTCTTGTATCTTTCTTGGTGGAGTTTCCTTTTTCAGCAGCTTGCTCATCCACTCCTGTGTCCCTCACATCCAACCTCAACCACGCAGGACTCAATTTGTCATGGGGTTTTCTGCCCCTCAGAATGGAGAAAGGAGAAACAGACGTCACACAATTTGGAGTGTTGCGATGAGCCCACCAAGTTTCTCTGAGCATTTTCTTGAGTGAAGACTTAGCTTGTAAAGCCCTCTGGGCACAACACTTAACCAACTTATTCATGCTTTCCGCCAGACCATTGGCTTGTGGCGAGTATAGAGCCGTTTTGAAATGAGTGATGGATAATTCTTTTAGGAACTTATTCATCTCCTGTGAGACAAATTGAACTCCGTTATCGGTGATGAGATGTTTGGGAATACCTTCCCTGGAAAACTCCTCAGAGAGAAACTCAATAACAGTCTTGGAGTTCACCACAGGCACACATTTGGTAACTACCCATTTGGAGGTGTAATCCACCAACAACAACACATAGCGCTCATCATAAGCAAACAATTCAAAAGGTCCAGCAATGTCCAACCCCAACTTGGACCATGGTTCCAAAGGAACTTCCACGGGTGAGAGCGGTGCAGTACAAGTCTTTTTACTTTTATCACTGTTGGCACATTCCCAACAGTCCTTGACAACCTCCTCTATCTGTCTATCCATTGTAGGCCACCAGTACCACTCCCGAACCCTGGCTTTGGTCAAATTCCTTCCCAAATGTCCCTCATGCGCTAAATTTATGAGCTTGCACCTCAGATCATGAGGAGGTATCACACGATCACCCCTCAGCAACTTTTCATCAAAAACACAGAGTTCGTCCTTAATATTAATGAAACCTTTCAAGGATTCAGGCACTTCTTTGTCTGCTGGCCAACCCTTAATTGAAAATTCCTTTACCATTTCTAAATCGCTGTCACTATGAGAAGCAGAGGACCATTCACTAGAATTAACTGCAGATTCGTGCACCCACCCGACAAGAGAGTTCTCCACTTCCACCCCCGATTGATTCAAAGGCAGCCTAGAAAGACAATCTGCTACCACGTTCTTAGGTCCAGGGACATACTCAACCACAAAGTTAAATTCAGATAACCCTTCCATCCACCGCTTGATTCTGGGAGAAATATTGTCAACCTCCCTGCAAGTGAAAATTTGACACAGAGGACGGTGATCAGTCCGAACAACCACAGGTAAACCCCAAAGGTAAAACTTGAAATGGCGAATAGCCCAGAAAACCGCCAACGCCTCCCTCTCAATCACCGAGTAGCGTTCCTCAGCACCCTGAGAGAGCGGGAGGCAAAAGCGACGATTCTGGACTCACCATCCACAACCTGCGATAAAACCGCCCCCAAACCAAGCATGCTGGCATCAGTGCACAAAATGGTTTTTTTGCAAGCATCAAAATGCCCCAAAGTGGGCATGCGACCAATTACACCTTTGATTGCATTAAAAGCAGAGGAGCAGTCATCAGACCATGAGAATTGGACACCCTTTTGAGTAGCATCCTGAGAGGGGAGGAAACACAGGCAAAGTTTGGAACAAACTTTGAACAAAATTCAGCCAAACCCAGGAATGATCGGACTTGGTCTTTGTTAACGGGCACCGGAGCTTTCACAATACTCTCTGCAAGATCCAATTTGGGGCTAATCCCTTCACCAGAGATAGTATGCCCAAGGTAGTTCACAGAAGACACTCGAAACTTACATTTTTCCTTCTTAATGACCAGACCAGCATCTTGAAGTCGTTGTAAAACCCTGCACAAACCCTTATCATGTTCTTGTTGGTCCCTCCCGTATACCAGAATATCATCTTGGAAAATGAGGACCTTAGACAAACCCTCCAGCACCTTATTCATGACCCTCTGGAAACAGGCCGCAGCGGAAGCCAGGCCAAAGGGCAAACGAATGAACCTGAAAGCCCCCAGGGGCGTCACAAATGATGTCAAATGTCGGGAGTTAGGATGGAGTAGGACTTGATGATAGGCAGAGGACAAATCCATCACACTGAAACATTTGGCATCTTTGATCAGGGCAAGGGTCTCAGAGATATTCGGCAAAGGTTGTCTGTCAACCCAAATATGCTTGTTCAATCCGCGTAAGTCCACACACATGCGAATCCCTTTTCCCCCATCCTTGGATGCCAAAACAATGGGGGCCAACCATTCGGAGCATTCAATCTCTTCGATGACACCAGTAGTCAACAACTTCTTGAGCTCTCGATCTAAAGGTTCCATCAACAGGTGAGGAACTTTCCTTACCTTGCTGACAAATGGTTGGGCGTTCTGTTTAAGGACAATTTTATGTTCAAAGTTTTTGAGTAGACCCAAATTGTCACTGAAAACTTTGGGAAATTGTGAACATACATCATCTGATGGTGAACCATAAGACAAGAGTAACACCTTCTCAGGCGAATTGGGATTTAGGGTAATTCCCATATCTCTCTGGTGTCTCCATCCCAGAAGGTTGTCACCTCTTTTTGCTACATAAACTTTCCCCACAGTTTCCCTGTCTTTAAACTGGATTTTCCTGACTACAAAACCCAAAACATCAATTTTCACGCCACCGTAACCTACAGGGTTTATGTCTGGGGGAGACAATTCAATCTTGTCAAGACCAAAAACAGTGTCCCAATTGGCGTCACCTACCATGGTGTATGGTGAACCTGAGTCAGCCAACACAGTAAATTGTTCACCACCAATGAACACTTCGCACTCAGGCATGTCAAGTTTATCACCATCTACAACCCCATCCTCTCTCACTCTGAACATAAACTTTTTCTCTTGCTCCACAAAGCGTACTGTTTGATACTTACTACCCCGACACACACGTGCGTAATGACCCCTCTTCCCACACTTGTTGCAAATAACTGATTTTGCAAAACAATTAGAACTGTTCGGCAAGTGGCTCTCACTTCCGCATCTAAAACACTTGAATCCACTCTTGTTGTTCTTGAACCCAGACTGTTCCGGATCAGATCTGTACTTGGCAACAGTATGTTCCATTTTTGCATTTTTCCTATCTTTCTCAATGTAACTCCCCTTAGACACCACCGCCTTGGAATCATCTCTCTTCGAATCATCTTTCTTAACTTCATGAATGGCTTTTCCTTCCACAGATATATCACCACTCTTCTCCACTCTCATTTCACGTACCCACATATTTGTATTTTCCATTCCTTCGACTATTAAAAGGGTTTCTTTGAGGTCTGGATTCTTGGTGAGAAGTTTTTGTTGAACTTTCCCATCATTGGTGCACCTCACAATTTGATCTCTAATAAGAGAGTCAGCAAGTTGTTCAAACTCACAAGTGCGAGCTAACGTTTTCAAAGTGGCTACATAGCTACCAATTTTTTCTTGCTTCCCTTGGACTCTTGAAAAGAATTTATGACGTTCTAAAACTACGTTAATCTTTGAGCCAAAATGCTTTTCAAGCATCATAACGGACATGTCATACACATTGTCAGGCTCGCCTTCTCCACGTCCCAAAACAATCTCATCTAGGCTGTCGTAAACATGTCTACCTTCTACTCCCAAATTGTGCAATAAAGTGGCTTGTTTCCTTAAAGCTGAAAACTTCTCTCCCCAATAGCTAGTAGATAAGAATCAAATAATGGCTTCCATCTCTTCCACGGCAAAATGGGGTCACCTACATCAGACAGGAATTGCGGCGGTTGAGACATACTAGAGGAAGCCATCTTAAGGGTAGAGATAGAGAAAAGAGAAGAGAACCCAAGAGAAAAAAAAAAATAAAGGATGAGTAATGGCTAGTAATGCATAACTATTAAACAACAACTGGCCCCAGTAATTATAACACAGTAAGTGAAACTGTAAATACGATTGTCCAAAAGAGATTTCCAAAGTACGTAAGAGTTTTGTGAAGGTAGTGTGCGCATCACTGATGCGCTCTAAAAATAAATGTCACATCTATGGTACATTAACATGGATAACAAGTAAAAGGGCCACGGAGTATCAACTGCATCACTGACACGCCAGGAGAAATAAGGAGAGAAAAAAAATGCGATGAAATTTACATCATATTAGTACATACCAATAAGTGTCACTGACACGCTTCCAAACCTTTTTTTAAAAAAAAAAAATATTTCCAATTTAGGCGAGTTGCCATCAATGGTGAGCCGAAACATAAGTGTGCGCGTCACTGACGCGCTCCTCAAAGTCTAAATTTGCACCAGTTAGTTTTCTTCCAGCAGGAAAAAAAACGGAAGAAACGCGATTGGCAAAAAGAATCGCGATGTCTAAGTGCCAACCGCAAAATGGCGGCACGTCGCTTGCGTCACGCCGGGTGGCTCCCAGCACGTAGATATAACGTAGTGCGAGCAGTGCGACACACAAGCAGGAGAATGGAGCTCCCACGAAACTCCAACCTTGGCCAAGTGAGGTAAGCGACTTCAATGTGCGCGAGAGGGCTGTTTTTATTTCCGTGGAACAATGTGGCAGTTAACAGACTCTTCCTGTGCTCCTCAACGACGGCGCACCACACCACAGCAACAGTGGCAGTTGTTGATCTGTTCTTGTACTCCACACGTTTTTCCTCACTCGCTGCACACAGTACAACAGACGTCTCCTCGTTGAGACAGGGAACCCGCTAGTTCCCCCAGGTCTTTAGCACCCCCAAGCAAATGGGCGCAGGCAACAGTAGCGATCAGCCTCCGAGGCCGAAAACAAAACACTAGTCTCCTCCAATCATGAGCGCAAGCAACAGCAGCGGTCCACCACAAACTCCAAAGCACACTTGCTCTTCAAACACAGAGTCGGTACTAGAGCATGGGCGCAATATGACAGCAGTAACTGCAGCACTCCAAACCACACGCCTCTCGTGCTATCCCGATGCTTGAAATCACTACTGGAATTACTTCCACAACACGGAGTCAGTCCCAGGCTTGAAAACTCCAAGAATGAACAGTACCTGAGTCAAATAAAATGTAGACTCTTCTTAGTTTGGTCCACGTAGGTCCATGTAGGCTCCTGGTATGGTAAATGGGTTCGATGGGGGAGACTGGTGGTCATCAGGTCCTGTCCCCTTGCAGGAACAACTCGTCGCCAGTGTAAAGAAGTCCAAGGGGCACACTGGAAGTTTTAGGGAGCTTTATTGGGTACAGCATATATATAAGACCACCAGCCCAGGCAGCAGCCAAGCTTCAACTGTCAAACCACAGAAGGCTCAACACAGAGACCATTCTGTTGTCACGCAGTGACACATGGAATGCGGGGACGCAGCCCAGCAACAGGGAGGAAGGGAGAAGACAGGTCACAAGGAAAAGGAAGAGGAGGGTAGGTCACAAGGATGAAAAGCAGACCACAACAGCCCTCTCAGCCTGTACATGTATCGAAAGAGAGCTCTCTCTGCCTGCTCGTTTATCTAGTGAGGGCTCTCTCAGCCTGTACGTGTATCTAGAGAGAGCCCTCTCAGTCTGTACATGTATCCAGAGAGGGCTCTCTCAGTCTGTACGTGTATCTAGAGAGGGCTTTCTCAGTCTGTACGTGTATCCAGAGAGGGCTCTCTCAGCCTGTACGTGTATCTAGAGAGGGCCCTCTCAGCCTGTACATGTACCGAAAGAGAGCTCTCTCTGCCTGCTCGTGTATCTAGTGAGGGCTCTCTCAGCCTGTACGTGTATCTAGCGAGGGCCCTCTCAGCCTGTACATGTATCGAAAGAGAGCTCTCTCTGCCTGCTCGTGTATCTAGTGAGGGCTCTCTCAGCCTGTACGTGTATCTAGAGAGAGCCCTCTCAGTCTGTACATGTATCAAGAGAGGGCTCTCTCAGTCTGTACGTGTATCTAGAGAGGGCTTTCTCAGTCTGTACGTGTATCCAGAGAGGGCTCTCTCAGCCTGTACGTGTATCTAGAGAGGGCCCTCTCAGCCTGTACATGTACCGAAAGAGAGCTCTCTCTGCCTGCTCGTGTATCTAGTGAGGGCACTCTCAGCCTGTACCTGTATCTAGAGAGGGCTCTCTCAGCCTGTACGTGTATCTGGACATGGCTCTCTCAGCCTGTACGTGTATCTAGACAGGGCCCTCTCAGTCTGTACATGTATCTGTACAGTATCACCCCTTATCAGCCAGGATAGCTTGATTCTGGTAGCATGATGAGCACGGGACTCACGTCTTGGCATACTGGCTCATCTTGTCTAGAGAGGATCTCTCACTCTCTACATGTGTTTGGAAGGGACTTCACCCTGTGTGTCCAGGTGTCTGGGGCTCACTCTGTTGCCTTTACAGGTGTCCGACAGGGGTTCTGCTAGTCTGTATGTCTATCTAGAGGAGGTTTTCCCTCAGTCTGTACAAGGGTCTGGAAGCGGGTCACCCAGTCTGTAAATGAGTCGGGGGCCTTCACGCTCTACAGGTGTCTGGAAGAGACCTCAACCAGCCTGTACAGATTTTTGGAAGAGGCTCGCTTAGTCTGTACTTATATCTTAAAAGGGCTGACCCAGTCTTGAGAGGCGTCTCGAGGGGCTGCGTTTTAATCTGCACAGGTGCTTTCTGGGTCTGTACTGGTTGCAAGAGTGGGGCACCCTCATCTGTACTGATATCAGGAGACACAGGGTCCCTTAGTGTGCGCTGGTGTCGGGAGAGGGCTCCCTCGCTCTCTGCTGGTGTCTGGATTGTTGTCAAGAGAGGTTTCACTCAGTGTCTACAGGCGTCTGTCGGTCTGCACAGATGTCTCTTCAGATCTCTCAGTCTGGACATGTGTCTTTAAGGGGTCTTTAAGTCTGTACCGGTGCCTGGATTGGGTCCATTAGTCTTCACAGGTGCTCTCTTAGGATTTCCTGTACTGGCAAGGGGGAGGGAATCCTCAGTCTGCACTGGGCTCTGGGGAGGGGGCTTGTCAGTCTGTACTGGTGGCAGGGGGGTGGGGTTGTTTCTCAATCTGTGCTGGTGTCAAAAGGGGCTGCACCTTCAGTCTTTACAGGCACCAGGGGGGTCTCTCAATCTGGCAGGACAGGGTGGGGTCCTCAGACTATTAAGGTATCAAAAGGGATAGGTCCCTCAGTCTGTACTGCCATCAGGATGGTTAAGTCTCTCAGTCTGTACTGGTATGAGGAGAGGTAGGCCCCTCAGTCTCTACTGGCATCAGGAGGGTTATGTCCCTCAGTCTGTACTGGCATCAGGAGATGTAGGTCTCTCAGTCTGTACTGGTATCAGGTGGGGTGGGTCTCTCAGTCTGTACTGGTATAAGGAGGGGTAGGTCTCTCAGTCTGTACTGGTATAAGGAGGGGTAGGTCCCTCAGTCTATACTGGTATCAGGAGGGGTAAGCCGACAGTCTGTACTGGCATCAGAAGTAGTAGTCCCCTCAGTCTGTACTTGCATCAGAAGGGGTAGGCCCCTCCGTCTGTACTGGTATCAGGAGGAGTAGGTCCCTCAGTCTGTACTGGTATCAGGAGGGGTGGGTCCCTCAGTCTGTACTGGTATCAAGTGGGGTAGGTCCCTCAGTCTGTACTGGTATCAAGTGGGGGTAGGTCCCTCAGTCTGTACAGGCATCAGGAGATGTAGGTCTCTCAGTCTGTACTGGTAGAAGGAGGAGTAGGTCCCTCAGTCTGTACTGGTATCAGGATGGTTAAGTCTCTCAGTCTGTACTGGTATGAGGAGGGGTAGGCCCCTCACTCTCTACTGGCATCAGGAGATGTAGGTCTCTCAGTCTGTACTGGTATCAGGTGGGGTGGGTCTCTCAGTCTGTACTGGTATAAGGAGGGGTAGGTCCCTCAGTCTGTACTGGTAACAAGAGGGGTAGGTCCCTCAGTCTGTACTGGTATCAGGAGGGGTAAGCCCACAGTCTGTACTTGCATCAGAAGGGGTAGGTCCCTCAGTCTGTACTGGTATCAGGAGGGGTGGGTCTCTCAGTCTGTACTGGTATAAGAAGGAGTAGGTCCCTCAGTCTATACTGGTATCAGGAGGGATGCGTCTCTCAGTCTGTACTGGTATAAGAAGGAGTAGGTCTCTAAGTCTGTACTGGTATCAGGAGGGGTAAGCCCACAGTCTGTACTGGCATCAGAAGGAGTAGTCCCCTCAGTCTGTACTGGTATCAAGTGGGGTAGGTCCCTCAGTCTGTACTGGTATCAAGTGGGGTAGGTCCCTCAGTCTGTACTGGTATCAGGACGGGTAGGTCTCTCAGTCTGCACTGGTATAAGGAGGGGTAGGACCCTCAGTCTGTACTGGTATAAGGAGGAGTAGGTCCCTCAGTCTATACTGGTATCAGAAGGGGTAGGTCTCTCAGTCTGTACTGGTATAAGGAGGAGTAGGTCCCTCAGTCTGTACTGGTATCAAGAGGGGTAGGTCCCTCAGTCTGTACTGGTATCAGGACGGGTAGGTCTCTCAGTCTGCACTGGTATAAGGAGGGGTAGGACCCTCAGTCTGTACTGGCATCAGGAGATGTAGGTCTCTCAGTCTGTACTGGTATAAGGAGGGTAGGCCCCTCAGTCTGTACTGGCATCAGGTGGGGTAGGTCCCTCAGTCTGTACTGGTATCAAGAGGGGTAAGCCCACAGTCTGTACTGGCATCAGAAGGAGTAGTCCCCTCAGTCTGTACTGGTATCAGAAGGGGTAAGTCTCTCAGTCTGTACTGGTATCAGGAGGGGTGGGTCTCTCAGTCTGTACTGGTATAAGGTGGAGTAGGTCCCTCAGTCTGTACTGGCATCAAGAGATGTAGGTCTCTCAGTCTGTACTGGTATAAGGAGGAGTAGGTCCCTCAGTCTGTACTGGTATCAAGAGGGGTAGGTCCCTCCGTCTGTACTGGTATCAAGAGGGGAGTTGTTCAGTCTGTACTTGTGTCTGGAGGGGAGTTGTTCAGTCTATTACTAGTATCAAGAGGGGAGTCGTTCAAGTTGTACCGGTGACAGGAGGGGAGTCGTTCAGTCTGTACCGGTGCCAGTGGGGGAGTCGTTCAGTATGTACCGGTGCCAGGAGGGGAATAGTTCAGTCTGTACTGGTGTCAGGAAGGGAGTCGTTCAGTCTGTACCGTGTCAGGAGAGGAGTTGTTCGGTCTGTACTGGTGTCAGGATGGGAGTTGTTCAGTCTGTACTGGTGCCAGGAGGAGAGTCGTTCAGTCTGTACAGAAGTCAGGAGGGGAGTCATTCAATCTGTACTGGTGTACTGGTGTCAGGAAGGGAGTTGTTCAGTCTGTACGGGTGTCAGGAGGGGAGTCGTTCAGTCTGTACTGGTGTCAGGAGGGGAGTCATTCAGTCTGTACCGGTGTCAGGACGGAAGTCATTCAGTCTGTATCGGTGTCAGGAGGGGAGACGTTCAGTCTGTACTGGTCTAAGGAAGGGGTGGGTGTTCCGCACTCTGTGGTGGTGTCAGTCAGTCTTCACTGGTCTCAGTCCATCACTCTGCACTAGCGTTAGAAAGGGGAGTGTTCCTCAGTGTGTACCGGTGTCGTGTTCCCTCATTCTGCAGAAGTGCCTCTTATGGTGTGAGTAACGAGGGAGTGGGGTTGTGCCCAGAACTTTAAGTGGGATGAAAAAACTGGGGGTCTCTCAAAGGGGCGTGGCCCATGTAATTAAGGGCGTAGCTTAAAAACATTTATCAGCAGCATTTGACACGGTTGATCATGGGCTACTGATCAACCTTGTCTCTGCCCTAGGCATTGGGAACAAGGCAAAATCCCTCTTGACTTCTTTTTTATCGAAACGTACTCAGGTAGTCAGCTTGGGCGATTTCGACTCCCCAGTTTTTTCACTCCCGTGTGGAGTTCCGCAGGGGTCTTCTATTAGTCCGACGTTGTTTACCATTTACGTCACCGACTTAGCACGGGTGATTCAATCTTTTGGGTTAGCTCTCACGTCATATGCAGATGACACCCAATTAGTGCCCTCCGTTCGTAAGAACTTGGACACTGTTTCGGCTAACTTCATGATGGCATGTTGGCCATCAGCGCCTGGATGTCAAGACACTGCCTCAAATTGAATTTGTCTAAGACAGAGGCTATGGTCTTTGGAAATCTATCTCCTGTGTGGTCTTTGGGCTGGTGGCCGGATATATTGGGATCGTCCCCAATCCCGCTCGCCAAAGCCAAGAACCTGGGTGTCATTCTAGACGACAAGCTGTCTTTTAAATGTCATGTTAACGCAGTGGTCTCCTCATCCTTCTATGTCCTAAGAATGGCGAAGGAACTGTTCCCTTTCATTCCGATTGATGCCAAGAGAAAGATAATATCCGCTTTGGTAATGTCTGAAGTTGATTACTGTAACAGTTTATTGATTAATGCACAGGAAATGGTTCTTAGTAAGCTACAGCTGGTGTAGAATGCAGCTGCTAGGATGCTGTCCGGCATTCCGAAATTTAAATCGGTTTCCAAGGTGGTTAGACATCTTCACTGGTTGCCTATAAGAAGCAGAACAAAATTCAAAGCACTCTGCATTGCCTATAAGGCGATTCACAACATAGGGCCGGAATTTCTGAAGAATTCACTGCAGATATACACTCCCATCAGATCCCTGCATTCGGCAGCTGCTAATCTTCTTGTCGTCCCAAGAACCTATAGAACCAATCGGGGCGACAGAAGTTTCGCAGTTGCCACGGCTAAGCTGTGGAATTCTCTTCCCTCTCAGATCAGAGCCAGTCCGACTTTATTGTCATTTAGGAAACAAATAAAAACATGGCTCTTCAATTAATAGGCTTTTTTCATCTGGGCCACGCCTTCTGGGGCACTCAGCGCCGAGACACCTATGGGTATTTGCGCGCTTTATAAGTTGTTTCAATATAACATACCATAAAAATCTGTGCTTAGCATAGTGTGCCGCCCAACTGGTATTTTGCTGCTTCTGTCATTGCATCCAGATGTATAATACAACAAGTAACACTACACATACAACACCCCCCCTCCCCACAAGGGGAGCCCTGAGCTGAGACAGAGCCCTTCTGTTGATGGGAGGAACCCCGTTTGGGACTCGAGTACTGCTCATCTGCTTTTTAAAGCTTCGCAAATACTTTAGAGAGGTTTGCTATGCTTTGTTTGTTTTACAATTAGTTTGAATAGTTAATAATTTCAGGAATGTAACATATTGTGTTCTCATTGACGTCAAGGCGGCCCCTGAAGTCATTAAAGATGACTTGGTTCTTACTCCTAGTACTTTTCAAACCCTGAGCGTTCTGCTGCCCCCCCTCCCCTCTTCAGTACTTAATGCTATGGACGTGCGCCTCCTATCTCTGCTGTGAGTTGCATTAGAGCAGTGCACACATCAGACTGCCCCTGCCCCTGCCCCCTCCACTCCTCGCTGACACTGAGTAGCCACCCCCTGCCTGGATGTCCTGCTTTCCAGGGGCTGCGGCGCCCTCTAGCAGGCGGCCGGGGGAGGTGCACGTCACAGCTGCCGCCCACCCACCGGAGCTGAAGCAGAACGAATCCTCCCCCGTCCCAGCTCCGAGCCAGCACCCGAGAGGAAAACCAGCCCCCACCCGAGCAACGTCACCCTGGAGATCAGCTCGTACGGAGCGCGCTCAGTGACATGGAGAGGAACAACCATCTGGGATGAAGCGCCCACTCCAGCTGTAACAACTGTAAGGCGCTATAAAGGTGTGGATAGAGCGCTCACTTTAATATGCAGTGAAAGCGGATAAAGCGCCAACTGTAACAACTGTAAGGCGCTATAAAGGTGTGGATAGAGCGCTCACTTTAGTATGCAGTGAAAGCGGATAAAGAGCCAACTGTAACAACTGTAAGGCGCTATAAAGGTGTGGATAGAGCGCTCACTTTAGTATGCAGTGAAAGCGGATAAAGAGCCAACTGTAACAACTGTAAGGCGCTATAAAGGTGTGGATAGAGCTCTCACTTTAATATGCAGGTAAAGCGGATAAAGCGCCAACTGTAACAACTGTAAGGAGCTATGAAGGTGTGGATAAAGCGCCCACCTTAATATGCAGGTAAAGCGGATAAAGCGCTATTGTAACAACTGAAAGGAGCTATAAAGGTGTGGATAAAGCGCACACTCAAAGGTGCAGTAAAAGTGGATAAACCACCCACTGTGAGACGCAGAGAAATTGTGTATACAGAGTCCGCTGTGAGACGCAGAGACAGCGTGGATACAGAGTCCGCTGTAAGGCGCAGAGACAGCGTGGATACAGAGTCCGCTGTAAGGCGCAGAGACAGCGCGGATACAGAGTCCACTGTAAGGCGCAGAGACAGCGCGGATACAGAGTCCACTGTGGGACGCACAGAAATTGTGGATACAGAGTCCGCTGTAAGGCGCAGAGACAGCTTGGATACAGAGTCCACAGTAAGGCACAGAGACAGCGTGGATACAGAGTCCACTGTGGGACGCACAGAAATTGTGGATACAGAGTCCGCTGTAAGGCGCAGAGACAGCTTGGATACAGAGTCCACAGTAAGGCACAGAGACAGCGTGGATACAGAGTCCGCTGTGGGGCGCAGAGAAATTGTGGCTACAGAGACCGCTGTAAGGCGCAGAGACAGCGTGGACACAGAGTCCACAGTAAGGCACAGAGACAGCGTAGATACAGAGTCCGCTGTATGGCACAGAGACAGCGTGGATACAGACTCCACTGTGGGGCGCAGAGAAATTGTGGATACAGAGGTCTGCTGTAAGGCACAGAGACAGCGTGGATACAGAGTCCACTGAAAGGTGCAGAGACAGCGTGGATGCAGAGTCCACTGTAAGGTGCAGAGACAGCGTGGAAGGCGCAGAGACAGCGTGGATACAGAGTCCGCTGTAAGGCGCAGAGACAGCGTGGATACAGAGTCCGCTGTAAGGCGCAGAGACAGCGTGGATACAGAGTCCACTGTAAGGCGCAGAGACAGCGTGGATACAGAGTCCACTGTAAGGTGCAGAGACAACGTGGAAGGCGCAGAGACAGCGTGGATACAGAGTCTGCTGTAAGGCGAAGACAGCGTGGATACAGAGTCCGCTGTAAGGCGCAGAGACAGAGTGGATACAGAGTCCACTGTAAGGGGCAGAGACAGCATGGATACAGAGTCCATTGTAAGGTGCAGAGACAGCGTGGATACAGAGTCCACTGTAAGGCACAGAGACAGCGTGGAAGGCGCAGAGACAGCGTGGATACAGAGTCCGCTGTAAGGCACAGAGACAGCGTGGATACAGAGTCCGCTGTAAGGCGCAGAGACAGCGTGGATACAGAGTCCGCTGTAAGGCGCAGAGACAGTGTGGATACAGAGTCCGCTGTAAGGCGCAGAGACAGCGTGGATACAGAGTCTGTTGTAAGGCGCAGACACAGCGCGGGTACAGAGTGCACTGTAAGGCGCAGACACAGCGTGGATACAAAGTCCACTGTAAGGTGCAGACACAGCGTGGATACAGAGTCCACTGTAAGGTGCAGAGACAGCGTGGATACAGAGTCCGCTGTAAGGCGCAGAGACAGTGTAGATACAGAGTCCGCTGTAAGGTGCAGAGACAGCGTGGATACAGAGTCCACTGTAAGGCGCAGAGACAGCGTGGATACAGAGTCTGCTGTAAGATGTAGAGACAGCGCGTGGATACAAAGTCCACTGTAAGGTGCAGAGACAGCGTGTATACAGAGTCCACTCTAAGGTGCAGAGACAGCGTGGATACAGAGTCCACTCTAAGGCGCAGAGACAGCGTGGATACAGAGTCCACTGTAAGGCGCAGAGACGGCGTGGATACAGAGTGCACTGTAAGGTGCAGAGACGGCGTGGATACAGAGTCCACTGTAAGGCGCAGAGACGGCGTGGATACAGAGTGCACTGTAAGGCGCAGAGACAGCGTGGAAGCAGAGTCCACTGTAAGGCGCAGAGACAGCGTGGATACAGAGTCCACTGTAAGGCGCAGAGACAGCGTGGATACAGAGTCCACTGTAAGGTGCGGCTGCTAATAAGTGTGGATAAACCGCCCACCACATGCTGCTGTGAAGTGTGCCCCCCATCTCTTCGTGAGGGGGCGGGGAATGGGCTTACATGTTGTAGGAACATGAGTGAGCCACTGTTTCATAAAGCGCCTACAGCAGCGCTTGTTGTGACAGAAGTGACAGCACGGTCAGGCAGAGCACGGGGCATTCAGTGAAGCCACAGTCACCCCCTATTCTCTGGGCTCTGACCTCACCCCTTGTTTTCACAGCTGTTCTGCGAGAAGAAAGCAAAGTCCGGGAACATGGTGGCACCAGAAGCACAAATGGAGAAACGTCACTCGGGGAGAGTGGTGACTTACCAGCTGTGCCCAGCTGTGCAGGCTGCTGTGTCCTTCCGAACCGGGGGCTGGGCTCACTCCATGCCCTGGCAGAAATCAGGGGCCAGCAGGGGCGCTGCGCCCACCAAGCGCCCTACTCCGAGAGGGGTCCCTGGTGTGCTGTTATCCAAGCAGTGACCCTTGTGCTGTGGCTCCTAGGCGCTTGACAGATTCCTAGGCGCTGAACCCCAGTACTGTGGGTCTTAAGCAGCAGGCAGGTCTCGGGGGGGGGTTCTCCAATCAGGGACTCCCGTCCTGTGGTCCGTGGGCAGCAGCTGGGGGCTCCGGTGCTGAGGTCCGTAGGCAGGCCCCCCGGGGGGCTCTCCAAGCAGGGCACTCCGGGTTGGGGTTTGGGTGGGCAGCTCCCTACGGCTGTTCTCCGAGCAGGCACCCCAGTGCTGCTGTCCAATCCCCGTCAAGAAGCACCGAGGGCGTCGGGTAGGGGCCCAGCCGCTTCTGCTTCCCAGGGTCCAGCGCCCTGTGCGAGGGTCCACCGTGTGTGTGAGAAGGAGACTGGTGCTGTGTGCCCTGAATGTGCACCACACACACGGTGCTCATGTGTGTACTGTGTGTGTGGGAGCAAGGCTGACAGTGCGTGCGCCACGGGGGCAGTGCCCATGTATGTGCTCTGTGTGTGTGGGAGCAGGGCTTACAGTGTGTGTGCCACAGAGGCAGTGCCCATGCGTGTGCAGAGTGTGTGGGAGCAGCGCTCACAGTGTGTGTGTCGCAGGGGCAGTGCCCACGTGTGTGCTGAGTGTGAGCGAGGGAGACAGCAGTCTGCAGTGAGGGTGAGGGTGAGAGAGGCTGACACGTCGTGTGCTCTGCGCAGAGAGTGCCCGGTGGCGTCTTCCCCCTCTAGGATCCAGTCGGGATGTGCGTCCCACTCACAGAGCTCTGCTCCAGTTCTGGCAGGAGGCAGGGCCAGCTACTACCGTTCAGCAGCCTCTTAAAGGGCCAGCAGCCTGGCCGTGCCCGGGCGCTGCACTGAACAGTAGGGCACTTTATGAGCCACCCACACGTGCAAACCATGCCAAAATGTGTCTGGCTAGAAGGCACGTTATGGTATATATGTATCTCCACCTTGAGTAAACCACTGACTCCAGGCACTTCCTATATCAGACATGTCAACAGTATGTATGTTCATGTACAGCGTCACTGTTTCTCGACAGCAGCAACTCGCAGCTCTCTGCACAGCTGACAGACATCTGTGCCACATCACTGGAGCTCTGACTGATGCAGAGTGCAACCACCCGGCTATAACACCTGCCAATCACGCACTGCATGCCACTAGAAATGCACAGTTGGTACAAACTGTCAGTCAGGGCTTTGAGTGGGATGAAAAAACTAGGGGGATTTCTCAAAGGGCTGTGTCTTCCTGTTATCGCATCCAGACACAATACAACAACTGACATCACAACTAAAACAAGCCAGGACTATTGGCTTTGTCAATGGTTGTTGCATAAGATAACAAAGTAACAACGTCTGTTGTATATATTATTGAAAATGCTTCAATGATGAAATGATGAGACTGTGAAATACCTATAACGAGTCTCCTTGTTAAAGTAAAAGTCAAAGGCAGTGAACAGCGGCCGAGTTAAGATTATTTTTTCAGTCTGTGGGTGAGGGCAAAATTGGAGAGCCTGATAGGAACCCGTCTCAGCACCTGCTTTTTAAAATTGCACGTGCTGAGCACCGGCAGGACCCGGCCCACTTAAAGCCATGTCGCCAGTGCTAAAAAATTATACTGTACAGCACTCTTCCGCACCAGTTATAGCCCAACAAAAGGTACGTTCCAGAAAATAAGATACCAACAGAATTACTGCTTCTTTGTAATAGACCCCTGCCTCTAGCTTTATTTTTATTGCACTTGCTACAACAATATTGTATCTGGTACCGATGTCAGTGACATGTGTTACGTTTATCTAATGTAATGGTACTCAGTTTATTGGCCTCAGAAGCATGAACGTGTGAGTCACCCCTTTCATTATTTGAACCTCCCTGAAGCAAGACTCACACAAGATCTTAGCATCAAGTGTTTTACTCGTGGAGACATTTTACCGGAAGGCCGCTTGTCGAGGGTCCTTCTCATGTTCTCAGCATCATTGGAATTATGCGATTTTGTGGCCTCAGCATGTTCCGCATATTTATGGCTTTGACAATTGTGCCACACATTCTTTCATCTGTTGCATATTAGCGTGTTCCGCATAATATTGGATTTGCCACATTTGCCACTCATTCAATCATCTGTTGCATAATATGCAGATTTTAATACAAAAAAAATGTTTCTAGCTCAAACGGATCAAAAGTTACTAAAAACATGGAGCAGTGAAAGGCACTTAGCAAAGGGTGACTGGTTATCTTTCGGTTACTTTTTGCTGTATTTGTGTGTCAGACTGGCACTAATGAGGTGAAACCTTTGCCCAGATAGTGTTAATACGTGTACACAGGACAAAATAATGAGGTACTACCGGCAAAACATTTGTTGCATTATGCTGCATAATATGCCTTTTCTTGTTGTATAATTTAGGAAGATCTGCGGCATAATTTGGTCATACCCTGCAGCACAATTCCAGTGTCCCTGACTATAATCCTGAATGCGGCATCCTGCTAGAGGAGGTACTGAAATATAGCAGAGCTGTTCACATATGCCAGAGTTAAGCTCAATATACCAGCTTATCATTAGACTGATTTGCATATGGCCATGTCTGAACTGGGGTGGTGGAGTGAGCTAAAGAATGATGATGGATTAAACCCAGATCAGTTGACTGGGGGTGAGTGTTTGATTTGCTCTAACGCTCCGTCCATCATCCCCTTTGGTATCGCTTTGTTCGCCCCTAAGTTGGCAGGGTATGCCCAGACGTGGGTTCCTTGCTCACTTTGCCACTGGATTCAAGATAGCCTGGCTGATGAGGGTTTTGAACCCGAAACTGGTCCCAGGATGCTTGTTTCCGAGTCCAGGGAAGACATGGCTTGGCAGTTCGGGCTGGACTGTTCCCATGAGGCACAGGGTCAGACTGATTTGCATATGGCCATGTCTGAACTGGGGTGGTGGAGTGAGCTAAAGAATGATGATGGATTAAACCCAGATCAGTTGACTGGGGGTGAGTGTTTGATTTGCTCTAACGCTCCCTTCATCATCCCCTTTGGTATCGCTTTGTTCGCCCTAAGTTGGCAGGGTATGCCCAGACGTGGGTCCCTTGCTCACTTTGCCACTGGATTCAAGATAGCCTGGCTGATGAGGGTTTTGAACCCGAAGCCGGTCCCAGGATGCTTGTTTCCGGTCCAGGGAAGACATGGCTTGGCAGTTCGGGCTGGACTGTTCCCATGAGGCACAGGGGTCAGACTGATTTGCATATGGCCATGTCTGAACTGGGGTGGTGGAGTGAGCTAAAGAATGATGATGGATTAAACCCAGATCAGTTGACTGGGGTGAGTGTTTGATTTGCTCTAACGCTCCGTCCATCATCCCCTTTGGTATCGCTTTGTTCGCCCCTAAGTTGGCAGGGTATGCCCAGACGTGGGTCCCTTGCTCACTTTGCCACTGGATTCAAGATAGCCTGGCTGATGAGGGTTTTGAACCCGAAACCGGTCCCAGGATGCTTGTTTCCGGTCCAGGGAAGACATGGCTTGGCAGTTCGGGCTGGACTGTTCCCATGAGGCACAGGGTCAGACTGATTTGCATATGGCCATGTCTGAACTGGGGTAGTGGAGTGAGCTAAAGAATGATGATGGATTAAACCCAGATCAGTTGACTGGGGGTGAGTGTTTGATTTGCTCTAACGCTCCGTCCATCATCCCCTTTGGTATCGCTTTGTTCGCCCTAAGTTGGCACGGTATGCCCAGACGTGGGTCCCTTGCTCACTTTGCCACTGGATTCAAGATAGCCTGGCTGATGAGGGTTTTGAACCCGAAACCGGTCCCAGGATGCTTGTTTCCGGTCCAGGGAAGACATGGCTTGGCAGTTCGGGCTGGACTGTTCCCATGAGGCACAGGGTCAGACTGATTTGCATATGGCCATGTCTGAACTGGGGTGGTGGAGTGAGCTAAAGAATGATGATGGATTAAACCCAGATCAGTTGACTGGGGGTGAGTGTTTGATTTGCTCTAACGCTCCGTCCATCATCCCCTTTGGTATCATTAGGCCTGGGCGGAACTCGCAGAGTTTCACTCTGTGGAATGCCTCAGAGCTGCGTGAGCAGGCGGAGTATTGCTCATCCACCTTGAATGATGTCCCTTTGGCTGCTGAGGGTCGTTGGGGGCCAAGAACCCCCTATTGTTGTGACAAGTAAGTCCCCCACAACATGATTGCTGAGACGTGGTTGAAGGCCCCCACCTTTCTCAACCACTTTGCACAGGGGACTCCTGGCACACTAGTGGTAGGGTGATGAAGTCTCCTTGGCTGCTGAGAGTCGTTGGGGGCCAAGGACCCCTATTACTGCAACAAGTAAGCCACCCACAGCTGAGATGTTGTTTGAGGCCCCGCCCCCTTTCTCAATCTCTGTATTGTTGTGCGTGTGCGTAAGAGCATGAAAAGTTCTACTCCCTTGTGGAGTGCGGAGTTTTACTGGTAACTCCGCGTTCTCTGCGGAATGCGGAGTTGCCGAATTCGGTAAACTCCACGAGCGGAGCAAAATTTTACTCCCAGGCCTACTTATCATACCAGTTGTATGACGGAAGAACGCAAGGAAAGACTCTGCAATCCTTTACCACATATTTTTACCCCACATTTTTTTAGAACGCTTATGCTTTTACAACGTATGCCTTTAACACGCATTGTTTATATATATCCATATATATAAACAATGTATTTGTTGGGGGAGACCCCCACACCCCTGAACGTACCTTAAATGCGTGGTAAAGGCATATGTTGTAAAAGCATATGCGTTCTAAAGCATGCGTGGTAAAAAATCCATGGTAAAGGTACACATTGCCATTCCAGTTTCAAATTGTCTTCAGCGCCTTGTCAGGGGTAGTAAGCGCTATATAGATGCATCCTGGGCCAATGTGTGATCAGAATCCATCAACAGACCTGCAGCGAGGTTCGGAAACCCTCACAAACCCTGACAATTTTAATACTTCATGGTATGGGTAATATTGAACCATTTCTTAAGAAACTTATGAGAAGCAGGCCAGGGAATAGAGAGCAGGCCAGGGAATAAACAGGAAGAGTAGAAATGACAGGAAATAACATAAATCTCAAAATGTATTGTAAAACACTACAGGGCTGAACTACTACATGCCTAGAAAGAAACCTGAAAACTGCCAGTGTTCAAGTTCAAGCTTATTAAGACAATTAATTTAGTCCTCCTAAGAGCTCAACATCTATTAATAATCAAACCCCTACAATTTGTAATGATACATTTCAAGCAGTATAAAATAACAGTTCATAATTTTCTTAAAATATGAGTGAAAACTCTTAAAAAAATGTAAATATAGAAAACACACTTGTTCATTTGTCGGATGAGTAGCTAAGAATACCAAACCATAATGCGTAATTAATTAAAACGTTCCATTAAAGTGAATTAAAGACGCTTTCTAACACCACTTAGTGCTGGGCATAAATGAGTACATGAAAAAGGTTTGGGAGACCAAATTCACACAATTTACAAATAGCAGAATCCACTGGGGTCCTCTCCTTGCTGGTAAGGCGACAAGGGGAGGGACCCTATCCGAAGACGCAAGCGAAGGCGTTCCACAGTGTGTGATATTAGGAGAGGTATTGTTGTCTTCCCAGAAAGTAGTGTGTGCTGCCAAACCTCTATACATTTTCAAATTTCTGCTATAATCTTGGTCATGGATATAACTTAGCTTGCCTACCTGGACTTTCAAAAAGTAGCCAGCTGGCCTGGAGGCCATGATTCTAAAATAGCCCATCACAGCTGAAATACTCCAGCGCAAAGGACACATTTCTAGAAAACATGCTTTTTTCCTCCCAGTCCTTTTCTCAAACTTAGATTAAAAAGTGCTGGTAACGAAAGTGCAGGTGCCTGCAGGCGCTTATATCCCCAATGGAGCAGGCTTGGAAGTGCTTGGAAGTAGGTGCTGGTAAGACCAACTTCAAGTCTAAGAATCTGTCCGGTATTGATGAACTCAAAGTGCAAAGTTTCCTTAAAATCTTCCCTTCATACAAGTTTAAAAAGACAGACTATAAACAGGGGGGAATTCCAAAGCATATGTCAGAGTTGCAGGAATCGTTGCTCTATATATTTCTAACAAATCATTACAACCTATCTTTTCCATAGCATAATAAACATTTTGAAGAGCACCTGTGTGGGTCAAGGCTTTTTTTCCTAGATTGGAAAAATGCAACTTGTGGGAGAGGTTGCTCGCAAAGGCAGTGGCGGCTGGCACGGAACAGGGGTGGCGGGGCGGATGAGGGACAATTTAAAAAACCCAAAAACACTTACCTTTTGACGGCTGCCGTCTCTCCTCAACTTCGGCCCCTTCCCACGCCGCCTTCTCCTCAGCTTCGGCGGAAGCAGGAAGCACACAGGCTCCCTCCCCTAAGCCAGTCACAATGCTGCAATGCAGAGTTGTGATTGGTCTGAACGCCGTGGGTCGGCGCTTAGACAGGGAATGGGAGCCTGGGCATGTTCCCCACCAGGTTGTGTAACCCAGCCTGGTGGGGAACATGGAAAGTGCGCCCAAGAGGGCCGGCCAAACAGTGAAGCGCACTTAGTAAGCGCAAACCACTCCTCCCCCGTCACCCCAGCCCGCCCTAACCTAGCCCCATAGTGAAAAATAAAATGATAATAGCTGAGTCATTATCATTTTATTGTTCCTTCCTCCTGCTCTAAGAGCGGTGGGGCGACGCTCCTCCGCCTTAGCGGAGGAGCCGCTGTGCACAAAGGTTTTTCCCAAATAAAGATAGTTATTAACAGCCTCCAGTCTTTCTTGGCCCTTCCACCAATTAAACTTTAACCCTTTGTTCTTTCCCCTGAAGACTAGCACCTTAGATTTTGCAACATTTCTCTGTAGAAAGTGGCTTTTAGCATAAGTGCATAATTCTTGCAGGTTTCTATGTAGACCTAGTGGGGTTTGATGAAACAAAATCATATGAGCCGCGTATGGAAGGCAATGAACTGGATAGGTGCCCAACTTTGGAGGGAAGTTCTTCAAATGGTGAAATTTCGGCGGAATATCAGACATATGTAACAAAAATAATAACAGCGCGAATAAACACCCCTGTTTCAGCCCATTGTGGGCTGGATTAATTGGAGAGAGACCTCTATTCCCCCCTAATAATATCCTACACCACGTAGAGGAATACAACGCTATGACTAGCCTCAGTAGGTTCATGAAAATGCCCAGTACCAGGAATTTATGCCATAAAATAGACCTGTCTATGCCATCAGTGGCGATGGAAAAATCAATAAAAGCAGTATAGATCACTTGACATATTTCCACAACATATCTGTCCAGGATCGTCTGTAATACTGCAATATAATCAATCACCGATCGATCTGCCCTGAAGCCAGACTGTCCTAATGGAGGGATGTCAGCCCCATGGACCCATGGTTCTACTTCTATATGGCCAGGTACAGCCTATACCCCCTCGCTCCTCCTTTAATGATACCCAGATAACCACATGGACTACCAATAGAAGTTTTTGGAGTAGGGGGTCGTAAACCCCCGGCCGTATTTATTAAACAAATTTAATAAAACATTTTAATAAACATTTTATACCTTATTTAACACAAAATACGCAGAATAAATTGCATTCCATTGTTACAATGATATGTACAGATGTCAGATGGCTAACCTTAACATAAATCTAATACAAAGGTATTCCTATCTTAATCTAGCATACCACAGCAATTACTTCTGCGCATTCCCCTTGAGCCCACGGCAAGGTCACGTCTGGGTTCAGATCCTCCCCCAATTAAGCCCCACGCCCTCGTACCGGAGTGCGCATGCGCGGGGGGCCCAGTCACCGTGAGGGTACTTACCCCTCCCGGTCACCCCCATACGCCCTGTATATTATCTCCAAGGGGCCCATTGCACCCGTGTGCCCGTGCGGGGTGGCCAACCAGCCTACTGGAAAGCGTCACTCCCCATCCCCCGCACCCCTCCAGCCTACCGGCTGTAACCGCCCCTGGAGTACCATGAGAGACCACTTGTCCCTCCCATTGGGCGACCCCATTCCAGAATGGCGCCGCCCCCTAAGGACCTTAAGTTACTGCTCCCCAATCATGACCTTACCGCCGACCAAGGAAACGCCAAATACGACAATTATATACTTATCAAAGAAAATCATAAAGCTGTCAATCAAAGAAAACGGGACAATAATTAAGCAAAATACAACACAATTTTGACTAAAACATCTCTATTTTAACCGATTCCCCCTACGATGCCAGAACAACTTGCTTTAGGGGATGGTGGGTGGGCAAATTAAGGGCAGCCTCCTAGCGAGGCTGGTGCATAGTCCGGCTGGGAAGCGGCGAAGAGATCCACCTCGCCGCTCCCGAGCCTTATCAGGGGTCTCCTGATGACGTCACAAAGACGCGCGCCCGGAAGCGCGTTTCGCCTCCGGGGCACGCTCCCTCCCCAATCATTCTGTAAGGCGGGCCCACCGCGCTCTCAGGGCGCGATGGGCCCGCCCCAGTGTGGGCAGCATCGGGGCCGGCTCGACCGCCATACCTTTGGCGTGGCCGAGTCCGGCCCCGCCTCTCTATATGGCCAGGTACAGCCTATACCCCTCGCTCCTCCTTTAATGATACCCAGATAACCACATGGACTACCAATAGAAGTTTTTGGAGTAGGGGGTCGTAAACCCCGGCCGTATTTATTAAACAATTTTAATAAAACATTTTAATAAACATTTTATACCTTATTTAACACAAAATACGCAGAATAAATTGCATTCCATTGTTACAATGATATGTACAGATGTCAGATGGCTAACCTTAACATAAATCTAATACAAAGGTATTCCTATCTTAATCTAGCATACCACAGCAATTACTTCTGCGCATTCCCCTTGAGCCCACGGCAAGGTCACGTCTGGGTTCAGATCCTCCCCCAATTAAGCCCCACGCCCTCGTACCGGAGTGCGCATGCGCGGGGGCCCAGTCACCGTGAGGGTACTTACCCCTCCCGGTCACCCCCATACGCCCTGTATATTATCTCCAAGGGGCCCATTGCACCCGTGTGCCCGTGCGGGGTGGCCAACCAGCCTACTGGAAAGCGTCACTCCCCATCCCCCGCACTCCTCCAGCCTACCGGCTGTAACCGCCCTGGAGTACCATGAGAGACCACTTGTCCCTCCCATTGGGCGACCCCATTCCAGAATGGCGCCGCCCCCTAAGGACCTTAAGTTACTGCTCCCCAATCATGACCTTACCGCCACAGGCCAGATGGTTGACCGACTGTCTGGCCCCCCCCATCGCTCCCAGAAAGGTCAAAGCCTAGCTCTGAACCCCTCCATCCAAGCCAACAAGCTCCCCATGAAAATCCTATTACCCAATTGAGATAAATGGACGCCGTCTTGTAGGAAGCACGACTCCCCTCGTATGCACCCATGGGAAATCGTCTGTAAATGTGGGGATCTGAATAATCTCTCCAATTTAGTGTTGATCCTCCGAACTGAATTATTTAATGCCTTCACTGATTCGCCCCCCCCGCCATTGCATCCTTGGGACCATGTGTGACCAAACTATGGTGCACCCTGGGCAAGTCCGAGCCAACCAACCCACTTCCGTCAGTACAGTCTCCACTAGCCCCCTCCTGCCCAAGTGTACCAAATCATTCCCACCCACGTGTAGGATAATGGCGCTGGGTAGAACCCCATTTTTCTTTAATAAATCTGACACCAGGTCCCTGAGTTGTGTGATGAGGAGACCCCCTCTCCCATGAAAAGACACTGTAAGGCCTGCCAGTTCAGTTTTTGACTCAAATTTTCCTGCAAGAAAAAAGGCATGCAACCGTTTTACGTAAGAATGGCCGATGATCCAAACCACTTGCTGTCTTCGCTGGCGGGCGTGACCCTGTCCCAGCGCCGACTGCTGTTGCCGCTGTGTCGCCATCAGTTTCCCTCCTGCGTGACAGGTTCGAGAAACTGCAAATCAACAAAAGGAGAAAGACATCAGAACCCAAGCTCCCGCACTCCTTATAACAAATGCATACGCACATAGCGCTTGTAACAATTGGATGACCATCTACCAATCCTCTGGACGTCCCCCTGGCAGACCCCTAGCCGTCGCCTCAGTTGCAGCTCCTATTCTGAATGAATGCGTTCCAAAGCTACTTGGTTCCAAACCTGCTTTCAACACCGCCATGTCCAAGACTCTTTTGAATTGGAATTTTGTGAGCGGGGTGCCATCTGCATGAATTAATAAAGGGCCACCCGCCCCATCGGCCCTACTGCCCAAAAATTCCTCCAAGTTAGCAATAGGGCAACAAGGATTTGAGGTGCACGGTGTAGTACAACTCCTTCTCCCGGGCAAACTGGTCCGTCTTTGACTTCTTGATAGATATCAGCACAGAATCCCCTTGTACTTTAACCCGATCAAATTGTAGGCCACCCTGCACATCCCGCTTGTTGCTGGACACCAGTTCACTGATCCTAAATGCCCCATAAAATGCCAAAGAAAATGCCGCGCGGAATAACAACACTTCAGCCGTGGAGCTGCAAACTAAACCGAGAGACCCAAGCAAAGCTGTTAACAACTCCATCCCTATAGGCCGCCTAGTGTCCGGCACTGATCCCTGTATGCGCTGCCACCCCTTCAAAGCCTTCCTGACTGTGAAATTGTTTGCGGGATCCCTTAACCCTCTTGCTTGCGCAAAAAGGAAATTGCTGCCATATGTCGCCTGGCGGCCGCCACTGAACGCCCCTCCCTCTGCAAAAAGGCTAGGTAGGTCAGGATCCTCCCCGCATCATGCCAATGTTCCTCCCACTCCCTTCCCAAAAGGTACAGTAAGCCCAAAACGCCCCTTCGTATGCCTTCCTAGTCCTTGGAGCTAGACTAGCTGCCACGAGGTCCGGTAATTGGGGGCACCAATCTGCCAAAGAGATTCTGGGAAGGCCGTCGGGCGCACTGCCGCCTCTGGGAGATGTGTCCTGAACACCTGCATCTTGAAGCGAGAGAGGGCGTCAGCAGCATGATTCAATATTCCGGGCACATGCTTAGCCCTAAATTGTAAATTCAATCGCATGCATAACAGTACAATCTCTTTCACTAGGCGCAATATCCATTTGCAATGTGCAGTTTGCTGATTAATGCATTCGACCACAGACATATTGTCAGACCAGAAAATGACCGAGCGGTCGCGTAGTTGACCCGGCCAAACAGTCAAAGCCACCCAAATGGGGAATAATTCCAGACAACCAATATTTTTTGTGAGGCCACTCAGCCTCCACCATGTCGGCCACCGTTGAGCCACCCACTCAGTGCCCAGTATGGCGCCAAATCCCTCACTGCCAGCAGAGTCCGTCATTAGTCCCAACTCTGGGGAGGCAATGAGTGGACCGGGCCACACCAACCTGCCATTGAAGTCCCTCAGAAATGCCAACCAAATGCGCATGTCCTGACGTACCTCAGCAGATAGCCTGGTGTGATGGCGTTGTTCCTGAAGTCCGGACATAGCCTGTGCAATAGAGCGTGAGAATGGTCGCGCCATAGGTATTACACGCAAAGCAAAATTCAACTGCCCCACTGTCTGCTGCAACTGATGTAATGTGACCTTTTCCTTCTCCAAGCACTGTTGCAGGCCTAACTGAAACTTTCTAATTTTTCTTTGGGTAACCTGAAACATCCCTGTATGGAGTCCAATTCTATCCCCAGGAATTCAATGCTAGTGGATGGCCCTACGGTCTTCCCTGGTGCTAATGGTACCCCAAAAGTCTGCATGAGTGTGCAAAATTCACGCAGCGCCCATCCACACTCCGGGGAACCAGGGAGCCTAGAACCAAGAAATCATCAAGGTAATGTAGGACATGCGTGTGCCCAGTAACCTGCCCAAAACCCATTCCAGAAAAGAGCTGAATTTCTCAAAATAAGAACATGACACAGAGCAACCCATGGGCATACACATATCCATGTAATACTTTTCTTGAAACTGGAAACCCAACAAATGAAAATCCGCAGGATGGACTGGCAATAAGCGAAATGCAGACTCAATATCTGTTTTTGCCATCAGCGCACCAGGGCCCAGGACCCGGAGCATTTCCACCGCTTGGTCAAAAGATGCATATTTTACCCTGCACAACTCTTCACTAATAGCGTCATTCACTGACAACCCCTTAGGTGCCGATAAATTGTGAATCAGCCTGAACTCTCCCGCTTCTTTCTTTGGCACCACCCCTAGCGGAGAGCAAACAAAATTCTTTACCGGGATGGTGTCATATGGGCCTGCTATTCTACCTAGCCGTAGCTCCTTGTCAATCTTATTGGCTGCCACCCGTGGGTTAGCTCGTACTGAAGCCTGATTCTTACAGACCGACTTACCAATATAATCTGGGGCGGGTATCCTAAAGCCACAGGTAAAGCCTTCCAACAGCATCTGGGCAGATGAAGGACATGGGTACTTATTCAGCCAAGGGGTCAAAACCGATATCTTAATAGGGGAACGTGAATGGATAGCTGGCGCACCCTCAATCCTGTTTCTTTCTCCCAGCATCTTTTCCTTTCTTGGAACATCTAGACTCAGGGTGTGATGTGTTGGCGCAGAAGGAACACGCGTGCCTGAATTTACACGTTCCAGGGGCCTGCTACATGTCCGCCTGTTGAAATCCCAGCACGCTCCCTTCTTCCCGTTCCCCCGCCACTCCTGTAAGTGGAGGGGAATTCTGCCGAAAGGGCTGAGCAGGCTGACTTCTTGCTCCCTCCTGCACTACCCCGCCAACATGGTCAATCCAAGATATCAAGTCCACTTGATCCCAGGCCAGTGCAGGATCAGAAGCTCTTGCTCTCCTAAAACTTTTATCATAATCCTTCCATCCATTACCCCCGTATTTATCGTGCGCCATAGTGATCCGATTCTGATAACATGCCATCGCTGCCTGCATATTGGGAGATTGCTCCGCCATCACGGCCATATACACTGAAAAACCCCTAATCCAATTAATGAGGGACTCTTCCAACCTATATTTCTGCAGTTCGTTAGCCCATTCCCGAGGAAGCATCCACTCCTTATTTTTCTTAGCTTCCTCCCGCTCAGCTTCATCAAGTAACAAAGAAAACATGTTCACATAACTCCCTTTCCATATTTTTTCTTTCGTTTCTGTTGTCACATGTCTGGCCAAGTTCTCCCTGGCAGTGCGGGCCTCACCCACCCCCAACAACGGCAGAGTCACTTGCTTACCTGGTGTCTTGCACCCCGCCGGCTCCTGGACCTTCTCCTTGGATGTATCGCCCACCGGGCAGGGCCCCGGTAGGTCCTTGTTGCCCCCGCTTGGGGTTGCGTTGCCCTTTGGAGCGGGGGGAACTGGTAACACCTGACCCTTACCCGGGCATCCCCGGCGTACCATTAAACTGGGTCATGATTTGCCTCGCCTTCTCCATTAAATCTTCCCCTTCTACCGTGGCTCCGCTGCCGGTGACCAGTTGGCCACCTTCCCCAACCAAGGGAGCAGAGCTGCTAGATTGGAAATTAAGTCCTGTGGTACCGAGCTGCCCCCGGAGGGGTCAACGGGGCCCCGGGCACCCCCTAGTGGGTCTACTGGGACCAATGCCGGCTGTGGTGCTGGGGCGTTAATTGGCAGTGGTGGAATGAGAGTGGGCACCGGCAGGGCTGGCGCAGGCACAGGTGGTATAGCGTCCGGGACGGGAGGGATGAGCGACGGCACAGGCATAGGAGAGGGTATCGGGCGTGGCCCTGGTCTCTCGTGCACCCCTCCCCGCCCTTCTTGGCTCTATTTCTCTTTGGGAGGGGTGGAAAAGCCTCCCTAGGTGCCACATGCTTGCGTCTAGGTCTCTCCCCTGGCGCCTCCTCCCCATCTACCCTCTCCTTTAATTCAGCTAAGGCCTGCCCCATCTCATCCATCTGCTTCATCCTATTCTCCATTGCCACCATTTTTTCCATCATGCCTTGCAAAAGGCTTTCCATACGTGACTGTGTGTCCCCCGCTTAGATTTATTTGCCATCTTAAATCTCCCACGATCACAATACGCCTGTTACCAATGGGCACCCCGAGTGGGTCAAATCCTGGCGCACTCCCCACACAGACTGGGCTGGGACGTGTCCCGAGCCCTTACCTGATAGCGTAGGAGGTACACGACCGGCCGTAAGCACCCAGGCAACCAGAGCCACTCCACACCAGCTATTCTAGTGGGTCAGGTGAGTTGACTCAAACCCGCGTGGCTCCCAGAAGCTCTGAAAATGCAGGCCTGTCCGTGCCCTCTTCCTCGATCCTGCTGCTGTTGTCCTCTGCATATGTCCGCTCTTGCCCGCTGTCCACTCGCCGTGAATCAGCCCACTGCTTGGACACAAAGAACAGATCACGTAATGCCAAACAACCGCTTTTTATTAGTAGTATTCACATTTACCATCCAACTAAGACAGAATCCCCCACCCCTAAGCTGTCCAGATCAGCTTAAGGTTTTAATACTGCAGGGGCGTGAGTGGAGAATAGAACCCTGCAAGGCTATCCTAACTCGTTTGCCAGCACTTTCCTCTTGCCACTGCACCCCGTGCTGAAAATCACCCCCAACCATATGGTAAACACCACCACTATTAGAGCGAAAATCGGCAGGGATAGAAAATCACCCCCAACCATATGGTAAACACCACCACTATTAGAATGAAAATCGGCACCTTCCGAGCCTGATATTGCTCTTAAACTCTTTCGGTAGTGCCCAGTAAACGGAGACAACCGGCGGACCGCAGTCCCGACTCCCTGCTCACCCACGCTCACCTTCCCTTCTTGCCGACTCACGGGGCCCTCACTACCCGTTACCGTACCTCTAGGCAGATCGCGACGGTCCGATGCGACCCGGCGCTGTCTTTCTGCTCCCTGCACCCGACCTCGACCTCAACGTGGCGCTGTCCTCCTGTCCGAGGAACCTCGACCTCGACGTGGCGCCGTCTTCCTGTTCCCCGCACTCGTGATCCGACGACGTGCACCTGGAAACAGAAAATAAAATTAAGGGCAGCCTCCTAGCGAGGCTGGTGCGTAGTCCGGCTGGGAAGCGGCGAAGAGATCCACCTCGCCGCTCCCGAGCCTTATCAGGGGTCTCCTGATGACGTCACAAGACGCGCGCCCGGAAGCGCGTTTCGCTTCCGGGGCACGCTCCTCCCCAATCATTCTGTAAGGCGGGCCCACCGCGCTCTCAGGGCGCGATGGGCCGCCCCTAGTGTGGGCAGCATCGGGGCCGGCTCGACCGCCATACCTTTGGCGTGGCCGAGTCCGGCCCCGCCTCTCTAAGATCCCAGTGCAAAGATCTTTCCTACTGCATCTAAAAGGGCAGGTTGTAGATCATTTCCGGGGTGTGTTTTACAGCCCTTTTTGTGAGGGGGGGGGGGGAACAACAATGCTCCCTTGTTAAGATTTTGGTGTGGCGCAAGTCTCAGAGCAATGTTCACACAAGGGCCCATCGGCCAGCATCCTTTTCATGCACCGCCACCGGAATTCCACCTGGACCCATTGCTGCTGAAAGGCTCGGCTTCTTTATGTAAACAATTATTTGACCCTCTGATGGGCAAGTGATATTTACACAAAATATGTTCCTGAGGGGGAAGGGACTTGTGCCTTTACTTTGCTTTTAGAGATGCGTCATATAGCCCATCCAGTCGCGGACAGGTACAGAATTTGCTGACGCTTTTATTTTTGACCCACAATGTTGGGCCGCTGTATGCCAGAAATACTGTACATTTTTCTCTTGAGCAGCTCGCTGTAGATGGCACCAATTCAGATCAAATTGATGGGTTTTTTTGTGCTACATAAATCCTCTTCCGTTTTTCCTTGAGGGCACTTATTTGTTTACTAGGCTCTGGAGACAATACAAGAAATAGCTTGTATGTTAATTTATTTAGCTCTTTTAAAAGTAACACATCTGTTCTGTCTCCCCATGTTGTTTTAGAGTGAAAGTGATCTTTTTCGCCTTCTTTCATATGCTGGACTAGGACATTCATAAGCAGTTCATAGGTACACAGTGCTTAATTTGAGCCAGTGGTTGCCGGTGCTCGGCACCAGCACTTAATTGTCAACACTGGAACTTGTGACAGACTGCCACAAGATGGTGCTGTCTGGCTAATTTAGAGATGACCACAACAACAGTTAATTATTATTTCAAAATACAATAAAAATGACTATTACCTGCAGCTGCAGCCATTCTTAAAGCTTTGTGGGCCTTGAACAGTCTGAACTGTCACACTTGTAGGAGTGTGATGGTTAGTAGTTGTGTTGTTACTATTATCGGCAGCATGGAAGGGGCAATGTGTGGTGCAGACTGCAGTGGCCTCCTGACGAGAGCCCTTGCACTTATTTATTTATAAATTATGCACTGTAGGAACCTATAGGATGGGCAGTTACTAGATTTTGGAATGGTATTTCAAAAGAAGACCTTTAATTGTTAAAGAAAGTTAGATTTCGTTGGCTCCAGTAAAGAGAAGCCTTTTTCACTTGTATGTCGACTATGGTGGTACCTGTTTCTAAGCACCAATCCGAGACTTTATCCAGAGGAAGGTCTATTTTTATTTGAGGGTCCATGGTCACCAAGATCTGCCTTTTGAACCTTCATTTCTTGTATAAGGTTAAAGCAGGGTAGGATACACTCGTATAATCGATTATCGCAGAGCCTTTGGGGCCATCTCTGGTTGCCTTTGCTGGAACCTCGGGTGGTAGTCTTCCATTCAGAACGACATCAGCCAATGGTTTCAGTTCCTACAAGAGATCTCCACACTTGTCAGCTCTACTGTGACTGGAGAATGATGGTTCCGGAAAGTTCCATCTTTCCTCTAATTCTGCAATCCCATAGGATTCCAGTGATTTATTTGAAAATTTAGCATTCAAGTCGCCTACAATTATTACCCAAGTGACTTTTTCCTAACCCAATATTTGACTTATAAACTCAAACACTTTAATTACATTTTCACCATTCTGATTGCCTTATGGTATGTAAACCTTAAAGAAAACGCATTGAGCACCTTTCATTCCCTTTCCCCCTTGGAAAGTCAATCCTTAAATACTGCAAGAAGGTATTATGATAAGCGATTGGATGGCTATTCCAATCTAATCAGGGCATTCGTAGAATATCGACTCCCCTTTAGCGTGGCCTCTCGGGGACTCTGAGTGTATGTATTGTAGACAGATGATGGGCAGATGGAGGGCTTCTCTTCCCTCAAATAATCTGTTTGTAAATGATCATGCCCGGCCAGAGTCCAGGAAGTCAAGGATAAGTTAGTGTTAAATATGGTGCTGTGGTTGGACACTGCCCTTGCTATCCAACGCCCCAGAAGCCCAGGGTCTTGAATGGTCTGATTTTAAGTGTTGGGGGTCCGGATTTGAATCATAGGTTTTTATTCATCTGCCAGACTTCGAAACTCCCACCCTAACCATATGGGCCAAATTCTGCAGGACGTAGACTCTCTCAGTGGGGTTCTTAGATTCCAAGCCAAGTATTTCTTTTTTTGTTGTATCTCAATTCTTTATCAATTTTCCAAAATTAGACAAATAATGTTCATCAGTCAAATGCCGTCATATAACACAAAATACTGAAAGTATATAAAAGCATAAGCAACACAGTAACAGGAAAGGAACAAAAGAAACATTTTTCAAGTACCATATTTACATACACAGGTGATCGATCGACTCATCAAAATGTAAATGTATGCGACGAAACAAAGGCGCTCATATGCGCACATATGTGGAACAGTTTCTAAAGGATAATGAACGCAGTCTCCATCGCACAAGACAAGTGTGTCTCGGTCGTCAGACGCATCTTTACTTACCTCCTCACCTACATTGTGTTCTGTTATTAGGAAGATAGAACCATTTTTCTAAAAAAAAGTCTACATTCTCTGTTATCATATCTGGAACTAACCTTGACCAGAAGTGTCTCTCTTATGGGAATAATCGTTTTTGTTCAACAAGATGAGTATGCAGTTCCTACCGGGGGGGGGGGAGGTGTTAATATGTTGGTCAGGTGTCAAATAATGTATAATGCGCGTAGGGAGGAAAAGGGGAATTCCTCCTTTTGGAATAAGTGCCCTCACACACCCAGCCAGCTGGGTGTCATGCTTCATCATAGGGCGTGCTCCTCGTCAGGTCGGCGCTGCAATACCTGACGGGCACCCTATGAGGGGCTCTTTGGCGGAGATCTTTTATTCCATGACGTATGTGTGCGCGAGTCTCCAGCAGTGCATGCGTCATGAGATGCCTCACCTACATGTGTCTGGAGAAGTGAGCACTAGTGTATGTACATGTGTCTTCAGCAGCCTCCTGTGCATGCGTGAGACGCCTCACCCACAGGTGTCTGGAGAGGTGTGACCAGCATATGTGCGTGAGTCTCCAGCAGTGCATGCGTCATGAGATGTCTCGCCTACATGTGTCTGGAGAAGTGAGCACTAGTGTATGTACATGTGTCTTCAGCAGCCTCCTGTGCATGTGTCATGAGAGGCCTCATGTTCATGTGTCTGTCTGGAGAGATGTGCTCTGTTATATGTACTTCTGTCTCCGGCAGCATCCTGTGCATGCGTGAGACGCCTCACCCACAGGTGTCTGGAGAGGTGTGACCAGCATATGTGCATGAGTCTCCAGCAGTGCATGCGTCATGTGATGCCTCACCTACATGTGTCTGGAGAAGTGAGCACTAGTGTATGTACATGTGTCTTCAGCAGCCTCCTGTGCATGCGTGAGACGCCTCACCCACAGGTGTCTGGAGAGGTGTGACCAGCATATGTGCGTGAGTCTCCAGCAGTGCATGCGTCATGAGATGTCTCGCCTACATGTGTCTGGAGAAGTGAGCACTAGTGTATGTACATGTGTCTTCAGCAGCCTCCTGTGCATGCATCATGAGACACCTTAACTACAATGTATCTGGAGGGATGTGCATAGCTGTATGTATGTGTGTCTCCAGTTATGTGGCTTTTCATGGCCTTATAAATATGTGCCCCTTTCACACAGAAAACTGTGTGAAAGGGGGGGCTCCATGGGTGTTGCTGGGGGCATTCCCTGCAACATCCATGGCTTTTTGAGACTGCCCCAGATTTACGAGAAATCGTAAGTCTGAGGCAGCGCCAAAAACTTACGCCTCCCGAGGGGAGGAGTAAGGGAGGCACAACGAGGAGAAATATCTTTATTTCTCCTCGTTTTTTCCTCTTTCTATGTATGCTGCATTCTGCAGCTCACATGAAAAGAGGAAAAAGCCTCTTGTGATTGTTTTTGTGCAGGAAGGTTTACCTTCCTGCACAAAAACAATCATCCTCGCAACGCAGGCACCCTTGCACCATGATGCAAAGGTGCATGCGTTGGTGCACAGCAGCCCATTGTGTGCCGGCGCAGGGGAAAAGGACAGGAATGTGCCGTATCTAATAGATACAGCGCATTCCTGCCCTTTTCTTTTGCTGTAGGGCAGCGCAGCAGCAAGGACTGCTGCGCTGCCCTACGTCAAAAATCCCATAAATGAGGCACTCAATTTCTCCTCTTTGAACCCCATGAACGATGCATGAACCAATCCTGTCCGAAAGCAGCACAAGATGATGCCACTTTCTCCCGCCGAGCCTCCGCCTGACCAAGTCATATCACCTTCAAAAAAGACCTCAAAGCTCTACTCTTTGAACGCCACCTGGCCTAACCCGCTCCTACGCTCACAAGCTCCCGCCAAGTACAGACCAACCTCATCCGCACGAATGATTGATGTCCATCTCGTGGTGCTGTAACATCCAGGGCACAAGTCCTAAAAAAGAAGTGGGGGGACTAACCAAGTTAGGCGGTATGCAAGTGACATCATGGCATATGACATCACAGTGCGTGACATCATGGTGCGTGGCCGCACACAGAATCACAGGAGTGGCATTACCAAACATGACCTCACAGGAAGTGACATCACAAGCAGTGACATCAGATCTGAAGACCATACACAGCAGGTGTATCATGATTAGATTTGAGCGCATTACAATATTTCACAAATGAGATTTTGCGTCAAGAGTTGTGCCAAAAAAGTGACACTACTGACGCGCAAAATCTGGGCCTCAACTTTTACATTTATGTTTTTAAAACTCTGCCAAAAAGAAATTGGCAACAAGGAGAAACGTGGCAGTAAATCTGTTCTGCTAAATTGGTGCAAAGTCTGCATTTTAAAATATCTTATGATGTTAAGGTACCTACTGCAGAGAACTTTGTGTGCCAACTAAATCTCAGGGAATAATAATAATGGTGAGATAACTCTGGAGGATAACATATTTACTGCAGAGATCTGTGCTTTGTCTTATAAAGTAGCCTAGAGGGTTAATATGGCTCCTGCAAAGCACTTTATGTAACACGCAGATAACCGATTTTAATTTTATGTAAACAGTTACGTGGGTTACAGTTTTATCACAGAGATTCCTTTGTTACTTACAGTTCATAAATTGTAATCCTTCTAACATAACAGTGAGCTACGAAGGACACGTGACTCCTACACCTTGTAAACCAAACTGTCTTATGGACAACCAAACCTGTACAATGATTGACACACATATGATTTATTGTCATTTTATAATATGTATGTGTGATGTAAAGCGCTCTGACACCCTGCATTGGGATGAGTAGCGCTATAAAAAGAAAATAAACAAAATAGTGGTATTTAAATTGTTATTTGTGTAAATACAGGGACAGACCAACACATCTGACATCCTTACAGTGAATGCATGTCTCCTATATATACAGGGACGGAACAAAGTCAAAAGCATTTCTCTCTTAACAACCTGTAAAGTGATAACAATGTGAGCCTTTGTTTCCCCTCCATTGCATCCAGGCGTGAGGCTCCCGATAGCTCCCATTCAGGATACTCCAACACAAGGAGGCCTGATGGCCCCTTAACTCTGGCTTTTGTTATGGGCCCAGATGGAATCTGATAAGCCCCCTCCTCGCCTGCAGTTGCTGCTCAGAACAAAAGCGGACAACGCACAGGCGCTGCTGAAAGTGTCCGGGTGTCAGAAGTTTACACTGGGACCAGTTCAGCATATTTCTGTAGGTACCTGGCAGGGTAGACGGGTCCCCCCTGTGAAAAGAGTGGGTAGACGCCGTCTACACGCGTGTACCCTCGACTCGTGCCCTGGTAGCACCTGCTTGTCACTGCTATGTCTTAAAATGAATACAGGTGAAGTGCTCTGCCTCACAGGGAGGCTAACCTGGTGTTTCATCCACCTTTAATATTACTTGTATATTTTCTATTTGTTATTGATATGTTCTGCTTTTTGTGAAGCGCTCCTTAAATTCCAATGGAAATGCAGCTAATTATATCACAAGAACTGACACTGCTGGGAAACAGTTGTCTTGCTTAGGTAATTCCATCACAGGAAGTGACGTCATGGCCTACACGGATTCCTGTAAAACAACAGGTGTCTCATTTAGGCAACGTCATCAAGTGATGTCATGGCGTGTGTCACTGATTCCTGTAAGGCTCTAAGCTGATGAACCTTGTGTGCGTTTGAGGAGGCGTAACAAAGGACACTGACAGCGGGTCCTCTAGCAGGCAGCGTGAATGTTAGGATGAATCCGCACCTATTGAGGGGTGCCAGAATGTGAGCAGTAAGTCATAAAGTCCTGTTCCAGTCCTGAAACAGAACCAGATACGTGCCTAGGATGGGGCGGTGCTGGCAGACACCACGCCCAGTCATTTCGTTGGCTCTCTGCTGAGATTATATACATGAATGCCAGTTCCTGGCAGTTGTGATTTATTTTATGTTGGCACCTGTGCCCTGGGAGTAGGACGGACACCACAAATCATTGCACATATACCCCCGTGGTGATGGGAAGTCCTGGAATGCACATTAAATACTCCAGTCCTCAGGCCCAGGGTGAGCACAGCCAAAACCCACGACTTGGTGTAGGGAGAAGATGTGTCCTAGCGGTTAGAGCTGACGGCTATGGAGACAGTCATATCCTCGGCGCTAGACCCAGCATCGTGTGATTCTGGGCGAATCACTTAATTTCCCTGTGCTTAAATGTTTGTAAAGTGTGTTCGTGTAATCCCCGCTTGATGTAAACAATTCACAGTCTCCCAGATCCCATGTTATGTGCCATGCTCCATTGCTTCACAGATAGGTTCACGCTAAATAAACTATACATAGATTACTATTAATTGAGTTTGTTTTGCGCATGGTTTCCACAAAAGGGGATTCCCAGCGAGCCCCACCCCCGCAAAAAAATAATAATAGGAGACTCTGGTGCAAGATGGAAAGTTAGAACAACCATGTCTTGAGATATTTGCAGAAAGTCAGCAGGTGATTGAAGGAATGTAAATTAGGTGGAAGATTGTTGGAAAGCTTGTGGCCGAGAATGCGGAAGGAACAGCCGCCTTGTCTTGGCAATTTGAACCGTGGTACCGTGGCCAGACTAAGAGCCTCATTTATGGGGATTTGGCATAGGGCAGCGAAGTAAGCCTCCTTTCTTTCTGCGCTGCTCTACCTCAAAGCGAAAGGGCAGGAATGCACCGTATTTATCCAGTACGGTGCATTCCTGTCCTTTCCCCCAGCGGTAGCGCCAATTTGCAGCCTAGCGCCAACGCAGGCACCCTTGTACCATGGTGCAAGGGTGCCTGTGTTGTGGGCAGGATTGTTTTTGTGCAGGAATCCTCGGAGGTGTTTTCCACCTTCTATGTATGCTGCAAAGAGGAAAAAACGAGAAGAAATAAAGACATTTCTCCTAGTTACGCCTGCCCTGGGAGGCGTAAGATTTTGACGTATTTCCAGGTTTACACATCCTTGTAAATCTGGGAACGGGTCCAAACCCGTAGGAACACCCACGCAACGCCCATGGAACGCCTCCCTTGCGCAGAGTAAGGTGACATAGCAATTTGTACTGCGTTGCCTTACTCAAGATAGCACAGTGCAGCGCTGCAAGCAAATTAGCAGCGCTGTGCTGCGTCATTTAAAAACTGCAGGGATACACCGTATTCACAAGAATACGGCGCACCCCTGTGTTTTCCCTTGTGCTGGCCCTAAAAAAAGCTGCCTAGCGCCAACACAGACACCAGTGCACCATGGTGCAAGGGTGCCTACATTGCAAGGATGATTGTTTATGTGCAGGAAGGGACATCTTAATCATTAAGAAAGAGAAACAACGAGGAGAAATGTAAGTATTTCTCCTCGTTGCTCCAATCTAACGCTTGCTTTTTCGTGGCGTAAGTTTTTGGCGCTGGTTCAGATGTACACACCCTTGTAAATCTGGGGCAGCGTCAAAAAGCAAAGGGTGTTGCGGTGGAACGCCCACAGCAACACCCACTGCACGCCCCTTTCATGCAGATTCCTACAGGGCAGGGCATTGCACCACCGGAGTGTCCTAAAAGTGATACTCCAGTGGCGCAATGCCCTTGTAAATATGCCCCTCGATGTGGAAATCTGGATCAATTGAAGCCCCTTTCTGGAATAGTTGGTGATACATGATATAGTATGCTGCCATAATCGAGGGATCACTGACAGAATATCGAGGAGCAGAATATCGAGATGCCAGAATATCGATGAAAAAATATAGAATGACAGAATATCGACTTCCTATCTACAAACAGGTAAGTACAAAAATATCGAATCCTAAATATCGTTGTCAATAATATAGTTTGCTAAAATATTGACTTTTTTAAATGTCTTAAAATATAAAATTAATTAAATAATCAATATAATTAAGTAAAACATACTTAAAAATAATTAAAAAACGTTAAAACTAATAAATAATAAATATAATGTAAAAAATAAATAAACATGCATTTTTATTTTTTATTATATATAGTAACTTAATAATATTAAAAATAATTAATATTTTTAATTATAAAATGTTAAAAACCTAATTTAAAATATAATTACATATATATAAATAAACCTATATTATAAATATAAAAATAAATTAAATATAATAAGTTAAAACATTAAAATAAATATTTTTAAAAATAATAATATTTTACACTACATTAAATATAACATTACTGGAAACGTTGCATAGCGTAGAGGATAAAAAACCTATTTCCACTCCAACAAGTGGTACAGTAGGGAAAGTGTTGGATAGCGGGAGGGTAAAAATTACTATTCCCACTCCACAGAGTGCAACAGTAGGGAAAGTGTTGGATAGCGGAGGAGTAGAAATTACTATTCCCACTCCAGGGAGTGCAACAGTAGGGAAAGTGTTGGATAGTGGGTGGGAATAATGTACTATTCCCACTCCACCAAGTGTAACAGTAGGGAAAGTGTTGGATAGCGGGTGGATAAAAATTACTATTCCCACTCCAGTGAGTGCAAAAGTAGGGAAAGTGTTGGATAGCGGGTGGGTAAAAATTACTATTCCCACTCCACCGAGTGCAATACTAGGGAAAGTGTTGGATAGCGGGAGGGTAAAAATTACTATTGCCACTCCAGTGAGTGCAACAGTAGGGAAAGTGTTGGATAGCAGGTGGGTAAAAACTACTATTTCCACTCCAGTGAGTGCAACAGTAGGGAAAGTGTTGGATAGCGGGAGGGTAAAAATTACTATTCCCACTCCATTGAGTGCAACAGTAGGGAAAGTGTTGGATAGCGGGTGGGTAAAAATTACTATTCCCACTCCAGTGAGTGCAACAGTAGGGAAAGTGTTAGATAGCGGGTGGGTAAAAATTACTATTCCCACTCCAGTGAGTGCAACAGTAGGGAAAGTGTTCGATAGCGGGAGGGTAAAAATTACTATTCCCACTCCAGTGAGTGCAACAGTAGGGAAAGTGTTGGATAGCGGGTGGGAATAATTTAATATTCCCACTCCACCAAGTGTAACAGTAGGGAAAGTGTTGGATAGCGGGTGGGAATAATTTAATATTCCCACTCCACCAAGTGTAACAGTAGGGAAAGTGTTGGATAGCGTAGGGGAATAATTTAGTATACCCACTCCTGCAATATAATTAACATTAATTAACAAGTAATTATTTTTCAAAATTAATTTACCTCCCACCATTTTCCACTATAAACGTCACCTACAATATTGTAAAATATTAATAAATTAACATAATTAATTAAAAATTAATTAATTAACTAATTACAATTAACAATAAAATTAATAACCATAAAATCTAAATTAATTCACAAAATTAACACTATAAAATAACTTTTAATAAATATAATATAAAAAATAATAAACATTACATTAAAACTAAAGTACTTCCTACCCTACTCCCCTATCAACCCTCACCCCACTCCTAAAAAAGTACACAAATAACATATTTACAAATTAATTATTAATAATTAATATCTAATTAATTACTAAAAAAAGTAACACAAGTAACATAATTACCAATTAATTATTAATTGTGATTAATCAATTTTTAATTAATTAATAATAAATTAATTAACTTAATTAACAATATAAATTATTAAATACTAAATTATTAATTAATAAAATAATTAATTGATTTCAATTAAATTACTTCCCACCCTATTCCCCTATAAACCCTTAACCCACTACAGAATTAAATTGCATAAAAAATAATTAACATATAATTAATTATTTCTAAATAATTCTAAAAATATATATTATAATTAAATTACTTCCCCCTATTCCCCTATAAACCCACAACCCGCTACAGAATTAAATTACGCAAAAATGAATTTAATTAAAATTCATTACTTTTAAAAAATTCAAACATACATTACAAAAATAATACAAACTTTTAACACATATACTAACACTTAAAACACTATAAAAAAATTCGATATTTTTAACAACTATATTATGACTGTCGATATTACTAACTTCGATATTATGAAAAACGATATTTCTTACCTGCATTTTGATATTCTGCACCACTATATTATTGTAAGTCGATATTATGTCCATTCTATATTTTGAACTCAATATTTTGCCATATCGATATTTAAAATTCGATATTGTGACTGATTACCATAATCAAGATGTGACAATATGAGAGCTTTTAATGATTGTCCTCTGGATGGAGGGGAAAAGTTCCACAGAATTTTCTTCAGTCTCCTGAGTATTCCTACAAATTTTTTAATTTAGTTTTTTTTTTTTTTTTTTGAGTTTTATATAGCGCGAACTAGACCCGAAGATATCAGGTATCAGAGCGCTTTACATTAGCACCAGTTTCGTTACAGAGGAACACATTCATTTTTAGGGCGGTCTTAGTGGCAGCTGCTGCCTTCGGATCGTTAATAGTCTTTTTAGTCCCTCCTTACATTGATGGAAGTCCTCACACACTATGCTGCCATCTGGTGTTCTTCAGTGCTTTCCAAGAGTGTTTGGACTGGATGTCTCCTAGAAGTGTCCAGTGTGTTGTCGCTTGCCTCACATCAGAGCACAAGGCTCTCCTTCACAAGGAGTCCATCCTAAGAGCGCACCCACCCTTGGTGGAGGTGACTAGTGTCCCCTCAATTGGGCCATGGGGAGCTGGGTGGGCGATGGCAGGTGGGTGTCTGGAACACCAGCCCCTTTACCCTCAGTAGAGGCACCAAATGACCATTTCGGTAATATATATTCAGTTATTCATAACTGGGACCCTTCACTTCAGTGCGAGCATATGTTGTGCGATTGTGCTTGCGTGTGGTATGCATGGGTATTGTGCCATTGCACAGCACAGTGATGTGCAGGTGGCAGTGATGCCCATACAGTAATGATATGTATACTGCAGTGATGGGCATACCACAGTGAGGTGTACATTGTGATGATGTCCATAGAGCAATGATGTGCATAGCTTAGTGATGTACATACCGCAATGATGTACATCCAGAAGTGTTGTGCATGCCAGAATGACGTGCAAACCACAGTGATGAGTATACTGCACTGGTGAGTATACTGCACTGATGAGTATACGGCACTGGTGAGTATACTGCACTGGTGAGTATACTGCACTGGTGAGTATACTGCACTGGTGTGCAAACCTTAATGGTGTCCAAGCCACATTGAAGGGAAAATCACAATGAGATGCATACCTTAATGACGTGCATACTGTAGCGCTGTGCATACCACAATGATGTGCCTACCACTATAATGGGCATACTGCACTGACGTGCATACCATAATGCTGCCTATACCACAATGACGTGAAAATCACAATGATTTTTGTATAGCAGTGTTGATCAAACAACAGTGATTGCCTACCACACTGATGTACAAACTACAGTGATGCTCATACAGGAATGATGTGCACGCTGCAGTGATGTGCATGCTTCAATGAAGTGCATACCTCAATGTTGTGCAAACCACAATGAAGTGCCTCCTGCAATGATGCGCATAACAGTGCAATGTGCATACAATACTCACATGCATACCACAGTGATGTGCTTCTACAATGTTGTGCACACTGAGAAGATGTGCATACTGCAGTGAAGTGCATATCACGATAATGAGCATACTTCAGTGATGTGCATACTGTAGTGATGCCCAGACCACAAAGGTGTGCATACCGCAACAATTTGCATACTGCACTGATGTGCACAGCGCACTGATTTGCAAACCACAATTATGTCAATACTGCAATGATGTGCACATTGCACCGATGTGCAAGCAACAATGATGTACACAATGACGAGCAGGTAAGCCATTGTGGATTGTAAGGACAGCACTTGCAGCTCGCATCAACGCTGGCACAAGCAGCAGCAAGGAAATCTTCGCCATCATGAAATATTTCACCATGCCTCCTGCCGCCTCCAGGAACATCACCCCTTCCCAAGACCTTTACAACATGCGCTCTGAAATCTTCTGTAACAAAACCACCTCTATATACAGCAACTTAGACACTCAACTGGACCCCTTCACTGTCACAACTCAACTTCCCATCAAGGATGAAGAGCAAATGCTGACCTTGTGGCCCACCTTCACCACCGTTGAAATTGCTACAGCCATGAAGACCATCCATTCGGGGCTCCATCTGACCCTTGCCCTCAACAGACCTTCACCAAAGAACTCCTACAGATCAGCAAATCACTGACACCCATCCTCAATTGCAAGAAAATGATTCAGCACCCATTAGTCATCATAAGAGACATAAGAACAATTTGAATAACATAGTGCACAGACTCCATCAAAGTTTTTCTTAGAAAAGGGTTTCTTTATTCACAATCTTCTTGTTCTTTCAAAACTTTTCTTCTCCAAATTTTGACATAGCCAACATGTTTCATCCATAAACAGAGACTTTTTCAGGGCTTGTCGGGGTAATTATGTTCATGTAGACACCAAATTTCAAAAGACTCAGGGGCCGATTCCGATCTCGGTCGGAGGCGCACCCAATACCATTCGGTCGGGAAAAAAGCCATGCGAAAGCCTGTTTCCCGACCGATCCGCACATCATTCCGAACGAGCAAGTACGATGCGCACAACAGCATAGAATCCGGCCGAGTCGTACTCACCCAATCCAGGTCCTGTTCTCCGACCGAGGCGAATCCGGAAACGCCGAATCGAGTCACACGGAAGGGAAAATGTAGCCCAGTCCGGTCGGACAAGTACCATGCGCTTTCCGTACGCGCCGAACCCGTCGCTACGTCCGGCACGTCAAAGCTTCCGGGAGAGGCGCACATAAGCTCCGATTCGCGCCACAACACGATCCACGGCTACGAGGCGAACACGCCAGCGACGAGGACGAGGCGAAGCACGTTCCGATCCTACCATTATTCTACATTTACTACCGGAACAGGCACGGACGCGTACGGCGCAGAAGGTAAGTCAGACACCAACCACAAAAACATACAACACGTACACGACACATCACACACACACAGAGGGATGCAGAATTTACTTACACCAGCAACAGCAGCACCATAGGGGCGGGATGCCCATCACCAATGCCACATATGCACACAGGGGCCTGGATGCGCACCACCACTACCACCCCTACCCAGGGGGGCTGGATGCCCACCACTACTACCACCCTTACCCAGGGGTGCCAGATGCCCACCACTACTACCACCCTTACCCAGGGGGCTGGATGCCCACCACTACTACCACCCTTACCCAGGGGTACCAGATGCCCACCACTACTACCACCCTTAGCCATGGGGGTGCCAGATGCCCACCACTACTACCACCCTTACCCAGGGGGGCTGGATGCCCACCACTACTACCACCCTTACCCAGGGGTGCCAGATGCCTACCACTACTACCACCCTTAGCCAGGGGGCTGGATGCCCACCACTACTACCACCCTTACCCAGGGGGGCTGGATGCCTACCACTAGTACCACCCTTAGCCAGGGGGCTGGATGCCCACCACTACTACCACCCTTACCCAGGGGGCTGGATGCCCACCACTACTACCACCCTTAGCCAGGGTGTGCCAGATGCCTACCACTACTACCACCCTTAGCCAGGGGGGGCTGGATGCCCACCACTACTACCACCCTTACCCAGGGGGGGCTGGATGCCCACCACTACTACCACCCTTACCCAGGGGGTGCCAGATGCCCACCACTACTACCACCTTTAGCCATGGGGGTGCCAGATGCCCACCACTACTACCACCCTTACCCAGGGGGGGCTGGATGCCCACCACTACTACCACCCTTAGCCAGGGGGTGCCAGATGCCTACCACTACTACCACCCTTACCCAGGGGGGGCTGGATGCCCACCACTACTACCACCCTTAGCCAGGGGGTGCCAGATGCCTACCACTACTACCACCCTTAGCCAGGGGGGGCTGGATGCCCACCACTACTACCACCCTTACCCAGGGGGCTGGATGCCCACCACTACTACCACCCTTACCCAGGGGGTGCCAGATGCCCACCACTACTACCACCCTTAGCCATGAGGGTGCCAGATGCCCACCACTACTACCACCCTTACCCAGGGGGGGCTGGATGCCCACCACTACTACCACCCTTACCCAGGGGGTGCCAGATGCCTACCACTACTACCACCCTTAGCCAGGGGGGGCTGGATGCCCACCACTACTACCACCCTTACCCAGGGGGGGCTGGATGCCTACCACTACTACCACCCTTAGCCAGGGGGGCTGGATGCCCACCACTACTACCACCCTTACCCAGGGGGGGCTGGATGCCCACCACTACTACCACCCTTAGCCAGGGGGTGCCAGATGCCTACCACTACTACCACCCTTAGCCAGGGGGGGCTGTATGCCCACCACTACTACCACCCTTACCCAGGGGGGGCTGGATGCCCACCACTACTACCACCCTTACCCAGGGGGGGCTGGATGCCCACCACTAACAACAACTCCACTCACAGGATTGCTAATACATGTCGCAACAAGCACACACCAACATAAAGAATGCAACATTAAGACATCCCCCAACACCATGACAAGCGTGTGTAGACTGTGTCAAATGCCTACGACACAGAACATGATCATCAACATACAATGTGACACCCTATCACATGTGCCACACATAAATGTGTGTGGCCCCCACAATGCAAGCACATCTTGACCATTGTGGCAATGGGGTCCAAACCCCCATCATCACAGTGCCCAAAATGTAAGTGTGGGGTCCTGAGCTGAAGCACATCTTGACCATTGTGGCAATGGGGTCCAAACCCCCATCATCACAGTGACCAAAATGTAAGTGTGGGGTCCTGAGCTGAAGCACATCTTGACCATTGTGGCAATGGGGTCCAAACCCCCATCATCACAGTGACTAAAATGTAAGTGTGAACAAAGTAGAAGCTGCAACTGGCAAACTGCATGGACAAATCCTGGCCACAGAACAACAAACACAACTGTGGCAAAGTAGTGCAGGTGTCCCATTGCAACATAGATTTGGGGAGGCAAACAGTGCAGTGCAAATAAGACATACCTCTGGCCAGCTGCATACAAACATCACCCATGGTGTCTGACACCGTCAACATACATCAATGATACAATGACAGAAGTGACCATCACAATGCAGACCCACATATTTGCACCAATGGACACACCAATGCAGATACCCTGTGTAGACTGCAGATGGCAGGTGAACAGATACCATACCATGGCAGCAATGGGACACATAAACAATGATCATTGTGCTGACTGATGACCTAGGAGTCCCAGGGACAGCAGGACAAACACACCAAACAACATACAGATAATGGCACACCATGAATATGCCAATGCAGTGGCGCTGATGCACAAACACAAACAGGCAGACACACACTGCACATCAAACACAACAGGTGAGGGGGGGGACCAGTGTCCCCAGGCAACCACACAACACATGAGGAGGCCTGAAGACCAAACACACAGATGTGCATACAGTGCCACACAAAGGTAACTCAGGGATCCAATTCCCCTATGTGGGCAATCAGGCATTGTCAGATGAGAGGGAGCACAAATCACACATGTCACACAAGCATGTAGGAACAGCAACCCACACAGTAAGACACTGAGGCACCACAGCACCACCCCCAGGGCCCACACAATGTGGTGACCCTGGGCTGCATTACAATACCACTGTGATGACAAAGCCAGATGTCGTTCACACTTTGTACCACAGTCATGTATCCTGAGCAAAGAATCACCAGCACACCCACACAAGCACAAATCAATCAGCATGGCCAGTAAGCCAAGGCCAACATGGAGGCAGGGGTCTTGCCGGGCAACAACTCTCATCTGCACACACTAAACAACACACACCTCGACCACCAACAATGTGCTGCAGTGAAGCTCACATGCACAGGTGACATTGCGCATGCACCCATGACAATCCCAGGGGGTGGGTGGGACGCAAGGTGCAGAAACACAGCACACATGGCCACTCAACAAGACTACCAAATGTCTGACACACTGCACACTACGCCGTACATGGACATGACGGCAACACCACACCAACCAATGTGATCCCAGCCACAGTCACACACCAATGAAGAAGCCAAGGTCACCCACAAAGAACACACATGGACAACTACCAACATTGCAGCCCTGACCCTGAGGAGTGCCAGCAGTCACACACACAACGTGTCACAAACAATGAAAGCCAACACAAACCGGAAATCACATTACAGGAGTAAACAACAAGTGCTAAGGGGAATCCTAACTGTGACCCATCAGCGCCTGCCCACAAACTCAGCCCTGACAGCAAACACACCTATGGGTGACACCCTGATGACCAGTAATGTGCCATGCACCCACATCACAGAGAACCCAGGAGTAGACTTTGGGGGAACATAGCTCAACTCAGCAAGCATCACAAACAGGAACATCACTAGGGATCCCAGCACGCATAGCAAAATGGAAGTGAACACACAGACATGCTCATACAACACACACCTTGGGCGCAGACAATGTCACAGGAGCACACACTGCCATGAGGGGACTCCACTCCTGTGTGAGGAAAGCTGTGCCATATGTCGCATCAGTAGGGCTCCATCATGTCAGCACAACACTTTGTCACACAGTAAACAATTAGCACCAAATCAAGGCTCCCATCACATCAGCCTGGTCATGGGAGTGTCAACGTAATCATCAGCACAGATCCAACACACATGTACAGCAAGTTGCACTGACAACACAGATGAGTCCTTCCCCATTGTTGCCCAAACCTGCATGTCCACTGGAGATGGCCACACGGTCAGGGAAGTAGACGAATTGAACAATGGCAAGCACTACAGATGTGCAGGGATGGAAGCCACAGATGTGACATTGCTAATGTAACTAGGAAATTCCATTGCCAAATATTGTAAACATGACACCCACAGATGCTGTTAAGGATGACATGGATACACCACAGGATAGGACACTGTCCCTCTGGACCACATGGGGCCCTGCCCAGTGACACTTCATTATCATGAACCAAAGATCATCATCCCTGCTGCAAGGGCATGGTCAGCATCATCAACATCATGTACATCAGAAGTAACAGCATTAGGGAACAGAAAGTTGCTTTATTCAGCATATGTGTGTCCAAAAACTCAGAGAACAGTAATGCTCCAACAAAGGCCAATGGCCAGTCCATCAAGTAAGTCAATACAGGGTGACAGTGGCAGATGTCACCCTATGCATGCCTGCACTTCACAAAACCAGGGACAATCCACTAGGAGGGGCAACCGGGGGGCAGGCCAGGCACCGCAGGGACAGGATCAGGGCTCACCAGGAGGAGGCAGGGAAGGGGTGGTGGGTGCTGGAGAGCCACTGACAACTGCAGTGGAGGTGTCTGACATGGTGTGTGCCGGCACAACTGGGGGGCATGGCTCAGATGTTGTGGGTGCCGGCACGACTGCAGTGGACCCTGCAGATGGAGTGGACAGGTCCGCCACTGCAGTGCCCAAGTCAGACAGGGTGGTAGTGGACTCCACTGCAGTGCCTACCTCCAGGGGAGGAGAATGGGGAACAGGCAAGGTGGGCTGGACAGAGGGGGAGGACACCCTCACCACATCAGTGGCACAGACAAGCGCAGCGGGGAGTGTGGTGACGGGAGAGCAAGTGGCAGGGGGAGAAGGCCTGATCCTCTTGGGGATGGTATATCTGTGGGTGGGGGAACCTGGGGCAGGGTGTGGTGGGGGCACCTGTGGAGTGGGGGCCTGAGGGATGGAGGAAGGAGACCTGGTGCCTGAGCTGCAGGGCGGCGGCGGGGTCTTGCTCTTACGACTCCGGGGGACTTGCGGGTGGGGGCCTCAGTCTGTCTGCACCTGGGGGAGGGTGTCCGGGGGCGAGGGGCACTCTGCTCCGTGTGGGTGGGCTTCCTCTTCCCCCTGGATGCTGGAGCAGCTGGATCATAGGGGATGAGGCCGAGGTCACAGAGGAAGAGCCGCTGTGACTTTGGGGTTGCAGGTGAGGCAAGGGAGGGTGCTTTGGAGGGAGAGGCAACTGAGGACTGCGCAGTGCTTGTGGATGCATGTGTGTGTTCCAGGGCCCCATCCCCTGTGAGTCTGGTTTCAGTCCCCTGACTGTGCGTGCGTGTGCGTTTTGTTTGTGGTGTGTGTGTCTGTGTGCTGGACGTGTGTGTGCTGGTGTGTGCCTGTGCCGGTGTGTGTGTGCTTGGGATGGGTAAGGTGCTGGGGAGTGTGGATGGAGCAGAGGCAGGAGGGGTGAGGGACTGTCTGAGGAGGGACACTGCTGCCGTCAGGGAGGAGTCCATGGACCTATTGCCCCTCTGTAGGTCAGACATGCCCGATGAGATGCCCTCCATGAACGACACCAGCTGAGTCAACAGAGCGGTGTGCGCATGGAGAACACTCAGCATGGCTGTCTGCCCTACATGGAGCTGGCGAAGGAGGTAAACAGACTCCTCACTCAGGGCAGCAGGGGACACAGGGGCAGGGGTGCGGTGCCTGGCCCGAAGGAGACACGCTCCCGAACATGGGAGCCTCCACGGACCTGGCGAATGGGAGCCGATGGGAGGGCGGTGGTGGTGCTGGTGGTGGCGGGGACAGCAACACTAGCTGGGGTGTGGTGGCTGCTGACACCCGCCTCCATAAGGGAGTCATCCTCCGAGCCGCTGTGGTCCTCAGCTGAGGTGGATGGTGCTGAGGACTCCTCGGTGTGGCTCCCCTCGCCCTCCGTGCCACTGGGTCCCTCCGACCACTCCTCGGCTGTTGACCCAGTCTGGCTCTCCGGCTCCTCCTGGTCCGTGGAGCTGTCCCCTTCCGTGGCCGTGGATGTATCTGCAATCAATGGGGAAACAGACAGACATCAGTCACCTGCACCAAACGCACACACCACTGTGAGCACAGCACATTACAGAGCAAGCCCTGGCATCATTAGTTGAACATTACTAAAAGTGCCCTAACTGAACAGGAGAAGCCAATTGTCAGTCTGATGCCAACCATGGCACTCACATCCCACATGGCCTTGCACCCATCTGTCTGGTGTCTGTTGGATAGCAACACCCCAGTGTGGACACATGCACCACCTACACAGTAGTTGGACAGTGCAGAGGACACGGTGTAGCATGTGGACATGCACACATCACAACTCTTGCCACTGAGTCAGTACAGGTTTCCGGATGAAAGGGATGCCCAGAGTCAAATAGGAAATGCATGTGATGCATACCAGCGACAGACACCATGATGCACCCATGTCCTGATAGCCATCGCCACAATGGTGTGCACGTAGCACATGTCACTCCCCTGCAGGATCACCAATAAGTGGACACATGTCATGGCAGAGGCATGACTGCTAAGTCATACATCACTGTCTCAGTGATGTATGACTTGGCAGCCAGACAACAACACTCTGCACTGTGTCACAATAGTAGGTCATGGGGAATGCAAGTCCTGGAGCTGCACAAGTGCACATGTACATCCCCCACACAACACATCATCTGAACCCTCATCTGTCCAGCTCATACCGATTGGACATATGGGAGACCTGTGACACTACCCTCTGAACCTGAGCCCCTCACAATCTGCTGTGAATGGGAAACAGCTGCCTGAACTTCACATTCGCATACCCCAGTCTGCACGGGCAGCTGATCAAACACCTATGTGACACACAAGTATCGTCTCCTATGGTCACATCTCCAGTGGCATGCTGAGCCCCAACTGAGAAACACCCCAGCAGTCCTGGCAACAAATCCACAGCACACTGACACAGAGGCAGACACCTGAGGGGTCAAATCACTGCGCACAACGTGTCAGCTGATACACGGAAGTGGGAGTACAGGTGTATTGGATGGGCTGGAGTAGGCATGACTGTCCTGCCCCACATGAATGAGGGATGAGCCCTGGACAGTGGATAGCTGGCTATGTAAGTGTGACACACGTAATCTGCACACTCCTGGGGCCCAAACATTGTTCCCACCCGCTGCATGGGTGTGTGCCAGATACCCCAGGCACATGTGGTGGCTCAGCTCAGCAAGTGGACCGCATATCAAAGCAACACGCAGATTACATGTCCGAACACAGGCATTGTGTGAACAATGGACCCACCCATGTTGCCCACAACAGAGTTAGGGAAACAGATGCTGTCCCCCACCTTGAGTGAGGCAAACTGCAAGGACACAGTCCCAAGTGACACAATTCCCTGACTGTAAGGGCCACACCTGGGTATCAGATGAGGAGTGGGCAGTGCACAATAGAGGGACATGGCTCCTGGACAACATGACTGCTGTACTGTGGCAGTTTAACCAGGCCAGAGGAGGGCACATAGCATGTAATACAGAGTTCACAGTGCAGTCTTTGACTCACCCCCTCCTTGCTGCTGTCTGGCCTTCAGCTGCCCATCCAGGTTTGGAAACACCACCGCCAGGATCTGGAGCATGTGGGGGTCAGGGTCCGTGTTCCGCCCCTCCTGCGAGGAGGCGACAGCTTCAGCTGGACCCGTGCAATCCTCCGGGTCCAGCCCCGAAGGTCCTGCCACCTCTTCTGGCAGTTGCAGATCCGGCGCTTGTAGACCCCCACGGACCGGACAGCCCGGACGATGTCCTTCCAGATCTCCTGCTTCCGATGGGCATTAACCTGTGAGGATGACAAAGTGAAAAGGCCATTACTACACATGCAACATATCCGTGCATGACACAGTTGTATATACATGTCTCAATCACAGGGGCACATGATGTACACAGGCAGTGCAACGTTGCCCATGGACAGTTTGCCAGAAGTAACTACATGGTATCATTGCATGGGAAGTAAAACCTTGTTCAAATGCACTGTCACTGCACCATACCTGTCCAGTGCATGTCACTACACACTATGGGGGTGACAACTACTCAGTGAGCCTGCTAGCCAGTGGTGTGCAGACTTTCAGCCTTGCTAGTCAGACAAAATGCACATTCAGAAAGGCAGTGCACAGAACACTCACCTGCTCCCCTTGTGTCCCATACAGCTTGCTGTACTGTGGAAATGAGGCTGTCCAGCAGGGCCTGGTTCTCCTCAAGGCTGAAGGCTGGGGCTCTCTCCACAGTACGTGCCATTGCAGGGTCCAGAGGGGGCAGAGACAGCAGCAGTGCAGTGGCAGATGTCGTCCTGGAGCATGTAGTGCAGGCAAGTGAGCTCTCAGGGAAACAGCCAGCAATATATATGTGCTGCAGAGGCAGATACTGTCCCATGTGTCCAAAGTGATAGGTCCAAGTCGTTTGCATCTTCTGAATCTGGCCAATCTATGGAATAGCAGCACCAATACACGCCCACAGCATCCTTCAAATCTTCAAAATCATGACATACATGATTTTGCAACATTGTTGTGGGTGACCAACTGAATTTCCAGCAACCGACTCGTTCGAATTTCAAAAACGCGTCCGTTGCCAGGCTAGGCCATTGACAATGGGTGCGCACCGATCGGTCCATTGCGGTTCAACGCGTACAGGGGTACAACGCGTACCCGCACACATTGAATGCAATGGGCCGGCCGGGGGCACCGATCGGTCCATTGCTGTTCAACGCGTACAGGGGTACAACGCGTACCCGCACACATTGAATGCAATGGGCCGGCCGGGGGCACCGATCGGTCCATTGCTGTTCAACGCGTACAGGTGTACAACGCGTACCCGCACACATTGATTGCAATGGGCCGGCCGGGTGCACCGATCGGTCCATTGCTGTTCAACGCATCCCTGTACAAGTGACTGGCATATGTCACCATGCCTGTCTCAGATGAACATATGCCAGCCACAAATAGCTCCCAGGGAGTGAGGGGCACACCTACAACACCACAGCCTGTCCAAACTGTATCATAAGGCATGTAAGGCTGCATTTCCTATTGTGTGTATGTTGGTGTACATGTTGTCCTGTGGGTGTCACCTGGGGGCAGCCACCCCCAGGATGTGCACATGTTCATGGGGACAGGATCCTGGGTGTTACGTGTACATGACCACAGTGATGTGCAACTGTTCATATCTGAGCATGTGCCATGCTCACATTTCACGGTGGTGTATGTGTATGTCATGTCAGATACCCCGTGAGTCCCATGTGGGACGGTATGTTTGAGCCTGGGTGACCCAGTGGCACAATAGTGATGGTCCTCCACAGTCTGTGTGCATGTAGTGTTCACAATGTGTCTGATTTCATGTGCACAATGGGAGACAGTCTCCACATCCACGTTGTTTGTGCATGGACTTTGATGTTGTGCGTGTGTGTGTCACAGACGTCCATGTCTGTCCTGCAGAGGCAAGTGGAACCACTACCTGTGGGGGTCATGGTTGTTTTGCTGTGGTGTATACATGATACTCCATGTAATGCCAGTGTCCATGTGGCAATACAGGTTCCCTGGGAATGTACCTGTCGTTGAGCTGTGATGCCTGGGGCACATCTGTCCTCACATGTCACTGTGGGGGGTGATTGTAACATGGCAGCAGGAGATGGGAACTGTGACACGGCCTCATGATATCCAATGTGCCAACCTGGGACTAATTGATGCCACTTGTTGAACCGTGATGACAGATGTTGCCCATGTATGTACCATACATCTCCTTACGGAACTGCACACTTCATGTAGTTGTGCCTCATAATGATGTATGATGTGATATTGAGTGTGTTCAATGCCGCATATGTGGGGTGACTGACAATCTTGCTTTCTTCTCCTCTGCACTGCAGGGCTCCTGCTGTCCATAGACCATTCCCAGACCTGGCAACGATGGTGGAACGGGACAGCATCCGACGGTACCGCTTCACCAGGCAGCTGATTGAGGATTTGGCAGTGCAGTTGGCCCCACATTTGCCGCCTGGCCGGCCGTATCCTACAGCGCTGACCCCCAAGGTGAAGGTGATGGCAGCCCTACACTTCTTTGCCACCGGTACCTTTCAACACACTGTGGCAACTGCTGGTGGGATGTCACAGACCATGTTCAGCCGTGTGCTCCGCGATGTTTTGGAGGCAATGTTGCTATACCTGAACCGGTACATCTATTTCCCTAGGCTGCAACGACTCACTGACGTGAAGAGTGACTTCTATGCCCTGGGGAGGATGCCGCATGTCATTGGCTCCATTGATGGGACACATGTGGCTTTGGTACCACCACAGGCACATGAACAGGCCTACCGTAACCGCAAACACTACCACTCGGTCAATGCACTTGTGGTGTGTCTTGCAGATATGAGCATCACACACGTGTGTGCCCGTTTCCCTGGTTCAGCACACGATGCCTTTGTGATGAGGAGTAGTCGCATCCCCAGGATGATGGCACAGATGCAGAACCAGCGTGCCTGGCTTGTCGGTGTGTACTGACTTTGTGCCATTGTGTGTGATCTGATCTGTAGTATTCCGCCCACTTTTCCAAGTCAGCTAATGTGCACTTGTCTGTCCGTAGGTGACTCGGGATACCCCAACATGCCATGGTTGCTGACACCCCTCAGGAACCCTGTGACACCAGCCCAGATGCGCTACAATGAGGCACATGGTCGGACCAGGAGAGTGATTGAGCGGACATTTGGTCTCCTGAAGAGCCGCTTCCGCTGCCTGGACAAGACAGGAGGGTCCCTCCCATATGCCCCAGCGAAGGTGTGCAAGATTATCATCGTCTGCTGCATGCTCCACAACCTGGCAGTGCGGAAGGAGTTGCCTCTCATCCAGGATGACAATGACCAACATCCGCCACCTGTGGAGGATCCTGGCCTGGACCACGATGCCAGTGATGATGATGATGGTGATGTCCGCACACAGCTCATCACCAACTTCTTCAGCTGAATGTGAGTATCCAGAGATGTCAGGTCAATGATGTGAGTATGCATGATATGTGTGGGTGGTGCTCTGGTGCTGTTAGAGTGTGTCCATGGGATACTTGACTGGATGTGTGTAGCGATGTGTGCTTACAGGTAGTCTGTACTCCCCAACAGTGTTGACATGCTAACTTGGTTCTGGGTGGGTATCTTGTAACATGTATTGTGCATGAGTTTTGCTGTTCTGTCCTGTTCTCCATTGCTTTTGGCTGTGTGTCATTTCTGTCCTTCACAAGGTACTTTCAGATTCGTTTGGTCAACTGTGTCCACCGACGACGTGATTGGTGGTAGCTGTTGTGTCCCTACAGGTGATGTGCGCCACACCCATGGACTTCCTTCCTTCTACAGTTGTTGACTGTGTGCCCGCTGCCAGGTGGGATTACCTTGCATCTGTAGTGGTTACGACATGTTGCAACTGTGTAATAAACCTGTGCTTCACTTTGTGATGTGCGTTGTCTGTGGTCACACATTTGACTGCCATTTGCTTACTGCACCTGTGGGCTACTTGACTACAACTGGGAATAGGTGTGGTGTCTGTGCATTGCACCGTCTTTCCTGGCAACATCAGTGTAGGCAATGAGTCAGATGGCCTAGGTGTGTATGTGTTGTGTAGCCCTGGTGGTGTGTCTCCCTCATATGTGTCACGTTGCCATTACTCACATGCCTGTGTTGTACTTGCTGTTGCAGTTTGCATACACAGTGTAATTTTGCAGTTCATCATCCCCATGACAGCACCCACGTTGGAATCACAACAGAGGCAAGTATGGTGTATTAGTGTGTTTATTGTGATGAATTTGTGTGAATAGTGCACAGGATGGTTAGTGCTGTACATTTATATTGCAATCAGAAGTTCCTAGATGAATTGGAAGTCCTGGTAGACAAAATCCTCAGTATCGGGCCACAGTTGTCTGAGACATTGGTCCAACTTGTACTCCCCATGTCATGTGTGGGAGTTGTGTTGCCGTCAACAGGGTGAACAGTTTGCGCACAAAGGTGATCATCCAGAACAGGTTCAGGCTTCCTGGGGTTGCACATGGCCATCGGCCTCTCACTTGCCCCTCCTCGGACGACCCCTCTTCTTTGGGGGGCCCCTCAAGTGCAGGCTGCTGCGGTGCAGGGGACTCTCCGCCAGAGTCATCCTCCCTCCCTGTGGCAGTTGCAGTTGTTCCGGCACCAGATGTTGTTGGCACACAGGGAGGTGTAGACTGGTTGCTGGTCATCTGGCTGAGGCATTGTAATATGTCCCTATGCACCGCCGTCATCTCTTGCAGTGTGTCCCACTTGGACTCCACGCGGGACATGTGTGAGTCCAAGTGGGCATGATGGGCAGCCTGCTGCTCTTTGATGTCCCTGAGGAGCCCCACTACCTGGCTGAGATCTCCGGTGCTGGACTGGTACGCATCGGCTATGCGTGCCAGTTGTGGGTCATCATGCACACCAGACACCTCTGCAAGCAGCGACCTCTGTCTCCCACCCCTCCCACCACCCCTGCCGACATGTGCAGTGCGTGCAGTGGCATGCACAGATGACCCTGGTCCCCCTTGGGGGTTGGTGGTGGTGGTGGTGTCCATGGCCCCACGTTGGTCCAGGGTCCCTGTGCTGGTGGTGCTCCTTGTTCTGTCCATGTCGGCAGGGATGGTATTTGTGGTGACAGTCGTTGGAGGGGTGGGTGCAGGGGGTGCAGCTGGTGGTCCTGCTGGTGCTGCAGCTGGTGGTCCTGCTGGTGCAGCATGATGACTTGCACCGGAAGTGCCAGGTTGGTCGTCTTCATCCGAGGAGGGCAGAGGCTGTTCGACACCAGTGAGCTCCGTATCCTCTTGAGCCTGGGACTCCTCAGCGTCTGCTGCTGTGTCCCCATCATGACCTGTTTTTGGGAGACACACACAATGTATGTTATGTTTCTGCAGGCATCAATGGTTGACACACCTGTCAGTTGTGACTGTGCCTCTGGGTGCGGGCCTGTACATTGCATTGTCCTAAGTTGTCACAGTCAGGGGTTGATATTGGTGTAGCACATTGTCCTGCATTATTTGGGCATTTCTATGTATTTGTTGGGGTGTGAACATGGTCTGCATTGGTTGTATTTGGTTGACAGCCGGCCCTCCTTCCCACCCAGCCAGTCAGTTATCCCACCATGGACTGTGCTTGCATTGCAGGGAGTGAAAGTTGTCTTTCAAGATGTCAGTCAGTGGTGTCCTGCTGTTGGTTGTTGCACAGTTGCCAGCGGGGCCTTGTGCTCCCCACAGCAGTTGCCAGTGTCAGCCATCTTGTCAGTTGTTTTCCACTCCCTGTGATGTGAGCATGGTTCAGGGTGGTGTTGATGGGACAGTTGTGGGGGTGAGCTATGTCTGTGACTATGACTCCCATCATGCTATTGCCTCCACCCCACTTCCCAACATTCCCATACTTACTTGCTTTTGTGGGGAGTTCACTGTGTGTGGGTGTGAGAGCAATGGCAAGATGGCTGACAGTGGTGTCCTGCTGTTGGTTGGTGTGCAGTTCCCAGCATGCCCTTGTGCTCCCCACAACACAGCACCAGTGTCAGACATCTTTGATGGGCCTTTCCACTCTCTGTGGGATGTGCATGCGTGAGTGTGAGCTTGCTGGGCCATGTGGGTGGGGGATGTTGAGCTGTGACTACGACTCCCATCATGCTATTGCCTCCACCCCCTTCTCAGCATGCCCATGCTTCCTTCCCTTTGACTCTGCTTCCCTGTGGGGTTGTGTGCCTGTGCTGACAAGATGGCTGACAGTGTCATCCTGGGGTTAGTTCTGCTACAGGTCCCATGTGTGTCCTTGTGCTTCACTCTGCATGACCCAGTGTTGTGGTTCTTTGTGGGATAGATTATTGGTGTGTGAGGCAATGCATTCTCCCAGGTGAGTTGTGTGGAGTTTGTGTTAAGGGGGGAGGTGTGAATAGCTGCTGGTGACTGTGGTCGGTGCTGTGAGTCCTCCTTCCCACCCAGCCAGTCAGTTATCCCACCATGGACTGTGCTTGCATTGCAGGGAGTGAAAGTTGTCTTTCAAGATGTCAGTCAGTTGTGTCCTGCTGTTGGTTGTTGCACAGTTGCCAGCAGGGCCTTGTGCTCCCCACAGCAGTAGCCAGTGTCAGCCATCTTGTGAGTCCTTTTCCACTCCCTGTGATGTGAGCATGGTTGAGAGTGGTGTTGATGGGCCAATTGTGAGGGTGAGCAATATCTGTGCCTACAACTCCCATCATGCTATTGCCTCCACCCCCCTTCCCAGCATGCCCATCCTTCCTTTCTTTTGACTCTGCTTCCCTGTGGGGTGGGCTGCCTGTGCTGACAGGATGGCTGGGAGTGTTGTCCTGGCAGTTGTTTGGCTAAAAGTCCCAAGAGTGTCCCTGTGCTTCACACAACATAACCCAGGGTGGTGGTTCTTTGTGGGATCTTGAGTTAGGATGTGAGGCATTGCATTCTCCCAGGTGGGTTATGTGGAGTTTGTGTTGAGGGGGTGTGTGAGGGGAGGTGCTTGTGACTATGGTCAGTGCTGTGAGTCCTCCTTCCCACCCAGCCAGATATCCCACCATGGAACGTGCTTCCATTGCAGGGAGTGCAAGTTGTCTCTCAGGATGTCAGTCAGTGGTGTCCTGCTGTTGGTTGTTGCACAGTTGCCAGCAGGGCCTTGTGCTCCCCACAGCAGTAGCCAGTGTCAGCCATCTTGTGAGTCCTTTTCCACTCCCTGTGATGTGCACATGGTTCATGGTGGTGTTGATGGGACAGTTGTGGGGGTGAGCAATATCTGTGACTACGACTCCCATGATGCTATTGGCTACACTGACTTGCCCAGCATACACAGAATTCCTTTCTTTCAGTGGTCTTCACTGTGTGTTGGTGTTGTAGTGGTGGCTACATGTCTGGATGTGTTTGTTAGTTATATTTGTGCCACTGCCTAGCTGTAGTTGTAGTTGTGTTTGTACATGTGATGACACGGTTAAATGTAACTTTGAGATGGCATGTGTTGTGTTTATCTGACTGACATACACATTTTGGGATGATTCTGTGCTGGTTGCTGTATAATTGCTAAGAGTGCATGGTTTGACTCTCCCCTTGACAGTGATGTGTGTGTGTATTGTGGCAGAATATTGTGTACATTTGTTGTGTACTCACCAGGCTCTGGGATGTTTTGTAGTCCATAGACGCTCACTGGCGGAAGGATGGCCCGCACCTTCTCCTCCCAGGGCCTGAGGTATACTGGCTTGGCAGGAGGGCCACTGCCGGTGTGTTGGCTCAGGAGGTAGTCCTTCTTCAGCAGCTCTCGTACCCTCCTGCGCACGTCGTACCACCTGTTCTGGATGTCAGTCTTTGTGCGCAGACATGGTGATTGTGCGTTCACCCTGTTGATGATCCTCTCCCACATCTTTGTTTTCTGGGAGATGGGTGTCTGTTGGACCAGTGCGCCAAACAGCTGTGGCTCTACCCTGAGGATCTCGTCTACCATGACTTCCAATTCACAATCTAGGAACTTGTGATTCTTCTTTGGGGGCATGGTGATGGGTGGTGATGGTGAGTGATGTGTGTGTTGGTCTGCAGGTGAAGGTGTGTGAGTGTGTGTTTTGCTGGGTGTATGTGAGGTAGCTATTTGTTGGTGTGCTGATGGTGTGTGGCTTGTGTGAGGGATGAGCTGTGGGTGTGAGGTTGCTGTCTGTTGTGTGCTGGCAGGTGAATAGCATTTGCAAAGGATCATGGTTGGGATTTGTGTCCTTTATATGGGTGGAGTTGTGGGTGTATCTTTGTTCTCTGTCCCACCCCCCAGTATTTATTGGCTTTGTAATTGCTTGTTTGGCCTTTTTTTGTGTATTTTCCCTTAGTACTTTCTGTGCATGTTGGAAACGTTCTTGTGACCGAGTCGGACCCTGCAGTTGTCTCGTACGGTCTTCTCCGTTTCGTTCACGCTGTGTTTGTGCTATTTTCTATGCTGCGTACGCGTCGGTCGCGGTGTTTTGTGTTACTTCGGCTCGCAGTTTTGTATGCGTGTCGGTCGTACGGCTTGTCCTCCGTACGACTCGGTCGTGGTTTTCACGCCTTGCATCGTACTTGGTTGTTTGGAGTTCGCGGTTACGTTTCGGTCGGATTTGTTCCGGGTGCGTGTCGGTCGGTTCGATTCGCGTGTTTTTCCGGCCGGATTGCTGTTTTCCGTGCGGCTCGGTCGTTCGGCTTGGGTTCCGTACGTGTCGGTCGGATTTTGCACGCTTTGCATCGTACTTGGCGCGTCGGGCGCCACAGGTACGTGTCGGTCGGAATTAATACCGGCTCCGAGTCGGTCGGTGCTTTTTCCGGCCCGAATCGGAATCGACCCCTCAGTGTCACGACGTGATGCCCAATAAATGTAGAGAAGTGCAATAGCTCCTCCCAGAGGCCATCAATAAATTGGCATTGCTGGGGGAAAAGCAGATGCCCATTGCAGTACCCCGTTTTTGTCTAAATAGTTCACCATTGAGCATGAAATAGCTATTTTCTAAACCTAAATTCATAATTTCTAAAACTGTCTCTCTATGTGAATAATAACATATTGCTCTTGCTTTAAAAAAATGTTTGCAAGCGAATACCCCAGTCTTGTGATTAATTTGTGTATATACTGTCATTACATCCATTGTCATTAAGCACAGGTCTACTCCACAATCAATATCTTGGATTTTAAACAGGAAATCTCCAGTGTCTTTAACATAGGATGCTATTGAACTACCCATTGTGCGAAGAAAGTGGTCCACGTATTGTGAAGTGTTCTCTAGGAAACTTTCCATTGCAGACACAATTGGCATTCCTGTTGGGTTGTGATTCTTCTTACTAACCCCTGGCAGCACGCAAAAGACAAGAATTTTTGGTGGATACATCTTTAGGAAATGATATTGCTCTCTTTCAGTTAATAGCCTCTCCATCCAGTTCATTAATTCATCTTGGTATTCTCTAATCTATTTTAGGTATTCTTCCATGGGTTTTTGTCTTGTAAAATAAGCCATTGGTTAGTTGTCTGTTCACCTTTTTTACATATATCTCCTTACATAAAATTACAACATTGCCTACTTTATGTGAATTCTTTATTACAATGCAGTTGTCTTCAATTACATTTTTGGGAGTTTCTTTTTTGGCTTTGTTCATATTGCTAATGTTGTTTAACAGTCTTTTTCTTTTTAGTTCTTTTAATTCAAGTGTCATTGGAGCTTGAAAAGTATCAATTGCATCATACGTTGTTTGAGGAGTGTATCCTGATTTTGATCCTAGTCCACTCTCTATGTTTATCTCAGTTTCTATTTCCAAGTCATTTAACCTGGAGACTGTATCTCCGTTGTCCCTTATTTTTATTTCGTTTAATTCCGCCAGTGTACGCAATGTTTCAATGTCACTGATCTTAATGTTCATCTTCATTACTTTTTCAGTCCTTGTTTTCTCATTGGTATTTCTTTTTGCTGGTATAATTGTTGTCACTTGAGTGTACGAGAAAAGATAAAAAAGTCTATCCCGGGTTGTACATAATCCATGTTTTAGTCTGAACAGAAGGTTAATCCCAATTCTAGTACTGCTAGGTCTGTTTCACTCAAATTTCTCTTTGAAAGGTTCACCACAGTGTTCACTTTTGGATTCATTTCTTGTCTCTTTGGCTCCTTGTTTCCATTCCCATGGAAGCCTTTCTTCCTGATGTTTTTATGCTTCTTCTTGTCATATGTTTCCTCTTGATGTTCCTCCTCCAGCTCTTGATTGACTTCTTTTCGGTTGTCCCTTCATTTGATTTCGCTTCCTTAGACAAAACTTGTTTGATATAGAACCAGATGGTGTTTCAGTGCCCTCGGATAAATCACTGTCTCCCAGCTTGCATCTGGCATGATTGCTTCTTGTGTTCTTCTGTTTTTTCTACTTGATGCTTTTTGTGTGGTACATTATATTTTTTTATGGAAGGTTAAAATTAGGCCTGTGCGGAATTTCAATTAAGCTCGAGTAATCAAAGTAATTTTAGTATTTCGTGTTACTCTTTGACACGGAATTACTGATAATTAACGAGGTTACACCCACTCGCATATATAAGAGTAATTGGGGGGGGAATATTTTTAATGCGAGAGCAGGTTTAGCACGCGCGAGCGGTTACTTGCGCTGCTGTTTATGTTCTGTTGCATTTAGCGTTAATTTCTTAGCGCAAAATGTATCCTCACATCTACTTTGGACGCAAGAATACACTTTGCACTAAGAAACTAGAGCTAATTGTTGGGTGTAAATTGTGGGAAAATCCTACCCCAACTGCACATTTAGTGAGCGCTAGCGGCTGCTCGCTATTCATGTTCTGTTGCATTTAGCACTATTTCTTATCGCAAAATGCATCCTCGTGTCCATTTTGGACGTGAGTGGGCATTTAGCACTAAGAAAATAGCACTAAATGCAGAATTACTCTTCTCACATAATTCTATTTAATCTCACTGAATTTTTGGGTAATTCCATGTGATTACGCTACACAGAATTACGTAAATTATGCCTACCACTAGTTTAAATTCTGCCTGTTTCATAGTTGTTTAGGTCTCTTCTAAGTTTTGCCTGTTTACTCAATTTTATATTCTTCTCAAAGGATTCAAGTCTTGTATTCATTTCCTCTCTCAGTCATCTAGTATTATCATATTACCATTTTGTTAAATTTCTTCCTCAGTTTCCTTTAGAGGTTTTTCTCAATTTTTTCAGCTTTACTTTATTGACAGATCTAGTATCCTTCTTCAGCAATCAGCATTGTTTTCTGCCCACTCCTGCAGCATCAGTGGGTCTGACTTTCATATGATGATATTAGAAATAGGCCTAAACCCCTTGGGGCTCTTTCATTATTAACAGATGTTGGGAAGGAAGTGGCCTCCCACCATTTATTGAATTCTAGTTTTAATTGTTTTTACTAATCTCCAAAAAAGACCACAAAATGTGCAGGACTTTGGAGACCTGCACATCATCAGTCAAATAATATGGCACAGCCCATTGGGCAAGACTGTACATTGTGTTCAAATTTGAAAGATTCTCGCTGGAGATATAATAATGATAGTCCATAAACAAACAAACAAACCACGGATTAGAATATATATTTAAAATTTACAATTTAAATTGTACACATTTTTTTGCATTTTAATGTATGGAGATACAAATGCTATAATTTTTTTATTTTTATTATTTAATCTCTTTATTGCATTTAAACAAGAACAAAGGAGCATCAGATGCGAGCGATACAACAGGATGTCGACACATTACAATTATCATGGCCTTACAATGACAGTTGATTAGATAAAATGACTGCAGGTACAAAGTGCAACAGGGCTACACACCAAGCTTTTATCAACAACGTAAATGAAATTTAGAGAATATACACGCAGGTTGGAATCAATCAGAGGGGTCTTGGGTATACATACTGCAGGTGGCCGATCAACTAGAACTCATTCCCCTACTTGCCCTCACAGCGTTGAACCAAGGGCAACTCACACTCTCCAATTTATAGCATAGTAGAGGCTGAATCAAGACAAAAGAATTAAAGCTATACACCACTCGTTGTGCCCCCGGCCTCAGTATTTTTATTGGCCCTATACGTATTGTACAGTGTCCAGAAATTCTTGGGTCTATTGCGGGGAGGAGGGAGATCGCTGAAATGTTCCGTTTGAGTAGAGCAATATATCATGTCAGAAGCCCAGTGGGATAGCATAGGTAGAGGGCCCCTTAACCAGCATATGGCCACCCGCCGCTTTGCCATGAGCAGTCCCATGTCAACTAGTCTACGCAGCCGCTTAGGCAACGGTTTTGAGAAGCCCATAAGCGCTAGCGCCGGGTCCGGCTGAAGCTCCTGCCCAGTTATAGCTGTCAATTCCAAGAACACCTGTCTCCAAAACTCAGCCACCCCCGGGCAGAGCCATGCTAGATGAGCAAAATCAGCTACCTGCTCACTACATCGTGCACAACGCGAGCTCTCACGGAGCCCGTATCTACTAGTCTTTCGGGAGTATAATAGACCCTATTTAGGAACTTAAAATGAATTAGACTGTGTCTACCATTAAGGGAAACTTGTTTTATGTTTTGGCAGCAATATAACCACATGTCATCGTCTATTTCCGTAGACAGGTCGAGTTGCCAAGCTAAACGGGCTTTAGTGTAGTGGTTTGCTCTATATGACATAGCGTGTTTGTAAATCTTAGAGACCATTCCCGTCGTGGCTTGCGTCTTTATGATCAGGGAGAGAGCGGTCACCTCCGGCGGCTCAGTCAGGTCAGTGCCTAGCAGTCGCAATAATGCGTGTCTTATCCTATGATATTGAAATTTAGTGAGGAGGGAGGGCGCATCTAACCCTTCAGCAATGGAGTCCCAGTCTTTCATTATTCCACCCATAAACAAGTCGCCTATAGTATGGACCCCAATGGAATTAAGCGCGCGGACTACACCACCATCTCTACATGGCAACAACCAGTGGCACCAATCAAGAGGCGCCAAAGGTGAATACAGTAGGGCCCCAGCCTGCAACTTCAGAAGATGGTGCCAGGCGTGATTAGTTGCGTTAATCAAATCTAGAATGCCAGTCCTGTGATCTGTGGGTGCGAAGAGTAACATGGGGAGCGGGCTCGGGGCAGCAACCTCCCGCTCAATGCGCAGGTGAGGGATATCAGGTGAGCCGTGTATCCAGAGTTGAGCATGGACACATTGCGCAGCTCTGTAATAAAGGTCAAAGTCCGGCACCCCCAATCCACCCATGTGGTAAGGTAGGGTAAGAATTTGCCATTTGACTCTCGGCTGTTTGCCCGCCCAAGCTAATTTGACCATCAGTGTCGTAAGCGTTTTAAAGAATATGCCAGGGAGGACCATCGGAATGTTCGTAAAAAGGAACAGGAATCGAGGGAGAATTACCATTTTCATTATTGAAATCCTACCTAACAGCGTCAACGGTAATCGAATCCAACGCTCTATATCGTCTTCCAGCTTGCTCACTAATACTCCATAATTATCTCTAAAAACCACCTCCGAGTCGGAGTGCACTTGTATTCCAAGATACCTCACTGAGTCCGACGTCCATTGGAGTGGATAGTCCAGGTCAAATTGTAACGTAGACGGCGTGAGGGGGAACACGAGGGACTTAGACCAATTAACCTGAAGACCCGAGACTCCCCCAAAAAGCACCACCTCACGTAATACAGAGGAGAGATGGCGTTCGGGCTCACGCACATAGAGTAGCGTGTCGTCTGCATAGGCCGAAACTATGAGATTATATCCTGGGATGCAAATGCCCTTATGCCCATGGTATTCCCGCAACGCGCAAGCTAAGGGCTCCACGACAAGTGCGTAGAGAATCGGCAAGAGCGGACAGCCCTGTCTCGTGCCCCGCGAAATAAATATTGGTTCCGTTACCAAGTCTCCAATTTTAATACGTGCTGAAGGTGAGCTATAGAGCACTCCTAGCAACTGCAAAAAGACCGGACCTAAGCCCATACGTGTCAGCACCTGCCGCATGAAGGGCCACTCACCAGAGTCGAATGCCTTCTCCATATCGAGAAATACCGTGACTGCGCGCGACTCCAGTATAGTGTGTTGCAACGCCCCAAAAACTGTACGTAAATTGTAGGTGATATTACGACCCGGGACAAACCCCGCCTGCTCCGGCGCGACTAAGATGGGTGCCAGGGGCACCAGACGGTTGGCTAAAATCTTTGCAAAGATCTTGGTGTCGACGTTGAGGAGGGAAAGGGGACGATATGACGAACATTCCTCAGGGGGTTTACCCGGTTTCAAAATGGCCACAATTACCGCCTCTCTCATTGAGGGCGGCATTGAGCCAGAAACGCACATATCCTCGAATAATGCAGTCAGGTGTGGCAGTAAGAGGTCCAGAAATGCCTTGTAGAATGCTACCGTTAGACCATCTATTCCGGGAGCACTACCGGCTCTCATAGTAGATAACGCAAGGAGTATTTCCTCCCTCTCTATCGGCCGCATTAAAAACTCACGATGTGTGTCAGTCAGCCATGGCAGCTTAATATGAGACAAGTAGTCCAATATTTCAGCTTCGGAGCCCGAGCCACGCGAGGAGTACAATGTCGAGTAAAATTGTCTAAACCTCTCTGCAATGGCCAGGTCATCTGTTAGTGCCACTCCCTCCGCAGAGTTCAGAACGGCGACCCCAGAGCGATCACGACGGTTCCGCAATAACTGTGCAAGTACCCTGCCTGGTCTTTTGCCCTCACCATAAATACGTGCCGTGGCATATTTGCCAAGGTGCTTAATTTCAGCATCAGCTGTTTCCTGAAACTCTTCCAATTGAGTCTTGAATTCTGTCAACACCCCATCATCAGCACCGAGTTGCAGCCGTGCTTCTAGCGCAGACAGCGCAGCCTCCAAATCAGTTAACCTTTTACGCAGCGCCTTGAGAACTCCTGAGTGCTTAGACATCATGACCCCTCGAATGTAGACTTTAAACGCCTCCCACACTACCTGGAAGCTCTCTACCGAGCCAACATTTTTGTCAAAATATGTCTCAATTGCGTCAGCTAGCTCTGCCCTGAATACCTCGTCCAGAAGTGAGTAGGGTGGAAACCGCCATGTGTAAGGAGGAATTCTCCTAGAGGGGGTAGCAAAGACAACTAGAATTGGGGAGTGGTCCGAAAACGTGCGGGCAAGCACCTCACAGGTTCGCACCTGATTATACAGCTGTCTGGAGGCTAGCCAGTAGTCAATACGTGTGTGTAAGTCATGGAATGTCGAATAGTGTGTGAATCCCCCTTTATCAGGAAAACGCTGTCTCCATACATCACGTAAGTCTGCACGTACCATAGATGCAGCGAGAGTACGAGCCGAAGCAGTGACTCGTCGCGCCGGTCCCCCTGAGCGGTCACAATCTGGGTTCATAACTAAATTGAAATCCCCACCCCATAGCTGCTGCTTATCCCCAAGATCCTGTACTCGACTGAACAAGTTTGTATAGAAGCTTGGGTTATCATAATTAGGCCCATACACATTAATTACTAATAGATCCAACCCCCTTCCCCTACAGCTAGATACCACAAATCTGCCATCAACGTCAGTATGTAGGGGCTGCAGTGTGAAGGATGACTTAGGACGCACCCACGTAAGTACTCCCCTGGAGTGCGTAGTGAAGCCAGCGGCATGTGTATTCCCTTGCAAACCTCTGCTACGGAGTAGCGAGCTGGAAAGAGGTAGGTGGGTTTCCTGCAAAGCTGCAAGATCAATCTCATGTCTGTTCAGGTATGCCAAAACTTTCCGTAGTTTCCTGTGGTCGTTAAGACCACGAACATTCCATATGAGTGCACGAAGAGTGCCCTGCGTATCAACCCTGCGAGGAGTGTGATCAGCTGCGATAGACCCCGTCGCATCAATACTACAAGTGTCAGCCATAAATTGCCGGCATGTGCATCGTTCCTGTGTAATGTGTGTAGTGTCTACGAGCAGTGTTGCGCTTCTTCAGGCACCTTTCAACCCTACCCCCACCCACGCTAGGCCAACCCCAACCAAGCCTAGACGATTAACTGACCAACAGACCTCCTGCGTAGCATAATAGGATAACAACCAATATAGCAATGTCAATAGCATACAGGAAGGAACCATCCCTCCCACCCTCCCAAAACAATACCCCCATAGTGTAGAACACACGTGGGTAGAGGTGGCACGCTTCCGAAACATAAACTGAAAGAAACTACAACTGGTTTCCGCCCCTCATACCGCCCATAAATTGAGAACTCCTGAGGCAAAAATTATACAATAGAACCCCCCCCCTCTCGAGAACATATTAGAAGACTCATCATGGCCCAAGAGGAGCATAATCTGGCGCACTAACTCTCTCGCATCACACCACAGCTCCCATCATCCTGTACAATAACAGTATCATGTATAAAAAGTATGCACAAACAGCACTTCAGTAAACCCGTCTCAAATACCTTGTACTCTCCCACCCCCAACCCCAGCAACAATCATCTTATCTGCCTGGATCAGAGACGCCCCATCAGTCCTGTTCTTCCAGATCTCCTCCCGCCGCCTCATCCAGCAGAGACCGAGGCGGGCTGCGTCGATTGTCCCTCGCCCAGTCTTTCATGGCCCTCTGGAGGGCCTTCGGGTCTGTAAAAATATGTGACTGTCCCTGGCGATTAATCCGAAGTCTGGCGGGGTAGAGCATTGCGTAGTCAATACTGTGTTCTCTTAGCTGCTTCTTCAACGGGGCAAATTGTCGACGCGCTTCTTGGACCTTGAAAGTGAAGTCTGGGTATAACGATATAGTAGAGCCCTCAAATTGAAGTGGCTGTTTGTCCCTGGCCGCTCGAAGAGCAGAGTCTCTGTCGCTGTAGTTGAGGAGCTTCGCGATGATGGGTCTCGGGGGTGCCCCAGACACCGGACGCGGACCCAACGAGCGGTGTGCCCGCTCGACAACCAACATGGACGAAAAGTTCTCCTGCCCAAGGAGTGAAACTAATAACTTTTCTATGAACTGTTCCATGTTTCCAGTTGGGGTGGACTCCGGAAGGCCCGTGATCCTAAGGTTGCTCCGCCTCGAGCGCGCCTCCAAGTCCTCCATCTTGTCCTGTAGGACCTGGAGAACTTTCCCCAGCTGCTTGTGACCCACATCAAGAGTTACTTGCGCTTCTTCGACCTCTGTGGTACGGCGTTCTACCATGTCCAATCGCTGTGCATGCTTGTCCAGCCGTTCGGACATTCTGTCCATGCGATAGGAGAGAGAGTCAATCTTAGAGCCCAGCACTGAGAGGCTACCCTGCAGGCCTTCTCTATCGCCGTCAGCATAGTGCAGATGTCTCCCGCCGGCTCCACCTGGGGCAAATCCTGCGCGTTTTCATCTTCCTCTACAACCGCCTCGCGACCCTTGGTTCTCTTCTGGTCGAAAGTGATCTTCGGCTACGTTCTATCGACTTTACCCATGGTTGGTGTCCCTCTACACTCCGGAATAAGGTCAGGGCACCGTGACACAATCCGGGGCGATGTGGCAGAGCAGCTCCTCGCCAGCAGCGACCTACTTGAAGAGGAGGAGACACGCCGTCTGCGATCTGAGCCGATCGTATGCCAGAAGGGGGATAGAGGCAAGCGGGACAGTAGCCGTGGGCCGCAGTCCACCAACGGAGCAGCCCCTACCCGGACCCGCTCCCAGCACGTCCCAGGAGGGAGATATCAGGCGACCCACCACGTAGCGGCAGCAGGGGGGACCACGGACTCCTCCTCACCCTGCAGACCAGCCCAATAATCCAGCAGGTGCAGCCTCACGCACTCAGCACCATCATCAGGCGGCAGCGAGGGCGAAGCAAGGTGCTGGCAGGTAAAATGGCGGACGCGCACCTCCCTCAGCTTGGGCCCAGGATCGCACCCAGCCAGCAATCCGACCTCGGGAACATCGCGGATCAATATGGCCGTCGCAGGCACAATCCCTCCGGGGCTCGCAGCAGCCCTCAGGCTACAGCAGGACTCACAAGCCAACTCCCTCGCTGGCCCAGCAGTAATGACGGTGTGGAGAAGGGCGCGAGCCGGCAGGCACCTCCGAAGCAGCGTGCTCAAAAATACCTCACCGGTGATCAGCAGGGGTATTCAGCAGTAGGCAGGACATCAAGGGCGAGGGTCCAAACCTCGTCGGGCGGGGGGAGAGACGTAACTCCGCGCCAGCCGCTGGGCGCCGAACAGTCGCAACAACGTGAGCAGGAGAGCGGCCTCGGCGGTCACCACAGCCTGGGGATTCAGGCCCAGTCTCCGGCTCCGCAGCAGGCCAGATCGCGCTCCGCCGTCCAGCGTCGTACGGGAACCGGAGCAGCAGCAATCAACTCCCCACCGGCTCCAGTCACCGAATCCGGCACTGTAGGGCCTGCTTAACGCCTCAGGAAGCTAATAATGGACGGATAGTGTGGCGGTGTATGGGAGCTGCGCGCTCAAGCGGCCATCTTGGTCGCGAGCAAGCTCCGCCCCCCCCCAAATGCTATCATTAAATGATTATCTGAATATAATTGACCTATTATGGTGTGATTTATATTGTATGTTGAAAGGCAAAGACAAATTTAACACAGCCTTCACTGTGAGCAAGGCCTTGCGAGGCCAAAACATGTCGTGATCACTGTTCTCAATGCAGATAAAGTGAGGAAACTGATGAAAATAATTTTCACACTTGAAATTCAACAGCTGTGGGGTGTGTGATGTCTTTCTTACGGATTGCATGTTAAAAATATAAGTATAATATAAAATAAATATTATTTTATGATAATATTTTTTAATAAACATTTTTAAAATATAAAAAAAGTAAATTTAATTTATAAAAACACTTTCATTTAAATTAATTCTAAACATAAATTTTTGCAATTGTTAATGCATAATAAATAAATATAAATATCCCACTTTAGGTGGGATTATTATCTTCAACTTAAAAAATAATGTTAATTTAATTTAATATATTTTAAATGATTAAATATTTCAAATTTATGGTAATAGCACTAAAAAAATCGTTCTGCATATAACGTAAATATATAACATTCATTTACATTAATTTTTAAGATAACAATATTTAACAATTTCTTTTTCTAATTGAATAAATATTTTACATTTTCTTTATTCTTTATCGTAGGGAGATCCCCACTCCAGTCTCAGAGATGCCCCTACGGTAAAGTATAAAGAAAATGTAAAAAGTTTAATTAAATGCATTCTTAATTTTAAAAATAATGAAATAATTAATCAGTAATTCTATATTTTTTTTACCATTTAAAAATATTTCTAGCGTATAAAAGTTGAAATTGTTTAATTAATTTAACATGAATTCCTATGGGATATTATTTTACTTCTCTGAACCAAATGTTATCAAGGGGAGTGTGTTGCATTACCAGTGGCTGGCAACGTGTGGTGCTTGGCCTACTCTAAGGCTGAGCTTGAATACATTTACAGCTGTTTTGACACTTTAGGGCTGTAGTAGTTTAGAAGTGTAGTTTGTGAATAGCAGCGGCCTTACTATTTTGTGTGTGTGTGTGTGCATGCGTGTGTTCGTGTGTGTGTGTTAACATGTCCTTCCCCAAACCCCTCCTTAAATCCCCCCCATTTAGTAGTAAGTATTCCCCATTTTTCAGCCACCCCTTTGTCCCTCCCACGTTTGCTAATAAAACATACATATACATGTGCAGAAATCTCCAGAAATAAAAGATAGTAGAGGCGGAGGTATCCACCCGTAGGCTGGTGAAGAGCAAGTTGTAGTATGTGAGTGCTACTACTATAAAGCTACTTCACATATTACAATATGGATTTTGTGAATGATCCCAAATTCTTTTACAGGTTGTGTATAATTAAGGCTCCCGGTTTTCCGTTTTTACGGATTTTTACAGATAAATACAGACAGAAAACAATGTGTTTTCTGTCTGCATTTATTTTTAAAAGTGGATAAATACAGAAAATTGGACTTCTTTTAAAGTAGGCTCTAAAGCGCCATACTAGTGATGAGAACAAACAAGACTCAAACGCACTTGGCATCCTTCCAACTGGGACGCCTTCGGTATTTGTCAGCACACTGTTCTTCCACATGCCATCCTTTAGAGCTGGCCAGGAAATTCAGAGTAAGACCAGAAATTGTTGACTGCACTACCACACCCGATATTCATGTTACCTCAAATTAGAGGCTTTCAATTGCTCCTGCTTTTTTTCATTCTTAAAGCTGCAGATTAGCACCGCTGGCACTAATGGACATGCTGTCCCTGTGCTATGAGGTAGTGTTGAAATATTGATCAATTGCTAATACCAATTGTCTTTAAATCGCTAAAGTTGTGGTACATATGTTTCTACCTGTAAATAAAACTTTTGGGTGGTGTTTTGCTTCTAAACAGATGGCGGTAGTTCCATCATCAACAGACTAAGGGTCGATTCCGATTCGGGCCGGAAAAAGCACCGACCGACTCGGATCCGGAAAAAATACCGACCGACACGTACCCGTGGCGCCCGACACGCCAAGTACGATGCAAGGCGCGAAAACTCCGACCGACACGTAACGAAACCAAGTCGACCGACCGAGCCGCACGGAAAACAGCAATCCGGCCGGAAAAACACGCGAATCCAACCGACCGACACGCACCCGGAACAAATCCGACCGAAACGTACACGCTAACTCCAAACCGCTAAGTACGATGCAAGGCGCGAAAACCACGAGCGAGTCGGACGGAGGACAAGCCGGACGACCGACACGTATACAAAACCGAGCCGAAGCAACACAATACACCGCGACCGACGCGTACGCAGCATAGAAAACTGCACAAACACAGCGTGAACGAAACGGAGAACACCGTACGAGACCAATGCAGGGTCCGACTCGGTCACAAGAACGTTTCCAACACACACAAACAGCACAAAGGAAAAATCACCCAAAAAAAGGCCAAACAAGCAATTACCAAGCCAATAAATACTGGGGGGGTGGGGACAGAGAACAAAGACACACCCACAACTCCACCTATATAAAGGACACAAATCACTACCATGAGCCTTTGCAAATGCCATTCCACTGCCAGCACCCAAGAGAAAGCAACCACACACCCACAGCTCATCCCTCACACAAGCCACACACCATCAGCACACCAACAAATACCTACCTCACATACACCCAGCAAAACACACACTCACACACCCTCACCTGCACACCAACACACACATCACTCACCATCACCACCCATCACCATGCCCCCCAAGAAGAATCACAAGTTCCTAGATTGTGAATTGGAAGTCCTGGTAGACGAGATCCTCAGGGTAGAGCCACAGCTGTTTGGCACATTGGTCCAACAGACCCCCATGTCGCAGAAAACCAAGATGTGGGAGAGGATCATCAACAGGGTGAACGCCCAATCACCATGTCGGCGCACAAAGACCGACATCCAGAACAGGTGGTATGACGTGCGCAGGAGGGTACGGAAACTGCTGAAGCAAGACTACATCAACAGCCAACACACCGGCAGTGGCCCTCCTGCCAAGCCAATATACCTCAGGCCCTGGGAGGAGAAGGTGCGGGCCATCCTACCGCCAGTGAGCATATATGGACTAGAGGACATTCCAGAGCCTGGTGAGTACACAACAAATGTACACAATATACTGCCACAAAGCACACACACATCACTGTCAAGGGGAGAGTCAAACCATGCACTCATAGCAATCACACAGCAACCAGAACAGAATCATCCCAAAATGTGTATGTCAGTCAGATAAACACAACACATGCCATCAAAAAAGTCACATCCAACTGTGCCAACACATGTACAAACACAACCACAACTACAGCTAGGCAGTAGCACAAATAGAACTAACAAACACATCCAGACATGTAGCCACCACAACAACACCAACACACAGTGAAGACCACTCAAAGGAAGGAATTCTGTGTATGCTGGCCAAGTCTGTGTAGCCAATAGCATCATGGGAGTCGCAGTCACACATATTGCCCCCCACCACAACTGTCCCATCAACACCACCATGAACCATGTGCACATCACAGGGAGTGGAGAAGGACTCACAAGATGGCTGACACTGGCTACTGCTGTGGGGAGCACAAGGCCCTGCTGGCCCACCCCACAGGGAAGCAGAGTCAAAAGGAAGGAAGCATGGGCATGCTGGGAAGGGGGGTGGAGGCAATAGCATGATGGGAGTCGTAGTCACAGACATTGCTCAGCCTCACAACTGGCCCATCAACACCACCCTGAACCATGCTCACATCACAGGGAGTGGAGAAGGACTCACAAGATGGCTGACACTGGCTACTGCTGTGGGGAGCACAAGGCCCTGCTGCCAACTGTGCACCCACAAACAGCAGGACACCACTGACTGACATCCTGAGAGACAACTTCCACTCCCTGCAATGCAAGCACGTTCCATGGTGGGATATCTGGCTGGCTGGGTGGGAAGGGGGACTTGCAGCACTGACTATAGTCACCAGCACCTCCCCTCACACCCCCCCAACACAAACTCCACAGTACCCACCTGGTAGAATGCAATGCCCTCCATCCTAACACAAGATCCCACAAAGCACCACCACCCTGGGTTATGTTGTGTGAAGCACAGGGACACTCTTGGGACTCTTAGCCAAACAACTGCCAGGACAACACTCCCAGCCATCCTGTCAGCACAGCCAGCCCACCCCACAGGGAAGCAGAGTCAAAAGGAAGGAAGCATGGGCATGCTGGGAATGGGGGTGGAGGCAATAGCATGATGGGAGTCGTAGTCACAGACATTGCTCAGCCTCACAACTGGCCCATCAACACCACCCTGAACCATGCTCACATCACAGGGAGTGGAGAAGGACTCACAAGATGGCTGACACTGGCTACTGCTGTGGGGAGCACAAGGCCCTGCTGCCAACTGTGCACCCACAAACAGCAGGACACCACTGACTGACATCCTGAGAGACAACTTCCACTCCCTGCAATGCAAGCACGTTCCATGGTGGGATATCTGGCTGGCTGGGTGGGAAGGGGGACTTGCAGCACTGACTATAGTCACCAGCACCTCCCCTCACACCCCCCCCAACACAAACTCCACAGTACCCACCTGGTAGAATGCAATGCCCTCCATCCTAACACAAGATCCCACAAAGCACCACCACCCTGGGTTATGTTGTGTGAAGCACAGGGACACTCTTGGGACTCTTAGCCAAACAACTGCCAGGACAACACTCCCAGCCATCCTGTCAGCACAGCCAGCCCACCCCACAGGGAAGCAGAGTCAAAAGGAAGGAAGCATGGGCATGCTGGGAAGGGGGTGGAGGCAATAGCATGATGGGAGTCGTAGTCACAGACATTGCTCAGCCTCACAACTGGCCCATCAACACCACCCTGAACCATGCTCACATCACAGGGAGTGGAGAAGGACTCACAAGATGGCTGACACTGGCTACTGCTGTGGGGAGCACAAGGCCCTGCTGCCAACTGTGCACCCACAAACAGCAGGACACCACTGACTGACATCCTGAGAGACAACTTCCACTCCCTGCAATGCAAGCACGTTCCATGGTGGGATATCTGGCTGGCTGGGTGGGAAGGGGGACTTGCAGCACTGACTATAGTCACCAGCACCTCCCCTCACACCCCCCCAACACAAACTCCACAGTACCCACCTGGTAGAATGCAATGCCCTCCATCCTAACACAAGATCCCACAAAGCACCACCACCCTGGGTTATGTTGTGTGAAGCACAGGGACACTCTTGGGACTCTTAGCCAAACAACTGCCAGGACAACACTCCCAGCCATCCTGTCAGCACAGCCAGCCCACCCCACAGGGAAGCAGAGTCAAAAGGAAGGAAGCATGGGCATGCTGGGAAGGGGGTGGAGGCAATAGCATGATGGGAGTCGTAGTCACAGACATTGCTCAGCCTCACAACTGGCCCATCAACACCACCCTGAACCATGCTCACATCACAGGGAGTGGAGAAGGACTCACAAGATGGCTGACACTGGCTACTGCTGTGGGGAGCACAAGGCCCTGCTGCCAACTGTGCACCCACAAACAGCAGGACACCACTGACTGACATCCTGAGAGACAACTTCCACTCCCTGCAATGCAAGCACGTTCCATGGTGGGATATCTGGCTGGCTGGGTGGGAAGGGGGACTTGCAGCACTGACTATAGTCACCAGCACCTCCCCTCACACCCCCCCAACACAAACTCCACAGTACCCACCTGGTAGAATGCAATGCCCTCCATCCTAACACAAGATCCCACAAAGCACCACCACCCTGGGTTATGTTGTGTGAAGCACAGGGACACTCTTGGGACTCTTAGCCAAACAACTGCCAGGACAACACTCCCAGCCATCCTGTCAGCACAGCCAGCCCACCCCACAGGGAAGCAGAGTCAAAAGGAAGGAAGCATGGGCATGCTGGGAAGGGGGGTGGAGGCAATAGCATGATGGGAGTCGTAGTCACAGACATTGCTCAGCCTCACAACTGGCCCATCAACACCACCCTGAACCATGCTCACATCACAGGGAGTGGAGAAGGACTCACAAGATGGCTGACACTGGCTACTGCTGTGGGGAGCACAAGGCCCTGCTGCCAACTGTGCACCCACAAACAGCAGGACACCACTGACTGACATCCTGAGAGACAACTTCCACTCCCTGCAATGCAAGCACGTTCCATTGTGGGATATCTGGCTGGCTGGGTGGGAAGGGGGACTTGCAGCACTGACTATAATCACCAGCACCTCCCCTCACACCCCCCCAACACAAACTACACAGTACCCACCTGGTAGAATGCAATGCCCTCCATCCTAACACAAGATCCCACAAAGCACCACCACCCTGGGTTATGTTGTGTGAAGCACAGGGACACTCTTGGGACTCTTAGCCAAACAACTGCCAGGACAACACTCCCAGCCATCCTGTCAGCACAGCCAGCCCACCCCACAGGGAAGCAGAGTCAAAAGGAAGGAAGCATGGGCATGCTGGGAAGGGGGGTGGAGGCAATAGCATGATAGGAGTCGTAGTCACAGACATTGCTCAGCCTCACAACTGGCCCATCAACACCACCCTGGACCATGCTCACATCACAGGGAGTGGAGAAGGACTCACAAGATGGCTGACACTGGCTACTGCTGTGGGGAGCACAAGGCCCTGCTGGCAACTGTGCACCAACAAACAGCAGGACACCACTGACTGACATCCTGAGAGACAACTTCCACTCCCTGCAATGCAAGCACGTTCCATGGTGGGATAACTGACTGGCTGTGTGGGTGGGAAGGAGGTCCGGCTGTCAACCAAACACAAGCAATGCAGACCATGTTCACACCCCAGAAAATACATAGAAATGCCCAAATAATGCAGGACAATGAGCCACACCAATATCAACCCCTGACTGTGACGACTTAGGAAAATGCAATGTACAGGCCCGCACCCAGAGGCACAGTCACAACTGTCATGTGTGTCAACCATTGATGCCTGCAGAAACATGACATACATTGTTTGTGTCTCCCAAAAACAGGTGATGATGGGGACACAGCAGCAGACGCTGAGGAGTCCCAGTCCCAGGCTCAAGAGGATGCCGAGCTCACTGGCGTCGTACAGCCTCTGTCCTCCTCGGACGATGAAGAACAACCTGGCACATCCGGTGCAAGTCAACATGCAGCACCAGCAGGACCACCAGCTGCAGCACCAGCAGGACCACCAGCTGCACCCCCTGCACCCACCCCTACAACGACTGTCACCACAAATACCATCCCTGCCGACATGGACAGAATAAGGAGCAACACCAGCACAGTGACCCTGGACCAACCTGGGGCCATGGACACCACCACCACCACCAACCGCCAAGGTGGACCAGGGTTATCTGTGCGTGCCACTGCACACACTGCACATGTCAGCAGGGGTGGTGGGAGGGGTGGGAGACAGAGGTCGCTGCTTGCAGACGTTGCTGGTGTGCATGACGACCCACAACTGGTACGCATAGCTGATGCGTACCAGTCCAGCACCGGAGAGCTCAGCCAGGTAGTGGGGCTCCTCAGAGACATTAAACAGCAGCAGGCTGCCCATCATGCCCGCTTGGACTCCCACATGTCCCACGTGGAGTCACACATGTCCCGTGTGGACTCACACATGTCCCGCGTGGAGTCCAAGTGGGATGCACTGCATGAGATGACGGCGGTGCACAGGGACATTTTACAATGCCTCCGCCAGATGAACAGCAACCAGTCCACACCTCCCTGTGTGCCAACAACATCTGGTGCCGAACAAACTGCAACTGCCACAGGGAGGGAGGAGGACTCTGGCGGAGAGTCCCCTGCACCGCAGCAGCCTGCACTTGAGGGGCCCCCCCCCAAGAAGAGGGGTCGTCCGAGGAGGGAAAGTGAGAGGCCGATGGCCAAGCGCAACTCCCAGGAAGCCTGAACCAGTTCTGGATGTTCGCCTTTGTGCACAGACTGTTCACCCTGTTGACGGCAACACTACTCCCACACATTGCATGGGGAGTACAAGTTGGACCAATGTGTCAGACAACTGTGGCCCCGATACTGGGGATCCTGTCTACCCGGACTTTCAATTCACCTAGGAACTTGGGATTGCAAGATTCATGTACAGCACAACCCATCCTATGCACTATTAACACAAATGTATCACAATAAACACACAAATACACCATACTTGCCTCTGTCGTGATTCCAACGTGGGTGCTGTTATGGGGATGATGAACTGCAAAATTACACTGTGTATGCGAACTGCAACAGCAAGGACAACACAGGCATGTGAGTACAGGCAACGTGACACACATGAGGGAGACACACCACCAGGGCTACACGACACATACACACCTAGGCCATCTGACTCATTGCCTACACTGATGTTGCCAGGGAAGACGGTGCAATGCACAGACACCACACCCATTCCCAGTTGTAGTCAAGTAGCCCACTGGTGCAGTAAGCAAATGGCAGTCAAATGTGTGACCACAGACAACGCACATCACAAAGTGAAGCACAGGTTTATTACACAGTTGCAACATGCCGTAACCACTACAGATGCAAGGTAACCCCACCTGGTAGCGGGCACACAGTCAACAACTGTAGACGGAAGGAAGTCCATGGGTGTGGCGCACATCACCTGTAGGGACACAACAGATACCAGCCTGGATGTGCAATCACGTCGTCGGTGGACACAGTTGACCAAACGAATCTGAAAGTACCCTGTGAAGGACAGAAATGACACACAGTCAAAAGCAATGGAGTACAGGACAGAACAGCAAAACTCATGCACAATACATGTTACAAGATACCCACCCAGAACCAAGTTAGCATGTCAACACTGTTGGGGAGTACAGCCCACCTGTCACCACACATCGCAACACACATCCAGTCAAGTAGCCCATGGACACACTCCAACAGCACCAGAGCACCACCCACACATCATGCCAACTCACATCATTGACATGACACCTCAGGATACTCACATTCAGCTAAAGAAGTTGGTGATGAGCTGTGTGCGGACATCACCATCACCATCATCATCATCATCATCGTCACTGGCATCGTGGTCCAGGCCAGGATCCTCCACAGGTGGCGGATGTTGGTCATTGTCATCCTGGATGAGAGGCAACTCCTTCCGCACTGCCAGGTTGTGGAGCATGCAGCAGACGATGATAATCTTGCACACTTTCGCAGGGGCATATGGGAGGGACCCTCCGGTCTTGTCCAGGCAGCGGAAGCGGCTCTTCAGGAGACCAAAGGTCCGCTCAATCACTCTCCTGGTCCGACCATGTGCCTCATTGTAGCGCATCTGGGCAGGTGTCACAGGGTTCCTGAGGGGTGTCAGCAACCACGGCATGTTGGGGTATCCCGAGTCACCTACGGACAGACAAGTGCACATTAGCTGACTTGGAAAAGTGGGCGGAATACTACAGATCAGATCACACACAATGGCACAAAGTCAGTACACACCGACAAGCCAGGCACGCTGGTTCTGCATCTGTGCCATCATCCTGGGGATGCGACTACTCCTCATCACAAAGGCATCGTGTGCTGAACCAGGGAAACGGGCACACACGTGTGTGATGGTCATGTCTGCAAGACACACCACCAGTGCATTGACCGAGTGGTAGTGCTTGCGGTTCCTGTAGGCCTGCTCCTGGGCCTGTGGTGGTACCAAAGCCACATGTGTCCCATCAATGGAGCCAATTACATGCGGCATCCTCCCCAGGGCATAAAAGTCACTCTTCACGTCAGTGAGTCGTCGCAGTCTAGGGAAATAGATGTACCGGTTCAGGAAGAGCAACATTGCCGCCAAAACATCGCGGAGCACACGGCTGAACATGGTCTGTGACATCCCACCAGCAGTCGCCACAGTATGTTGGAAGGTACCGGTGGCAAAGAAGTGTAGGGCTGCCATCACCTTCACCTTGGGGGTCAGCGCTGTAGGATACGGCCGGCCAGGCTGCAAATGTGGGGACAACTGCACTGCCAAATCCTCAATCAGCTGCCTGGTGAAGCGGTACCGTCGGATGCTGTCCCGTTCCACCATCGTTGCCAGGTCTGGGAATGGCCGATGGACAGCAGGAGCCCTGCAGTGCAGAGGAGAAGTAAGCAAGATTGTCAGTCACCCCACATATGCGGCATTGAACACACTCAAGATCCCAACATACATCATTATGAGGCACAACTACATGAAGTGTGCAGTACCGGAAGGACATGTATGGTACGTACATGGCCAACATCTGTCAACACGGTCCTACAGGTGGCATCAATTTGTCCCAGGTTGGCCCATTGGATATCATGATGCCGTGTCACAGTTCCCATCTCCTGCTGCCGTGTCACAATCACCCCCCACAGTGACATGTGAGGACAGATGTGCCCCAGGCACCACAGCTCAACGACAGGTACATTCCCAGGGACCCTGTAATGCCACATGGACACTGGCATCACATGGAGTATCATGTGTACACCACAGCAAAACAAACATGACCCCCACAGGTAGTGGCCCCACTTGCCACGGCAGGACAGACATGGATGTCTGTGACACACACGCACAACATCAGAGTCCATGCACACACAACGTGGATGTGGAGACTGTCTCCCATTGTGCACATGAAATCAGAGACATTGTAAACACTACATGCACAAAGACTGTGGAGGTCCATCACTATTGTGCCACTGGGACACCCTGGCTCAAACATACCGTCCCACATGGGACTCACGGGGTATGTGACATGACATACACAAACACCACTGTGAAATGTGACCATGGCACATGCACAGATATGAACAGTTGCACATCACAGTGGTCACGTACACGTAACACCCAGGATCCTGTCCCCATGAACACGTGCACAGCCTGGGGGTGGCTGCCCACAGGTGACACCCACAGGACAACATGTACACCAACATACACACAATAGGAAATGCAGCCTTACATGCCTTATGATAAGGTTTGGACAGGCTGTCGTGATGTAGGTGTGCCCCTCACTCCCTGGGAGCTATCTGTGGCTGGCATATGTCCATCTGAGACAGGCATGCTGACATATGCCAGTCACATGTACAGTGATGCGTTGGACTGCAATGGACCGATCGGTGCCTCCGGCCGGCCCATTGCATTCAATGTGTGCGGGTACGCGTTGTACCCCTGTGCGCGTTGAACTGCAATGGACCGATCGGTGCCTCCGGCCGGCCCATTGCTTTCAATGTGTGCGGGTACGCGTTGTACCCCTGTGCGCGTTGAACTGCAATGGACCGATCGGTGCCTCCGGCCGGCCCATTGCATTCAATGTGTGCGGGTACGCGTTGTACCCCTGTGCGCGTTGAACTGCAATGGACCGATCGGTGCCTCCGGCCGGCCCATTGCTTTCAATGTGTGCGGCTACGCGTTGTACCCCTGTGCGCGTTGAACTGCAATGGACCGATCGGTGCCTCCGGCCGGCCCATTGCTTTCAATGTGTGCGGGTACGCGTTGTACCCCTGTGCGCGTTGAACTGCAATGGACCGATCGGTGCCTCCGGCCGGCCCATTGCTTTCAATGTGTGCGGGTACGCGTTGTACCCCTGTGCGCGTTGTACTGCAATGGACCGATCGGTGCGCACCCATTGACAATGGGCTTGCCTGGCAACGGACGCGTTTTCGAATTCCGAACGAGTCGGTTGCTGGAAAATCAGTTGGTCACCCACAACAATGTTGCAAAATCATGTATGTCATGAAGTTGAAGATTTGAAGGATGCTGTGGGCGTGTTTTGGTGCTGCTATTCCATGGATTGGCCAGATTCAGAAGATGCAAACGACTTGGACCTATCACTTTGGACACAAGGGACAGTATCTGCCTCTCCAGCACATATATATTGCTGGCTGGTCCCCTGAGAGCCCACTTGCCTGCACTACATGCTCCAAGACGACATCTGCCACTGCACTGCTGCTGTCTCTGCCCCTCTGGACCCTGCAATGGCACGTACTGTGGAGAGAGCCCCAGCCTTCAGCCTTGAAGAGAACCAGGCCCTGCTGGACAGCCTACTTCCACAGTACAGCAAGCTGTATGGGACACCAGGGGAGCAGGTGAGTGTCCTGTGCACTGCCTTTCTGAATGTGCATTTTGTCTGACTAGCAAGGCTGAGAGTCTGCACGCCACTGGCTAGCAGGCTCACTGAGTAGTTGTCACCCCCCATAGTGTGTAGTGACTTGCACTGGACAGGTATGGTGCAGTGACAGTGCTTCTGAACAGGGTTTTACTCCCCATGCAATGATACCATGTAGTGACTTCTGGAAAACTGTCCATGGGCAGCCGTGCACTGCCTGTGTACACCATGTGCCCCTGTGATTGCGACATGTATATGCAACTGTGTCATGCACGGATATGTTGCATGTGTAGTAATGGCCTTATCACTTTGTCATCCTGACAGGCTTCTGCCCATCGGAAGCAGGAGATCTGGAAGGACATCGTCCGGGCTGTCCGGTCCGTGGGGGTCTACAAGCGCCGGATCCGCAACTGCCAAAAGAGGTGGCAGGACCTTCGGGGCTGGACCCGGAGGATTGCACGGGTCCAGCTGAAGCTGTCGCCTCCTCGCAGGAGGGGCGGAACACGGACCCTGACCCCCCACATGCTCAGGATCCTGGCGGTGGTCTTTCCAGACCTGGATGGGCAGCTGAAGGCCAGAGAGCAGCAAGGAGGGGGTGAGTCAAAGACTGCACTGTGAACTCTGTCTAACATGCTATGTGCCCTCCTCGGGCCTGGTTAAACTGCCACAGTACAGCAGTCATGTTGTCCAGGAGCCATGTCCCTCTATTGTGCACTGCCCACTCCTCATCTGATACCCAGGTGTGGCCCTTACATGCAGGGAATACTGTCACTTAGGACTGTGTCCTTGCAGTTTGCTTGACTCAAGGTGGGAGACAGCATCTGTTTCCCTGACTCTGTGGTGGGCATCATGGGTGGGTCCATTGCTTACACAATGCCTGTATTCTGACATGTATTCAGCGTGTTACTTTGATCTGTGGTCCAATTGCTGAGCTGATCCACCACATGTGGCTGGGGTATCTGGCACACACCCATGCTGCGGGTGGGAACAATGTTTGGGCCCCAGGAGTATGTATATGACGTGTGTCACACATACTTAGCCAGCTGCCTACAGTCCAGGGCTCATCCCTCATTCATGTGGGGCTGGACAGTCATGCCTACTCCAGGCCATACAATACACTCTGTACTCCCACTCCCGTGTATCAGCTGACACATTGTGCGCAGTGATTTGACCCCTCAGGTGTCTGCCTCTGTGTCAGTGTGCTGTGGATTAGTCGCCAGGACTGCTGTGGAGTTTCTTGGTAGGGGCTCAGCATGCCACTGGAGATGTGACCATAGGAGACGATACTTGTGTGTCACATAGGTGTCTGATCAGCTGCCCATGCAGACTGGGGCATGTGAATGTGAAGTTCAGGCAGCTGTTCCCCATTCACAGCAGAGTGTGAGGGGCTCAGGTTCAGAGGGTAGTGTCACAGGTCTCCCATATGTCCAATAGGTATGACCTGGACAGATGAGGGTTGAGAGGATGTGTTGTGGGGGGATGTACATGTGCACTTGTGCAGCTCCAGGACTTGCATTCCCCATGACCTACTATTGTGACACAGTGCAGAGTGTTGTTGTCTGGCTGCCAAGTCATACATCACTGAGACAGTGATGTATGACTTTGCAGTCATGCCTCCGCCATGGCATGTGTCTACTGATTGGTGAGCCTGCAGGGGAGTGACATGTGCTACATGCACACCATAGTGGCGCTGGCTATCAGGACATGGGTGCATCATGGTGTCTGTCGCTGGTATGCATCACATGCATTTCCTATTTGACTCTGGGCATCCCTTTCATCCGGAAACCTGTACTGACTCAGTGGCAAGAGCTGTGATGTGTGCATGTCCACATGCCACACCGTGTCCTCTGCACTGTCCAACTACTGTGTACTTGGTGCATGTGTCCACACTGGGGTGTTGCAATCCAACAGACACCAGACAGATGGGTGCAAGGCCATGTGGGATGTGAGTGCCATGCTTGGCATCAGACTGACAATTGGCTTCTCCTGTTCAGTTAGGGCACTTTTAGCAATGTACAACTAATGATGCCAGGGCTTGCTCTGTGATGTGCTGTGCTCACAGTGGTGTGTGCGTTTTGTGCAGGTGACTGATGTCTGTCTGTTTCCCCATTGTTTGCAGATACATCCACGGCCACGGAAGGGGACAGCTCCACGGACCAGGAGGAGCCAGAGAGCCAGACTGGGTCAGCAGCCGAGGAGTGGTCGGAGGGACCCAGTGGCACGGAGGGCGAGGGGAGCCACACCGAGGAGTCCTCAGCAGCATCCACCTCAGCTGAGGACCAGAGCAACTCGGAGGATGACTCCCTTGTGGAGGCGGGTGTCAGCAGCCACCACACCCCAGCTAGTGTTGCTGTCCCCGCCACCACCAGCACCACCACCGCCCTCCCATCGGCTCCCATTCCCCAGGTCCGTGGAGGCTCCCATGTCCGGGAGCGTGTCTCCTTTGGGCCAGGCACCGCAGCCCCTGCCCCTGTGTCCCCTGCTGCCCTGAGTGAGGAGTCTGTGTACCTCCTTCGCCAGCTCCATGTAGGCCAGACAGCCATGCTGAGTGTCCTCCATGCGCACACCGCGCTGTTGACTCAGCTGGTGTCGTTCATGGAGGGCATCTCATCGGGCATGTCTGACCTACAGAGGGGCAATAGGTCCATGGACTCCTCCCTGACGGCAGCAGTGTCCCTCCTCAAACGGTCCCTCACCCCTCCTGCCTCTGCTCCATCCACACTCCCCAGCACCTTACCCATCCCAAGCACACACACACCGGCACAGGCACACACCAGCACACACACATCCAGCACACTTACACACACGCCAATGACAAAACGCACACGCACGCACATTCAGGGGACTGAAGCCAGACTCACAGGGGATGGGGCCCTGGAACACACACACGCATCCACATGCACTGCGCAGTCCTCAGTTCCCTCTCCCTCCAAAGCACCCTCCCTTGCCTCACCTGCAACCCCAAAGTCACAGCAGCTCTTCCTCTGTGACCTCGGCCTCTTCCCCACCGATGAAGCTGCTCCAGCATCCCGGGGGAAGAGGAAGCCCACCCACACGGAGCAGAGTGCCCCTCGCCCCCGGACACCCTCCCCCAGGCGCAGACGGACTGAGGCCCCCACCCGCAAGTCCCCACGGAGTCCTAAGAGCAAGACCCCGCCACCGCCCTGCAGCTCAAGCACCAGGTCTCCTTCCTCCATCCCTCAGGCCCCCACTCCACAGGTGCCCCCACCACACCCTGCCCCAGGTTCCCCCACCCACAGATATACCATCCCCAAGAGGCTCCGGCCTTCTCCCCTGCCACTTGCTCTCCCAGCACCACACCCCCGCTGCGCTTGTCTGTGCCACTGATGTGGTGAGGGTGTCCTCCCCCTCTGTCCAACCCACCTTGCCTGTTCCCCATTCTCCTCCCCTGGAGGTAGGCACTGCAGTGGAGTCCACTACCGCCCTGTCTGACTTGGGCACTGCAGTGGCGGACCTGTCCACTCCATCTGCAGGGTCCACTGCAGTTGTGCCGGCACCCACGACATCTGAGTCATGCCCCCCAGTTGTGCCGGCACACACCATGTCAGACACCTCCACTGCAGTTGTCAGTGGCTCTCCAGCACCCACCACCCCTTCCCTGACTCCCCCTGGTGAGCCCTGATCCTGTCCCTGCGGTGCCTGGCCTGCCCCCCGGTTGCCCCTCCTAGTGGATTGTCCCTGGTTTTGTGCAGGCATGCGTAGGGTGACATCTGCCAGTGTCACCCTGTTTGAACTTTGACAATGGACTGGCCATTGGCCTTTGCTCTTTTTTTCTGGACGTCGTTTTCATTCAACACATATGCTGAATAAAGCAACTTTCTTTTCTCTAGTGCTCATGCTTCAGATGTACATGTTGTTGGTGCTGCTAACCATGCCCTTGCTGCAGTGATGGTGATATCTGGTCTCATGATTATGAAGTGTTACTGTGCAGGAACCCATGTGGTCCAGGGGGAATGTGTCCTATCATGTGGTGTATCCATGTCATCCATAGCAGCATCTGAGGGTGTCATGTGTTCAGTATTTGGCAATGGGATTTCCTACTTACATTAGCAATTTCATATCTGTGGCTTCCACCCCTGCACATCTGTTGTGCCTTCCATTGTTGGATTTGTCTACTTCCCTGACCGTGTTGCCATCTCCACTGGACATGCAGGTTTGGGCATCAATGGGGAAGGACTCATCCGTGTAGTCAGTGCAACATTGCTATACAAGTGTGTTGGATCTGTGCTGATGATTCCGTTGGCACATCCATGACCAGGCTGATGTGACGGGAGCCCTCATTTGGTGCTAATTGTTGATTGTGTGACCAAGTGCTCAGCTGACATGATGGGGCCCTACTGAGGCAACATATGGCACAGCTTTCCTCACACAGGAGTGGAGTCCCCTCATGGCAGTGTGTACACGTGTGACATTGCCTGCGCCCAAGGTGTGTGTTGTATGTGCATGTCTGTGTGTTCACTTCCATTTATCTGCGCATGCTGTGATCCCTAGTGTTGTACCTGTTTGTGATGCTTGCTGACTTGAGCTATGTTCCCCCAAAGTCTTCTCCCTGTGTTCTCTGTGATGTGGGTGCATGGCACATTACTGGTCATCAGGGTGTCACCCATAGGTGTGTTTGCTGTCAGGGCTGAGTTTGTGTGCAGACGCAGATGGGTCACAGTCAGGTTTCCCCTTGGCACTTGTTGTTTGCCCCTGTCATGTGATTTTCAGTTCGTGTTATCTTTAAGTTATTGTGACACGTTGTGTGTGTGACTGCTGGCACTCCTCAGGGTCCGGGCTGCGATGTTGGTTGTTGTCTATGTGTGTTCTTTGTGGGTGACCTTGGCTTCTTCATTGGTGTGTGACTGTGGCTGGGATCCCATTGGTTGGTGTGGTATCGCCGTCATGTCCATGTACAGCGTAGTGTGCAGTGTGTCAGACATTCAGGAGTCTTGTTGAGTGGCCATGTGTGATGTGTTTCTGCACCTTGGTTCCCACCCACCACCCTGGAATAGTCATGGGTGCATGTGCAATGTCACCAGTGCATGTGTACTTCACTGCTGCACATTGTTGGAGGTCGAGGGGTGTGGTCTTGAGTGTGTGCAGATGGGAGTTGTTGCCCAGCTGGACCCCTGCCTCCATGTTGGCCTTGGCTTACTGGCCATGCTGATTGATTTGTGCTTGTGTCGGTGTGATGGTAGTTTGTTGCTCAGGACACATGACTGTGGTTCACAGTGTGAACCATATTCAGCTTTGTCATCAGAGTGGGAATTTTATGCAGCCAAGGGTCACCACATTGTGGGGGCCCTGGGGGTGGTGCTGTGGTGTGTCTGTGTCTTGCTGTGTCAGTTGTTGTTCCTACGTTCCTGTGTGACATGTGTGTTTTGTGCTCCCTCTCATCTGACAATGCCTGCTTGCCCACATAGGGGATTTGGATCCATGAGTTACCTTAGTGTGGCAGTGTATGCACATCTGTGTGATTGGGATTCAGGCTCTCCTCATGTGTTGTGTGGTTGCCTGGAGACACTGGCACCCCCCTCACCTGCTGTGTATGATGTCAGTGTTGGTCTGCCTGTTTGTGTTTGTGCATCTGCACCACTGCATTGGCATATCTTGGGTGTGCCATTGGCTGTATGTTGTTTGGTGTGTTTCCCCTGCTGTCCCTGGGACTCCTAGGTCATCGGTCAGCACAGTGATCATGGTTTGTGTGTCCCATTGCTGCCATGGTATGGTATCTGTTCACCTCACATCTGCTGTCTCCACAGGATATCTGCATTTGTGTGCCCATTGGTGCAAATATGTGGTTCTGCATTCTGATGGTCACTTCTGTCATTGTGTCATTGATGAATGTTGACGGTGTCAGCCACCATGGGTGTTGTTTGTCTGCACATGGCCAAAGGAATGTCTCATTTGCACTGCAGTATTTGGCTCACCCAATTTATGTTGCAATGGGACACATACACTACTTTGCCACAGATGAGTTTTTGGTTCTGTGACCAGGAATGATCCATGCAGTTTGGCAGTTGCAGCTCTTTCTTTGTCAACACTTACCTTTTGGTCACTGTGATGATGGGGGTGTAGACCCCATTGCCACAATGGTCAAAATGTGCTTCAGCTATGGACCCCACACTTCCCTTTTGGTCACTGTGATGATGGGGGTTTAGACCCCATTGCCACAATGGTCAAAATGTGCTTCAGCTATGGACCCCACACTTCCCTTTTGGTCACTGTGATGATGGGGGTGTAGACCCCATTGCCACAATGGTCAAAATGTGCTTCAGCTATGGACCCCACACTTCCCTTTTGGTCACTGTGATGATGGGGGTTTAGACCCCATTGCCACAATGGTCAAAATGTGCTTCAGCTATGGACCCCACACTTCCCTTTTGGTCACTGTGATGATGGGGGTTTAGACCCCATTGCCACAATGGTCAAAATGGGCTTCAGCTATGGACCCCACACTTCCCTTTTGGTCACTGTGATGATGGGGGTTTAGACCCCATTGCCACAATGGTCAAAATGTGCTTCAGCTATGGACCCCACACTTACCTTTTGGTCACTGTGATGATGGGGGTTTAGGCCCCATTGCCACAATGGTCATGGGCTGCTTGCATTGTGGGTGCCACACACATATATGTGTGGCACATGTGCTAGGGGGTCACATTGTATGTTCAAAGTCATGTTCGGTGTTGTAGGCATTTGACACAGCCTACACACGCTTGTCATGGTGGTGGGGGGATGTCTTTATCTTGCATTCCCTAGGTTGTGGTGTGCTGGTTGTGTCATGCATTGTCCATCCTATGAGTGGGGGTGGTAGTAGTGGTAGGCATCCTGCCCCCCTGGGTGAGGGTGGTAGTGGTGGTAGGCATCCAGCCCCCCTGGGTGAGGGTGGTAGTAGTGGTAGGCATCCAGCCCCCCTGGCTAAGGGTGGTAGTAGTGGTAGGCATCCAGCCCCCCTGGCTAAGGGTGGTAGTAGTGGTAGGCATCCAGCCCCCCTGGCTAAGGGTGGTAGTAGTGGTAGGCATCCAGCCCCCCTGGCTAAGGGTGGTAGTAGTGGTAGGCATCCAGCCCCCCTGGCTAAGGGTGGTAGTAGTGGTAGGCATCCAGCCCCCCTGGCTAAGGGTGGTAGTAGTGGTAGGCATCCAGCCCCCCTGGCTAAGGGTGGTAGTAGTGGTAGGCATCCAGCCCCCCTGGCTAAGGGTGGTAGTAGTGGTAGGCATCCTGCCCCCCTGGGTGAGGGTGGTAGTGGTGGTAGGCATCCAGCCCCCCTGGGTGAGGGTGGTAGTAGTGGTAGGCATCCAGGCCCCCCTGGCTAAGGGTGGTGGTAGGCATCCAGCCCCCCCTGGGTGAGGGTGGTAGTAGTGGTAGGCATCCAGCCCCCCCTGGCTAAGGGTGGTAGTAGTGGTAGGCATCCAGCCCCCCCTGGCTAAGGGTGGTAGTAGTGGTAGGCATCCAGCCCCCCCTGGCTAAGGGTGGTGGTAGTGGTAGGCATCCAGCCCCCCTGGCTAAGGGTGGTAGTAGTGGTAGGCATCCAGCCCCCCTGGCTAAGGGTGGTAGTAGTGGTAGGCATCCAGCCCCCCTGGCTAAGGGTGGTAGTAGTGGTAGGCATCCTGCCCCCCTGGGTGAGGGTGGTAGTAGTGGTAGGCATCCAGCCCCCCTGGCTAAGGGTGGTAGTAGTGGTAGGCATCCAGCCCCCCTGGCTAAGGGTGGTAGTAGTGGTAGGTATCCTGCCCCCTGGGTGAGGGTGGTAGTAGTGGTAGGCATCCAGCCCCCTGGCTAAGGGTGGTAGTAGTGGTAGGCATCCTGCCCCCCTGGCTAAGGGTGGTAGTAGTGGTAGGCATCCAGCCCCCCTGGCTAAGGGTGGTAGTAGTGGTAGGCATCCAGCCCCCCGGCTAAGGGTGGTAGTAGTGGTAGGCATCCAGCCCCCCTGGCTAAGGGTGGTAGTAGTGGTAGGCATCCAGCCCCCTGGCTAAGGGTGGTAGTAGTGGTAGGCATCCAGCCCCCCTGGCTAAGGGTGGTAGTAGTGGTAGGCATCCAGCCCCCCTAAGGGTGGTAGTAGTGGTAGGCATCCAGCCCCCTGGCTAAGGGTGGTAGTAGTGGTAGGCATCCAGCCCCCTGGCTAAGGGTGGTAGTAGTGGTAGGCATCCTGCCCCCCTGGGTGAGGGTGGTAGTGGTGGTAGAGCATCCAGCCCCCCTGGCTAAGGGTGGTAGTAGTGGTAGGCATCCAGCCCCCTGGCTAAGGGTGGTAGTAGTGGTAGGCATCCAGCCCCCCGGGTGAGGGTGGTAGTAGTGGTAGGCATCCAGCCCCCTGGCTAAGGGTGGTAGTAGTGGTAGGCATCCAGCCCCCCTGGCTAAGGGTGGTAGTAGTGGTAGGCATCCAGCCCCCCTGGCTAAGGGTGGTAGTAGTGGTAGGCATCCAGCCCCCCTGGCTAAGGGTGGTAGTAGTGGTAGGCATCCTGCCCCCCTGGGTGAGGGTGGTAGTAGTGGTAGGCATCCAGCCCCCCTGGCTGAGGGTGGTAGTAGTGGTAGGCATCCAGCCCCCTGGCTAAGGGTGGTAGTAGTGGTAGGCATCCAGCCCCCTGGCTAAGGGTGGTAGTAGTGGTAGGCATCCAGCCCCCTGGCTGAGGGTGGTAGTAGTGGTAGGCATCCTGCCCCCCTGGGTGAGGGTGGTAGTAGTGGTAGGCATCCAGCCCCCTGGCTAAGGGTGGTAGTAGTGGTAGGCATCCAGCCCCCTGGCTAAGGGTGGTAGTAGTGGTAGGCATCCTGCCCCCCTGGGTGAGGGTGGTAGTAGTGGTAGGCATCCAGCCCCCCTGGCTAAGGGTGGTAGTAGTGGTAGGCATCCAGCCCCCCTGGCTAAGGGTGGTAGTAGTGGTAGGCATCCAGCCCCCCTGGCTAAGGGTGGTAGTAGTGGTAGGCATCCAGCCCCCTGGCTGAGGGTGGTAGTAGTGGTAGGCATCCAGCCCCCCTGGCTAAGGGTGGTAGTAGTGGTAGGCATCCAGCCCCCTGGCTAAGGGTGGTAGTAGTGGTAGGCATCCAGCCCCCTGGCTAAGGGTGGTAGTAGTGGTAGGCATCCTGCCCCCCTGGGTGAGGGTGGTAGTGGTGGTAGGCATCCAGCCCCCCTGGCTAAGGGTGGTAGTAGTGGTAGGCATCCAGCCCCCTGGCTAAGGGTGGTGGTAGGCATCCAGCCCCCCTGGGTGAGGGTGGTAGTAGTGGTAGGCATCCAGCCCCCTGGCTAAGGGTGGTAGTAGTGGTAGGCATCCAGCCCCCCTGGCTAAGGGTGGTAGTAGTGGTAGGCATCCAGCCCCCCTGGCTAAGGGTGGTAGTAGTGGTAGGCATCCAGCCCCCTGGCTAAGGGTGGTAGTAGTGGTAGGCATCCTGCCCCCCTGGGTGAGGGTGGTAGTAGTGGTAGGCATCCAGCCCCCTGGCTAAGGGTGGTAGTAGTGGTAGGCATCCAGCCCCCCTGGCTAAGGGTGGTAGTAGTGGTAGGCATCCAGCCCCCTGGCTGAGGGTGGTAGTAGTGGTAGGCATCCTGCCCCCCTGGGTGAGGGTGGTAGTAGTGGTAGGCATCCAGCCCCCCTGGCTAAGGGTGGTAGTAGTGGTAGGCATCCAGCCCCCTGGCTAAGGGTGGTAGTAGTGGTAGGCATCCAGCCCCCCTGGGTAAGGGTGGTAGTAGTGGTAGGCATCCAGCCCCCCTGGGTAGGGGTGGTGGTGCGCATCCAGGCCCCTGTGTGCATATGTGGCATTGGTGATGGGCATCCCGCCCCTATGGTGCTGCTGTTGCTGGTGTAAGTATATTCAGCATCCCCGTGTGTGTGTGTGATGTGTCGTGTACGTGTTGTATGTGTTTTGTGGTTGGTGTCTGGCTTACCTTCTGCGCCGTACGCGTCCGTGCCTGTTCCGGTAGTAAATGTAGAATATTGGTATGATCGGGACGAAGGGATTCATGGTTGGTTCGTGTCGTTCGTCCTTCTCGTTGCTTGGCGTCGTCCTCGTCGCTTCGCCTCGTCCTCGTCGCTTCGCGTCGTCCTCGTCGGTGCCGTGTTCGTCTCGGAGCCGTGGATCGTGTTGTGGCGCGAATCGGAGCTTATGTGCGCCTCTCCCGGATGCTTTGACGTGCCGTGCGTAGCGACGGGTTCGGAGCGTACGGAAAGCGCATCGTACTTGTCCGGCCGGACGGGGCTGCATTTTCCCTTCCGTGCGACTCGATTCGGCGTTTCCGGATTCGCCTCGGTCGGAGTACAGGACCTGGTTTGGGTGAGTACGGCTCGGCCGGATTTTTGCTGTTGTGCGCATCGTACTTGCTCGTTCGGTGTACTGTACGGATCGGTCGGGAAACAGGCTTTCGCATGGCTTTTTTCCCGACCGAATGGTATTGGGTGCGCCTCCGACCGAGATCGGAATCGGCCCCTAAGTCTCACACAACAACGTCCCTTCCTATGCTAGGCCTCCACTGCTTTCACATGAGCAACGCAAATCTCCCTACATGCACCCTGTAATTTTTTTATATAAAGTGTGAACTTGGCCCAAGGGCATTAGAGTACTGAGAGATTCTATTACACAAGGTCATATTTTTTTGTCTACAAGTCTAGGGTGTTCATGGCCAGTGTCACCAAAAGAAGAAGACAGGACCTTGGCAAAAATAGGATTCGTGCTATGTCCCACCCAACAGAGAATTTTCCGGATTAAAGGAAAACTACACCCCAGACACAGCAGTCGTTGCACGGATTTACAAACACTGGAGAAAGGCTTACAAAGTCTGAATATGTAACGTGCTGCTGCAATTATGCAACCCTCCAAGGCACAACCACTAACTAGCCAAGGGAAGGCAAGTGGTAGAAAGATAATTCAATGTATTTTCCAGCCTGGAAACCAAATCATTTTCACTTCCACTGGTAGAACTAACTTGCATGAAACATCCTGGCCATAGTTACGACCCCTTTAAACTGAAATCCCAAATTAAGATGCTGAGGTGACTGAACCGGGCTACTAAGTTGAGAATCTAGCAAATAATATGCCCTATCACAGCTCTAAATAAAAAATGTAGATACTGGGGAAAAATTGTGATATGTGGGTCTCACCATGAGAATTGTATCTAAAACGGCGTGTTTGCAACACATTTATGGCAAGAACTGACAAAAACATAGATTTGAGTATTATAAATTGTCTGCCTGAAGAGCCACATAACATAAAATTAGTTAACTAATTGTGTCAACATACATTTGTGGTATAATGCTAGTATTTACCAGTGGATGTTTTGTTATATAATATTTGGCAGCTGAAATAGCTAAAACAGACAGACATCAAAGTATGAGTGCGCGTCTATCAGTTTAATAAATATGGAAATTTACAGTTTTACAACTTCATTTAGCCGTAAATCACAAAATAAATATGGATAAATACAGATAAAGTGGGCAAAAAATAAATATGGATACAGACGGAAATGCTAAAAAAATAAATACCATAAAACCGGGAGCCCTATGTATAATACATCTTAGGTGTAACTGTTCTAAACAAAATATTTTTAATAAAAAACACAAATACGTTATTTTATTAAGCAAATCTGTATAAATAAATTTACAGATGGTACCTGAAACCATAATATGTACCAAGGACAAGGTTGAGTTTTGGTAAAAATACGATGAAAAATATTCAAAATTATGAAAACATCAACTCCCAATAGATAAGAAAGCTATTTGCAGCGAGTGACTTCAAGACAAAGTCATCAAATGAAAACATTTTTACAGGACTTTTTTAGGTGAAAGCAAAGGTGTCATGATATAAAACATAGACGTGAGGAGGAGCCGGACCAGAACATCTGCACTGATGCCTTCATTGTTCTACATTGCGGCGCAGCTGTAAGGACCCCTCATGACACACATCTGGGCGCACCAGAGGTTGATGGTGTGCGCCGCGTGCCCTCCAAGACACCAGTGAGACAGCTGAAGGCTGCTGCTATGTCTGTGGCAAGGGAATGTCGAGAGACAATTGAAGGAGTGCATTTTCTTCTGTAGCCCATCTTGAAAAGTGTGAATATATATTTTTCACTATTTTGCTAGGTGTCATTAATACTTTGCAGAGAAGTATTAATGCTTTGCCCTTTAAAACCTAGATGAGCAGCAATGTCTGCAAGAGATTTGTCTGTGCCATGGAGCCAGATATGTGTGTCTTTGAAAGATTCATCAAGTTTCTTGTTAGAGTGAAGGCATCTGCAAACTCCTTCTAGTGTGTCAGAGTGTCTCCACCCCTTCATCATTGCTTCTTAAGTGCTTTTATGTGTCCTGTGGATGCTCATCCCAAATTTTAATTATGGATCTTCTGCATCCAAAGGTTCAGAAAGTTGTCTTCTGCCTCTAGAAGAATGTTGTTGTTTGGCTCGAGACATTCTCGAAACGTCTTCCCTTGCCAGTGTTGGTGAAGGGGTGTCCAAACCATCCATCGAGTGCCATAAGGTACCTTCACCCAGAGAGGCCAGGGGTGGCTCTAAGGACTCAAATGTTTCACCTTGACCCACAGGATGATTATTATCATTAGATGTCCCTACAGAAATAAAAATAAGTGATTAATAGATTATCTGATAAGAATAAACATTTTGTTCATACATATCAATTATTATATCTATTTTTCAGCTTGAAGCAATCATTTGACCATTATGCCCTAAACATGCATACAGTGTTTTTCTAACTGTATGAAGCCCTCCAAGGGCTGCACAACTGCCTGAGATTAAGGGCCATATTTATCAAAGGGTTGCTGCGCTTTTGCACCCGGAAGTCCGTTAGAGCAGGGAGGCCGTCCGTCCCCCACCTGATTTTAAATCATCAACCAGTACGCTAAAGGCAAGACCAGAACACCACATCGTCAATGCAAAAAGGTCGATGACAGTATTTAGATTTCTGCCATTGAAATTTGTGGCACATCTGCTGGCTAGAATGGCCCGACAGAGCTGATTTTAATTCTTGTATGTTCTGTACTACGGTGGCTCTAACGGACAAAGAGAAAGCACTTATTATCATTTTTGAAAGGCCCTATCATTGTAGCCTTCTGATGTGGTAGGAGGTTTTACCCTCCACAGATTATGTAATTTGAACATAATCCAATTTATTGTAAGATTTTTTGAAAACTTTTAGTCCTGAGGAAGGTCTAACCGAAACGCCGCGTCGACTGTTTTAAACGTTTTTTACCTCTTTTGTGATTTATTTAGATTGTAACCTCCATTGGGAGGAGTGTTATTACATTATTTGCATCAACATGTGATAAAATTTGTATGTTCACAAATATACTTTTTACATAAAATAAATTCCTTTTTATTTATATACATTCTGTTTTTAATGTTGATAAAATGAAAGTTTTTCTTGTACATTTTTCGTGCTAGATCGGTTGTATGTATACAGAGACACTTGATCCTAAGTGAGGCGTTTACCCTTTCCATAATCCATTGTAGGGACTTTTTGTGTCTTTTTCTCTCCATTATTTAACAACATTTTTTACAGCCATTAGTACATTACAAACATTTTTTGATTAGTCAGTTATCTTACACAGAGATGTGGTGGTGTCCTCAAGGTTGGCGATGTCAGTGCCACCAATTCCTCTAACCTCTCAGGGCGAATGACTGCTGCCCCCCACTCCTCCTGGGCCTTCACCTCATTCTGGATGAATGGACCTCCAGCAGTTGCCATGGCAACCCTAAGGTTCTGAGAGCATTTTCCCTTAGTCCTATGGTCTGATTTAGATCTTGCAGGACGGTTACTCCATCACAATGGTGACGGATAACCCGTCCGCCGAAATATAAATCAAGGCCTTTGTGATGGAGTAGCCCGTCCGCCGAGATCTAAATCGGGCCCTCAATCTAGTATTTATGCCACCTTTTCTTGCATTCCACCATAGTTCAGCATGTTGTTGCTAATGCATTGACTTTGTGAAGGATTCCTCTCCATAAAGCATCCTTCTTTGCCAGTTGGCGCTTGATGTAGCAAAGATATCTCTCTGTTTTCTTGTCACCTCACTGATAAAAATGTCATCCTCCTTCTGGGTGAATTTAAACTACCTCTTTCGAAGTACACCCTATTTCTTGCTGTGTTACTTCTTGGCTTCTCTCGTCATCCTGGCTTGCCATTTTGGAACAATACAAATATTGAGCCCCACTAATTGCACAACTTTTTAAAGTGTATAATGGTGTAATGACACTGTGGGCCAGATGTACTAGATTTTCATGGAGTGCAGTGCAGCAGCCGCAAATGCTGCACTGCACTGCGAGAGGAGAGAGCAGGAGAGCACCATATTTACAGAAATATGGCACTCTCCTCCCCTCTCCCTAACGTTGGCGCAGAAATGTACAGCCGTGCACCACGGACAGACCTTAGCACCACAGTGCAAGGGTGCCTCAATGTGTCTAGTATAGGCTTTGTACACTTCCAGTACATAATCCCATGCCTAGACTAACTTGAAACCTTTCCCCACTTTGTATGTGTGCTGCACAGTGTAGCATACATACAAAGTTGGACAAGAAAGGAGAAATGAAAGCATTTCTCCTTCATAGTGCCTATTTGGAATGGGCACTATTTTCTCACGCTATAACCTGCCTACTTTTTTTAAGTAAATTGGGTTTAGTGTCAGAAACCTTGGGTGGTTGCATGGGAATGCCCATGCACCGCCCATGGTATGCCCCCTGGCACTAAGTAATGCAAAGCAGTGTCATGCACTGCCTTGCGCTACTTTCGAGTGTTTTCCTGCACTAAACATTTTAGTGCTGGAAAGTAAATTAGTAAAAAAAGATTTAGCATCAATTTGCGTCACTTTTGTGATCCAAACACGGTGCGAAAACGTAGTAAATATACCCCTTTGTGTCACCCAATGACACTCTGGGCCAGATTTGCAAACATTTTGTGCTGTCTTTGCGTCACAAAAGTGACACAACCCAGCAAAACCTGTGTTTTGTCATTTAATTTCCAGCACAAAACCTGTTTTGCGCTTAAGTTGCCCTTAAAGTAACTTTCGCGCTGTTTTGCTTTACTTAGCATCAAGGGAGCGTTACATTGGTGGTACATGGGCATTCTCTTGCAACCATCAATGCTTTGTAACGCAAAACCCTATCTACCAAAAATTGAGACAGGGTTTTGCATAAAAAATTAACGCCATTTGAAAGCAGGCAAAATGTTTTCATTTCTCCTTTCTTTTCTGACTTTGCACGTGCCCTGCACTGTACGGCACACATACAGAATAGGAAAAGTTGTAAAAGTTATCTGGACATAGTATTTATTACTGGAAGGGTACTCTTCCAGTACAAAACCTATGCTGTGCTCACTCACACACCCTTGGATATATTGCATGAAGGTGTGTACGTGGCGCACGACAACAAAATTCTGCCCCGGCGCTAAGGAAAGGGGAGGACAGAGCTGTATCTCTGTAGAAGTGCCGCTCTCCTGCTCGCTCCTTTACATGCAATGCAGCGCAGCATTTTTGGCGGCTGCAGTGTATTGCGTGAACATTTCATAAATCTTGCCCCTTGTGTCATGCAGCCCTGCACTACGTTGTAAACATCACTCACAAAGCTATGCATCGTAAATCTGGCACTACCCATGAAAAAGTTGTGCAACCACCTCTATTATTTTTTAATGCAATCCAGCCTGGAGTCCCCTGAAGCTCCTTCTTTAATAACGAATGTACAGGCACTGTTAGATTGCATGTGCACCATTTAAGGGTGTTTCCTCCTAGGACAGGCACCAGCATACAGGTCACACGATGGTGAGCACATGCTATCCACAAGGTGGCATACACTAGACAGTGCCCTGGTTCCGCAGGGGGTATGTGAGAGGATAAGGGGCGCTCCACAGGCCCCATGGAAACTTGCAGCTATGGACTACACGCTCCTGCACCAGGGTGGATGTGCACTCACTCATCCGAAGGCTGGATATTGTTTCACTGATGCAGAGCCAGGAAGGCCACTGATCATGACTGCACCAGAGCACCCATAGGTGGATCAGGGCACAGTCATTGGAAGGTGAGACTATGGGAATCACGGCACAGGCACTGGAGGGTGGAACTAGGAGGTATCAGGGCACAGGCACTGGAGAGTGGGACTAGGGGGTAGCAGGGCACAGGCACTGGAGGGTGGGACTAGGGGGTATCAGGGCACTGGAGGGTGTGACTACGGGGTATCAGCGCACTGGAGGGTGGGACCAGGGGGTATCAGGGCACAGGCACTGGAGGGTGGGACTAGGGGGTATCAGGGCACAGGCACTGGAGGGTGGGACTAGGGGGTATCAGGGCACTGGAGGGTTAGTCTAGGGGATATCAGGGCACAGGCACTGGAGGGTGGGACTAGGGGTATCAGGGCACATGCACTGGAGGGTGGGACTAGGGGATATCAGGGCACTGGAGGGTGGGAATAGGGTGTATCAGGGCACAGGCACTCGAGGGTAGGACTAGGGGGTAGCAGGGCACAGGCAAAGGAGGGTGGGATTAGGGGGTATCAGGGCACTGGAGGGTGGGTCTAGGGGGTATCAGGGCACAGGCACTGGAGGGTGGGACTAGGGTGTATCAGGGCACTGGAAGGTGCGACTAGGGGGTATCAGGGCACAGGCACTGGAGGGTGGGACTAGGGGGTATCAGGGCACTGGAGGGTGTGACTACGGGGTATCAGGGCACTGGAGGGTGGGACTAGGGGTATCAGGGCACAGGTACTGGAGGGTGGGACTAGGGGGTATCAGGGCACAGGCACTGGAGGGTGGGACTAGGGGTATCAGGGCACTGGAGGGTTAGTCTAGGGGATATCAGGGCACAGGCACTGGAGGGTAGGACTAGGGGTATCAGGGCACATGCACTGGAGGGTGGAACTAGGGGGTATCAGGGCACTGGAGGGTGCGACTAGGCGGTATCAGAGCACTGGAGGGTGGGAATAGGGTGTATCAGGGCACAGGCACTCGAGGGTAGGACTAGGGGGTAGCAGGGCACAGGCAAAGGAGGGTGGGAATAGGGGGTATCAGGGCACTGGAGGGTGGGTCTAGGGGGTATCAGGGCACAGGCACTGGAGGGTGGGACTAGGGTGTATCAGGGCACTGGAAGGTGCGACTAGGGTGTATCAGGGCACAGGCACTCGAGGGTGGGACTAGGGGGTATCAGGGCACTGGAAGGTGGGACTAGGGGTATCAGGGCACTGGAGGGTGGGACTAGGGGGTATCAGGGCACTGGAGGGTGGGACTAGGGGGTATCAGGGCACAGGCACTGGAGGGTGGGACTAGGGGGTATCAGCGCACAGGCACTGGAGGGTGGGACTAGGGGGTATCAGGGCACTGGAGGGTGGGTCTAGGGGGTATCAGGGCACAGGCACTGAAGGGTTGGACTAGGGTGTATCAGGGCACGGGCACTGGAGGGTGGGACTAGGGGGTATCAGGGCACAGGCACTGGAGGGTGAGACTAGCGGGGCATCAGGGCACAAGCACTGGAGGGTGGGACTAGGGGTATCAGCGCACAGGCACTGGAGGGTGGGACTAGGGGGTATCAGGGCACTGGAGGGTGGGACTAGGGGGATCACGGCACAGGCACTGAAGGGTTGGACTAGGGTGTATCAGGGCACAGGCACTGGAGGGTGGGACTAGGGGGTATCAGGGCACAGGCACTAGAGGGTGAGACTAGCGGGGCATCAGGGCACAAGCACTGGAGGGTGGGACTAGGGGGTATCAGGGCACTGGAGGGTGGGACTAGGGGATATCAGGGCATAGGCACTGGAGGGTGTGATTAGGGGTATCAGGGCGCTGGAGGGTGGAACTAGGAGGGATCAGGGCACTGGAGGGTGGGACTAGGGGGATCAGGGCACAGGCACTGGAGGGTGGGACTAGGGGGATCAGGTCACAAGTGCTGGAGGGTGGGACTAGGAGGGATCAGGGCACTGGAGGGTGGGATTAGGAGGGATAAGGGCACTGGAGGGTGGGACTCGGAGGGATCAGGGCACTGGAGGGTGGGACCAGGAGGGATCAGGGCACTGGAGGGTGGGACTAGGGGGATCAGGGCACAGGCACTGGAGGGTGGGACTGGGGGGGTCAGGGCACGGGCACTGGAGGGTGGAAGTAGGGGGTGTCAGGGCACAGGCACTGGAGGGTGGGACTAGGGGGTATGAGGACACAGGCACTGGAGGGTGGGAGTAGGGGGATCAGGGCGCTGGAGGGTGGGACTAGGGGGATCAGGGCACTGGAGGGTGGGAATAGGGGGATCAGGGCACAGGCACTGGAGGGAGGGACTAGGGGGATCAGGGCACAGGCACTGGAGGGTGGTACTAGGGGGATCAGGGCACTGGAGGGGGGGACAAGGAGGGATCAGGGCACTGGAGGGTGGGGCTAGGAGAGTTCAGGGCACTGGAGGGTGAGGCTAGGGGGGATCAGGGGACTGGAGGGTGGGACCAGGAGGGATCAGGGCACTGGAGGGTGGGACTAGGGGGGTCAGGGCACAGGCACTGGAGGGTGGGACTAGGGGGATCAGGGCACAGGCACTGGAGGGTGGGACTAGGGGGATCAGGGCACAGGCACTGGAGGGTGGGACTAGGGGATCAGGGCACAGGCACTGGAGGGTGGGACTAGGGGATCAGAGTACAGGCACTGGAGTGTGAGACTAGGGGGATCAGGTCACGGATGCTGGAGGGTGGGACTATGAGGGATCAGGGCACTGGAGGGGGGAACAGGAGGGATCAGGGCACTGGAGAGTGGGACTAGGAGGGACCAGGGCACTGAAGGGTGAGACTAGGGGGGATCAGGGGACTGGAGGGTGGGAATAGGGGGATCAGGGCACTGGAGGGTGGGACTAGGGGGATCAGGGCACTGGAGGGTGAGACTAGGGGGGATCAGGGCACTGAAGGGTGGGACTAGGGGGATCAGGGCACTGGAGGGTGGGACTAAAAGGGACCAGGGCACTGGAGGGTGGTACTAGGGGGATCAGGGCACTGGAGGGGGGACTAGGAGGGATCAGGGCACTGGAGGGTGGAACTAGGGGGGATCAGGGCGCTGGAGGGTGGGACTAGTGGGTATCAGCGCACGGGCACTGGAGGGTGGGACTAGGGGGATCAGGGCACAGGCACTGGAGGGTGGGACTAGGGGGACCAGGGCACTGGAGGGGGGACTAGGAGGGATCAGGGCACTGGAGGGAGGAACTAGGAGGGTTCAGGGCACTGGAGGGTGAGACTAGGGGGAATCAGGGGACTGGAGGGTGGGACTAGGGGGATCAGGGCACTGGGGGGTGGGACTAGGAGTGATCAGGGCACTGGAGGGTGGGACTAGGGGGACCAGGGTACTGGAGGGTGGGACTAGGGGGATCAGGGCACAGGCACTGGAGGGTGGGACTAGGGGGATCAGGGCACAGGCACTGGAGGGTGGGAATAGGGGGATCAGGGCACAGGTACTGGAGGGTGGGACTAGGGGGATCAGGTCACGGGTGCTGGAGGGTGGGACTAGGAGGGATCAGGGTACTGGAGGGGGGAACAGGAGGGATCAGGGCACTGGAGGGTGGGACTAGGAGGGATCAGGGCACTGGAGTGTGGGACTAGGGGGGGATCAGGGCACTGGAGGGTGAGACTGGGGGGGTCAGGGCACTGAAGGGTGAGACTAGGGGGATCAGGGCACTGGAGGGTGGAACTAGGAGGGATCATGGAACTCGAGTGTGGGATTAGGGGGATCAGGGCACTGGAGGGTGGGACTAGGAGGGATCAGGGCACTGGAGGGTGGAACTAGGAGGGATCAGGGCACTGGAGGGTGGAACTAGGAGGGATCAGGGCACTGGAGGGTGGAACTAGGAGGGATCAGGGCGCTGGAGGGTGGGACTAGGGGGTAATAGGGCACAGGCACTGGAGGGTGGGACTAGGAGGGATCAGGGCACCGGAGGGGGAGACTAGGAGGGATCAGGGCACTGGAGGTTGGGACTAGGAGTGATCAGGGCACTGAAGGGTGGGACTAGGAGGATCAGGGCACAGGCACTGGAGAGTGGGACTAGGAGGGATCAGGATGCTGGAGGCTGGGACTAGGGGGTGTCAGGGCACAGGCACTGGAGGGTGGGACTAGGGGGTATCAGGACACAGGCACTGGAGAGTGGGACTAGGAGGGATCAGGATGCTGGAGGGTGGGACTGGGGGGTGTCAGGGCACAGGCACTGGAGGGTGGGACTAGGGGTACTCAGGACACAGGCACTGGAGGGTGGGACTAGGGGTATCAGGACACAGGTACTGGAGGGTGGGACTAGGGGGTATCAGGGCACTGGAGGGGGGGACTAGGAGGGATCAGTGCACTGGAGGGTGGGACTAGGGGGTGTCAGGGCACAGGCACTGGAGGGTGGGACTAGGGGGTATCAGGACACAGGCACTGGAGGGTGGGACTAGGAGGGATCAGGGCACTGGAGGGTGGGACTAGGGGGTATCAGGGCACGGGCACTGGAGGATCACAGCACTAGAGGGGTAGGACTAGGGGGGTCAGGGCACTGGAGGGTGGGACTGGGGGGATCAGGGCACTGGAGGGTGGGACTAGGGGGTTCAGGGCACTGGAGGGTGGAACTAGGGGGATCAGGGCACTGGAGGGTGGGATTAGGAGGGATCAGGGCACTGGAGGGTGGGACAAGGAGGGATCAGGGCACTGGAGGGTGGGAGTAGGGGGATCAGGGCACGGGCACTGGAGGGTGGGAATGGGGGGATCACAGCAGTGGAGGGGTAGGACTAGGGGGGTCAGGGCACTGGAGGATGGGACTAGGGGAATCAGGGCACTGGAGGGTGGGACTAGGGGAATCAGGGCACTGGAGGGTGGAACTAGGGGGATCAGGGCACTGGAGGGTGGGACTAGGAGGGATCAGGGCACTGGAGGGTGGGACTAGGAGGGATCAGGGCACTGGAGGGTGGGACTAGGAGGGATCAGGGCACTGGAGGGTGGGACTAGGGGGATCAGGGCACTGGAGGATGGGACCAGGAGGGATCAGGGCACTGGAGGGTGGGACTAGGGGGTATCAGGGCACGGGCACTGGAGGGTGGGACTGGGGGGTCAGGGCACAGGCACTGAAGGGTGGGACTGGGGTGTATCAGGGCACAGGCACTGGAGGGTGGGACTAGGGGGTATCAGGACACAGGCACTGGAGGGTGGGACTAGGAGGGATCAGTGCACTGGAGGATGGAACTAGGAGGGATCAGGGCACTGGAGGAGGAACTAGGAGGGATCAGGGCACTGGAGGGTGGGACCAGGAGGGATCAGGGCACTGCAGGGTGGGAGTAGGGGGATCAGGGCACTGGAGAGTGGAGCTGGGAAATACATTAAATGGAACAAACATGGAGATCACCCAGTTTCAAAATACTTATGAGGCTTCTATGCTGAAGGCTAATTTTAACCACACTGCAACCCGGGGAAGTCATTTAATTTGTAGCTCTTTTTTTTTTTCTCCAATTTTTAGATTTTGACTTTTGAGAAATTTGAGCAGTCCAAATACAGTCTAACTAAAGCACTGTCGTGCCAGGAAACCACTTCTGGCACTTGTCGGCGCTGAGTCATAAGGAGCAAGGGCCACCGAGCCCTTCGTGGTCAGTCTGGACTTCAGGGAGCCTCTGCGACCGACAAGAAGTAAATAAACTATGCTTTAAATACAAACCTGCAGAAGGCCCTTCAAAGAATGCAGTGCATTTTGGGTTTTTTCACCCACAAGTAGATCTGAGTTTAAATGTTTTACCGGTAAACTACACATGCAAGGGAACTTGCCTGGGCCTGTCCAAACATAGCTAAGTACGCACACTGACACGTGATGACGCACGCCCGTGCTTCCAACCTACGCCACGCTACTCATCACGCACTAAAGATGGCTGCTTTTATGTACACGCCCCCTTGTGTCTGCACTCTAGTTGCTGCTTTCTCAAGGTGCCTAACTAGTTTGTGGGAATTTACAAGATGAAACAGTGGGACATTACCCAATATTATCCATAAAACAGATTTTAATTTCTGCATAAAGTTAAGCTCTACACCATAGTATCAGCAAGTGCAATGGACAATCCGATGCGGTAACCAGCTAAGCAGACTATATTGTCTGAAATACCATAAAGGGACATGCAGAGCTGTTTAAAGCTACCAGCATGCTGAAAACCATGAAACTGAGCGTCTGTCTCTTATGCTTCATCATCCACCGCACTGCTACGCGCTGCGTCTCCTAACGCGATAACTGCACCTTGGTAGTCATCACGCACATCATGGAAAAGCTTCCCACACAGGATCAAAACAAAGACAACATCCTTCCACCCGCACTCCCTACATGGTGTAGTGTGCTTCTCATGCAAGCAAGCACTTCTGCTCCCCGCATGGGAGTAGTAAGCGCTATAAAAATGCAGCAATACAATTCAATGAGGGACCTGATTTTATCTGGCAGCCATTTTGTACTGGAAGCGTTACCAGAGTCCTGGCAGCCGCATGAGCAGTACGGCAAATTACACATTTGGTGGTCACATGCACCTCCCTGTCATGACCAACTCTAACAGCTATTCTCTTATTCATGTAATATAAAAAAATGAATCCAACGCATGCGCCCAGGGCCTTTTCAAGTCTTCATTGTCAACACTTGATTTTGCCAAAACAGTTACATAAGCTCAAAAGCTGCCACGGTTTGGGTGCTGTCTGTAAATGTCAAGGTGAGCTCGCGTCTGTAGCCTCTGCTGCATGAGCAGGGTCGGGCGAAACGTGTCGGCTGAGCTTCATGGAACTGTCTCGCAACATAAATAAAGTGATACCACCAAGAACTGACTCCTGGCACCTCTTCTGGAAGATACCATGGAGTAAAAAGTAAACGGAACACTTTATTCGAGACATTGGTTATTTTTGTGCTCTAAAATCGCTACACCTTATTATAGTTAAGGGTTTGTCAATCTATACTGCCATTCTTTCAGTCAATCAATCAATCAATTAAGTGACTTGTAAGCGCGACTACTCACCCGTCAGGGTCTCAAGGCGCTGATTCGGTAAATCACTTTATAACATGGCAATAGAGGAACATATGATGGGTTCCTTTGATGAATTTTCCTCCATTTAGGCAACTTGGCTGGAGTTGTATGAATGAAGATTTTAACCAACAGTGATGTATCTTGTGCCAGAAATGTTATAGTGAGAACCGCGCTTCAATGCACACAGTGCTGTCCAGTAGAGAGGCGTGCAATGCAGCAGGGTACGGGTGAAAGGAGGGCGGAACAGGGAGAGTATTGTGAAGCGGGGATGAGATACAGAAGAGCATGGTGAAGGCAGGGCAGAACTGGGAGAGGCAGAGGGTAAGTGGGCAGCAGAAGGAGAAGGCAGGGAGTGACACCATACAATAAGCGTGAAGTATTGCCAGCTTATTCTGACAGGTGACATCGCTGGGCTGTTACCCAGCGATGAGATGTAGCTTAAAGAGTAGGGAGGCAGATTTCGACTCTGATCGAATTCCATACTTATTGCATAGGTCTGGCATCTCTTCTTCTCGTCTCTGCACATCCTGGCCTCAACCAGTGATGTGGTGACACTACTGCTGCATGTCTTGCATACCAGCTATCCTGGGGTGCCACTGTGCCATAGTTTGCAGATTATACAGAAGATCATGAGGTGATGCAGGCAGGCAGAAGGAGCCAATAGTTTGAAGAACTTTGAGGAGACTTGCCATTGCATGAAGAATGGGTCACATGGGTTTCTGGGATGTAAGCCAATATAGCGTGGCCAGTTATACAGCACCAAGCCTCCCTATTACACGTACAAGTGTTTTGTATTAGTCATTTTCAGATGCAGTTTGCAAACTGACAATATAAAATATGCCCTGAAGAATGCCTGTTCCCCCTGATTCAAAGGTTGAAACATTGTCAACAGGCTTTCCAGTATAACTGTAGGAGTTATGATGGATTTGTTTTGCCATTACTAGTACAGAACTGTTAGAAATGGGGGGGTCTCATTTACAAGGGGCCTGCGCCACTGGCGTGTCACTTTTTATGATGCTCCGGGGGCACAGGCCTCTCAATCATATCTACGAGGCCACGCAAAGCTACCCTGTGTGGTGTTTCATGACCTCATAGATATGGTGTAAGAGTTAGGTAGGCATGCCATGAGCGTTGCAGTGGGTGTCCCCTTGCAACGTCCATGGATTATGACACATTCACAGACGTACAATATAGCGTAAATCTGGGAATGTATCAAAACTGTGCTCCTTGCTAGGTGTATATTGGCTTACATCCCAGAAACCCATGAGACCCATTCTTCATGCAATGGCAAGTCTCCTCAAAGTTCTTCAAACTATTGGCTCCTTCTGCCTGCCTGCATCGCCTCATGATCTTCTGTATGATCTGCAAACTATGGCACAGTGGCACCCCAGGATAGCTGGTATGCAAGACATGCAGCAGTAGTGTCACCACATCACTGGTTGAGGCCAGGATATGCAGAGAAGAGAAGAAGAGATGCCAGACCTATGCAATAAGTGTGGAATTCTATCAGAGTCGAAATCTGCCTCTCTACTCTTTAAGCTACATCTCATCGCTGGGTAACAGCCCAGCGATGTCACCTGTCAGAAGAAGCTGGCAATACTTCACGCTTATTGTACGGTGTCGCTCCCCGCCTTCTCATTCTGCTGCCCACTTACCCTCTGCCTCTCCCAGTTCTGCCCTGCCTTCACCATGCTCTTCTGTATCTCATCCCCTCTTTACAGTACTCTCCCTGTTCCGCCCTCCTTTCACCCGTCCCCTGCTGCGTTGCACGCCTCTCTACTGGACAGCGCTCTGTGCGTTGAAGCACGGTTCTCACTATAACATTTCTGGCACAAGATACATCAATGTTGGTTAAAATCTTCATTCATACAACTCCAGCCAAGTTGCCTAAATGGAGGAAAACTCATCAAAGGAACCCATCATATGTTCCTCAATTGCCTTGTTATAAAGTGATTTTCAGAATCAGCGTCTTGAGACCCTGACGGGTGAGTAGTCGCACTTTACAAGTCACTTGATTGATTGATGACTCTTTCTGCTTTGCAGCCGGAGTCCAATCCACATCTAGGGCTGGGTGACAGCTTCACTTGGTGCATTCTTTCCAGACAGTAACAACTCAGGAAGGGCTGGGTATGACAGGGGATGCATCTGCATTCATATGGATACTGATGGTCTTCCTGGACTGGGAGAGGGAGAAGTGGTTCACAGTTTACGTTTGTATAGATTGTATCCTGCTCTCACACAAAGGGCTTATTTACAGCCTACAGATCGCCTGGAGCTGGGGCTGGGTTGAAAGGGATTTTTGCGCACTTCTGAGGGGGTTCCTTTGAAGTCACCCCTTCATCAAAGACATTTGGGAGGATAAGTACAGGGGCTCTGACCCCATGTTTTCAGACACTGTATGGAGTTGTAATCAGACATCGCTGGCTCTACAAATTGCACATTGCCAGAGGACTGCTATACAGCACATTCCTGTCCTCTTTCACTGCACTGGTGCACTAATGGCTGCCTTGCGCCAATGCAGGCACTCTTGCACCATGGAGCAAGGGTGTCCGAGTTGTAGGAATTCTTTTTTTTGTGCAGGAAGGTACACCTTCCTGCAGAAAAAAAATCAGGCGTTTTCCTCTTTCATGCAGCACACATAGAAAGAGGAAAACATAAGGAGAAATAAAGTTATTTCTCCTTGTTACGCCACACCTAGCACAGAGAAATGCCCACTTTCTAAAAGCGGCATTTAATGTAAAATCCACTACACCAGTGAGCAGGATTTATCACTACCATTCTAAGCATACCAAACATGCCACTCCTTTTCGATCAGGAATAACCACTTAAAAGTATATAAGGGAATTCCCAATGCTAACCTATTAGAGGAGTAGGCCTCAGAGCAGTGAAAACCAAAACAGGCTCTTTGTCACCACCAGGACATGTCACACTTAGGGCACATGTCCTACCTTTTACTTATACAGCCCCCTGCCCATTGGGCTACCTAGGGCCTACCTTAGGGGTGACCTATGTTTAATAAAAGGGAAGTTTAAGACTTGGCAAGTAGTTTTAAATGGCAGCTCAAGGTGGCTGTAAACTGTGCACTCAGGCCCTGTGGTGGCAGGCCTGAGACAGGTTTGTGGCACAATCAGTGCTGCAGGCCCACCCGTAGCATTTAATTTACAGGCTCTGGGTAAATTAAATATATCAAACAGGTGTAAACCAATCATACCTGGTTTAGAGGAGGGAGCACATGCCTTTTAGCACTGATTTGCAGTGGTAAAGTGCTCAGATTCCTAAAGCCAACAAAAAGAAGGTCACAAAAATAGGTAGAGGAAGGCGAAAAGTTTGGGGATAACCCTGCAGAAAGGGCCAGGTCCAACAGGAACTCATCAAGAGTTTTGCCTTTGCAAACTCTCTCATTCCACTCTCTCATATTGCATTATACTGTCAGACGTCTGGCTAGCTTGGTGAAGGATGCACAGACACCACTCTCCGCCAGCTCACTACAAACTGCATATTCATTTCAAAGCAGCAAAGCTAGACTCAGAGTGAAAGATGACTTGGATAGCCCTAATCTGATGGGGAGGGAAGACGTCTTAAGATTTTGTCACTCTTCACTGATAAAGAGACATTGAGTCCATTGAGACAGAACTGATTCCGTGAAATCTGCCATGTTTCTTCATGTGTTATTTCCTACAAACCATAACCTCACAATTCTATTTTGACTCTCTAAGTGGCACTTCTTCCATGGAACTTGGCTATATTATCTACATGCAAAGCCCAGGACACGCCTGTGAAAGAATTACAATAGCTCTTCTCCTGGAGAGTTCAGTACTGCATGGTTACAGACTCTGAAGCATCCTATTTGATTCTAGTGATGACAGGTCCTGCATATTATATTAGGTTTTAAACAGACCCGTGCTATTGTCTTTGGAAATACTAGTTCCCAACCAATCAGAGTGCAGTATAGTATAAAACAGCAGGGGGATTGATTATTGCAGGTTTCCTAGTGTCTGACCACCAGTACTTTATTTGAGCCGGTAGTTGGAGGTGGGGCCCAGCAGCACTTATTTTTTTCTCATGACCCAGAGCAAGAGAGAGAAAAACACAAAAGGGGGAAAAAGAGAGAGAGAGAGAAAGATGGAAAAGCAACAACAAAGAAAGGAAGCTTGGATGAACAAGAACCTAAAAGAGTGAGATAATGAGACAGGAAGTGTTTGGTGGTGAATGATAGAGGCATGAGGTGGAATCACAATAAGACAGCCTTGGTATTCGACAACCCCGACATTCAGCAGCACCGGCCCTGGGCTTCTGAGCTGAACTTTGGGCACCAGCACTTAGTATTGTACAAATAAAACACTGCTGACCATACTAGCCCTATCCACAGGCCCATAAGGAAGGGAAAGAGTGAAGTAAATGAAAATGATAAGTTAAAACTAGACAGAGAAGAAGGACACTGCATTGATCAAACTTCCTTCCTGTTTTGGCCCTTTCCATTTCTTCTTGGCGGCTCTTCAGGGCAGCGACTGGAAGAACGAGTTGGAACTTCTTGCACTTTCTGGAAGTTTAAGAGCAGGTAAAGCGAGAGTGTGAGAAAGCAAAGCATACCTGTGGCCAAGAAGGCCTTGGCAGCTCTCAGCGAAGTTGGCTTGAGCACAATGGCTGGCAGCTGGGCGCCATGATTCGTCAGGACTGTGTCTTTGCCACACTGTGTGTCATACATTTTTCATATTCTGGAGATTTTCCAACAGGTTTGGCATTTTCAGTGATTTTTGTTTTCCTTAATCGGCCATGTATTCCAAAACATCTCCACTTCCTGCAACCTGGATCTCTGTGATGTCAACCCACGCACTCAGGAAACTCCACTCACAAGATCTGAATGTCATATGTGGCAAAGTAGTGTATGATTAAAGATTGCATGGGAGTGGGAGCCTTCACCGCATCTCCTCAGTGGAGCAGACAACCCACCGTGCATGTCCAAATCACACATGTGAAAAATTCCTGAGGAAGGAGATACTCCTATTAGACTGATGTGTGTGAGGTGGGCTCAAGGCTGGTCTCCTGCCTGGTCTCGGCGCGTGAAGTAAAGTAGAAGTGATCCGTAAGGGGCATTGTTTGCTGATGCAGAACCAGGTCTACTAAGAACCTCAATACCTGAGGTCGCCGTTCTGAGAGTTCATGCACTGCTCTCCGCATGGCTTACATGGCATTGCAACCGACTCCCACCACTGCTCTCTCCTACTTTATGAAGGACACGCGTAGGAGAGGTATGAGGTTCACCTCCTTTAGATTCGTAAATATCAGTCCAGTTTCACTCTTCCTTCCCGAATATACTCCATTCCACCCGGATGAATGCCCCTGCCATAGAGGTTCTCCAGCAGGCAGGCAGAGATCTCTGAGCCTTCGGAGGAGGCACCACTGTGGCAGCGCCTCTGAAGACCCTGAGGTTTTGCTGTGCGGGCCCCATGATCAATGCCCCTGCATAGCAAAAAGGTTTTTGTTTTTCAGAAACACACTCCTAAGGTTGTTTATGAAAAACCAAAAATAAATCTGCCTGACACCCTGGGAGTTTTCTTCCAGCATGTGGTGGTCACTTATTTGTTTTCCTCTTTGAGACCGCCAGACTTTTCCTGGTGGTCTCGAACAGAAAAAAACAAGCCAGGACATACGCCCTAAATAGGGCAGTCTGGCCCGATATCTGTGGTGCCATCGGTCTTTAGTTTCCATCGGCAAAGCCAGAGAAGGCTTGGGCGGCGGGAACATAATGGTTCTCCTGACTCTAAATAGAGCAGGAAAACCAAGAGTTTGGCAGAGAGGGTGTTGTGTACTTTATTGGGTGTCCATAAACGGGCTTTCTAGAATCATGTCCTTATATAGGCACAATCCAACCTGCCCTTATATAGGCATAAAATCCCAGACCTTATTTAGGCATAACCCATGCATACCAAATACAGGCATGGATTCCGACATCCGTCCACCCTAGCGTCTCAACGAGTCCATGAAAAAACAGACCCTCAGGCTGCGGGAGTTTCCCTTGCCCAGGACTATTGATTTCTTCAAGGACTCATACATTATGCATGAACCTCTATTCCTTAAGGGATTCATTCATGACGTCTTTCGCTACCCAACTTACGTCAATGCTAACATTTTCAGGTATAAATATACCTTCCCAAACCCCTGTAAATCAGAGGAGACCTCGACTTCAGAGGAGCCCGATTCCCGGCCGGACGCACTGAGAAGACGCTGTCATTCCTGCACGCAGAGAGTCCAGCTTCCAGTGATCTAACTTCCCTTGCGGGGTGTTGGAGTTCGAGTCCGGATAGAGATTCCTACCTCTCTCATTCTTCAGGTATGGAGCAGACTAGAACCTAGAAGGACTCTTGGCATACTAGACTCTTGGCATACTAGGCGTAACTTACTCTTAGTATACTCTAGTCAGGAATACAGCACCTACTTCTACTTTTCCCTACACCTAGGAAAGGTTAGGCACACTGGGTAGAACTAGGATAGAAACGCATCGTATGAGTACTCGCATTTTTAGGCTGTGTCATTTTATGTAAATGCATATATGCTGAAAAGATAATGCTAACGCAGTATTATTTATTTCTACTGCTCACCTTGTACATTATTTATCTCGCATACTGTCTTGTGATCGTAACAGCACATCTAACTTACAACAGAAACAAGACTGTTCAATAAACCTTTTTATTGAAACGCCCGTCTGTTATTTCTGTGTGACTTTGAGAATAACTGAATCATGCACAACTGAGCTGAGTGAAATAGTTATCTATTGTTTCTACGACTCTGGGACACGTCCTGATTCTGTAAGGGAAACACAGTGGTCATGTTTTGCGGCTGCCAGAAACTAATCCCTTCTTGTTGTCAAGAAGTTTCTAGTGGCCTCTGAGCTAGCTGGCACAAGTAATTAAGTTTAATATACTCGATAGGGACATACCGACCTTAGTCCTATGTCAAACCTATAGGATATATTATTCCAATGCGCAGAGCCTATTAGGGAAATAGGAGCTACACTACATGGCGCCCAACGTTTGGTAAGGCAGTAATTCAACGTTAGAGACTGAGTAACTCAGCTGTGCATATATTCTTTTCTCTCTCAGAGACCCCTACCCATATACTCCAAAAGACATCTGGAGTGGGCAGGGATAGTATCCGCCACGGCTACATAGGGAAGACCCCTATATATTAGCTGTTTGGTTTGCTTAACGTTGAAGGATACAGTGTTCCACAATATTGTGCACCTTATCTTTGTTTCCTTGAAACTTGTTCTACATTTTTCATAAAACAAAATGTCCTTAAACGGGGACAATCCCGCCGGAAACAGTGGAGCTGCGGCTGATCCAGCCCAGCCAGCATTTTTTAACAACACCGGTTTAAATGAAACCGAGGAGGGTGTCATTGACATCGCTCCAAATTTAAGAAGAGCCATTACTCTAAAACTTATAAAACATGGCCTACCACCGAGAGGAGGTAGAGCAGTTTTCGTGATTGAGGCACACGAATCCTTTCAGACAGAGGTATTCTATTCATGGGTAATTCTTCCTGAATCCAATCCAGTAACACACTTGTTTCACTTCTACAAAGAAGATGAACCACCAGAGGAATACATTCCTTTCGAGGATATCGAGATTCCATTAACATACCAGGAGCATCAGCTCTGGTTTAAAGGCGCCCTAAAACATAACAAAAATATAACCAGGCTCGGTCCACTAGGTAGACCAGGAGCAACTTGGCCGATTTTAGCCGGCTACACACCTCATCCAGACATCGAAATAATGTCAGACGAGGAAATACTTAATCAACTCACAGAGTTAATAAAAATCTACAGACAATTGGTTCAATATGTCATGCGGACTTTCACAGTCCAACCACCATTAACAATTCCAAATCATACTCCTCCACAGGGGAGTACATTAAAAATTACACCACAGACTCTATACGCAGTCATGGGTAAAATGCCCACTAAGCGGGAGCAAATTCCATTTTGGATAGCTCAAAAAATTACTCAAATCGAAGCAGTATTTCCAAATACTAGCCCGCATGAGAAACACAGAATCCTAACCATTAGTTTACCAATGGGGATCACACCACAACTGGAAGACTGCACCACTTGGGGCTCAGTCTTTGCTGCCATCTACACTAAAACACACGGCATTCCGTCAATTGCGGTAATACCTGATGTCCTAAAACAAATTCAAAACGAATACGGGGCAGAGCCTGCTTTAAATTTAGGTATGAAATTACTGAAAAATTTCGACCAGGTCTCAACAATAATATTATCAAATATTAAAGGGGAGGCAGCAGCAGTGGCGATCCGACAAAAACTAAGGGAATTTGATGTTACAGAACATCAAACAGAGCTACCCAGAATTATAGAACAATCTTATGCAGAATTAGGCAGAGATAGTTTGGGTGGGAAACCAGCTAAACCAAAACTATCTGAAAGTCCTGAGAAGGACTCAATTAAACAAACTCCTACATCTTCTAAAAAGAAGTGGGAGTCTAATAAACAAAATTCAAATGAGAAAAGATCTCAGTCCCGAGGTAGGTCTCCTCAAAAGGAGCCCTCTGAAAGGAGGTACAACCTCAGGAATAGGGATAATTTGAGAAAACCTGATAGGTATCAAGATAATGATACACGTTCCTCTCGTCCCTTTCAGGTCTCATCACAGACTTCGGAAAGAAGAGGACGAACAGAACATAGAGAAGAACGCGTGAAATCGAAAGACGACAAGCACGCAACAAAAATTAAAACTAAACCTCAATTCTCCAAAAAGAAAGTAGCAGGTCTAATAGTAAGACATGCCGAGAATTCTGAGAACTCAACTCAGGAACGGAGAATGGGCTCAGACAATGCTGGACAGTGCAGCAGATGTCACAATAGCTCGCCAGAACCTGATGGAACTTCTGGAGATAGTGGACTTGAATGAGTACATTACAGTAGAGACTGTAGACACCAGGGTTAGTACTCCACAAAGGTTATATGAAATAACACTCCGGATGGAGGGAGACAGACCTAGACAGGTTAAAACACTTTTTTGGGAAAAACTATCGAAGGTTTATGACATACTTCTAGCAGAAAAAGACTGGCCACCACAATTTGTCAGGGAGTGCCCACACGGCGAGGACATGATTATGCCTGCCTTCTCCAATTACATACCAATTCACTTAAAATATAGATATGCCAGAAAATGGGCAGTGGCCCAGGCTCCAGCATTATATAAAAATCATGTAGGATGGGATGAGGACTCACCTCACCATAAAATAAATCTGAAACATGAACCAACTGCACAACGGCAGTATCCTATTAAGCAAGAAGCTAAAAAACAGGTCAGGGAGATCTTAGATCAACTTGAATACCAAGGGGTGATTGAACCATGCACCTCCTCCATGAACAATCCTTTGTTTCCTGTCTCCAAACCAGACAATACATATCGTCTAGTTTTGGACTACAGACATTTAAACACTTGTTCTAAAACTTTTGCAGTGCAGAATGCACACAGTACAGCATTAATGAATAACATTGTGCGTAAAAAATACAAAACAACATTAGACATCTCAAACGGTTTCTTTTGTCAAAATATAGCACCTGAAAGTAGGTACTTAACGGCATTCTCCATAATGGGGACCCAGGGTCACTTTTGTCGACTCCCACAAGGGTTCAAAAACAGCCCAGGTTTATTCTCAGCGAGGGTAACGGAGTTACTACAAATTTATGACAACGAGGCATTGTCCTATGTCGATGACATCTATCTGACAGACGATGACTTGGAAAGACACTTGAACAGGGTGAGCACCATTATACTGGGATTCGCCTCTGAGAGCTACAAGTTCAACTTTAAAAAGTCTCGAATTGCCCATCTCAATGTCCTATTTTTGGGATATGAGCTTTCAAGTGAAGGCAAGAGCTTGGCAGCTAACTTTCTAGAGAAATGTGCGCTGCTCCAACCTCCAAAAACGCTAAAAACTTACAATCCATACTGGGATTCCTAAATTTTGGAAGAACATACATTCTAAACTACGCAGAAAGGGTTAAACCTCTCTACGCATTAATCAAACCTGATTTTTCAAATAAAAATTGGACACAGGAACACACAGAAATTTTGCGTTCACTCCAGGCTAACATGTTAGCAACAAATCACTTACAAACACGCGTAAGTCAAAGAAATTTGGTGATTCGAATAATTTCGGGTCAATGTGGATTCACTTACTTAACCTTTAATGAGGGTGAGAAAGTACCAATTGCATACAAATCACATTTTTATACACAAGCGGAAATGCGCTTCTGTTCAACTGAAAAAATTCTGACAGCAGTTCAAACAGCTGTAGCAAAAGAAAGAGCCCAAGGGAAACGCATAATTGTCGTTACCCCAGTACCGGCTTTAGAAGCGGTCACAAAAGCGAGCATTCCAAATGCTAAAGCTTTACATCCGAGATGGATACAGTGGGTTAATTCTCTTGCTGCAACTGATGTTGAATATGTTTTTGATCCAGATTTAAAGACACAGGCATTTCTCCAATATGAACAAGAATGTCCTCTGCCCACTGAGATTCTGCCTCTCGATCAATATGAATTCATAATTTACACTAACGGATCCGCACAGCCCGCAACAGGGAGTAAGCAAGCTTACAGTGCAGCATGTGCTATCGTTAAAGGTAGCATGCGAAATGGCATCTTCAGACCTATGGTCACAAAAACTCAATCACTAGGTGATTGTACAGCTCAGCGAGCTGAACTACAGGCATTCAAACTGGCACTTGAGAGTACGGATCGAGAATTCCTCACACTGATAGTGTGCGATTCCTTTTACTGTGTTCAGTCGTATAATGATTATATACGAACCTGGCTTGAAAATGGTTTTAAAGATGCGAAAGGTGGCACAATTAAGCACAAACTGCTTTGGGAACAAGTAGTTCAGTTGAAAAACGAACTACCAAAGGCTCACGTGATTCACACACTGAGTCATCAGCGTGATGGCGTTCACGTTGCAGGGAAATCATTGGCTGACGAAGCCGCAAAGGGGGCTGTTCAGACAACTTCCGTAGCTGCGATCACTCGTTCAAAAACAAAAATAGACGGTGAGATAATGTTAGCTGTCAATGCATCAAGCAAAGGCAGCAGTGCAGCGTTACCAAAAAAGTTTCCACTCAAGTACTCTTATGTAATTGATGCGAATAACGTTCCTTTTGCTCGAATCCCTGGAGTGGGGGATAGGGTAATTCCAAACATGGAACGAAGAGCAGCCTTGATTTATGAAACACATTTGGGGGAGGGTCTGTCACATCAAGGGATCTCAAAAACAATTTTGACATTAAAAGAGATGTACTGGTGGCCTGGAATGAATACACACATTCACATATTCATCAACAACTGCTTAGACTGTAAATTACAGCGAGAGAGCCACCAGACACCGTGCTGTGCGGCAGCCCAGTACAGACACCACTGTTAGACAGCATTAGGCTATCTACTCGCCACCGTCCTACTGGACAAAGGCGTTCCCGCAAATACTGAATCTAGGTTCCTATGGTTATGGCCTCAGCGCTCGGCTGACGCTCGAACTGTTATAAAAGATTTGCGAGTCTTTATCGGCACATACGCAATAGGCACGCTACATTCTGACCAGGGTCCTGCGTTTAGCTCTAGGGCTTACAAGGAGGCCATGGCCAGTCTGGGCGTTGCATTGCGGTACTCCTCTCCATTCCATCCTGAGGGAAATTCTGTTGTGGAAAGGAAAAACCGGGACATAAAGCAGTCTATAACAGCTAGGGTATTAGGCTCGGGTGACGGGTGGGTCAAACACCTCATTAGCGCTCACTTAACAATTTGCCAAGAAGTTCTCTAGGGGGGGTCACTCCATATGAGGTCCTATTTGGGACAAGAATGTGGGTTCCAGACTTAGAACACGTAGGCACAGTGGTGGACATGAAAACATTTGATATCAAAGATCGTTTGGCTGTTTTACAGGATCTTAACAAATTAAGAACGAAACAAAGCAACATATCCCTACAGCCAACCTCCACTGGGGAAAAATCGGCGGTCCCAGCAAGGCCTTTCTGGATTCCAAAAGTTGGGGATCTAGTCAGAGAAAAATAGCGGACAAGAAGGAATTTGGACCTTCTTACAGACAACCGGTACCTGTTCTAGCTGTTCAAGGAACAAGGACAGTACTTCTGCCGCCCCTTGCTGGAAGAAAGGAGAAAAGATTTGTGTCAATCGACCTGATCAAACCACAGTATGTGGCCAATACTAAGCAGTAGGCCTCGTGGACTCCGACCTAGTAGCAGACGCACTCCTCTCGCTACTATTCAAGAGGTTCAGACTGAAAGATTGATCACGATCGAGAATTCAGCTGTAACAAAAGAAGGACTAAGCAACCAAGCTATGGAACACATCCCTCTTGACAACCAAATAACAGTTCGTCCAAATACACCTGTCTACACCAACGTGACTCGTGAAGAACTGGTTCCTGTGATTTCAATGAATCCTGATGCAATTCCAACAATTGACAGAACTGCTTCTGGCTATTTCATTGACTTTGATACGTTCTCAGAAGATCCAAGCGAACCTGAAACGACGCCAGCATCATCAAAACTCAAGCAGCAAGTACAAGACTTTATTCACTTCCTGAAAAAGACTTATCTGGTTTCTCCATGGATTGAATTCTGGATTACATCTGGACTTTTTGTTTTCCTGCTCTGGCTAGCTTTGGTAACAACTGTAAGCGTGCTTATAAGTGGCAGATACATCCATGTGAACAGTGAAGGAAAAGACGTGAATGTACTTTTGAAACCACATAAATCTTCCCATTGTGAAGCAAGAGACTTGTCATCAGTGAACATCACAGCTGTTCCTATACAGGATGGTATAGTGTGGGACAAAACAGATTATGAAATCTTCGGTCCAAGTGAACAATTGAACATTCCACATTTATTTAAAATTTCACTAAGTGATTTAATTACGTCCAGTACCTATTCAGATGATTGGGACTTAGAAACTGTTCAAAATATAATGTTTGATCTAGAAAAATCTGCTGCATTTTCTAAAAAGAATTTTTAGAGGGTTCATCTGGTTACGAAGAATTGTATTGTTATAACCACTATGGTCATCATTATTTGCACAAAACTGCATATCCAAGAAATGTGTTTATGTTTAATCAATGGGAACATTGTCCAACACCACCACAAGGTAGTTCGAAAACTTTTGCTAGTAAATTTCCATATTTTTCAGGTTATAATACATCTGACCCAGAAACGTTTTACTATAAAAATGTAAACAAAACAGGACTGAAAATTATGTTAACAAATACGAAACAGATTTACTCTGAAGCATTTATTGCCCAACTGTCTATACAGGGTTTCGACTTATGGAAAGACACAATTGAGACAAAAACTGTCTGGGGTAGTAAAGATTGGCAAGTACAGGGTATAGAAGCTTTGTTTAGAGTATACTAAGAGTAAGTTACGCCTAGCATGCCAAGAGTCTAGTATGCCAAGAGTCCCTCTAGGTTCTAGTCTGCTCCATACCTGAAGAATGAGAGAGGTAGGAATCTCTATCCGGACTCGAACTCCAACACCCCGCAAGGGAAGTTAGATCACTGGAAGCTGGACTCTCTGCGTGCAGGAATGACAGCGTCTTCTCAGTGCGTCCGGCCGGGAATCGGGCTCCTCTGAAGTCGAGGTCTCCTCTGATTTACAGGGGTTTGGGAAGGTATATTTATACCTGAAAATGTTAGCATTGACGTAAGTTGGGTAGCGAAAGACGTCATGAATGATTCCCTTAAGGAATAGAGGTTCATGCATAATGTATGAGTCCTTGAAGAAATCAATAGTCCTGGGCAAGGGAAACTCCCGCAGCCTGAGGGTCTGTTTTTTCATGGACTCGTTGAGACGCTAGGGTGGACGGATGTCGGAATCCATGCCTGTATTTGGTATGCATGGGTTATGCCTAAATAAGGGCTGGGATTTTATGCCTATATAAGGGCAGGTTGGATTGTGCCTATATAAGGACATGATTCTAGAAAGCCCGTTTATGGACACCCAATAAAGTACACAACACCCACTCCTCTTTTGTGTATACAACAATACTAAAATGCTAAACATTTAAAATGCTAAACATTAAAATGGAGTACCGCATAGTAAAACATATCCTAAAAAAGCTTTTTGTTTAAAAGATACATTAAAATGCAAATGTTTCTGTACATCATCAAGCAGTGTTTTTCATTTCCAGCATAAAGTATGAAATTAATGCAGTCGGAATGAAATACAAAAGCAATATTTACATATGACTAAAATGATCGATAAGTGTGTTCAAAATCAAAAGTCATTTCCTGTCATGAAACTTAAATGAACTGAGTTAGACACACAAGATGACTAAGTGTCCCTGGAAGTACTGCCAAGTCTGTATTATAAGGCTAGTTCTACTTTAAGCAGATTGGAGTGCCATTTTTGTTCGAAAAAATGGGACAAAAAGTTCAAATTTGGTAAAGTTCCAAGGGTTTGAAAAATGAAGGCCAAATGGTTGCTGTTGTACTGGAACAGAGTATGCCGAATCAGAGTCAGTTTACAGGTCTGGTGTAAACATGAGATCATCTACTTCAATAGACAAAACATCATCTATTGCCGCTGGTGTAAGTTGGAACACCTCGTGTAGAAGATTGATCGCACAAAGATGGGAAGCATCGCTCTCAGCATAGGTAGCAGCAGCAATGTTCACGTCCGTTGTTACCTGTGTGCCTGGAGTTGTTTCTCGTACCTCAGCAGCAGCAGGAGGCGACTGTGAGATCTCAATGAATGCTGACATCAGGATTGGAAGCCTCTGGGGACAACACAGAGCATGGGCCGTTATCGGGTCCAGCAAAGCATCGACATCCTTTGGCGCAGCTGATGGATATATTAGACAGGCGTCCAACACGCATTCTTCACCGCATAGCAGGCAGCGTAGAACAGGTAAGATGCAATCATGCCAGATTGGTCGGAATGACAGGAACCATGTGGTATTAAGGTCCCGTAGACGAGTCATGCCCAATAGCTGTACTATTCGCTCACGGCACTTTCTTTCAAGGAGAGCTTTCTCCATTCCGCTCGGAGTGATTTCGGCGAATCGGCTGGCCATAGCGTAATAGCAGGCAGATGAATAAAATTCCGGCAACAAGTGCGAGAATTAATGGTATGCCACCAAACACCGAATGTGCAAAGTTCGGAATGATTCCAAGTATTGCCTGGAACGGTGCTAATAGACCGGTGCAAATGCTCTTAAATACATGTACAATTCCTGTTGTATCTGACATGTTAAAGATACGTGATATCATTTCTCTACGAAATGTATAGGGCAGTTTGTACGTATTAAAGTCTGTATCTCAGCCGAAGTCCTTGCAACTTGTAGATCATAGGTTTCTCTGGCCGAGGTCAAAGGCACTGTTTGCTGTAAAAGCATGGCTTTCATTCTGCTTAAAGTATCAAATCTTATAAAAGAGACGTTCAGCGAAGGCCATAAAGGCGACTCCCTGACTGTGTCTATTGGGGAAACAATACTTGCATACAGCAAGTGACCCTGGAGTTGACCGTTACTAGATATGGGATGCCTGGCAACATTCCACAGCAGCTCTGATCATTCAACATGAGGTAACTCCCATTCGAAAGTTGTCCAAACGCTGGATTAATCACAGCAGCTGGTGAACCGTGCTGATGGCAAGACAAGTTTGCCACAGAACCATTACAAGCCCCGTGTAAAATAATGTCCTGGCAAATGAGTGAACCGGTCAGCGCATGTTTACAGTTGATACCGCTAAGATACACTTCACGATCCCCACTCCAACATCTATGTGTATATGGTAAATTCCAAGATATCTTAATGTATTCCTTACCCAACCTTTCATATTTGCCTGCTTGCATCTGTCTGAGGCAATACTGAAACTGAAAAGTTGTCACAGGTAATGTTATTTTGCCATGAATAACCCATTCTGTAGCTGGTTTTTCTGCCACTGTAAACGGTAGTTTTTCCATTTTTTCAATGCTTAGCACTGTATACCTCGCTCCACTTTGTGCCAATTCGACCTGTTTATCAGTGAGATTGTATTCTGCAAACAGAGACGACGTGTTGATGAAACGCCAAGGCACAGAGCCCGCTCGCAAAGATTGCAGCGTCCATGTCAATAACACAATAGAACGTAATTGAGACTGACCTTGTTGTAACATAGCCAAATCATGTTCTAGAATGTCGATAGCAGAGGATACAATGCCATCCAATGAATAAATCCTGGAGGACAAAGTTGTTAACCCATTGTCGACTACAGAGAGTGTTTTCTCTAAATTAATACGATCAAGTTCACGTATTCGTTCTGCAGCCTCCATCTGTGACACTTTCCATGCTTCGTTATAAGCAGCATAGATGCCGGCATATATGAAACGTTTTTGACGCGGTTTTCTTGGTCCAAGCAAGAATTCCCTAAGGTCTGCATCCTCTTTAAGTAAGGTTAAGTGTTGCTTCACATCCTGTAGTGTAGATTTATGCAGCCAATCGAGGCATAATTTACCTACACTGTATGTTGTTACTACCCCGGATGTTGTCTTTGGACATATCTTGGGTCTGGCCTATGAATAGTTAAACCCTGAGTTTTGTTCAAGAACCTTTCCTGACAGTTGTTTGTGTCTGTGGGCCAGATCAACCATTTCTTCCAATTCGGATGAGTTCTGTTGAGTTGTAGTATATTGTCAACTGTCACCACTGCCTTTGTATTATTATCACTGGCAGGTGTTGGCACAGAAGGTGTTTTCATCTCTTTGATCTTGGCTAATCCACTATCTCCACTTCTTTTTAATATCTATCTGCAACCCCTTGTGGAGACTCTGACTCACATGGACTGTCAGGTTTTTAATTACGCCAATGATACTCAACTTCTTATCCGGCTTAACAACTCTTGCCAGGCCCAGGAGTCGGCCAAGAAGTTGCTCAGGTTCACTGTGAACTGGATGACGGCCAACTCATTGAAAATAAATCCGGATAAGACTGAATTGCTCGTCATTCCAACAAGTAATAGCCCCTGGTGTGATCTTTTTTGGCCTCCGGAACTAGGTGTAGTCCCGGTACCAGCCCCGGTTGTAAAAAGCCTGGGCCTGAAAATAGACTCTGAACTATCTATGTCTTGCCAGGTCACCACGGTAGTAGGAACCTGTACTGGCTTACTCAGGCAGCTACGGAAACTTGCCCCTGTTTTGTCAACAGTTTCATTACAGTCAATTGTCTCTGCCACTGTCATCTCCAGGCTGGATTACGGGAATGCCCTTTACATTGGTCTCCCCCAGAAGCTTATTGGGAGATTGCAGGTGGTGCAGAATGATGCGGCCAGGCTTATTTTTAGACTTCCTAGAAAAACACGCGCTACCCCGATGTTGCATAAACTTCATTGGCTCCCTATTAAACAGCGAGCGCAGTTCAAGGGTCTATGTATTGCTCATAAGGCAATCTATGGTCAGGCACCCAAGTTTATAAAAGATCGCTTGGAGAAATATGTTCCTGGCCGGACTCTGCGATCTTCTGAGGCTTGCAGGTTAGTCTCCCCAGGTACATCTCTAAATCCAAAGGGGGTAGAGCGTTCTCTGTTCTTCTCTGGAATGATCTGCCGGAGTTTCTTCGCAGGGAACCGGCTCTGCTCATCTTTAGGAAGCGTTTAAAGACTTTCCTACTTAGAGAGGCATTAACGACCGCGTAATCTTCTGTCTCTGCCGCTGCTATTTTATTTCTGCCTTAGTGACTTGCTCACTTTTCTCTAGAAGCGCTTAGAGACCTGAAGGTGATTTTGCGCTATATAAAAGTCATATAACATAACATAACATAATCCAAGACAAGACGTTTGTTGGACAGTTTCATTCAAAAACATTATTTGCCGGACGCACTGAGAAGACGCTGTCATTCCTGCACGCAGAGAGTCCAGCTTCCAGTGATCTAACTTCCCTTGCGGGGTGTTGGAGTTCGAGTCCGGATAGAGATTCCTACCTCTCTCATTCTTCAGGTATGGAGCAGACTAGAACCTAGAGGGACTCTTGGCATACTAGACTCTTGGCATGCTAGGCGTAACTTACTCTTAGTATACTCTAAATAAAGCTTCTATACCCTGTACTTGCCAATCTTTACTACCCCAGACAGTTTTTGTCTCAATTGTGTCTTTCCATAAGTCGAAACCCTGTATAGACAGTTGGGCAATAAATGCTTCAGAGTAAATCTGTTTCGTATTTGTTAACATAATTTTCAGTCCTGTTTTGTTTACATTTTTATAGTAAAACGTTTCTGGGTCAGATGTATTATAACCTGAAAAATATGGAAATTTACTAGCAAAAGTTTTCGAACTACCTTGTGGTGGTGTTGGACAATGTTCCCATTGATTAAACATAAACACATTTCTTGGATATGCAGTTTTGTGCAAATAATGATGACCATAGTGGTTATAACAATACAATTCTTCGTAACCAGATGAACCCTCTAAAAATTCTTTTTAGAAAATGCAGCAGATTTTTCTAGATCAAACATTATATTTTGAACAGTTTCTAAGTCCCAATCATCTGAATAGGTACTGGACGTAATTAAATCACTTAGTGAAATTTTAAATAAATGTGGAATGTTCAATTGTTCACTTGGACCGAAGATTTCATAATCTGTTTTGTCCCACACTATACCATCCTGTATAGGAACAGCTGTGATGTTCACTGATGACAAGTCTCTTGCTTCACAATGGGAAGATTTATGTGGTTTCAAAAGTACATTCACGTCTTTTCCTTCACTGTTCACATGGATGTATCTGCCACTTATAAGCACGCTTACAGTTGTTACCAAAGCTAGCCAGAGCAGGAAAACAAAAAGTCCAGATGTAATCCAGAATTCAATCCATGGAGAAACCAGATAAGTCTTTTTCAGGAAGTGAATAAAGTCTTATACTTGCTGCTTGAGTTTTGATGATGCTGGTTCTGTGGCAAACTTGTCTTGCCATCAGCACGGTTCACCAGCTGCTGTGATTAATCCAGCGTTTGGACAACTTTCGAATGGGAGTTACCTCATGTTGAATGATCAGAGCTGCTGTGGAATGTTGCCAGGCATCCCATATCTAGTAACGGTCAACTCCAGGGTCACTTGCTGTATGCAAGTATTGTTTCCCCCAATAGACACAGTCAGGGAGTCGCCTTTATGGCCTTCGCTGAACGTCTCTTTTATAAGATTTGATACTTTAAGCAGAATGAAAGCCATGCTTTTACAGCAAACAGTGCCTTTGACCTCGGCCAGAGAAACCTATGATCTACAAGTTGCAAGGACTTCGGCTGAGATACAGACTTTAATACGTACAAACTGCCCTATACATTTCGTAGAGAAATGATATCACGTATCTTTAACATGTCAGATACAACAGGAATTGTACATGTATTTAAGAGCATTTGCACCGGTCTATTAGCACCGTTCCAGGCAATACTTGGAATCATTCCGAACTTTGCACATTCGGTGTTTGGTGGCATACCATTAATTCTCGCACTTGTTGCCGGAATTTTATTCATCTGCCTGCTATTACGCTATGGCCAGCCGATTCGCCGAAATCACTCCGAGCGGAATGGAGAAAGCTCTCCTTGAAAGAAAGTGCCGTGAGCGAATAGTACAGCTATTGGGCATGACTCGTCTACGGGACCTTAATACCACATGGTTCCTGTCATTCCGACCAATCTGGCATGATTGCATCTTACCTGTTCTACGCTGCCTGCTATGCGGTGAAGAATGCGTGTTGGACGCCTGTCTAATATATCCATCAGCTGCGCCAAAGGATGTCGATGCTTTGCTGGACCCGATAACGGCCCATGCTCTGTGTTGTCCCCAGAGGCTTCCAATCCTGATGTCAGCATTCATTGAGATCTCACAGTCGCCTCCTGCTGCTGCTGAGGTACGAGAAACAACTCCAGGCACACAGGTAACAACGGACGTGAACATTGCTGCTGCTACCTATGCTGAGAGCGATGCTTCCCATCTTTGTGCGATCAATCTTCTACACGAGGTGTTCCAACTTACACCAGCGGCAATAGATGATGTTTTGTCTATTGAAGTAGATGATCTCATGTTTACACCAGACCTGTAAACTGACTCTGATTCGGCATACTCTGTTCCAGTACAACAGCAACCATTTGGCCTTCATTTTTCAAACCCTTGGAACTTTACCAAATTTGAACTTTTTGTCCCATTTTTTCGAACAAAAATGGCACTCCAATCTGCTTAAAGTAGAACTAGCCTTATAATACAGACTTGGCAGTACTTCCAGGGACACTTAGTCATCTTGTGTGTCTAACTCAGTTCATTTAAGTTTCATGACAGGAAATGACTTTTGATTTTGAACACACTTATCGATCATTTTAGTCATATGTAAATATTGCTTTTGTATTTCATTCCGACTGCATTAATTTCATACTTTATGCTGGAAATGAAAAACACTGCTTGATGATGTACAGAAACATTTGCATTTTAATGTATCTTTTAAACAAAAAGCTTTTTTAGGATATGTTTTACTATGCGGTACTCCATTTTAATGTTTAGCATTTTAAATGTTTAGCATTTTAGTATTGTTGTATACACAAAAGAGGAGTGGGTGTTGTGTACTTTATTGGGTGTCCATAAACGGGCTTTCTAGAATCATGTCCTTATATAGGCACAATCCAACCTGCCCTTATATAGGCATAAAATCCCAGACCTTATTTAGGCATAACCCATGCATACCAAATACAGGCATGGATTCCGACATCCGTCCACCCTAGCGTCTCAACGAGTCCATGAAAAAACAGACCCTCAGGCTGCGGGAGTTTCCCTTGCCCAGGACTATTGATTTCTTCAAGGACTCATACATTATGCATGAACCTCTATTCCTTAAGGGAATCATTCATGACGTCTTTCGCTACCCAACTTACGTCAATGCTAACATTTTCAGGTATAAATATACCTTCCCAAACCCCTGTAAATCAGAGGAGACCTCGACTTCAGAGGAGCCCGATTCCCGGCCGGACGCACTGAGAAGACGCTGTCATTCCTGCACGCAGAGAGTCCAGCTTCCAGTGATCTAACTTCCCTTGCGGGGTGTTGGAGTTCGAGTCCGGATAGAGATTCCTACCTCTCTCATTCTTCAGGTATGGAGCAGACTAGAACCTAGAGGGACTCTTGGCATACTAGACTCTTGGCATGCTAGGCGTAACTTACTCTTAGTATACTCTAGTCAGGAATACAGCACCTACTTCTACTTTTCCCTACACCTAGGAAAGGTTAGGCACACTGGGTAGAACTAGGATAGAAACGCATCGTATGAGTACTCGCATTTTTAGGCTGTGTCATTTTATGTAAATGCATATATGCTGAAAAGATAATGCTAACGCAGTATTATTTATTTCTACTGCTCACCTTGTACATTATTTATCTCGCATACTGTCTTGTGATCGTAACAGCACATCTAACTTACAACAGAAACAAGACTGTTCAATAAACCTTTTATTGAAACGCCCGTCTGTTATTTCTGTGTGACTTTGAGAATAACTGAATCATGCACAACTGAGCTGAGTGAAATAGTTATCTATTGTTTCTACGACTCTGGGACACGTCCTGATTCTGTAAGGGAAACACAGTGGTCATGTTTTGCGGCTGCCAGAAACTAATCCCTTCTTGTTGTCAAGAAGTTTCTAGTGGCCTCTGAGCTAGCTGGCACAAGTAATTAAGTTTAATATACTCGATAGGGACATACCGACCTTAGTCCTATGTCAAACCTATAGGATATATTATTCCAATGCGCAGAGCCTATTAGGGAAATAGGAGCTACACTACACACATGTGAAAAATTCCTGAGGAAGGAGATACTCCTATTAGACTGATGTGTGTGAGGTGGGCTCAAGGCTGGTCTCCTGCCTGGTCTCGGCGCGTGAAGTAAAGTAGAAGTGATCCGTAAGGGGCATTGTTTGCTGATGCAGAACCAGGTCTACTAAGAACCTCAATACCTGAGGTCGCCGTTCTGAGACTTCATGCACTGCTCTCCGCATGGCTTACATGGCATTGCAACCGACTCCCACCCCTGCTCTCTCCTACTTTATGAAGGACACGCGTAGGAGAGGTATGAGGTTCACCTCCTTTAGATTCGTAAATATCAGTCCAGTTTCACTCTTCCTTCCCGAATATACTCCATTCCACCCGGATGAATGCCCCTGCCATAGAGGTTCTCCAGCAGGCAGGCAGAGATCTCTGAGCCTTCGGAGGAGGCACCACTGTGGCAGCGCCTCTGAAAACCCTGAGGTTTTGCTGTGCGGGCCCCATGATCAATGCCCCTGCATAGCAAAAAGGTTTTTGTTTTTCAGAAACACACTCCTAAGGTTGTTTATGAAAAACCAAAAATAAATCTGCCTGACACCCTGGGAGTTTTCTTCCAGCATGTGGTGGTCACTTATTTGTTTTCCTCTTTGAGACCGCCAGACTTTTCCTGGTGGTCTCGAACAGAAAAAAACAAGCCAGGACATACGCCCTAAATAGGGCAGTCTGGCCCGATATCTGTGGTGCCATCGGTCTTTAGTTTCCATCGGCAAAGCCAGAGAAGGCTTGGGTGGCGGGAACATAATGGTTCTCATGACTCTAAATAGAGCAGGAAAACCAAGAGTTTGGCAGAGAGGGTACTCTGCCACATTTGTGGTGAGTACCCAGCCTGCCAAACTCTAAATAGGCTCTTTGGTCTTCAAGCAGTGCAAGCGATATCTGTTGGCCATGCGATGACCGAGCACCTTCCCACTTCCTCAACCTCTGCATTTCTGCTTAGGGGAAGAGTGGTGCGCGACCTTTCAATGTTTCAGAATTTAATGTTGTTGTAGGAAAACCGCCTTTTCTGCATGATCCCCCTATATATGTCGCCTTTTGCTGCATCCTATATTTTGCTGGTTTTAGAACTCTGTGCACTTTATCCCTGCTAGCTAGTAGTAAAGTGCCAGTGCTTCCCCATTAAACATGGATGAATTGGCAAATTCCTATCTAGTATATTTAACTCACATTTAATTAAGTCCCTAGTATATGGTGCATGGTGAACCCTGGCCCTGTAAGTTCAATGTTGCTAGTGGACTGCAGCACCTATTTTGCCATCCACTACAATGTAAAACATGGTCTCAAGCCTACCATTGTAGACTGACTGTCAGATTAAGCACTGCAATTTGATCTGTCAAAATAAATGCTTTTTACAGTCACCCCTATGTAGGTCTTGATACCCACAAGGCACGGTGCATTGTATTTAAAGGTAGGACATGTAGAAATTTAATGTTAACCTGTCCTTACAGTAACTTGCACCCAAAAGCATTTTTTAATGTGGCAGGCCTAGATGTCGCATGATGAAAACCAGTGGTGTAACACAGGCCCCCGCAGTGCGGGGGGCCACGGAGCTGGAGGTGGCCCCCTCAGCACAGTACTATGTGGCTGCTCGGAGTTCCTGTCTGTACGCTAACTGTTCAGCGCGTGTCATCGACGAAGACAGTGATTGGCTTATTAAAGAGGCTCTGTTGATAAATGGATTGTGTCGGTTTCTAGAAATAAGCACGCAGACAGCCCACGTGACAGGCGACGCTGGTTTTCGTTAGTTTGAAGATTAAGTGCTAACAACTATGCTCTGAAGGACCAGTTGTTTTATGTTTTTTGTTTGTAAAACACGTTTCTAATTAAATGCTTTTAAAATCAATAGTTACACACCTCAGATTTATTTGTCCTGCTTTCACTTTAAAAGACGGGTGTAATTAATCGGTCTTGTTAAAACGTGACGTTCTTTTATCAGCTGCCGACTCTGGGATCTTTGAATGTCCTGCAGACCAAGACTTGACTCAATTAAGAAAATAGATAGGCAACTGCCAGGAGATTTCACTCAAGCTGCTGCATAAATGACACAGGTGGTCAGTGCGTAGCAAGGGTGCACACGGCCCTAATGCAAGTGAGTCAAATGCAGCCATTGTTCGGTGCAGTGGGCCCCTCACGCCCCTGGGCACTAGTTCCACTGCACCGGCTCCACCAATGATAGCTGTGCCCCTGAGCCTGGTTAAGTCCTCTAGCGCTCTTACAGCCGGCATCGCATACTGCTTGTTTAAAGATGGCTCAGGCCTTCGATACATTTTTGGAAGGTCACTCCATGTCAACAGGAATGCAGTTTTCCACCTTTGACGTTCGATTTAACAACCTAAGCAATTCCTAGCGTTTTATCACATCAATTGACCCTGAAAGCAATGATCTGTGTGCACTACGGGCGCATCATGTGCTTTGTGACAGGGAATCAACCAGTAACTTTACCCTTTTGTGAAATTCTGACAAAGCTCGTAGGTACTGTCATAGGTTGGCATTCAAAGAAGCATCCTGCATTTTGCGTTTTTTGCTGTTTTAGGACCTTTCTTTAATATGTGTCTTCTACTGTTACATGCCCATTCTTCTGGGGAAGCTGGTTTGATTTGAGGTGTGTCACATCAGATTATCATATACAGATACAGATTCCCTATGGGTAAGTGGTGTAACGATAGCCCCCGCAGTCCCCGCGGTGCAGGGGGGTCCCCTGAGCTCCCTCCGGCACTGTGCATGGGCTGCAGGCTTGAATGGGTCCAGACCATGGGGGGCCCCCTCCATGTAACTTGCAGGGGGGCCCCTCAAGTTTCATTACACCACTGATGAAAACCAGAGTACAAAGTAAAAATCCTAATACTGTATCTCATGAATGAAACTAGGTAGAAAAATAAATAAACAACTATTTTTAACAGTTCAAAATGCAATTCAATGATGCAGTCGAGTTTTTAATAAATATAAGTAACTTTTAGAAAGTTGTCTTTTCTCTGGCTAAATTTGCATATGCTCTCCCACTTCTGCCAGACAGTAAAAGCATTTGAGTAGGTGTGAAAACGGTGTGAAATGCCTCCCAAGAGTAAACAATATCGGCAGAGATGACTCCTCTGAACCTGACAGAATATGAGGTGGGGGCTGGGAGCATCATTTTTACATTACATGCCAAAATCTGCTAGGTTTTCATATAACACCTTGGGGAGGCCTTGAATGGAAAGGAAACAGGATTCCAAAACAATTCTTGTGTATATGCGCTCTGGTTTATGAAAGCACTACCTTTGTTCTACCAGACTTCTGTCTCTGGCTTTACTGTGGGTACTGTGACTGCTCCAAACTGGATTTTAGTGTAAGATGTGGGAGGACACTAGGCTTACCACAGTGCTCTCCCCACAAACACCCCCAGTCCTCAGAGCCCAAGTTTCATGTGACCAAAGACTTTTGCCATCTTGAAAATGCTCAAAGTGGATAGGGTTGGCCCCAGGAACCTTTACCCCATTGGGTAGGGCGTGCCCAGGAGTTGTTCCCACCCACCAGCTCGTGCCAGGCATAAATGTGGCACCTCCAGGCATCCACTTATGAACACTCCTGGATCTGAGGAAAAACAGAAGAGTACTGAACCTGCTGTCTGCGACCAGAGAAGAGCCTGAAGGACTGAAACTGTTCTCTCTTGTACCCAGGACAAAGACGTGGACTCTAAGGGCCTTAAGGCTGACCTCCTGTTAAAGCTGTAGGGACACAACAAGTTACAAGAGGCCTTTTCCTGCAACTGCCCAGCTGACCAGGGGGCTTTACAAGTGTATTCCTCTGGTGAATTGGGACTTAAATTGCTAGTTTGATGCTGGTCCCTGTTTGGCGAAGCGCCACGATACACCTACGGATGTGAGTCATTGCACTTTACTAAGTGATAATAACATAAGGTTAGCATCAAATTGTGCCTAGGCTCTGGTCTATCACGACCATTGACTATAATTAGCACTTTATGCTTCTTGGTGCAATTTCTACTTACAAAATTAAAAATTCATATCTCCGGTGCCCCTTATTAGATTTTTTGTCATTTTGGTGTTATTTTGTTTATTAAATTTTATTCTTGTTTCTTATTTCAGCTTGGGATTTTTATTTTTTTGTATTTTGACTTTATTATTGTTTTGGTACTGCATAAATACTTTACACATTGCCATAAATTAAGCCTTTGACTCATTGAGGAGGTCCAACATCCAGAGGAGATAAACCTTCTGGTCACCCTGGATGTTGAGGCCCTCTATACTAACATTGCATAGCGTGCCACTCTGAGCGTCATAGAGGATGCCCTAAAAAACATAGACTGGGACTCCCCCACACCGGTGCCTTTTGTTCTAGAGTGCGCCACATTGGCCCTGACGGAGAACTTCTTCGAGTACAGTAATCAACTACACCACCAGACCCAGGGCACTTCGATGGGCAGCACTTTTGCGCCCAGCGTGGCATGCCTCTACATGGCCGCGTTTGGAGAGAGAGAGGTCTTCAACACCACGAACCCTTTCACCACCAACATGGTGCTGTGGAAGAAAATTATTGACGACATTCTAATCTTTTGGAAGGGTGATAGATCTACATGTGAAGAATGTTATCGATGGATTAACACCCTTCATGCTTATCTGAACTTCACCAGTACCATCTCAGAGAGTGACATCCCTTTCCTTGACCTTAACATCAGACTCTGTGAAGGCCAACTCAGAACCACTTTGTATAGAAAACCTACCGATAGCAACAGTCTTCTCCGGTTCAGTAGTCATCACCCGAGAGCCCTCAAAGAAAATCTACCTTTCGGGCAATTTCTCCGAATCAGGAGAAACTGCAGTTCTGTGGAGGACTACAAATCGGAGGCAGCTATTCTCGCAGACAATCTCAGTAAAAGAGAATACCCGAAACGTAATGTTGCACTTTCAATGAAAAGGGCCAGAAACAACAGTTGTGAGGCCTTACTAGAAACACAACATAAAGATCCCGTTGAGGCTCTCACTTGCGTTACTACATACACTCCAGACTCCAACAGGATTCGGAGCATTATCAGAAAACATTGGGGTATCCTGAGTACTGGAACACTTACCTTGCCTACTCCGAGGTTTGCATTTAAACGTACTAGCAACCTCAAAGACATGCTGATACATACTAGGCCGAGGGCCCAGAACGTAAATCTTCAGAGACCCCTCTGGGATCTACCTCCTGTTACAGGACACTACCCCTGTGGATCTTGCATTGTCTGTCCCCTCACTGAGCCAACCAAGGAAATACTATTCTCTGAAACGTTTAAATGGCAGTTAAGAAAACACACCAACTGCAACACTGCTGATTGCATATACATGATCACTTGCCCATGTGGCCTCCGCTACATTGGCATGACCACCAGAACAATAAAGACACGCATCACTGAACATAGGAGCAACATCAGGTGTCACAGAACTAACACCAAGATGTGTACACATTTTGAACTATTCAAACATCCACCAGACACTCTACGCTGGGTCATTCTTGAGGCACACCCAAGAATGAATAAAGGAGCACTGTTCAGAACTGAACAAAGGTGGGTGCACCGACTAGCAACAGACAAAGAGGGACTCAATGAGGATATCCCATGGAGTACATTAAATAGATAAGAATGCCCTAGAGAGGACCCTTGACCACGGGGTCACATTTCCACCTACTTATTATGGCAGAGAACCTACATCCGGCTGTCTCATGAACACTTAGGCAGGTCCACGCATTCTATTTGAGCACTGCTACTATCATTGGGGTAATTCTCACACCATCATACCCCCGGCATTAGTCTACCAGTCCACCTCCGATTCTGGACTTACCTCACCAGACACGTCCTGGCGAGTTTAGTATACAAGAGTAGCCCGCCCACCTTTCTTTTGGGGCGTCCTTGAACCTTTTCGAATACACACTGGGCTTTTAGCCACAAATTGACCTATTTTGTTCAACCTGGTCACTTTCCAATTGTAGCCATTACGCTGTTGTCTAACTGTTCTCACTATTGTGGTATCAGTTTCCCGGGCGATCACACATTCTAAGATGGCCGCCGGACTCGCCCACACTCCGCCTACCTTCTACCAGGGTCGTCCTGGTATCCCATGGCTTCACTAGGTATCCATATACCCTTCTTCCTGGGCGTGACGTACATTCACGTGACTCCGCCCGCCTCCTTTGGTCATTAATCACCTGGTTACTCAACCAACATGGCGGCCCCGCGGTGCTTCGTTAAGAGGGTTGGCGCTCCAGTGCACCAACCCGTGCCGCTCTGTCGCCCCGCCCTACCGCTGCCGGCAGCCGGGAGCATAACTGAGCCACGAGGAAGATGGCCAGTACCTCCCGGTCCCGGCAGCGTTTGGGTAGGTCCACTGACGATCTCGCGGTGAGAGCACGTAAGTACTGACCCCTTTCGGAGTACATGCGCTTTGGATGCCCTTACTTTCACCTACGAGCTGAGTGCGTGCCTGTTGAATCACGAGGCAACGGACACACCTGGAACTACCATGATTGGATTGACACTGTTGTGACATAGTTATTTCGATGGCACGACTGCCTTGACCCCACTATGCACAGATACCGGGTGATTTAAGCATAGTGCTTTGCGACGCTGGGGGAAAGGGGTCCGCAATGTATCCTCTGGGGTGTATTTCACACTTATGGCATACCGATGGGGTTCCATGGTGTCCCCCGCTTTTGACTCGTCGTTTAGCTGGACTACCACCTTGAGATGAGTGTGTTGTGAATCTTCCATAACTATTCCAGGTGCTTGCACCACACTGCCAGGTGCAATCCACCTCCCTGTGTAACATGTACGCCTCATTGACCCCTCCTTTTCTTAGGACACTGTATTACAAGGTGTCTTTACCTGCCGGGAGTCGATGGTATGAGTCTCCAACCCAACTAGGGTGAGTCCTCTATTTTTTCAGCTGCCACATTAGTACGGGCCTTAACACCCGTTGTTTTTAACTCATTATTTCTGTTCGCCACCTCACGCACGAGCATGTCAGGAATGCGTGACGCATGTTCTTTGATACCATGAATGTTTCACCATTGTGGCATCATGTGCACAGTGTATGGTGAAATCTTGCAGGGGACACATACTATGAACTGAACAGCGTCCTTTTTACCTAATGATTGTGTTTTGTTTTATTAGGTTGGCTCACCATATTTACAGGTACCACATTTAGGGTGCTGTTTGTGGTCTATCACTGTTACCCAACTAGACAACCACAAACAGTGTAGATAGACTGTTTTTAGGTCCTGAAGAATTGCCGTCAAATTGACACTATGGCAAGAAACATGTCGACCACTTTATAGAGCGCGGTATCTTGTAGCATTACAACAGGAGTGAGTGCGCCATATCTATTTTTTAATCAGGTTAGGAGCCATTTTCATTAATATTGTCTCGATTGGACTTCTACTTCCTGTTTTAATCCTTGCACGGTCTAGTGACCCACATTCCATACATCTACACCTTTAGGTCCCTCACGCCCACGGCACCAAACTGCATGGAATAAAAGATCTCCGCCAAAGAGCCCCTCATAGGGTGCCCGTCAGGTATTGCAGCGCCGACCTGACGAGGAGCAAGCCCTATGATGAAGCATGACACCTAGCTGGCTGGGTGTGTGAGGGCCCTAATTCCAAAAGGAGGAATTCCCCCTTTTCCTCCCGCCACTAAGTGAGTACTGTCTCACACTTAGCCAACCTTTCCCTCTTGCCTGTTAGGAACTGCATACCTATTCTGTTTGATTGCATAAATTAAGTCTGTCTGCTCTGTGTTATAGCTACTAGGGGGTTGAGCTCAGGATAATTTAGTGACTTTGGGAGTTCTCTCTGACAAGTGCTGTGATTAGTCATTGAGGAGGGCGGTCACCCACCCCACATAATAATCCAATTTCTTACAATAGTTATATATCTGGTCTGTATATGAAACCTAAGGTGGTGGAGGAGAATTGACTGCCACAATTTTGGTGCCATGTTCAGCTGTGCATTCATGTGAATCCAAGCTTTATGCAGTATTTGTCGGCTGCCATGTTGATGGCGTATTTATGTACTTCGAGGTTTTATGCTGTACGTAAAACAGCATAAAATGTAAGGGTGGGCGGAGTGGCACTACGTGGAATTCTGCGGAGTTGCCTAAAAACTCAGTGGAATTCCGCAGAGCCCCACTCCACCCTATGCAGCAGCAGAGTCCCAGACCTGGCTGGGTAGTGCACTGCGTGTTTGTCATGGAGGGTTCCTTCCCCCTTCATCCGACCCCCAGACTTCCACTCTGCTTTCTCCGGCTTACCTCTCGGGCTCTTCTGCGCCGACGTGCTGCCACCCCTCCTGCCGCCTTGGCGGTGATCCACAGTGTTTCTTCTCCTGGGCTGTAACAAATGAAACCGCTTCGCTGCAGGACTCGCGAGTACTGCGCGTGCACGCGCATGGAGAGTGGAGACCTTAACCCGGTCTCCACCCTCCATGCGCGCGCATGCGCAGTCCTCGCGAGTCCTGGGGCGAAGGGGTTTCATTAGTTACAGCCCAGGAGAAGATGAACCCTGCACTGCCGAGGAGACAGCCTGTGAGCCTGGGCACAGAGAATGCCATGCCGAGATCCAGGTACGGACTCGGGCAGGAGCAGGGCTGGGTTGCTTGATTTGCAGATGGCTCAATGGGGAGGGTTGATGGGCAGCTGCACGGTGCAGTGCTGGACAGCAGTGCTGCAGTCCCATAATGAGCTGAACTTCCATCTGAAGACCATTGCAGCAAAAGAACATGTTAGCTAACATTCTGGAGGAATGCGAAGGCGAGGGAGAGATACATATTGTTCAATCCACACTGAGTGCAGTTGCAACACATGGGCCGGCTGTCACGTCGCATCTCTCTCCTCACAGACCGCCATAATTACAGAGCCGTACAGCGAGGTCTCCTAACATCCATTGACGCCACTCCAGGAGTGCCAGATGGAGGAGTCTCGCCGCGCTGCCGCTTCTAAATAATGTGTGTTATGTTATGGCTGATGGCTGACGGCTTCCAGCCCATTAAAATAAAATCGTCTTTGATGTAATGCTCCCAGTACTTTCCCCTTCATTGGTTCCGAGGAACTGCACAAATGGCAACTTTGCAGGTTTTGCTAAGAATCTGGTGCTCCTTAAAAGGGTCTCGTTGACAGGGCTGGAAAATGAAGAGATTTATTCACAGGCTGCCCTGCCTGGGGGCATCGCTTCTATTCCATGGGCCAAGGGGGGGGCCTTGACAGCAACAAGGGTGCAGGGAGAAGCTGCCATGCTGAGGAAAGCAGGCCCTGGTGGTGTTGGCAGGGAACAGTGCAGGGGGCGTACAAAGGCGAGAGGCCCCTGACAGTATCCACTGGGCATGGAGTAACTGAGAAGGCCTGGAAAGTGATAGGGGTGGGCGGCAGGGGCAAACTCCGCCACCCTGTGGAACCAGAGGAGCGTGGAGTTGCCAAAACTCCACAAACTCCACTTGCGGAGCGGAGTTCACGACCCACCCTTAATTAATGTGCTGACATGCCCCATGCTGCATTTCTGTTGTGACATGTCCTAGCCTAGATGCAAGTACTGGACTTTTCAATGCTGCAATACTGTGCTGGCTTGTCCTGTGTTATTTTTGTGTGCTCTGATGTCCAGCACTGTGTTTATGTTCCACTGTGTCTTGTGCTGCATTCATATATTCTGAACCTAACTGCTGAATTTATGTGTTCACATTAAAATTCATTTGTATGTTGACATGCTGAGTGTTCCATTTTTAGTGTTTAATTCATGTGCTGCAATATTTAACTCTGCATTAATGTGCTGCCATTGTGGAAAAATAGCTGCAATGGTTGTTAGCATCAGCTGAAGCCATTTTGTTTGTGGCAGCCATTTTAGTTAGCCATGTGCTCGCCATGTGCTTTCTCCCTCTTCACTGTTGCCTGCTCTTGTATTTCACTTGAGTCAGGAACTATAATTAACTCCTTCAGTACTGAGCCAGAGCACTGCACATGCTCAGAAAGGTCTAGCTGCTAGAATGCACCTGCTCTTAGAGTAACTGTCAGGCTATTTTAACTAATGTCAGCAATATTGTAAACCCTCCCACTCTGTTGACTAAGCAATTCTTATGTATCCTTACATGTAACTAGCTATTCATGTGCACACTTGTACCGCCTCTTTTTGAGTCTACATGCTAACTCAGCGGTAAACTGGGCATAAAAGACCCAGGATCTTTGCACTCCTTAGACTGTCTCCTACAGTGGCCTGCGGGTACTGTATTGACACAGTCTCCCTTATGTGAGGTTAATAAACTTGTTATTTTGATATTCCAGCTTCCGTGCCAATCTCTTCTTTGTTGGTTTAAGGACCAGGTGCATCAGTGAACCCCTGAAAAGGTTTTTTTTTCTACACCATCTTCAGTGCTTTGTTCATGAGCTGCCACCATCAATGCTTCATTCATCTGCTGCCATTAGCAATCATGCATTAAGTGCTACAATGCCCAGGGATGCATTTATATGATACCATATGCATCACTGCACTCATATGATTACTTATGCAGAGCTGCATTCATATGATACCATATGCATCACTGCACTCATATGATACCTTATGCAGAGCTGAATTCATATGATACCTTCTGTATCTGCACTCATATGATACCTTATGCAGTGCTGCATTCATATCATACCTTAGGCAGTGCTGCATTCATATGATACCGTTTGCAGTGCTGCATTCATATAATACCATATGCATCACTGCACTCATATGATACCTTATGCAGAGCTGCATTCATATGATACCTTACGTATCTGCACTCATATGATACCTTATGCAGTGCTGCATTCATATCATACCTTATGCAGTGCTGCATTCATATCATACCATTTGCAGTGCTGTATTCATATGATACCATATGCATCACTGCACTCATATGATACCTTATGCAGTGCTGCATTCATAAGATACCATATGCAGTGCTGGATTCATGTGATGCCATATCCAGTGCTCATACTTATTATGCCATATGTGGTGCTACATTCATATGATGCCATATGCAGTGCTGCATTCATGTGATGCCATATGCAGTACTGCATTCGTGTGATGCCATATGCAGTGCAGCATTCATGTGATGCCATATGTAGTGCTTCATTCATATGATGCCATATGCAGCGCTGCATTCATGTGATGCCATATGCAGTACTGCATTCATATGATGCCATATGCAGTGCTTCATTCGTATGATGCCATATGCAGCGGTGCATTCATGCACTGCCATATGCGGTGCTGCATTCATATGATGCCATATGCAGTGCTGCTTTCATATGATGCCATATGTAGTGCTGCATTCATGTGATGCCATATGCAGTGCTGCATTCATATGATGCCATATGCAGTGCTTCATTCAGGTGATGCCATATTCGGTGCAGCATTCATATGATACCATATGCAGCGGTGCATTCATGCACTGCAATATGCAGTGCTGCATTCATATGATGCCATATGCGGTGCTGCATTCATATGATACCATATGCAGTGCTCCTTTCAGGTGATGCCATATGCAGTGCTGCATTAATATGATGCCATATGCAGTACTGCATTCATATGATGCCATATGCAGAGCTGCATTCATATGATGCCATATGCAGCCGTGCATTCATGCACTGCCATATGCAGTACTGCATCATATGATGCTATATGCAGTGCTGTATTCATATGATGTCATATGTAGTGCTGCATTCAGGTGATGCAGTATGCAGTGCTGAATTCAGCTAGTGCCATACACAGTGCTGCATTCATGTGATGCCATATGCAATGCTGCATTCATATGATGCCATATGCAGTGCTTCATTCAGGTGATGCCATATGCAGTGCTGCAATCATATGATGCCATATGCAGAGGGGGCATTCATGGGATACAATATGCAGTGCTTTATTCAGGTGATGCCATATGCAGTGCTGCATTCATGTGATGCCAAATGCAGTGTTGCATTCATTTGATGTCATATGCAGTGCTTCTTTCAGGTGATGCCATATGCAGTGCTGCATTCATATGCTGCCATACACATTGCTGCATTCATGTGATACATATCCAGTGCTGCATTTATATGATGCCATATGCAGTGCTGTATTCATATGATGTCATATGTAGTGCTGCATTCAGGTGATGCCGTATGCAGTGCTGAATTCAGCTAATGCCATACACAGTACTGCATTCATGTGATGCCATATGCAGTGCTGCATTCATATGATGCCATATGTGGTGCTGCATTCATATGATACCATATGCAGTGCTCCTTTCAGGTGATGCCATATACAGTGCTGCATTTATATGATGCCATATGCAGCAGTGCATTCATGCACTGCCATATGCAGTACTGCATCATATGATGCTATATGCAGTGCTGTATTCATATGATGCCATATGTAGTGCTGCATTCAGGTGATGCCGTATGCAGTGCTGAATTCAGCTAATGCCATATACAGTGCTGCATTCATGTGATGTCATATGCAGTGCTGCATTCATATGATGCCATATGCAGTGCTTCATTCAGGTGATGCCATATGCAGTGCTTCATTCAGGTGATGCCATATGCGGTGCTGCATTCATATGATGCCACATGCAGCGGTGCATTCATGTGATACAATATGCAGTGCTTTATTCAGGTGATGCCATATGCAGTGTTGCATTCATTTGATATCATATGCAGTGCTTCATTCAGGTGATGCCATATGCAGTGCTGCATTCATATGCTGCCATACACATTGCTGCATTCATGTGATACATATCAAGTGCTGCATTCATATGATGCCATATGCAGTGATTCATTCATATGTTGCCATATGCAGTGCTGCATTCATATGATGCCATATGTGGTGCTGCATTCCTATGATACCTTATGCAGTTCTGCATTCATATGATACCTTATGCAGTGCTGCATTCATATGATGCCATATGCAGTGCTAAATTCAGGTAATGCCATATGCAGTGCTGCATTCATGTGATGCCATATGCAGTGTTGCCTTCATTTGATGTCATATGCGGTGATTCATTCAGGTGATGCCATATGCAGTGCTGCATTCATATGCTGCCATACACATTGCTGCATTCATGGGATACATATCCAGTGCTGCATTCATATGATGCCATATGCAGTGCTGCATCAAATGATGCCATATGCAGTCCTGCATCATACAATTCCATTTGCAGTGTTGCATTCATATGATGCCATATGCAGTGCTGCATCAAATGATGCCATATGCAATGCTGCATCATACAATGACATTTGCAGTGTTGCATTCATATGATGCCATATGCAGTGCTGCATCAAATGATGCCATATGCAATGCTGCATCATACAATGACATTTGCAGTGTTGCATTCATATGATGCCATATGCAGTGCTGCATGCAGATGATGACATATGCAGTTCTGCATTCAGATGATGCCATGTGCAGTGCTGAATTCAGGTGGTCCCATATGCAGGTCTGCATTCATATGACGCCATATGCAGTGCTGTATCAAATGATGCGATATGCAGTGCTGCTTCGCGGTGATGACATACTAAGTGATCCTTCTCAAAGTTGCATTTGTGTGTTGTGATGTTCAATGATGCATTTATGTGTAGCCCTATCTAACGCTGCCAGTATGTACTACCATGCCCAGTGCTTAATTCACATGCTGTCATATGTAGTGCTGATTTGCAGATATTTCACCATGGTGCAATACACGAAACACTCTATTGCTGCATGTTTGCCCCATGGCGATTGCCCTGTGGTAATATTCATTTATGGGGCAACCTCCTGTTCCCCGTTCCCTCCATTGCAGTGGGCATTTTGCCATCCTCTGTGTTCTTATGTGGTGCAATACAGATGGCAACATGCCCTTTGGCAGGAAAGATGCAGCATTAAGGCTGCATACCTGTAGCATTGATGTGATTCATGTGTGTTCAATGATGCATTAATGTGCAGTCATATCTAATGCTGCAACCCAGTACTGCATGCACAGTGCTGTATTCATTTGCTGATATAGCCAATGATACATTAATGTGCTGCCATATCCAATATATTGCTGCTACTTCCAGTGCTACCTCAATGTGCTGCCCTGTCCAGTGCTGCGTTCATGTGTTGCCATATTCATTGACATATTAATTGCCACTATATGCACAGCTTTGTTCAGGTACTGCCACATTCAGTGCTGCCATGTCCAGTGCTGCATGTTGTGCTGCCATGTCCTTGGCAGCATTCTTGTTCTGACATGTCTAGTGCTGCATTCATGTGCTGCCATGTTTAGTGCTGCATTCATATGCTGGCATGTTTAGTGCTGCATTCATGTGCTGCCATGTTTAGTGCTGCATTCATGTGCTGCCATGTCTAGTGCTCCATTCATGTGCTGCCATGTTTAGTGCTGCATTCTTCTGCTGCCATGTTTAGTGCTGCATTCATGTGCTGCCATGTCTAGTGCTGCATTCATGTGCTGCCATGTTTAGTGCTGCATTCATGTGCTGCCATGTTTAGTGCTGCATTCATGTGCTGCCATGTTTAGTGCTGCATTCATGTGCTGCCATGTTTAATGCTACTTCATGTGCTGCCAAGTTTAGTGCTGCATTCATGTGCTGCCAAGTTTAGTGCTGCATTCATGTGCTACCTTGTCCATATCTGCATTCATGTGCTGCTGTGTCCAATCCTGCATTCATGTGCTGCCATGTCCAATCCTGCATTCATGTCCTGCTGTGTACTTGGCAGCTTTCATGTGCTGCCATATCTGGTGCTGTCATGGCTGGTGCTGCCATGTCTAGTGCTGCATTCATGTGCTGCCATGTCTAGTGCTCCATTCATGTGCTGCCATGTTTAGTGCTGCATTCATGTGCTGCCATATTTCGTGCTGCATGCATGTGTTGCCATGTCTAGTGCTTTATTCATGTGCTGGCATGTTTAGTGCTGCATTCATGTGCTGCCATGTTTAGTGCTGCATTCATGTGCTGCCATATTTAGTGCTGCATTCATGTGCTGCCATGTTTAGTAATGCATTCATGTGCTGCCATATTTAGTGCTGCATTCATGTGCTGCCATATTTAGTGCTGCATTCATGTGCTGCCATGTCTAGTGCTCCATTCATGTGCTGCCATGTTTAGTGCTGCATTCATGTGCTGCAATGTTTCGTGCTGCATTCATGTGCTGCCATGTCTAGTTCTCCATTCATGTGCTGCCATGTTTAGTGCTGCATTCATGTGCTGCTGCATTCATGTGCTGCCATGTCTAGTGCTCCATTCATGTGCTGCCATGGTAAGTGCTGCATTCATGTGCTGCCATATTTAGTGCTGCATTCATGTGTTGCCGTGTCCAGTGCTGCATTCGTGTGCTTCCATGTTCAGTCATGTATTCGTGTGCTGCCTTGTCCAATCCTGCGTTCATGTGCTGCCATATCCAAACCTGGCATTCATGTGCTGTTGTGTCCATCCCTGCATTCATGTGCTGTTGGGTCCATCCCTGCATTCATGTGCTGCCAGGTCCATCCCTGCATTCATGATCTGCTGTGCCCAATCCTGCATTCATGTGCTGCCATGTCCAGTGCTGCATTCATGTGCTGCCATGTCTAGTGTTGCATCCATGTGCTGACATGTTTAGTGCTGCATTCATGTGCTGCCATGTTTAGTGCTGCATTCATGTGCTGTCACGTCTAGTGCTGCATTCATATTCTGCCATATCTATCGATGAATTAATGTGTTGCTGTGTCCAGTCTTGCATTCGTGTGCTGCCGTGTTCAGTCATGCATTTGTGTGCTGCTGTGTCAAATCCTGCATTCATGTGTTGCCGTATCCATCCCTGCATTCATGTGCTGCCATGTCCATCCCTGCATTCATTTGCTGCTGTGTCCATCCTGGCATTCATGTGCTGCCGTGTCCAATCCTGCATTCGTGTGCTGCCGTGTCCAATCCAGCATAAACATGCTACCATGCCTAATGCAGTGTTCACATGCTTCCATGTCCAGTGCTGCCATGTCCCAAGCTACATTCACATGCTACCATGTCTAATGCAGTGTTCCCATGCTACCATGTCCAATCCTACATTCATGTGATGCCTGCCCAATGCTACATTCATGTGCTACTATGTCCAGTGCTGCATCCATGTGCTGCGATGTCCAATGCTAGATTTATGTGCTGCCCTCTCCAGTGTTGCCTTTATGTGCTGAGGCTGCAACCATGTGCTACCACGTCAAATGCGGCATTATTTGCTGCCATCGCCAATGTTGCCTTTATGTGCTGCCTGTGCAATGCTGCATTCATATGCTACTATGTCCAAATCTGCATTCACATGCTACCATGTCCAAGGCTGCGTTCACATGCTACCATGTCCAAGGCTGCATTCACATGCTACCATGTCCAAGGCTGCATTCACATGCTCCCATGTCCAAGGCTGCATTCACATGCTCCCATGTCCAAGGCTGCATCCACATGCTACCATGTCCAAGGCTGCATTCACATGCTACCATGCCCAAGGCTGCATTCATTGGCTGCCATGTCCAGTGCTGAATTCATATGCTCCCATGTCCAAGTCTGTATTCACATGCTACGATGTCTTGTGCTGCATTCATGTGCTGCCATGTCCAATGCTGTCTTTCTATGCTACTATGTTCAATGATGCATTTATGTGAGTCATATCTAATGCTGCACCCATGTGCTGCATTCATGTAGCACCATGTCCAATGTTGCGTTCATGCCGTACCATGTCCAATACTGCACTTCTGGGATGGAATGTCCAGTGCTGCAGCATTTATGTGCTGCCATGTCCAATGCTGCATTTATGTACTGCCATGTTCAATGTTGCATGTATGTGCTGCCATGTTCAATGCTGCATTTATGTGCTGCCAAGTCCAGTGTTGCATTCATGAGCTGGCACGTATACAGTGCTGCTGTCGACATGTGCTGCCATGTCTAGTGCTGCATTCATGTGCTGCCATGTCTAGTGTTGCATCCATGTGCTGACATGTTTAGTGCTGCATTCATGTGCTGCCATGTTTAGTGCTGCATTCATGTGCTGCCACGTCTAGTGCTGCATTCATGTGCTGCCATATCTATCGATGAATTCATGTGTTGCTGTGTCCAGTCTTGCATTCGTGTGCTGCCGTGTTCAGTCATGCATTTGTGTGCTGCTGTGTCAAATCCTGCATTCATGTGTTGCCGTATCCATCCCTGCATTCATGTGCTGCCATGTTCAATATTGCATGTATGTGCTGCCATGTTCAATGCTGCATTTATGTGATGCCAAGTCCAGTGTTGCATTCATGAGCTGGCACGTATACAGTGCTGCTGTCGACATGTGCTGCCATGTCCAGTGTTGGATTCATGCACACGTATGTCCTTTGGTGCATACGTGCACTGGAATGCCAGTGCTGCTGCCTTCATGTGCCGCTCCTCTGCATAAAGCTGTATCTACTTCCTGTATCAGCGACATATTATTGGGCATGACAGGTAGAGATGCTTAAACTTATACCACCCCCTAGTGTCCCCCACCGTGTGTTTCAGGCTCGATAATGCATTATCATGGTGGCTCCTTGCAGTTCTGGCTGCTCTGATCATACCTAGTCGCACTGTGTCGAGTATTGGACGATGCAGAACAGCATACCCTGAATGGATACTGCAGAGTGAGTGTGATTATAGATCAGCATTATCCATTACTGATCTTTGCACCGTTAGCAAAATATTAGCACCGGCATCCTGGAGGCGGTTCTTAGCATGACAGGCACCTGTAACAAAACACGGGCACTGGTATACAGGGTGGCGACCATGACAAAATGCAGGCCCTAATACACAAGAGCTAATTGTTGACATAAGGGTCACCCATGGCTTATGGATGGTGGCTTATGGGCGGCATTAATGGCAACATTTTAGCATAGACGTATTGTGTGTACTTTTTGACATAAGCGACACCCATGGCATAGGAGGATCACCCAAACATTGGGTCAACTCCTGGGGCGCCCCAGGTTTCATTGCCGTGGCTCACCATAAAAAAACTTTAATATTTAATGAGTGCCTTTTTAGAGTCTATGGCTTTTCAGCAAATTTATGTGAAAATTGCGTTTTTAAATTCACTATATGACCTCATGTTAAAAAAAAATATTCTTGGGGGAGACCCCTCCGTGACCCCCTGTAAAAGAGGTGTCAGCAGCACCCTAATATAGGCATTACCGAAAATAGACATTTATTGTGGCATTCAATGTGTATATTTCTTGCATCAAAGACAAAGTGGCCATATAGTGGAAACCCATGCACCAGGGAAATGTAAACAAGGGTTTGGTGTATAAAGCATAATCCTCACAGCAGCAAACACTCAATTCATAAATAATTTAGGAAAATGATCATACATATGTAACCCCTTGTGTCACATGCCGATTGCCCAATCTTTGATGTCAGAAATATACATATTACCTCACAGGGTGATTTTTTTAATACTGAAGGACATATGTTTGGCCTATGTAAATACAGGCTTTTGTTTTATTTTTTAGCCCTGAGGAAGTCCTGGGGCAAGATGCCCAAACTACGAAACACGTGATGGCAGTGGGCAAGGAATAATAAAGATTGAACATTGACCAAAAATGGAAAATCGACATCTGAAGATTAATAATAGTGTACATAATTTGTGCGTGCTTAAGGCTCTGTAACTGTTTACGAACCCCTAGGATTCATTTGGGGATGTTGAGTAGGCATCCTCCCTTTTTAGCACCGCAGTACGTGGTTAACCTTAGAGATATAGGGGCAGATTTACAAGAACTGGCGCATCCCTGCATAGTAGCAGAGATGCGCCAGTTAAATTGCGACACGTAAAAAAACCCTTGCGCCACCATGGATGCGCCCCATTTACAATGCGGCGCACCGTGGCCCAAGGATAAACAGATGCGTGACGCATCTTTTCGGCATAAGGGCAGCGCATTGCTGGAGGCGTGTCGCAAGTACGACGCAACTCCAGCAATGGTTAGGAATGCCTATTCCTAACATGCTGTGTCACTCCTTACGCCTGCTTCAAGCATGCGCAAGGTTTTGACGCAGTGGCGTCGTAAAAGTGACTCAGTGAAATCTTGTAGATTTCACTGCCTCACTTTTACGAGGCTTTCCTGCGTGGGAACGCCCACCCTGCATACATTATACCTGATGCAGGTATAATGTAGCGCAGGGCTTTACAACGTGACGCATCTCCCTAGATGCGTCACGTTGTAAATATGTCGCAACGTGGCGCATTGTTTACGACGCCGCTGGTCACAGAAGTGACGCAACGGCGGCGTAAAGTTGTCGCAAGGGGCTTGTAAATCTGCCCCATAGTGTCCGCTGTATAGTCAGCGTCGGATTTCCTAAAAATCACCCTCTATCAGTAGTCAAAGTTTCTACGCAAATTGTTCATTGCTGAATCTGTCTATAGAGCTGCGGAACCATTCCCCCACTAACTCCTCGCTGACCTGTGTCTCCTGTGTCTGTACCTAATAATCTGTGCCCCAGCCACCACTGACCCATTCTCCACCTCCTCTTTGACACTAACCTAACGCGCTTCACTGGTAACCTATTCTCAGGCTTGTAGGGTATGGAGCTGGACCTGTTCTGATGGACGGTGAATTCTTCAGTCCTCTGTACCAAGGTGTTTGGCTATGGTGTTTGTTATGAGTGGGGTTTAGGATGAAAGCGCAGGAGACCAGTTGAGATTGAAACTGGTCCACATGCAGCTCAAGGTGCCGTGGCACTCCAGGATGCTACAAAACATTATGGACCTTAGAACTTGCTTGACCTAATCAAGATTGTCAGTGTCCACAGGGCTAGGAACACCCACTGGACTGGGGGCGCCCACCAGGGGCAAGGACACCCCACTTTGGAGTTTGGTGCACCAACAGGTGTAACCACAATAACTCTGAAATCTTTAAATTGTAGAAGGATAGTTCCAACCACTCCATTGTCAGCATGGTGGAGCCCATCAGTGAAGAGCACTCCAGGGATCTTGGATGGAAAGGTAAGAGTGTAAAGATCTCTGGGGCTCGAGTACAAGGAGGCTGTAGTGACCTTGTCTAGTCCACCACTGGGTCCTGAGTCCAGGTACTCACCGCAGAGGTACAAGACAGCAGGTGGAGGAGGCAGTGTAGGCTCACAAGCACACACTGTATGTCGGGATCTACCATCCATCCTCAACCCTCTCCTTCTGGGCCGATGATGGTGGCTCTCATGCTCGGGACTGGTCTGCTGGGCTGCAGATACTTGCAGTTTCAGGGTTGTGTCTTTATTCGGACATCTACAGAGGTCTTGATCAGTTCCGCCCTAACTCTCTCTTAGTCAAGGCAGGTCGTCTCCACACCAAGTGTTTCATCTTGGTGTCTTTCAAGCAAGAACAGTGACTTCAGCTTTCTGATCTAGTCCTAGGCTTTGTCCCAGCTTCAGCAACATGAAGGCCTCAGCATCTTGTTCTACGATCCGGTGCTATACAGCTTGTTTCAAAAGTAACAAACACCCAAAAGGTAATGGTTCCAAAATGTGTGTGTCTTTGACAAACTTGGGGCACCAGCAGAAAGCCATGAGCCACATTCACAATTTAGGGCCCGATTTATATGTTTGACGAAAGGGTACAATGTCGTGACAAAGTACCCTTCCTGCCAACATAATGGTCCGCCAGTCAAATTTAAAAGTGGGTGTGCCATAGTTTGGTGATGGCAGAGAGTACTTCACTTCCACTGTGGCCAAACTTCTCTAAAAGATTGACGGAGGAAAGGCCATCAGAGAATTGGCTGTATGTCGGCCTGCCCAATTTAGATATAGCCCTTTTTTACTGCCCACCACCATCAGGAAAATCCTAGCAATAAGGGGCAATAAAAACATTCGATTGCCCACCTCGCCATGGGAAATAACTTCTATGGTATGCGGGGCATTGTTTTTTTTTATTCTCAAAAACAAAATCCCACTTTATTTTCGAAAATAAAAAAAACTTTGCAACTTTGCCATAAGGTTCCCTCATGTTTGACGGAGCCATCCATTAATGGTGGCTCCTGTGAATGTTAGAAATGTTCATCAGCCTGATGGACATTTCTAAATGTGGCTGCCGGAACCTCCACCGCGGTGACAGAGTGCAATACTCAGTAGCCCTGGTGGAAGAAGGCCTGACCGTCTAAATTTAAATCCGGCCCTTAGTTTCTCAGTCAGCCAGAACTGAAAACATCTTTTCTGGATTCTCCTGAGATTTCTACCCTTGAGGAAGAGGAGAGAAGAAAATAATCACTGTGTTGGAGGCCAAAGGACCGACATACCAAGTGGGTCAAGCTATCGCTGAAAGAACAAGGCGTGGTGGGCTCCAGGCAGCCATCGGATACATTTGAATGGTGACCCTGGGCAGGTTCCGAAGCAGGTCAAGGATTACAGCACAGAAATCAAAGACCATTGAAACCACCACGGGGAGTCTATGATGACATCATTCATACAACTCAGGTCTACATGCATACCACGCTCAACAAAACCATACAGCTCACACTTGGGAAGTGAAGGACGTCAGCTCTCAGGGTCCTAAAGGATTTTATCTTGAAGGTCAGTACACACTTGTCCATGGGGTATAGGGAAAAATGGCACCGCAGTCCTAACAGTGCATGGTCACTCATCTCTACAGACAGACAATAAGGAGCAGGATGAAAAAACTTGACTACGCTTTAGGTTCAAAAACTGGATTGTAAAGAAAAACAAGTATAGCTATTCATTCTGACGCGCCCTCGTTAAATTGGAGACTTGTCACATTTGACTTTAGCTGCAGTGCTCATGTTTCTTTAGGTCCATTGTAGGGACTTGTGTTGGTTGTTCAGTCTGTCTCTTCGTAGACGTGGGTGTTTGAGCCCCGAGGTAGCTTAATTGTGCAGGCAGTGGCGTAGCTAGACCTCGGTGGCCGCATGTAAGGGGGGGTGCTGGCGGTTCCTGCTTTTGCCGCCTTGCGATGGCCACAGGTAAGAGCAGGGGGGAGGCCGCCCCCCCCAAAAACCTGTGCCGCCCAGGGCAGACCACACCTCCCAGCCCCCTTGCCACGCCCCTGTGTGCAGGTGTTGCCTAGTGTTTATTAGTGCTAGGACAGGAATCTCTCCTGCTTGGTAAATGGAATGTAGCTCTGCCCTGAGTGACCCAACTGCATGTGAAACTGGTATCTTGATTTCTGTGGGACCAGCCAGCACGCTAATCTAAAGTGCGCTGAGGCCTAGGACAGTCCACATGGATTTCAAAGTCCAGAATCTGTACTATGATTTGGAGGGGCGCACCAAGCATGTGCTTTTGATTGACATGGAACTGCGGTCTATGTCCCGGGCTGTTGCCCTGAAGTGGTGGCTGCAGCAGACCGATGTTTGTGAATTAGTGAAACTGAACAGACATATCATCTTGTTTTCTCTTTCAGGAAAATGCAGCGTCCCAGCCCCACTTGTGCTTAGATGTGACACCCAGACCCTTGCACTGACGTCCCATGCGTGTCAATTGCGGGTATGTAAGGTGTGGAGGGTAGCAAGACTCCATGGTGAGACTCTGATTGCCGGGACTCGTGGGACCCAGCTTGGATTGAGTCTGGCTTCATGGCACAAGATGAAGGGTGGGACACAGATTTCTCAAAGAATGGAAGTGTATCAACTACATTCCTGGACCTGAAGGTAGGTGCCCCAGACACTGAAGTGATGGGGGGATGGGAGCTGGAGATAGGGCAGCACTTAGAAATTCTATGAAGACCTCTTAGCAGGGGATTGCTGATTAGTCCTTCCTGTGCACTGCCATTTGATAAATGGAAGGGGAGTTGGGTTGAGTCAGCACACTCTGTTGTTAAGGTTGAGGACGTTTCAAAGTTCTTCTTGACCAACGAAGAGAGTGCTCCACAGAGTTCTCAAAAAGCTGCGGCAGCCAAGGGTTTGTGTCTACATAGCCAGTCTCACAGAGGTTAGAAGTCTGTGAAAGTTGCCGGAGGAGCTGTGCATTTGCATATTGCTTAGACACCTCTCTGCCTGCTCAGATGGGTAAGGAGAATGCCATGTCCTGCAGGAGGAGAAACTGTCCCGAAAGAGAAGTTCAGTTGGGTTCCTGGCTTGTGGAGCACCCATCAGAGTTGACATACACTGAGAGCTGTGAGGGACCACCCATCCTCTCTGTATGGTTTATGCGCAGAACTGCTTGAAGTATCTATAAAACCCAGCAAGTGTGCCATCTGGCATCCCTGCAGGGTGGCGGGAGGTACTAGTTCTGCCGCTGCCTCAACGTGTTGCACATCCAGCAAGAATCAACACCGCTGCAGTAGCTGAGACCTACCTCGTGGCGTAGAGGCCACAACTGCTGAAGACGAGCACCTGCCCTTCAGGCCTGCTGCACTGTTCATTGTCAGTGGCCTGAGTGAGTAGTTTGGCCACCACCCTCGATTCTGCGCCCAGAGGCGAAGATGCTGGGCACCACCAATCTCTGCAGTGAGTCACGTCCAAGCCAATAGGTTCCGCAGGGCCTGAGATCAAGAGAGTGGAAGACAGTATGTTGAACTTGTAAAGATAAGCCTGCCTTTAGGAGAATAGTGATTACCAGTCTGACTTCTTGTGCTCAAGATCTTAACAAACTATCCTAGTATGGGTAACCCACTGTGGTAGTTGCTTGCACGCCCTGATAGGGAGCTCACACATGTACCTAATTACTGGCTCTGGTCCTTCTATCGCTCTTGAAGAGACTGTAGACATTAGGGGCACCATAGGAGCTTGGCTAGGCCACTGCAGATGATGTGAGACTTTTTAGAACCCTTAGGTGGGCTCGTAGAGCCCTGTAGCTGAATCCCCATTAATGTGTGTAGTATTTCATTTTGCTGTCACATTAAAATACTTCTCTTTTTACTAAACCAAGCCCTGGGCTGGACAGTGAGTGGCTGTCTCTCTTATTTGACTGAGTTCTGAGTCTCTGCCCCCCCTCCCCCCACACTGCCTCCCTGAGAGTCAAATGTAAAAGGTTGAACTTGGCCCAGTTTGCAGAATCATAGTAGGAGGGATCAGAGGCAAACAAGCTGGACCCCACCTGTCGGAGTCCAGTAGCTCCTGCCTGCCCTGTGGCCCCTCGGACATGTCTTAGGACTAGATATTCACATCTACTCCTGGAGAAGCTAGTTGGACTGACTGCTGCACTGTATCATACATTGTGCTTCTTGGAGCCTGTCATCAAATATTCTGGCTGTGAACATGGAGGCGGAGCAGGCTGTCAGTTCGGGCATGTGGTGTCAGGGGTGCATTCTCCAGTGTGCTTGTACAAAAGGAACGTTCTTGTCAGAATATCAACAGACATAAATATTGTGTCCTAAATATTGTTTATAAGAATCTCACCCCATTAGAGTGGCTCCTCTCCCTGCTGTCTGTCAGTGGGAGGTCAGTCACAGTCATGTGATGTGTTAGGAGACTGCCTGCTTGGTATGAACCATAGATCTGGATTCATTGGCATGCTTTCCAGGCATCTGTTGGCTTCCAGGCATATGACATCAATGTAAAGACAACATTGAAACGAGGTACTGATAGCTTCTGCGTCACATCCAATGAAAGAAAACTTATATTCTTATCTCCGATGCAGCTGCTGAGGCATTTTGTGCGCTTGCAGAGGGCAGAAACTTTGCTTTAAAGATCGAATGATCAAAAACATGAGTGAAAGATTTAGATCATCGGGTCCAACGAAGGCCCAGAGGGTCTGAATCCATGCCACATTTTCCATATAAAATAAATATACATACAATGGGCCAGATTTATTAAGAAACCGTTTTGTGATTCCCTAATTGCGAATCCTTGCGATTCGCAATCAGGAAATCACAAAACGGCATATATGAAAGTGTATTGAACACTTTCTGCGATTCCCAGTAGGCTGAAAAGCTGGCATGGCTCCAGCCCTCACAGAGACCCCTAGAAATCGATAAAGCTACGATCAGGTCCAATGCTACATTTATGCTATTGTAGGTATCCGCCCTATTTACATAATTGACATATACGCTAGTGGATATCGTGGATATCACAAGAGGTGCCAATTTGCATCAAATTATATAAAAAATAACCTTGCTGGTAGGGGAGCTCCGAAATAGCAGCCAGCCATTTTACCTGTGTAGGAAATCTGCCTTTTCTGTGTGGTCACCCCTAATTTTTGGGCCTTTTGCTGGGCCCTATATTTTTTCTGGCTTTAGAACTCTGTACACTTTACCCTTGCTAACCAATAGTAAATCGTCTGAGCTCCTTCTTTGAACATGATTGGTTTGGCATACTCCTAACTGGTATAGTCAACTTGCCTATAAGTCCCTAGTATATGGGACAAAATGTACCCAAGGTTCTGGAAGTTAAATACCACTAGTGGACTGCAGCGCCTATTGTGTCATCTACTATATATAGTGGCGGGGCAAACAAGGCTTCAGGCCCACCACTGTAGCCTGACTGTGACGGTGCAAAACATGCACTTTGGCCTATCGAAATAAATGCTTTTGACAGGTAAAACTTTCCTTTTAAATATTAATTAGTTGAGGAGTCGCGCGAGCGCGCCGTGCAAGATGGCCGCCTTCCGCTAAGCAGCGGCAATTTCTGCCCGATAATGACGATTTAAAGATGATTTAAGGCTGGCATTTGTATTTAAACCAAGACTACGACGTTATTAAAGAGAAAAGCGGTCTGCACATTACCTTTTCGTGCATTTTCCTCATGTGTGGCTGCAGATATTGGAGGTGAGCGCTCTCCGGTGTGTGGAGTGCCTCTGATCCAGGAATTCCTGTCAGAGGGGCGGAGTGAAGGTTAGGAAAGGGCGCGGCTGAGGCCTGGGCCACTCCCACTGTTGGTTATAGCTGCTGCGCTCTGCATTTCTCTGCTATCAGTATTCTTCATTGTAATATTGCTCTAGGCTGCTCTTTTTTATTGCTGCATTTGTTTTCTTGTACTTATGGAAGGCAGGCAGTCTCACAATATGTCTCCTAAACGAAAACAAAATATCTCTTCTCCACCAGTTAAATCTAAATTAGTGTATATTAATGAGCCTTCATTATCCACTTTACTGGAGGAGTTACAATCGGTTCATTCAAATACAGACAATATTGCGGCGGAAATAACAAATTTACGTAAAGACATGGCTGGTCTTTCTATGAAGGTTTGTGACAATGCTATTAAAATTCAGGACAATAAAGCTAAAATTGACCATCTTCTGGCTATTGCAGCCAAAGTGAACCAATGAATAAACTATTATTAGAATTGGAAAATCGCAATAGGCAATATAACCTGCAAATTTTTAACCTACCAGAGGATGTGGAAGGTAATGGTTGCAGGGGTTATTTGGAAAACCTACTTCCTGGTCTTATGTGCATTAAATTTCCTGAAACATTTGAGATTGATAAAGCGCACAGAATCCCTTCTCATCGCAACCCAAGACAAGATAAGCCTCGTCAAATGATTTTCAAGGTGTTACGTCATCATCATCTAATTTTAATACGAAAGGCTGCCAGAGATATCCCTTCGTTAATGGTCAATGGGAATAACATTTTTATTCATCAAGACTTTGCTAAGGATACAGTCAATATTTGCAAGGAATTCGCGAATCTTCGTCCCAGGCTGAGGAATGCTAGTTATAAATACGGCTTGTTTGATCCATCCACTATGTGTATTTGGAAAGATGGGTTTTCTAAATCTTTTCAACATCCTGAGGAGCTTCGCCGATTTCTGGATTTGCAGTCTCAGTCACCTATGGAAACAAATGAAGCCACTACATGACTTTATTATTGATTGATTTTATTGCCAGCATGTTTATTTAACTGGAGTTTGTTTTTAGGGCATGTGGAGTAGGTTTTTCTTGACATGCGTGTGTGCGATTCAGAAGTTCTATATATGTTTATATGTTGTATAGTTTTTATTTTTACTGTTCGTTGGTGTCTTTTGTGTCCTCTTTATAGTGATACTCGAGCTACTATTCTTTTTTCATTCTATCTTTCTAATCTATCTTGTTTTCTATCTTTTCTCCTTTTTCAAAATGGCAAGTGGTAATGGTATTAAAATTGTTTCATTTAATGTTAAGGGTTTACGGCACCCTGTTAAGCGTACTAAGGTTTTAGATTATTTAGATAGACATAAAGCAGATATATGTTTAATTCAAGAAACTCATGTAGATGATAAAAATCTTATCCTATATGAATAAAAAATGGGAAGGGGATGTTATTTCTTTTCTGGCCCCCAATAGGAAAAATGGGGTAGCAATTCTTTTTGCAAAAAAATTACATGTTCAAATTTTGCATTAAACATTCTGATTCAGAAGGTCGGTTCATTATAGCTAATATAAAAATTGACAATAAGGTTTTCTACCTAATTAATGTGTATGGGCCTACTAATGATGACCGAGTTTTGGTCAAGATTTACTTCAGAGGTTCTAAAATTGGGTAATGTGCCTCTGATTATTGGAGGAGATTTTAATCTGATATCTGACTCATTACTGGATAGAGTTTCACAAGCCAAATTTTGCCCCCAAAAGCATTTTTCTCTCTCAAATCCTTTTTAAGACTACAAAAATGGTTGATATTTGGCGTCTCCATAATCCGACTGACAAGCAGTTTACTTTTTTTTCTAATACTCATGATTCTTATTCTAGGTTGGATTATTTTTTATTTTCTCATTATCTAATTTCCTCAATTTCTAATCCTGACATTCAAAATATAGATATTTCTGACCATGCTTTGATTTCCTGCATTTTATCTAGTAACTCCAATCAAAATAGTCATAGTCACTAGTGTATAAACACCAATATTGTTCTTAATGACAATAACAAACCTAGACTTTTATCAGCTATTCAAGAATATTTTTCATTCAACACTGAAGACTCCACATCTACTACTAACCGATGGGACGCTTTTAAAGCCTTTATTAGAGGAGAGACTATTTCCATTATGGCACATGAAAATAAATTATTTAACACTAGAATTGAAGAATTGGGAAAGCAGATAGCTAAATTTGAGCATCTATGTATTACATCTAACAACCTCCAATATAAGGTTAAATTACAGAAATTACGTTATGAACTGAATTCTATTTTAAGCAATAGAGCTGGATTATAAATTTCTAACAATAAAGCGAAATTTTGTTTTAGCGCTAATAGGTCTGGTAGGCTCTTAGTTAACTATCTCCGTATAAAAAATGATAAAACTCAAATTAATGCTATTTACTCTCCAAATGGCTCTATAGCGTTATCCCATGAGGATATAATTAAGGAGTTCATGACATACCATTCGGACTTATGTAATAAACTACCTTCTTTGGATACAGCTCTTATTGACAATTTTTTGGAAGGTTGTGGGTTACCTAAAATATCACAAACCAATAGAATTAAATTGGAACTTCCTATTACGGTTGAGGAATTACTTTCAGCTATTAAATCACTAAAGTTAAAGAAATCTCCAGGTCCGGATGGTATTCCTGCGGAATTTTATAAACAATTTTCAACTCACCTCTCATCGTACCTGCTTTCTTTGTTTACTCACTTTAGCAATACAGGGTTGATTTCTGGCTCAATTACTGAAGCTTTGATTATTGTCCTCCCGAAACCAGATAAGGACCCTTCATTGGTTACCAATTACCGTCCAATTTCTTTAATAAATCAAGACTGTAAACTGTATGCTAAAATTATTGCGACTAGGTTAGCTGGTATACTTTCTTCTATTATTCATGTGGATGCGTCTGGCTTTATGAAAAAGAGACATTCGTCAAATAATATTAGGTTATTATTTCATGCTATTGATGCTGGAGCATTATTACCTTTTCCTGCAGGTGTTCTAGCATTAGATGCGGAAAAGGCTTTTGATAAAATTCAGTGGCAATACCTTTTTCGCACACTGTCTGCTTTTAATTTTGGCCCCTTGTTTATCCGTATGATTTCAGCTCTGTACTCTAGTCCTTCTGCCAAACTTTTTATTAATGGTAGACTCTCCCAGAACTTTTGCCTTTTTAATGGGACCAGGCAAGGTTGTCCTCTATCCCCATTACTTTTTCTTATTGCTATTGAACCCCTATTATTTGCTATTAGGAATTGTAATAAAATTGAAGGCCTTCAACTATCCAACGTCCCTATTAAAACGTCAGCTTATGCAGATGATTGTCTTTTATATATTGCTAATCCTGAATCTTCCATTCCTCCATTGTTGAATTTAATTGATGTCTACTCTAAAATTTCAGGTTATAAACTTAACACTAATAAAACAGAATTTTTTCCGTTAAATATTCACTGTTCACCTGATATGCTTTCTAATAAGGATATTGTTTGGCAAAAAAGATAAACTTAACTATTTGGGTATATTATTCGCCAACAACGTAAAACAAACTTTGACCCTAAATTTTGAATCTACTTTGGCGCATATTAAGATTAAAATTCAAAAGTGGTCCTCCTTATGTTTATCTTGGTGGGGAAGAATGGACGCAGTTAAAATGATCTTGGCTCCTAAACTGTTTTATATTTTGTCAATGATACCTGTTCAACTCCCTCTTAAATGTTATAAGACTATAGATACATTTTTGTCGAGATTTATTTGGAATAATAAATCGCCTCAGTTAAGTTATAAAAAGCTGGAATTGGCTAAAATCAATGGAGGGTTTGGTTTACCAGATTTTCTAAAATAAAGCCTTTATTTTAAAACAAAGTATTTTATGGTTTCAACATTTAGATCTTAATAATTCACCTGCATGGCTTCGCATTGAACAGAACTTAGCATCACCTTTTCCTTTAGCCGCTTTACTTACAATGTCCAATTCTTCTATGTTTTTAAAGAAATCAATATTGTTGTAATCTACTAGATTAATTTTACACAATTTGGATTCTGTTTTCCAATGTTCTATTTATAATACATTGAGCCTATCGCTTTGGTATAACCCATCAGTAAAATTAGTTGGCCACACAAATTTTTGGAACTCATGGATAAGAGCGGGCATTTTGTATTTTAAAGATATTTATTATAATAATGTCTTTGTTAGTTTTGATGACTTAAAACAAAGATTTCATTTGCAATCATCTGATATTGTAAAATATGAAGTGCTCTGTAATTCTATTCTTGATTCCTTCCCGAATGGCTTTCCTTCCATTGTTTCATCTGATTTAGAAATGTACCTTCAAACAATTGCGTCTTCCTCCCATACAGTGTCATTACTATATAAAAAGTTAAATATTTCTGCTGTTGATAATATCAATCTTCTTTCCACCTTTTGGAATGCAGAATTAGAGTTGTCCTTATCCTTGGACACATGGAGGATAGTTTGGTTGAATTCTATTTCGGGTTGGTTACCTGTAACATTATATCACACTAATGCTTATATACTTTTTAATTGTTTTTGGACTCCTTTAAAGTTATATAATGCCAAACTTTCAACCTCTTCCAATTGTTGGAATTGTTCTTTACATGTAGGTTCATTAAGACATATGTTATTTGATTGTCATTTTGTTAAGAAATTTTGGGATGAAGTTTGGCATAGAATTACTTGTATATTGAATGTATTAGATACATTATCATATAATTTAGTTATTTGCAAAGCCTCTTCTCTCACTACTAAATTGCCCCTGGTGAACAACAAGCTTTTTGATTTTTTAATGTCAGCGGCTGTAAGGACAATTACTGCTAATTGGAAAGATTCATCTTCTTTATCTGTTCATGCATGGTGGGCTTGGATTATTTTCACGAGAAAGGGCGCTAATTTGACTTTATTTGGTATTAGTCATAATAATTCGAAATATTTAAATTTTGAATCCCTAGTATGTACCAATTTAGATATATCTAATTTACGCTTTTACTTTTAGCTTAGTAGCTCTGTAATCTATTTATTATAAGTCTAAGCTATTGTCCTTTTTAATTTTCATTGCGATGATATAATTTTGATTTTTAGGTACTTTATATTATAATCTTGTTTCTCTTATTTATAAATAAGAATGGTTATCTGTTTTTCAATATTATATTTTCTTGTTATTAATTCTTTTTATTGATGACAATTTACACACCTCAGTCATTTCACAAACAACTGCAATCAAGAGAGCACCATTTGTTGACTTTACGATAGATACATTGCCTGACTACGCCACCCAGTTAACACACCTAACAGGACGTCTTATTGATCTACAATGGGTCCTCCCCATATCTTTGCCTTGGAGGCTCACATATTCCTCCCCTGTAATTATTCCACTTCTCCCAAATCTGCGACCACTTGTTTGGACACCCTCTAGACTCATACACTGTCCTCTCTGTCAACATACACCAGTCCAGGTCGTTCTCCCACTCCGCGACGGACGGTGGATCCTGCGTCCTCCATAGTCTCGCTATATTCCGCTTTGCAATTATCATACCAAGAGTCACCCATATTTTACCTTTGGTATTTAGATCTGTGGGGCCCCATATATTCAGAATGCACAATTTGATATTATAGTCAATCTCACAACCCATCACTTCTGCCATACATTTCGTAATCTCGGACAATACCCCTGTATATATGTACATTCCCAGAGTGTGTGTATAAAGGTTTCCTCCTGTCCACACTTCCTCGTGCACCCAGGTTCCATTCTGTAGCCCATTTTCACCATTGCCGAGCCCGAGAGATAGATTCTGTGAAGCACTTTCAATTGTATCAGTCTCAACCTAGATGAGATAGCTGCCTCTCTGGGGGACGCAAGTGCCTCGAGCCATTCTTCGTCCTCCAGCCCCGCCACGTCATGTTCCCATTTGGATCGGAGCCGGAGGAGGGGATCAGACATATTATTAATTCATTTCTTATAAGTTAGAGTAATGGCTTTCTCTGGCATATATTCATCTAAGATTCTATCCTCTAGTGGGGAGGATTCAGGTGGCGTCTCTCCCCCAACTATTGTCGTCTGCAGTGCGTGTTTGATCTGCATGTACCTGAAATATTTGGTGTTGGCCAACTCGTATTCCCTCTGCAGTTGGGAAAAGGTGACCACTTCTCCCACCTTCCACAGATCCCCAACCTTAGAAATGCCGATTCGATCCCAACGGTCAAATCCCTTGGTTTTCCTGAGTGTGCCAAAAACCTCAGCGTCCCAGAGAGGAGTGGCGCGTGTTATCTTCCCCTCCTAGGCCAAACTTTTCAATGCCGCCCACCATATCTGTACCGCATGTAGTGTGGGGCCAGTAAGTTTCAATTTAGTGGGTTTGGTATATAACACCCTCGTAAAATCCCCTCCTGGAAGCAGCCACCTGTCCATTTGATATCCGGGATCTCCCTGGGGCCTATAAATGCACTGATTGATTGCTGCTAGCTGAGCAGCCCAGTAGTATCGCTTTATATCGGGGAGTGCAATCCCTCCGTCATACCACCCACGAGTGAGTTTTTGAATGGATATCCTGGGTGGCTTATCTCCCCACATAAGCTTCCTCTGGGAGCTCTCTATGGATCTGAAATAATCCGCCCTGACCTGGCAAGGCGAGTTTTGTAGTACATATAAGAAACGCGGCAGGGCCATCATCTTAAACAGTGCTGCGCGCCCCAGCAGGGACAGCGGAAGGGTTTCCCAATGTTTAACATCAGATCTTAGTCTTTGTAGCAGGGGCAGGAGATTTTGCTCACAGAAGAGGGTGAGATTTTTCGAGACGTGAATCCCCAGGTACTTAAAACTTGATTTGGCTTCAGTGATATTGACACCCTGTGGCAGTGTAGGTTTTTTGCCACACAAAACATAAATGACCGATTTGGACCAATTTATGCTATAGCCAGAACACTTCCCAAAAGCTATAAAGATGTGCATTGCTCTATCCAGGGAGGCACCGGGTGACGCTAGATATAATAGTATATCGTCCGCATACAACGATATACGGTCCTCCCATTCCTCCGCCCACTTGAGCCCTCTGATAACCGGATCCTTCCTTATCCACATTGCTAACAGCTCCAACATAAGGGCAAAGAGCAGCGGAGAAAGGGGGCAGCCCTGCCTGGTTCCTCTCCCGAGGGTAAACATTGGGGATCTGCGATTATTGACCACCACCTGGGCCATTGGATTTTTGTACAGTAGATGTATCCAGCTCAGAAAACACGGGTCAAATCCCAATTTCTTATGGACTGAAAACATATAGGGCCATTTAATTGTGTCGAACGCAATGGCGGCATCCAAGGATACCACCACTGCGTCTTCTCGTATTGTATTAACTCGAGCTAGCACTCCATAAAGCCGTCGTAAATTAAGAGCAGTGTTCCTTGCAGCATGAAGCCGGACTGATCTGGATGTACCAGTTTGGTAATAACTGGTAGCAATCGGGTGGCCAGTATTTTAGCTAGGATTTTGGCTTCCGCGTTGAGCATTGATATCGGTCTGTATGAGGAGCTTTTATTTTTTGGCTTACCATTTTTGTGAATAACCACTATGGTTGCTAGTCTCTGATCTAGCGGAAGAGCTCCCACCTCTCTGCTCTCCTGAAACATAGCTGTAAGGTAGGGTGCAAGTCTGCTGGGAGCGAGTTTGTACAATTCAATGGGTAAACCATTTGGGCCCGCTGCCTTGCCCGATTTCAAATCTTGTATTGCCTTTTCTACCTCTGTTGCAAGCAGCTCCTGTTCTAATTCATTTCGATCATCATCAGAGAGTATGGGTAGGGAGATATCTTGCAGGAATATGTCCGCCTTTTCTCCTGTATTGGTCGTTTGGGAACTATAAATTTGGGCATAATAACTTCCAAATTAGTTTGCAATATCTTGCGGCTCAGTGTACAGATTGTTAAGCTCATCGCTGAGTTCCACCACTACTCTACTGGCTTGCTCCCTACGGTCCAGCCATGCTAACAATTTACCTGCCTTATCCCCCACCTCGTAAATTCTACTGAGAGTTGCCCTATGTTGTGCTTTGGCAGCGTCTGTGGCATGGGCCACATATTCTTTTGTTTTTAATTTCAAGGAGTGTCTGACTTCTTCTGCATTAGTTTCTCTTAACTGACTTTCCAATAACAGTATCTCTGCTTCAAGACTTGCCATTACTACCTGTTTTTCTTTCTTGGTTTTCTTTACCATCACCGCCGTCATCCCAGCGCTCACTCTCCCCCGATCTTGTCCACAATTAAAGTTGTCCTCTTCTCACCATCGCACCGGTTACTCTATGTAATCCCAATTGTGAGACTCCATAGGCACAGCGACACATCATTATCACATGCATGATTCTTTCACACACTACGCCTTTAATTGCCCTTAACCTCGGTCAGCTGCAACCGGTTTATCTTTTCACCACCGTGCCGTATAATTCTTGTATTTGTTGACCAGCGAGATTCCGCTTGCACACACGCACTACCGCATGCATTACATATACACATGCTGCTTCTACTCGGTGCGTATAATCGGCCTCACAAGAGATTTATTCACACTATTCGCCACGTATCATTGTGTAGTCTCACGGAGGCAATTGCCCTACAACGGTCTGCTATCAGCGTGACTTCGCAACACAATTTCCGTCCGATTCGCGCCGCTACACACGGAAGAATTAAAGTACTTTCACCCTCGCTTTTTGAAATTCCTCCCTCACTCACTGTGCACTTGCCTGACAGTGGGCTGTGATCCCAGCATGACCCAGCAGTTTGTATTAGGTTGTATTTTCGTACTACGCACCTTCTAATCTCTACCATTTACCCTTTTCTCTATTCTCCTTTTCCACAGGCACTATAATATTCAGGCTTGTATTTTACCCGTCCTGATGATGATCCTATTATTGTTTTAAAAGGATCGAAACGTCGTCGACTTGTTTAAACAGTATGCACATTAATCCAATGTGATAAAAGAAGTGCATTAACTGTTTTTCTTAGCTTGCCACAGTTATCCCTACGTCTCCACAAGCTACCTTTGTCTTGCCTGAAATGTTTGTGTCCAAATGGAATTGTTATGTGTTTTTGTAGGATGCAGGATTGTGTCCCACTGTATTGATGTGCTCCTATTTGTTTTTGCATTTATCAAATTATTAAATTGGGTGTCCGGCTGGACATCATCAATATAGCACTGATTCAAGTCTATATTTATCTCGTCCATACTGTTTCTTTTAAGGACCATTGTTTTTGATAATATGCAATCAGTGAGACGGCATGGCCTCTGATCACTGTTTTATAGGCCTCCCATAGCGTCTGAGAGGACTCTACCGAATCTTCGTTTTCACTGAAATAAAGATCAGTTTCTTTCACTAACTTTTCTCTTATCGAGGGATCCTTGAGATACCATGGATTTATTGGGGCCACCCTTCCAACCTGTGGCTCCCCCACCTCTATCAGGGCCCAGATAGGCGAATGGTCTGATATTCCCCTAGCTAGGTGTCTCACCTCTGTAACCTGTTCTAGCTGATCCGCTGTTGTAATAATGTAGTCTATTATGGACATGCTGCGGTGGGCACCTGAGTAAAATGTATATTGCTGTTCCATGGGATGGTGCGCCCTCCAAATATCAATGAGTCCATTGCCTCCATGAAATTATGAATCTGTGCACGGGAGGGCAGCAGGTGTTTTGGGGGCCAACGATCGAGACTGCCTGAGACAATTGAATTAAAATCTCCCCCCACAAAGAGTCTCCCCTCCGGCAGAGCGAGCAGTAAATCTCCAAGGTCGCCAAAAGCTGAGGCTTGGAGGCCAGGTGGAATATATACTGACACTAAGTTCAAGATGCGTCCTTCCCACTTCCCCGATATCACGACGAACTTCCCCAGGTTATCCGTCCGAGTGTGGTCAATCGCCAACTGGAGGCTTTTACGCACCATTATGCCCATGCCCCGTGATCCTGCTCCAAACGCAGAATGCGCCACAAGCCGGTAGCCCCATCTAGTCAGTGCCTTGCATGCATTCCCCAACAAGTGTGTCTCCTGGAGTAAAACCACGTCAGGCGAGTGTCGCTTTATATATTGTAACACAATGCCTCTCTTTATCTTATCGCCAAGGCCATTGACGTTCCAGGATAACAATTTAAGTCCCTGCTTAAATGATGGAGCCATTGCTGTCTACAATAACAGTCTGTGTGTTCAGGCCAATCACCCTCCAAGTATGGCGCAATCAAATAAGGAGCGTTACTTTTCTATTGTCTCTCAATGCAAGATGTGCGAGTCCATGTGGACCGAGTCTGTCGTACCTTGTCATCAGCATGTAAACTAAACAAATAACTAACAAACTGCCCGTTCCCCGCAGTCTGTCAGAGCTTATAACCGAGTACGTTGCCCTATGTTTTCCGTCAACAGTGCCGGAGTTGCTTCCTGACAGTATTCCCACCCCCAAACGACTTCCTTTACCCCCACCCCCTCCCTGCATCCCTGCATGGCGGTATTTGAACCTCCCGCCTCCCCCAATCTGCAGAGCGCCTATCACCCACCCTGAAAACTAGTGGTGCGTGGGGCAGCCGCCCACCCGCCCAACAACTACTATCAGAGAGAGAACCTTACTTAATTAGAACTATGCCGGAGACCCGATCTGTCCCCCATTATTCCAGTTCCGGGTATCTACTAGGAATTAAATCACACATTATACAAGACCTTACTTATGTGTCCGTTAGGGAAGGTGAGGTCCACTTAGGCGGGGAGGGGCAGAGGAGACCGCGTCTCACTTTGAATGAACAGCGGCTCAGAGTGTCAAGGAGTCAGCCTGGAGCGCCGTCAACCAGTGGTGCGCCACCGGACTCACTTCCCGCAGCATGCTCAGTGCGGTATTGCCCCAGTCTGTCCCGTTGGCTTTTCGGATACCTTTTCCCCACAGTTCGCCATCCATCGAAGCAGTCCCAAACATCATCAGGGGTAGTGAAGAACCAGGCTTTTCCTTCCGCTTCCACACGCAACTTGGCTGGGAAGAGCATTGCGTATTTAAGTCCCTTTTCACGCATGGCCTTCTTTATCTCGAGAAAACTACGATGTTGGCGCTGGACTTTGAGCGCAAAATCTGGAAAAAAAGGTCACTGTATTGTTCTCAAGTGCAACAGGAGGCGCAGTCCGGGCCGTCTGCAATATGATATCTCTGTCTCTATAGTTGAAAATCTTTGCCACAATTGGTCTTGGAGGTGCTCCGGGTTTGGGCCTGCCTCCCGGCACTCTATGTGCCCGTTCAACCGTGAAGAACTTTGATAGCTTGGCAGGCTGCAAGTGGGTAGTAATCAGTTCTTCAACAAACAGGTCCATTGCCGGCCCCTCTGCACGCTCCGGCACTCCAAGAATTCGTATGTTATTTCGTCTTGCCCTTCCTTCATACTCATCCAGTTGTTAGGCCATTTTCTCAGTACAAGCTTGCAAGTCAGCCATTTGCTTTTTTAGCGTTGTGGTGTCTGTGGCTAGGGAACCGGAGGCTGATTCGACTTCTTTGATTCTGGTATTCATGTTTCGCATAACTGCCCGCATTAGAGAAACCTCACTGGTAACGGCGTCAATTTTAGTTTCAAGCGACATTCTGACCATTGTGATGGCGGTCATTATATCTTGCAGGGTCAGCTCTGGCGTGCCCTCCGCCGCTTGTGATTTATCTGGCAGGTCGTCCCCGGCTTTCTCTTTCGGGCCCGATTCCTTTTGCCAGGCATATTTCTCCAGCTTCGCCTGCATGGCCACTTTACCACTTCTCCCTCCAGCCATATCGGGCCCTAGAGGGGTTTCTGCGCCTGTCGTAGGGGAAACTCACTGCACCCTACCTCTCGCAATTTAACCGAAGTATGTAGATTGTCTCTGCCGCAGGGTTGTCTTTGATCTTCGCCCGGCCAGGTGGTTCTCAAAGCTCCTATGCGTCGTGGTTGGCACAGTTAATTTACAGCGTGTGCAGACCTTCGCCGACCCTCCACCACCTCTGGGTCGTCTTCGATTGCAAGGTACCTAGGCCGCCTTACTCAGGTTACATCACAGTATAAAGTGCGCCTACGCGCCAACAGAGTCCTACTCCCTCGAACCCCCGTGTTGACGTGACCAAATATTGGGGGGGGGGCAAGGGGAGAGCCAGCAACCACAGCCGATATTTGTGTCACAGCAATTCTGAAAGAGAAGTCAGTCCCAACTGGCAGTGTGCACTTTGGAGGTCTTAGGAGCAGTGTGCCAGCCGCAGGTTGGAGGTCGTTATGAGGATCTGACTAGCCTTCGAGTAGCGCTGGGCCACTGTTCTCCCCAGTCGCCACCCCCGCACCGCTACCTTCATATGCAGGGATCACCAGTACACCGCCGCGGCTCAAGGTTCCTTCGGGGGGGAGATAGCTGCGCCCAACGATAGCCCCGGAAGACTCGGCCGCGCGGGGCCCATTACATGCTGATGTCTCAGGGAGGCGGTCACCGAAGCGCTTTCCGCCTGCCGCAGCCTCGCCCCGGTGCCCCCGCACCGTGTTGCAGATGTCGTTGGGTCTCGTGCACCCCCGCTAAATCTGTACACGGGTGCCAGGCTACCACCTGGTCGTCCGGACCGCTCCGAGTCAGGTTGCAGCCGGGGTCGTCTTCGGGGCGCTGGCCACGTCAGTCGCCCGACCCTCAACGTCGCCTTGATTACCTCGGTGCCCCTCCTGGTTCCGCACACGGGGGTCAAATTATTACCCGGCTCACATCCGGGGCTGACTCCAGGTCACAGGCCACCCTGATCGCGGCCCTCCGGCACTCCACGCCGCCTCGAGTACCACGGCGCCCCTCCTCCTCCTTCAGGCCACGCAGCGAGGCCCGGGCTGTGCGCAGTCGGGCCGATCTCTGCCCCTCCTCACCCGCCACCCACAGTTCCGACACAGGGTACACCTTCTCATGCACCGGTGCGAGTATTCAGCATTGATCACGGTTCTCCGTGCGGATTAATGTGCGGATTTTTGGTTGAACGGGCGTGTCTGGCCGGAGCCGCTCTGCTACACAGCCATCTTGCTTGGCGGTTGTCCACACCCCCTCAATATTGTATTTTTGAAGTATTGGCAGTACCTTTTCGGTGCTCTTTTATGTATGTCATTTATTATCAAAAACTCTAATAAAATATTTTGAACAAAATATTAATTAGTCACCCCTATGTAGGCCTTGTAGCCCAGAAGGCAGGGCACATGGTAGTTAATAGTAGGAGAAGTCGAAATTTTATGTTAAAATGTCATTACAGTGACTAGCACCCAAATGTTATTTTCACTCTGGCAGGCCTCGCTGTACTATATAGAAAAACAAAGTACAAATAAAATACTAATACTGATTGTCGAGAATGGGAACAGCTAAAAAAATAAGTAAAAAACTATTTTTAATAGTTATTAAAAATCCAATTCAATGGTGAAGTCGGATTTTTAATAAAAAGTAAGGAAAAGTACCTTTATGAAAGTTATCTTTTTCCTGCCTCAAGTTCCTGGAGGCTAATTTGCATTGGCTCTCTAGCTTCTCCCAGTCATTCATTAGCCTTAAATAGGTGTGAAAAAAGGGTGAAATACCTTCCAGGAGCAATCTCTAGGCTTATCTGAATGGGCAGAGATGACTCCTCTGAGTTCAGCAGAATATGTACTGTAGGGGCTATGGGTCTCCTTTTGACCGCACAGTGTCAAATCTTGCTTGACAGGTCTTTAGCGTACATGTAACACATGGGGGTGCACTTTAAAAGGACAAAAACACGATGCCAAGACAATTCTTGTATATCGTCTGTCTGGTTGCTTAAGGACCCTGCATTTGTCCTTCCAGACTTCTGTCTCTGGGTTTGTTGTGGGTACAGTGCCTGCCTCAAAATGGATTTTAGTGTTACATGTGCACTCCCACCACACACTGTTAGTGTACACTCCCCACACACCCCCTCAGCCATCAGAGCCCAAGTTAAGTGTAGCCAAAGTCTTTCGCCATCTTGGATTTGCCCTGACAAGTATTTTGGGCCTGTTTGCAGTAAGGCAAAAAGGAACTCCTGCAAAAGTAGGGTGTTCAGGGCCTGGAAACTTTTACCCCACTGTTGATGGAGGGCCCAGGAGCCAACCCCCACCCACAAGCTTGTGCCAGACTTTCATATGGCATCTACTGGTACCAGCTGGGGAAGATAAGAGTAGTTCAGGCGCTGGTTACGTCTAGATTAGACTATGCCAATGTCCTTTACTTGGGCCTACCGGACTACCTCCTTCAGCGCCTCCAGGTGGTACAAAACTCAGTGGCTAGGGCGATTCTTAGACTAAAACCAAGGTCTCATATGGCCCCTTATTTAAAGGCCTTACACTGGCTTCTAGTGAAGGATCAGATAAAATTCAAGGCCATGGTAATATTCTTTAAAGCCTTCCATGGTAAGGGCGCCGGATACCTCAGAAGGCGTACTTGTCGCTGTGCACCTATCAGATCTCTAAGATCATCCTTCTCTGACTTCACCTGCATCCCCAAGGTACGCTTGGCGCGCAGGGGTGGTAAATCTTTCAGCTTTCTGAGTGCGCAAGCATGGAACAAACTTCCGGCGGCATTGAGAGCAACCACTGATCTGACAACCTTTAAGAACCAGCTGAAAACATGTTTTTTTAAGAGTTAGGTCATCCTCGGGTGCAGTCATGTGTGAACCTCCAGTGCCGGGACACTCCTGATGGAGTAGCTGTGCGCTTTACAAGTCCTGCTCATTCATTTATTCAGGACTGGACCTGCTGTCTGTGACCTAGGAGGAGCCCTGAAAGACTGGACCTGCTCCCTTTTGTACCCAGGACAAAGTAGTGAACTCCAAGGGTCAGTTGACTGCTGTCCTGTGTGGCCACAGGGAGACAACAAGCTAAAAGAGGCCTTTTCCGGTAAGCACATAGCTGACCAGTGGCCACTGCATCTGGACTGAACCCTGCTGTTGGCCTCTACTGGACACCCTGTGAGTCTCTAAGTGCCTCCCTGAGGACCTGGGGGGCTCTAGAAGTGTACTCCTGTGGTGGACTGGGACTTAAAAGACTAAGCCAGAAGGCAAAATCTTTGTCCTGATTGGTGTATCCGACCCATGCTCCATCACATTCAGTCTCAAATCGCTCATAGTTCTGGGCCTACCATGACCATTGATAGTCATTAGAACTATGTGCATTTTAACATAACATGTGTATTTGTAAAGCGCAAATTGACCCAAGGGTATCTTGACGCTCAATACCAGATATTTATTGTTACCCAACTCAATGGCACTCATTTTATCGACCTCAGTAGGATGAAAGACTGAGTGGACCCGCCGGATTTAAAACTGTAACCATGAGGTCAAACACAGGCCCCTACAGTGAATGCATTAGTCCACTAAGCCACCAGACCCAGCTTTTTGGAGACTGTTCTACTTAAAACTTAAAAAATTCATGTCTCCGGTTCTTCATATTGGATTTTTGTCATTTTTGGTGTAATTTTGCATACTAAATTTTACACAATTTTTCTAATTAGGTTTGGGATTTTAATAGTTTTGCATTTTGACTTTATTACCTTTGGTACTGCATAAATTCTTTACACATTTACCACGGTGCTCTGTGCCACATCTACCAGGGGTTTGAGCTCAGTTTAATTTAGTGACTTTGAGGGTTCTACCAGACAGTGGGTGGGTTACTTACAACATGGTGTGCCAAACTTGAAATATTTGTAATTAGTGTTGCATCAGGTCACCGGAGGCCAGTCTCATCTGTACTTTCACTGCGAGAAGGAAAGTCCCTCTGCTGCGAGGCTATGAGCTGGCCTGCCTGGCACAGCACTGGCACAAACACGTCATCATGCATTGCCAAGAGCATGTCACGTGATGTGTACCTGGGCTCCAGATTAAATTTAGCAACAGGAATGCTGAAGACAGCGCGGGTAAACAGATGACACACTGGGGCTTTTTTCTGTTGCGTGCAGTCTGTGCCCAAGGACACCCGCAGGCCTCACACCCCACACACGGCTCTGCACCAGGGCCCTCACTGGACTGATTTACTGGAATGAAGAGGCTGCGACTTTACAAGCAGCTCGCAGCTAAAATATCTGCGCCTCAGCCCCGCTTGGGAGTTTACAGCAAGCTAATAAAGTTTAGGAAAGTAAACATTTGGTTTGCACCTGGCCAGACCAGGCAGTCATCGCGTGCCAGGAGGCAATGTGAGTGCGCTTCCAATGGGGGACTGGAGGGTGTCCATGGACGTCGATTCGCCAAAATGACAGGGGTAGCGGAAGTGACATCACATGCCCTTTGACCTGTCTCGACATCATAGTTAGTGACATCACATATCACCACCCTGGTAGCATTACAGGAAGTGATGTCATGTGACTTGTGATCCTGATGATATAATAGGTAGTGACATCACCGAAGTGATAAAAAAAGTACAATAAGAGCAAAATTAAAGCCAGGGATAGTAAAATAAAAAAGTGATCGAGGACGTACACACCTGTCTTAATTATTGCACATATTTCTGCAGGGCTGCAATCTTACCGGGGATGAAGCCATCTCATACCCAGTGGCAGCCATCGTTTGCCAGATGCCATCCTATGCTGCCCCATTACAGCCCCCCGGGTCCAATAACTGCCCACAATGCCAGCCCCAGCGCCACATGAACAGCCATGTCTGAGAGGCACAGAGATCAGGAACAGCGTTGGCTGCAGCAGTGTAGGCTTCACTCATACTCATAGACTCCTGCTAGGAGGGCTCCGGGGTGGGGGGTGCTCCCCTGAGGAAAATGCTGAAATAGATGGGGTCACATTTCACACAGATTGTCTCAAAAGCCAAATGGTGCGCCAAATCGATGCAGCCTGACGCTACCCAGGAGATGGCTCCATTTATCAAAGTGTGCAGTGGTTGCCCCTGATTGTCGACGGCTAGCCCCTATTTGAAATAGCTGTGCCCCCTTAAACCAAGAATTGCCTACAGTGTGCCAGTGACAGACTTTTGCCAAGAATCACATACAATGTGCCAGTGACAGAATTGTCATTTTCACTCAGACACTCTCTCGCTTTCTCAAACACACACACAAGCAGAGAATCAGAAAATATGCCAACATTTTGAAATGTTTGCCCACAAAGATTCCCTATTTCAGCATTGCCTGTTCCACGAAGCTGCTCTGTTCTTTGTTGATTTACATTATTTTGACACATTGTGTCCAGTATCGTCCCAAATGTCTACACTGCAGTGAGGCTTCCGTGCACCCTGGGCTGGGAGGTGGGGTGCTCTGTTTACAATCTCAGCGGTCCAAGCCAAGTCTGCTCTGTGACTTGGATCGCTGAGACTGGAAACAGTTGCTGTTACAATCTTTTAAAAGGGGAAGTACACCCTGGAAATAGATTTATCTTTTCCTTGAGCATCTTGGTAACTACAGAGCCCGGAGGTCGCAAGAACAATGCCAGGGGTCGCAAGGGAGAGCCCAGGAGTCGCAACTGCTAGCCCTAAATGATGTCCATGAGTGTGTCTGTCTCGGGCCCACTGGCCCCACCCTCGAGGCACTGCAGGCACTTGTGAACCTCCTGTGCACTGGGGAAATACCAGTAGGAAGTGAAAGGCATGGTGGGACCCCGCTGTTTGTGGAGAACTTGGGTCCACGTAGGGTCCCACATTTCACATAGAGAAATCCCCGCCATTTGTTCACGTTTTATGATTCTGCAAAGGCCTAACATGATACTTAAATAGAACTTCATAGGAAATCATCAGTATTCATTTTTAAAATTGAATTTCTGTCTTTGTTTACTTAAATTATCAGTCTATGATGTGTCTTCTGAAATGTACTGTTTAAACCGTGTAAATACTGGTCATGGCGGTAAAAAAACGGCCAGGAGGCAGCCCTAGGTCCATGTAACCTAGACACAGTTAATAAATGGAACGGGCTCTGGGTCCAGGATTACAGTGCACCTACCAAAACATTGTGTGTAGCGAGTTTGATTATCAGTCAATCAGGATTTGTATAGCGCAGCTGCTTCACCCGTGAGGGTCTCGAGGCACTGTCTGAGAAAACTGCCTGTTCTCCTACTGGTTGGACATCCATGTCTTGAGGTCCTTCCTGAACTGCTGGAGCGATGGTGAGGCTCTGAGGTGCAGGGGGAGGTCATTCCAGGTCAAGGCCGCCAGATGAGAGAAGGAGTGGCCTCTGCTGTTAGCCCGGCGGATGCGATGGGTGGCGGCTAGAGCAAGGAATCTGGATCTGAGTTTCCTGGTGGGCTGGTGAAAGGTCACACGTTGATTGAGGTAAGCAGGTCCTTCGTTGTGTAACACGTTGTATGCCTGGGTGAGTAGCTTGTACTGGCATCTCTTCATGACTGGTAGCCAGTGGAGTTTCCTGAGGTGAGGGGTGATGTGTGTCCGTATGGGGAGTTTGAGAATGAGCCTGGCATCTGTGTTCTGGATTGTCTGGAGCTTGTGCATGAGTTGGGCTGTTATTCCTACGTAGAGGTAGTTGAGGCTGTCGAGTCTGCTGGTGACGCGAACCTGCGTGACAGTTCGCCTTGTGTTGGTCAGGAGCCATCTGAACACCCTTCCTGAGAATACAGAGCGTAAGGAAGCAGGAGGTGGAGACGGTGCTGACTTGTTTCTTCATGGATAGCTGGCTGTCGAGGATGATGCCGAGTTGCAGGCATGGTATCGGGGTTGGGCCCAGCTCCGGGCGCCACCATTTGTTGTTCCAGTGTGTGTCCTTGCCTTTTCCGAAGATGAGTACTTCTGTCTTGTCGGTGTTGAGTTTGAGACAGTTGTTGTTCATCCAGCCTGCAACATCTTTCATGCATCTTTGGAACTTGTCTTTGATGGTTCTTGGATTGTTAGTCAGAGAGAGGATGAGTTGGATGTCGTTGGCATAGGAGATGATGTTGAGTCCATGGCTTTTGACGATGTTGGTCGGAGGGCCATGTATGCGTTGAAAAGGGTTGGGCTGAGGGATGTGCCTTGAGATACCCCGCAGGTGTTGTTCTTAGGGAGCGAGAAGTAGGGAGGGAGGACGATTTTCGGCGTTCTTCCTGTGAGGTATGATGCGATCCACTTGAGGGCTGCTCCTTGGATTCTGATCCGATGGAGCCCGTTGATTAGTGTGTGGTGGCATATGGTGTCGAGAGCTGCTGAGAGGTCGAGGAAGATGAGGGCCACTGTTTCTCCCTTGTCTATCAGCATTCAGATGTCAACTGTGGCTGCAACTAGAGCTGTCTCAGTGCTGTGGTTTGCTCTGAAGCCATACTGGGAGGGGTCCAGGAGGTACGGTTGGATGTTGATTGCCATCTCAATGACCTTGGCTGGCAAGGGGAGCAAAGAGATGGGACGGTAGTTCTTCAGTTCTCCTGGATCCATGGATGGCTTCTTCAGCAAAGGCTTCACGTCGATGTGTTTCTAATTCTGGGGTAAGTGGGCTGTGGTAATCGAGGAGTAGAGGACCTTGGTGAGTTCTTTGCTGATGAGTTGGTTGCCGAGGTTGAAATCGTGGTGGGGGCAGGGGTCTGCATGAGCTCCGGTGTGGATGGATCTCATGATGGTAGCCATTTCCTTTCCAGTGAGGGGGTTCCATGAGGTGAGCTGGTGTGGGAGGGTGTTGGTCGGCGTGAGGAAGTTGATGCTGTCTGCGGCAGGGGGTTGGAGTGCGTGGTCTTGGTAGATGGTGTTAATTTTGTTGTGGAAGAAGTCCGCCAGGGCGTCGCACAGATCTTGTCAAGGTGTGATGTTGTTTTCTGTTTCTGAAGGGGTGGTGAACTCCTTGACTATTTTGAAAAGTTCCTTAGAGTTGTTAGAGTCATCATTGATGCGGGTGCTAAAGCGGTGTTCTTGGTGTTTTTCAGAAGGTGATGGTAGTGGTAGAGGGCAGCTTTAAAGCGTATTCGATTCTCGAAGGTCTTACTGGCACGCCATCTTCTTTCAGTCTGTCTGCAGTTGTGTTTCTGGGTTTTTAGTTCTTCCATGAACCAGTAGGGGTGTTGTGTTCGTTTCTTGGGGTAGGTAGGTTTCCTCGGGGCAACTTTGTCAGCACTTGCTGTTGTCGTGTAGTTCCTATATAACCTATACAGGATCTGCACGTTTGGATAACATAAACTGTGGGATTGGTGGTGGATTGATTCCGTGCACCCCCACTGGATACGTTAGCCTGTCTGTATCAGTTAGCTCACAGTGCCACTATAATCTCATCTTACCAAGGAGAGAATAGATTCTGGCAACCTCAGAACATGACAACCCTCATCCCTCAGAATCGTGGAAACAATATACTACCTTTCGCTCAGTCACTCGTGCTTACTTAGTTTCTCTCAGAGAGTTACACAGAATAAACAGGCTGGGCGTTTTCAATAAGTATTTATTGAACAGTTGTTATTCTAGTGTAGAATAGATGAGCTGCAACAACCATTAGACAGTAGCAGAGATATAGGATTAGAACAAGCAGAACGTAAAGTAAAGGGATGGTAAAGTTCTACCATCTTGCAGAAATCATGAATATATACAAGTACATAAAACACATGATAAAAAGTGCGTACTCCTACAATGCCTCCCTAACTAGATGTACCTAAATGTACCTAGCATCTGTGTAGGTGTTATGCCAAGAATCCCTCTAGGATCTAGTCAACCCCATTACCTGAGAATGAGAGAATATGGGATCCCGTCCTGGTCTCGAGTTGGACACCCCGCGAGGGATGTTAGACCACTGCGAGCTGGAGTGTCTGCATGCAGGAACCTCAGCGTCTCTGGTCAGTGTGTCAGCCGGGAAGTCTCTGTGTCCTCTGTCTTTCTAAGCAAGATGTGATGTATATATACCCATAGGTCTCCCCAGGGGTCCTACCTTGCTGTGTTACTGTGTCGGCCTAAAGGATGACGTCGGGCCTGAACTTTATAAAGAGATATTATACAGGAGATGTTAGTCCTGCTGTGCTTCCAAGAAGCCTCATGCATAATGTATGAGATTCGAACTAGGGAGAAACTCGTGTTCTGAATGCAGTGTCATATCTAGGTAAAAGGTCAGTCCCTAAGAACCGTTATGTATGTAATGTAGGGAAGAATATAGGTGAAAGGTTGCAATGTTACCTGCGCCTATATAGGGTACCTATATGGAATATAACACTGTGATCCAGTTTGTGAAGTTGTCCACTGCTTGTTCTGTGTCCTCGGTGGTGGTGGGTAAGTGGGAGTTAAGGGCTTTGGTCCAGCGTTGTTCTAATACCTTTGACCAGCTGCACCGTGTTTCACTGGCGGTGGAGGTGGGGGTGTTGAGGGGTTCCTAGATGACAAAGTGGAGGCAGTGATGGTCAGTCCAGGTTAGCTCTTCTGTGTGGGTGTATTTTACTCTGTTGCTGGCTGCGAAGATAGGGTCAAGAGTGTGCTCTGCGAAATGGGTTGGGTCGGTGACTAGTTGCTTGAGTACGAGGTTGGCCATACTTTCTAAGAGGTCAGCCGTGGTAGATGTCGTCTGTGTTTTCAAGGTGAAAGTTGAGGTCTCCTAGGAAGATGCACAGATTCGAGTCGATGGCGATAGGAGCAATGAAATCAGGGGTGGCATTGCAGAAGGAAGGGCTCCCTGCCACACAACACATAATTGGCGACAAACAGCACAGCCCGCATTCCTCACAAAGCCTGAAAGTACCTGGATACTGAAGCCGAATCAGTGGCCCAACTAGGGTTGCCACCTATCCAGTTTTATACCGGTATGACTGGCATTTTAATGCCCCTTCCAGTACAAAAATTAGAAAAATCACCCAAACCCGGTATTTTTCCCCCTTATCAGTGCATTATTTAAATAGTAAATGCAACAAGAAAGCGCCCGAAAATGTGCTCTACAGCTGCCCTGTAATTGAAGTAAATAAAGAGAAACAGGTCATGTTAAAAATGAATATGTCGATTACATATAAAGTTCTGCTAAAGAATCATTGTGCCTTTTTAGAATGTTTAAATGGTGAACAGATGGCTAGTGTTTTTCTCTGGGAAAGGTGGCAAGCCTACGCCCAACACGCTGCGACCATGCGGTGCTGTGCCTCCAGTGGAGCAAGTCTCTCCCGCAACTCCTTTGCATGGGGAAGTAAAGAGTGTGAAGTCGCCGGCCACACCCAGGGCCTAAGAGTGCCATGCGCAGGGACTAAGAGTTTCATGCACAGGGCCTTAGAGCACCACACCCAGGTCCTAAGAGCGCCACACCCAGGGCCTAAGAGTTTCATGCCCAGAGCCTAAGAGCACCACGTCCCGGGCCTAAGAGTGCCATGCCCTGGTCCTAAGAGCGCCACATCCAGGGCCTAAGAGTGCAATGCTCAGGGCCTAAGAGCACCATGTCCAGGGACTATGAGTACCACACCCAGGGCCTAAGAGCGCCACGCCCAGGGCCTAAGAGTGCCACGCCCAGGGCCTAAGAGTGCCACGCCCAGGGTCTAAGAGCACCAAGTCCAGGGCCCAAGAGTGCCACACCCAGGGCCTAAGAGTGCAATGCCCAGGGCCTATGAGCACCATGTCCAGGGCCTAAGAGTGCCACACACAGGGCCTAAGAGCGCCAGGGCCTTAGAGTGCCATGCCCAGGGTCTAAGAGTGCCACGCCCAGGGCCTAAGAGTGCAATGCTCAGGGCCTAAGAGCACCATGTCCAGGGCCTATGAGTACCACACACAGGGCCTAAGAGTGCCACGCCCAGGGCCTAAGAGTGCCACGCCCAGGGTCTAAGAGCACCAAGTCCAGGGCCTAAGAATGCCATGCCCTGGTCCTAAGAGTGCCACACCCAGGGCCTAAGAGTGCAATGCCCAGGGCCTATGAGCACCATGTCCAGGGCCTAAGAGTGCCACACACAGGGCCTAAGAGCGCCAGGGCCTTAGAGTGCCACGCCCAGGGCCTAAGAGTGCCTCGCCCAGGCCCTAAGAGCGCCACCATCCAATGCAAGGCAACGTTGCAGAGAACTAGGTAGAGATGCACTCAGTCAATTATTGGGTGCATAACTTAACTACAGCTGTGCAACAACCAGAAGGCAGCGCCGAAGCAGGCCAGCACAGATCTCTGACCTTCACCTCGAGCGCGGCTGTCCACCTTGGGATGTGAAAAAAACAGTTTGAGTATGTCTTCCAGGAGCACTTTGGTACCCCTCTGCTAATAGTGAGGGGGTTCAGCACAACATCGACGCTGAGAGAGAGTCTGACCCTGAGAGCAGCCAGGCCGCACCAGAGACAGCGAAGGGGGAGCAAGGCACTTGAGCTGGAGCGAAGTGGCACGTCTCGTCACGCTGTGGGGCAAGAGTCACGAGTTTTCCCTTCTTCTGCCAAAGACAACACCGTAACCGAATCACCTGAGCCCAAAATATCATGTCGACCCACAGGCCACCAAAAGGAAGTAGGCCTCAGCAGGACAGAGCAGGGGGAGAACCAGTGCAGGCAGCAGAGAAGGGGATCGTTCCAGCCGTTGAGGCTTTCATCCTCTGAGAAGGCACCAACGTGGAAGCTGTGGGTGGAGAGCCTGGAGATGTATTTTGTGGCCAATGCTCTAGTTACAGCCGGAAGCGACGTTCGCTGCGGCATCTAGCAGGAGAAGGCATCTACAAGTTATCACACAATCTCCCTGAGACAGGCCCCGTTTACCTACACCGCCATAGTTGTCTAGCTTAATGGTCAGATTGTGCCAACGGTGAACTTGGACTGTCAGCGATTGCTTGCTTCGCCAGGCTCTGTGAGACACAGGTGAGACCGTCGGTGCTTTCTTCATCTGCCTCAAAGAGCTCGCCAGCATGTGCACCATACAAGACGAAACAGTTCATTCAAGGCTGTGCCTCGGCCAAACTGAGGGAACAAATACTCATAGAGCCAGACAAGCGGACCCCAGGGTGCTCGAAAGAACGCTCAAAGGCGACGGCCTCGCAAAAGGAAGCCGCCCTACACAAGACAATTAAAAGTGAAATGATAAACCGGATCGTCAAGTCCAGTCCCCCGGCTGACGGGCACCAAAACCTGCAATTCCCGTGTGGATAATGTAGAGCATTGTTTCCTCATCCAGGAAAATGCCCAGCCAGCAGCAAGAACGGCTCTGAATGCAGGAAAATGCACCATGTCGCAAAGGTACGCAGGTCAACTCACAAAAGATGCGCCAAAGGAAGACAGTGAACACCGTGGCAACCCCCACAAGTATTCCTGCAGAGGATAACGTGGACGGCGCAGGAGGCGGGACAGTACATATACTGAACGCAGTTGGACAGTTCAACTCCAAGGCACCACTGTCCCCAAAAGTGCCAAGTTCTAGTCAGCAAGAGGACAACGTAAGAAGCCAGTGGGGTTTTCTTTGGTAGCTGGGACATGGTCACATTTCATCATCCCACTTACTTTTGTTGCAACATAATTCTGTTCTTGCTGTATTGTGGGCATTGCAGAGTTGGGGAATCCCAGACAGTTATTAATGTTTTTTGTTGAAACCGAAATGTCCCCTGCATGGTGTGCAGATGTGTCCACTGCCTGGAGTGTCCAACTGCAAGTCTCTGACATCAAAGTTAGTGGATTTTTGCCCCCAGCCTCAGACTACTCTACCACGTGTGCGAAGGTGTAAGCCTGGCCTGTGACGTGAGCATGATCCTTGGCCTGTCTTGAACTTGGAGGGGCTCACCAAGTGCGCACTCCATAGAGACAGTGGACTAATGTTCCTGCCACAGGTTCTAGCGGGTATCGCGAGGTGGCAGCGTACCGTGTTTTTTTAATTCTAGTATTACCAGACCTTTCCAAACCCATCCAATGATCTTTTGAAAGTCCAAGTAATAATCGATGCACTGGAGGTCACCCGCTAACATTGGGCGTGGTGCCTCAACTCAGGCCACTCTTCTCTGGTGTGGCAAGCGACTGTACTCATCAATATCGAAAGGATAGAGAGTACCCTGAGCCCCACGCCAGGGCCTGAATTGAGGCACCATGCCCGATGTTAGCGGGTGACCGTCAGTTGATCCCACATTACTTGGACTTTCAAAAGATCACTCGATGGTTTTGTATATGTTCTAGTTTGTTTCTTCAATTGTTCTGAGCATAGTCTTAAGCAGAAGCACTATAATTATAAGGTCTGAAGAATGCCACAACACTTCTTTTGAGGGTCATTGGCTGAAACATGTCGACCTCCTTTTGTGACACGAGAAAGCAGGTCTAATTTTTTCCTTCAGTGCCCTGTTTTTGAACCTGGGCCAGGTACGCACTAATAAAGGTATTCACGTACCCTGTAGCTAGTTTTAACTATCACAAGGTTTTTTTTTGTTTGTGCTCTGCTGCCCCCATCACCCTTAGCTCATCTAAAAAGGTATTTATCATACCTCTCAAAAACATCCCTGAGCTAATCCCTCTCTGAGAGGGGGCTGCAGTCTGCATCGTAGTGGGCATCACGGTGCAAGGAGGTTCCCGATGACGAAGCACGCCACCGACGGTGAGTGAGAGAAATTGTCCTTTAAAAGGGATACTCCACTGTAACCATGTCACCATTTCCAGCACTGCTGTAATTGTTGTAGACCCCGGAGTTTCTGTAGCGGTTCATAATAGTGCATTGGGGGCGTTAACTCCTGCTGGTCTTGAAATCTCCTCTGGCCCTCCTATTATGATTTAATCTTCCTGAATACTGCCAATTGGCAGATGGTGGGGTGAAGCCCTGTTGTTCAGAGTGTGAATGATTCTTTAGAAGAGGCCAGCCTTTTGCCTGTCTTCCTGATCACTATCAGAGTGGCTGTGATCTCCAGGTGCAAGATGCACACACCTCCTGGTGCCTCTGTTCTGGGTGCTCCAACCTGGTGATGACCCTGGTGTGAGGAGCAGCACTCTCGACAATGGCTGCACATGGACAACAGCCGGAGAAGGAGACATGAAAAGGGAACCGACCCCACTGGCTCTGAAAGGGCAGGGTATACATCTCCCCTGTCTGCTGAAGCTGTGCAAGAATGGGGGCTGTTCACCCACTTGTTCCAATTCCAGGTTCTCTCTGACATGGGAGTGGGTGTTCCACTGAGCACCCAGAGGATCACTGTGCAATCAGAGTTGGGGTCTGCCTGACAGCCAGCTTCCCAGAGGTGAGGGAACATCACCTGGAGGCTGACCTGGAAGGAAGAGCTGTCTCTCTGTCCTGGAACCCCTGGAGAATCCTGCCTGGAGTAAGTCAGCCCTGCAGCAGGAGCTGATTACCAGCGTGGGCAAGAGCAGCTGACCCCAGTGCTGTGGGTCCATCTAACCAACACTCATGAGTCTGTGACTGACATGCTCCTGCCTCGGAGCCGGTCACTATTGCTGAAGCAGAGCTTCCACTGCCCTGCTGATGTGTGCCCGAAAGGATCGCCATAAAAACCTGCCATCGCCATGTCCATTGCACTTGCCCAAGTGTGACTGAAAGGACTCCGCAGTTGCAGCCCGTGCATGGGCGTAGGAAGTGTGGGGGACGCGGGGGACATATCCCCCCCAGATTTTGTAGTGGGGGGGACGCGGGGGACAAAGGTGGGGGGGACGAAAGAATTTCCCCTCTCTCTTCTGTCTGTGGCAGGGCCATTGGTATGTCAAAGCGCGAGTGCTTTGACGTGCTAATGGCCCTGTACTTGACCTGTGACCTTCCCTTTTGTTGTGCTGCAAAAGCTACAGGAATGTTTTCACACCTCGCCCTCGCCGCCACCACTGCCTGCAGTCTGCACTTCCAGCCCAAAGGAAGAGAGGTAGTTTGTTGATTGCTGACTGCAGGCCGGCTTTAGAGTTGGTGGCGCCACTGCGACCATCTCGGTGGGCGACCCAACAAACTTTTTTAATTTCAGTTTATGCGGGAAAACCATGCTGGTGTAATGCTTGTTAAGGGACTCAGAGCACATGAGATGTAAAATGTGCTATTTACTGCATTCCTGTAAATGTAAATGTAAATGTAATTCGTACTTGTAAAGCGCACTGCCACCCCAACTGGGGCATCCTGGCGCTATACGCATACCGCTGTGGAACCCTTCCTGGCTATTCCCTGTGAAATGTCCACTCCTGGGCACCCCCAAGGTGAAGCCAGGCATCCCAGCGCTGGTGGGGCCGTTGTGGAGATTAAGCAAGCTATTGCCCAGAGTTGCAGAGTGGGACCCATGATTAGAATAGGCACCGAGGCGAGAATTATCAGGTCCGAGGAAATTGAGTCCAAGACCCGCCGAGGCGGGAATTGAACCCTGGTCCCGGGCCAGATCTCTGCATCAGGGTCTGCCGCTCTAACCATTGAGCCACACTTCTCCTGAAAACAAGAAAGGTATTTGGACTAGAGGCACACAAAGTAAAGGAATAGAAAGAGGTGCCCAGAATGCAATAGGCGCACACTGCTGCAAGGCATTGTGCGGCACACACAGTGACAGGTGCAAGGCTACGTGAAGCACAGCTAGTGCACGGTGCTTAAACCAATGCGACTTCTAGAATGAAATGCAAAAAAAAATGACATCTGATGCTCTATAAGACACGAAGACACAGTATTAGCAGGTTAGGCCCTTGTGTATCAGACCTTCACGAAGAAAAGGAGCACAGATTCCCAGAGGTGATATGAATGGAGAGTGGCTTCTTGAGTGGGAGGATATGTTCGGTTGCTATGATTACTTAGCAGTAACATTTTGCCTAATAGCCTGACAGTCTGCCTTCTTAGACGACGCCTGGGTGGCAGGCCTGGTACTGGTGGCTAGAAGCCTAGATTGTAAGACGGAGGTCCTGGCTTGCGAGTGGAACTCTGGGCACTCAGGCATGTCCCAGGGTGTCCACCCACCATTTTACCCACTTTTGTAGTTTTCATATTGCGCAAACTTGGCCGAAGGGGATCACAGTGCTTCATGTGAACACTAGATTATAGTACACAACGTCAGATTCATTTTTTTCCAGGTATGGGGAAATGAAATGCTTTGCCCAGAGTCACAACATAGTGAGCCAACGCCGGGACTTTAACCTGAGTGCCCAGTTGCAAAGTCAGAAGCTCTATGCGTTAGGCCACATCTTTTATCCTGGCCACTTGAATTCGTCGGATGGCAGACTGCATATGCATGGAAAGCGGCGTAAAAAAAAGTCCATACCAGACTGTACACACCATGACAGAAGCAGAAAACTGGTACGGGGCAGACTGTACACACCAGAGCAGCAGTCTAAATGAAGACAAGCCACAGCAGTGTAAAGAGGGTAAAAAAATAGACTGCATATAAGGGATAGCAGTTTAGACACACAAGTAGGCTGTACACCAGAAGAGTAGCGTTAAGAGAGATGAGGGCATACTGTACACAGCACACAGGGTCACAGGGACCCATTGGCCTGAAGGGCCCATTTTCTTTCTTGCACTGGGGTCCATGACACACTGATAGGCCTCTGGTAGCAGGAGAGCAGTGTAAACAGGCACAGGCAGACTGTCCACCTCTGTAAAGTAAGACAGTATGGATCAGGACAGCAGTGTAAAGGGGGCAGGCTGTAAAGTAAAAACATAGACAAGCAGACTGTTCACAATAAAACGTAAAGGCATGAAAAACGGCCAGACAAGGAAGGCTTGTACATACCAAAAGACAGGAGCTGTGTTTTCAGCTACAGTGCTGTGCCTCAATATCCTGTGATGGACGCTCGGGTGAAGGCCAGTGCTGTTCCTCTCCTGTATCTGAGGGTTGCTCCTGCGAGGGCCCTCAGGCTTGTTGTCAGAAGCCTGAGGGTGCACGGCTACTTAGAATAGCTGTTGTTGCACAGCACAAGCACTGGTACAGTGGTGGACTCGGGGCCCAGCAGCAGCGCTTGCTGCATATGCAGCGGCAGAGAAGGCATCCTCAGAGGGTCATACTTATTGTCCGAGTACATCCATCCGCAACCACGTGAGCGCATTTGTCCGTCTTCTATTTTCACGATGTTGTGGAAATGGAAGAGGACAGCACGTGCATTTTGGTCAGAGGCAAATGACGCCCCCTGAGCTTGGTGCCCGGTGCAGTGGCACCGGTCGCACCGCCCTAAAGTCGGCCCTGGCTGACTGCATACTGCCCTCCTCAGCCCGGACCCTACCTCATTTGACTGTTTCACACTGCGCAATTCAGCCACTCAAAGCCAAATGTTTTGTTGGAATGTTTATTTTGAGCAGTTGAACCTTGCCCTGGAACATGAGAACAATTAGCATCAAACATAGTCTAAGCTATCTTGCATTATGTTGTGTCAGATGTGTTGGTCTGTCCTAATATTTACACAAGTAACTATTTAAATACCACTATTTTGTCTTATTTCTTTTATAGCGCTACCCAACCCAATCCAGGGTGTTGGAGCGCTTTAAATCACACATACACATTATACATTCACAATAAACCATATGTGTGTAAATCAATTTACAGGATGTGTTACATAAGATAGTGAGGGTTACAAGGTGTAGGAGTCACATGTCCTTGCCTTTATAATTCGCTGTGCTATATTATAAGGATTACAATTTATGAACTGCAAGTAAATAAAGGATCTCTGTGTTAAAATCAATAACCCACAAAAGAAAAATCCGTCATCTGTATATCACATGATGTGCTTTGCGTGAGACATATTAACCCTCTATGCTACATTGATTCAAAACTGGGACTAGACAAAACAACTGTCTCTCCAGCAAGAGCATACACCTCCAGAGTTATCTTACCCTTATTATCATTATTTCCCGAGATTTACTGGGTACATAAAGATCACTGCACCAGGTGCCTTAACCCCATAAGATATTTTAAAATGCAGACTTTCTAACCAGTTAAGCAGAACAGATATACAGCTATGTTTCTCTTTGTTGCTAATTTCTTTCTGGCAGAGTTTTAATAAATAAATGTATAAGTGGAGGCCTAGATCTTGCACCGGGGTTGCATCACTTTTTGGCACAACTTCGACGCAAACTCTAATTTGTTAAATATTGTAATGCGCTCGAATGTACTCATGATAGACCTGCTTAACATATGCGAGGTCTTAGAATCTGATGAGATTTTTTGTGATATCATTTCCTGTGAGGTCATGTGTTGTGATGTCACGTGCGATGTCATGCGCTGTGATGTCACTTACATACTGCCTAACTTGGTTAGTGCCCCACTTCTTTTTTTTAGGACTTGTGCCCTGTTGGGAGAAGTATATTAGAGAACCGGTGTTGGCGGTTGTGGGAGACTGGCTTAGGATATGGTGCACACTCTCAGGAGTGATGCACCTTGCACTAATATAGGCAACCCGTATGGTGATTTTAGTGGTCTTTGATAACCATATAAAGCTCTCAAAGTGGTAGCTGTGGAGAAAAGCCTTCAGGCTTACCTTGAAGGAGTGTAAAGCAGCTTGTTTTACCACATTTAATCAACAGTGTAGATTAGATGAAAAAGAACCACACAGTGTTTATAAAAATAAGGCTATTTATTATGCAACACAATTAGTAACACATTGGTATATCTCCTACCCAGAGATATCAACAATACACACAAGAATACTTCAAAATAATTAGGTAAGTAGCACAAATATACACTGGTGTCCAGGGGAAGACCAAACCATATGCGAAGAAAGTGGAATGCAAACTTCAAGGAGAACGTGACTTGGACCAGAAAACTCATAGGAGATGGGGACACAAGGAACTACCCAAGGTAAGTACCCAGGAACTCCAAGGGGCTGTGTGCAGAGTAGAAACACAGCTGCATGCCCGATGGAAGTCAATGGAGAAGTCGCAGTTGCAGTTTTGCAGAAAAAGGACCCTTCCCAGAGGACCCCGAAGAAACACTTTGGAAGACGGGAGGTTGGAGAGTCATCCCACCCATGGATGCCCCAGGAACCAGGTTACCTGCACCAGGGAAGCCGGGTGCATAGGGGTGAATTGACGTGGGAACCTGCCATAGACGACAAAGGAAGACTTCAAAGAAGATGCCTCTGAAGAAGCATGTGAAGGAGTCCGGTGGAATCCAAGAGAGGATTCTTGAAGAAGAGATCCTGCAAGCAGAGGGGATAGAGTCTATGCCACTCGGAAGTGACCAGGAGGCACAGAAGCACAATCCCCACCGATGTTGGGAGGTTCAAGAGTGAAGACGGTGACCGTGTTGCTGCAGCTGCGAGGACCAGGAGATGCTGAGGAAGACCAGGAGCCATGCACGAGCTGTCCCATATTGGGTGTCGGTGTTCAGGTGGTCGGTGTCTAGCGGGAGAACCAACAAACCTTGGTAGCTGCAAATGGCGTGGAAAGCAAAAAGATGCAAACATTGGGACCAGTAAGATCCAAGCGACTCACCAAGTGCAGGAGAGTCAGAGCCAGTGGCGGCTGGTGGAATTTGAAACTGGTGAGGCGTAAGCAGAACAAATCAACGTATGCGAGCGAGCGCAGCGAGCGAGCCCGACAGCAATAAGGGGAGTTCGGGGGGGTTCTCCCCCCGTGAAGAAATTTTTTAAAGATTGGCCTCTTTTTGGTGCGATTTCCAGCACTATTTCTGTGATAAATGGACTAAAAATTCAGTTCTTCTAGGCATTCATAAAAGAAAACTCATACATTATTTCAGAGAATTTCTGGGTTGCCAAGCAAGTCTGACTTCTGAAGAGGGCTAGGGTACTAAGCAAGACTGCTTTGGCTCTACCCTTGCCAATAGAAAACACTAGTTAGCGATGTGAACAAGTTCAATGGACAAATCTGGGGTCTAGGGAGAGTCCCTCTCCTGAGAAAGAAATTTAAAAAGATTGGCAAATGGTGCATTTTAAAGCAAATGAATGCAGCGATAAAGCAAGGCTTATTAAGCAGTGGGAACGTATAGTCTTGAAATATTAAACACATTAAAAACTGCCCCGTATCTTCTCGCATTAATTTGTTCAACAGTTACTGCATGACAACTTTATCCCTTTAAAATGTATGCTTGCCCAGTGTCTTGCACTGCATGCAGCATTAACTTTGGAAAAATATGCTCTAACCAGACTTCAGGAAGCACCCACAGCTGCTGGCTGTAACCAGTCATATAGAAATATGTGCAGACAGGTCATTAAGTGAGATGAAAAAAGTGGGTGCTCCCTATAAAGGAACATGCCAAATACATTTCTGTGATTCCCATAGTGTGCCATCAGACCGGTATTTTGGTTTCTCGCTGAGATGTAATTTTATCCAGATAAATGGCACAGCAACTGACATACGCCTAAAGCCTGTCAGTATGATTGGCTTTGTCACTGGGTGTTAGCTGTTTAAGATAAATGAGTAACAACAATGATTTCTTATAAATAATTAACATTGAAAATGTTTAAATTCTGAAATAGTGAGTCTGTGAATTAAATAGCATTGAGGCCTGTGGAAGGAGCTTTGGCCTTCAATTATGTGTGCTTTATGTTAGATATGTATCCTCTTTTTCTCTGCATATCTTGTCCATCTGCACATCTTCAACCCCCTCTCTTTCCTCTTCAGCATCCTCTTTTCACTCTTCCCCGAATGCCCTTCCTCACATCTCTGTCACTTCACCGCCCCCAACATGCACTGCACTCCCTCTTTTGACATCAGTGTAGCCCCTTCACACACATTTCCACAGAATTTCAGTTGCAAATGGAATACACAAACATTGTTCTGTGAGCTCTGCAGAGAGGCCAACCCACTGACAGGCACTTTGTTTGGCTTCAGCCTTAGCGCCTGCGTGCTCAATCAAAGCCCCTCATAAACACCTGGCATGGCTCAAGCCTCAAAGTATGCACAGAAAAAAATACAGATAAACAACATTATAAAATAGCTAACTCGTGGGGAATGCAAGATCAAGTAAACATGTAAAATAAGAGAGGAACTAAATCGCTGAAATGCATTCCCTCGACCTTTTTAACATTCATTGTTTGCAAGTCAATCCATGTTTTTGGCGTCAGTGTTAACTTAGGGGCATGTACACAGGGCCAGTTTTAATGCCATACATCAGAGGACTGGCCACTGTAAGCACATGTTACACAGTAAGCACATATCTCTCGCTTTGTGCCTGACTCGTATATTTGGATCCATTTCACAAGGGAGCAAATGCCGCAGCTGCACTTCTAAAGGAGCGAGCAATGTGCAGCGAGGGCCTGGGGACCCGTTGGGGATCCATTTCACAAGGGAGCAAATGCCGCAGCTGCACTTCTAAAGGAGCGAGCAATGTGCAGCGAGGGCCTGGGGACCCGTTGGGGACACATTTCACTGCTAGAAGAGTGAAAACAGCACAGCTGAAGGGCAGGAAGGAACCAGGAACTTAGCACATGCCTTCAACATCTGTGTAACCGAAGGCTGGCAGACTTGTTCACCACATGTTCACCTCCAACGTACTAATATTTTTCATGCATATAGTGACGCTTGGTGCACAGCTCTTCACGAGGAAACCTCTCCCCCCGACTGGAGCGCCCCCAGGCCCCCACTCTCCATGAAGCCCCCTCACACCGTACGCAGGCTCTTTCCACCACATGCAGTTCTACCCATTCACCCCGAAGCCCCTTCACACCTTACGTAGGCTCTTTGCACCACATGCAGTGCTCCTCACGTACACCCGGGGTACCCTCAACCCTACGCAGGCTCTCCACCACATGCAGTGCTCCTCACGTACACCCGGGGTACCCTCTACCCCACGCAGGCTCTCCACCACATGCAGTGCTCCCCCTCATACCCGGAGCCCCCTCACATAGAGTCTCTTCCCACTGCAGGCGGGCTCCTGGCATGCACCCGCAGCCCCTCACTCCCTATACATGTCCCTTGGAAACCCACCCCCGTGCAACCATCTCCTGGACTCCCTTCCGTAAGCTCCTCTCGCACAGGTCCGTGCACTGCCCTGCACTTCGGATCCCTCACTCACGCACCACCACGTGCTGTGCTCCGCACCCGCACCTCTCACCACATGGGCTCCATCCTGCTATGCCGTGTCTTAGCCCGGACTCTCACGCGCACCCTGCCTGATGAAGACCCCTCAAACGGTGATGCAATGCCCTGCACTCTTGAGCCAGCCTGCCACAGGCAATGCCCGGGCCCATTGCCACCCTCCCTACTCCGACTCCTCCCTGCCTAAAGCTTTCTTTCACATTCCATACAGTGCGCTGCACTCTGATTCCTCTCGCACCCTGTGGGGGTGTATGTACTGCCCGCCACTCGCCGTGCGCTCGCCTGCAGGGGAGCTCCCCCTACATGCAGTGCGGTGCATTCTACAGCCGGGGTCTGCCCCCGCTTTATTCAGTGACCCGCACTCTCCAGCCGTGGTCCTCCCGCACCACATGCAGCACGCTGCACGCTCCAGCAGTGATAGTTCCATGCCACATGCAGAGCCCTGCACTCCCGAGCCGGGGTCCTACCCCACCTGATACAATGCCCTGCACTCTACAGCGGGGTCCTGCTGCACCACATGCAGCGCACTGCACTCTCCAGCCAAAGGCCATCGTACATCATACAGCGGGATCCTCGCGCACCAGATACTGTGCCCTGCACTTTTCTGTGGGGTCCTCCCGCACCACACTCCAGCGGGGGTGCTCCCGCGCCACACGCAGTGTCATGCCCTCCTAGTGGTATTTACATTTTCATCAGAGTTATATACATCGCAGCATGCCGCCACTACACCTCTAGGGTGCTTATAACAAGACAAAACAGAGCACTACGGCGAAACAAGTCCACATGCGTTCAGAGCCCACTATACTGTACGCACTCTACCAAGCTTCCCCATGGCGCTTACCTTCCTGAGTGCTTGTTCTAGCCTGCCAGGTTCCAGGGGTGTTGTCCCGTCAGCACTGCAGGGCTTCTGTCTTCGCTCTGACCGTATGGTTGGTGAAGGGGGCACCCGGCACCGTCCCTCCAGGTCCACCTCCACACAGTCCTGCGGCAAGTCCAGCCAGCGGGATACGAGACACGACTGCGCACAATCGACGTGAGCTTCCGGCCGCCTGCCTGCAGCCTCTACCCCACCCCTTCATAACTCATCATAGGGCAGGAACTGCCTCCCTGTGACAAATTGGGAAAGGGATTGGCTAGAGGGCAGAGATGCCCCCCACCCATTAGGAGACGGGGGGCCGGGGCTGCTGCAATGAAGCAAGCAACCCTCGGTCCCCTCGCTCTCCTAAGGGAAGGCAGCGGCTGGTGGTAGTAGTGCGCATGTTCGGGCTGGTCGTAAAAATGACCATGCCCAAAACCGAATATGCGCACTATTACTGCGCTCACAGACAGACAACAACTGCTTCTTGTTGTCTGACTGTCAGTCACCACAAGTGGGCGTGCCCCGAGGTCAGGTGCCGGCCCGGAACAGCCGCGCGGCGCAACTCACTCGAGTTTCACTTTCAACACAAGACATCAGATTAGAACGAACGAGATTGAACTTCAATCTCGTTCGTCATTGAACGAATGATGAATGGGCCCTGGGGCCATGGGGGCATAGTGGCAGGTGGGGCAACGCCCCAGCACCCAAATGGACGCACTGCCACTGGTCAGAGCAGGCCCTGAGCAAGCAGGGGAGCCCACTGAAGCAAAGGAAGACCCTCGAGACGACCCACATGCCGAAGGCACAGGAGTCGCAAGAGGACCTCAGGCAGCTCACAAAAGATGGAGGCCCACGGTGCAGAGGATGCAGTGAGGATGCTGATCTTTGAGGGATGAGGTGCTAGAGGGTGAATCGTCTTGTAGCCCAAATATCTCTGTAGTGCAGAGCCAACAAGCCTTGGCAACGGCAATTCATCGCAGTGCACATGAGTTTGGTCCCAGCGGCTTCGATGAGCTATACTGTCCTCAAAATTGCAGAGAAGACAGGTCAGGCCTCTAGGGAGCTGTAGAACCACCACCTGTGTTGCTGGGCCACGTGAAGTCCGTTGGATGACAGGAACAGCAGACCGGTCAGCTTTGTTGCGGTGCCTGCAGATGCAGGGGAGTGACTCCATCACGCCAAGGGAGATTACTTCAGATGTCCTTGATGCCCACAGGCCTTCGGAGAACTTTAGTGATGCACAGACACAGACGACGCAGAAGACTTGAAGAACAGCGAGACCAGGAACAGAAGGAGCCTTCCTTGATGCAGTCTCGGGTCCAGTCAAAGTCCGACGAAGTCCAAGTGTCCAAACGGTAGAAGAGTGTCTTGGTTTCAGAGGTGAGTCTTGTTCCACGAAGAATCTGAGGACCTACCCACAGGGGAGCCCTTAAATACCCTAGGGAAAGGGTTGGAATGACTCAGAGGTCCCTCCCAGAGGAGGGGCTGGACAGGGGAGGATACTCCCCTTTTCTTTGTCCAGTTTCGCGCCAGAGTGGAAACCAGGGGTTCCTGAACTGTCTCAAACAAAAGTATGCAAGGAAGGCACAAATTTGGCCCTTCAAAGCAGTCTGGTGCCACTGGCAAGCGCCCCCACCCCAGCCCAATACAATAAGTCCTGTCTGGGAGGTGGTCACACCTCCCTGTGACAGGAAACCTATTGTTCTACCTTCCCTTGCTCAAGCTCAGCTCAGCAGCAGGAGGGCAGAATCGTGTCTGTGCTCGGCAGCAATAGGTTGCAGGCAGACCCTGAAAGGCTGTTACTTGGAGTACAGGGGGTCACCTAAGGAGCCCCCAGTACTTGGGATCATTCTTCTAGCACCAGAGTCAGTGTTCGGGTATGATTCCAACACGTTTTATACAAAACATGACCAGGTCCAGTGCAGCCATTATTTAGTTAGACATCTCATAATAACTGATGTCCACTATATACCTTAAAATGGCTGATCGCTCTTACAAAGCCTGGAGAATCGACTCCGGGGTCTGTAGGGGTGTCCTGCTCATGCAGGGGCACCCTCACATTTGTAATCAAGCACCCTGCCTACCAAAGGGGTGACATAGTTTTTAAGTGCAGTGACCTCAGATATAAGGAACTTATAGCTGTTGTGAGAGGTGCAAGCACCATCTCACACAGGCTGCAATGGCAGGCCTGTAGTCAAGTTTAAGTGGACTCCCACGGGTGGCAAAATACATGCTGCAGCCCATTGGAGCCTCTGCTGTACCTATGCCCTGGGTACCTTAGTGGCATATACTAGCATTGTATAATGGTACACCAGTAGCCAATCGTGGATGTACCAAAGTACTTACCAGAGCCAATTTAGGGCAGAGAGCATTAGTAGGATCCCAGCAGACTACAGTTAAAACACACTGACCCCAGGCAAAAAGTGGGGGTAACCATGAAAGCAGATCCTACTTTCCTACACCCTCCCGCCCCAAACTTAAGGATGAGGCTAACCTTGCCCATTTGAGGCTTCATTTTCTTAGTGGAAATATCTGGAAAGTCCATCTTTGTTGGCATGGTTACTCCCAGGTCTATGTTCCACTGAAAAGTCCATCCCCTGTAGGGAAATGGACCACCTCAAAAGTTTGAGTTTTTCACCCTTCATCTGTTTAAGCCATAAGAGGGGCTTATGGTATGTCTGAACAATGAAGTGAGTGCCAAACAGGTATGGCCTCAACTACTTCAAGGTCCAGACCACAGCAAAGGCCTCTCTCTCAGAAGCTGATCAACGCTTCTCCCTGGGGGTCAACTTTCTGCTTATAAAAGCTACTGGTTGATCCTGGCCCTCTGCATCAAGCTGTGACAATACTGCACCTATCCCTATCTCAGAAGCATCTGTATGGACAATGAATGGTTTGGAGTAGTCAGGACTTTGCAGAATTGGAGCAGAGCACATTGCTTGCTTCAGGTTATCAAATGCCTTCTGACAGCTAAATGCTAGATATGTTGCACTATAAGCTTCCAGACCTGTTAAGACTTTATTCACCACCCTCTGAAATGTGGTAGGTGCACTTTTTAAACCAAAAGTCATCACAATATATTGATAATGTTCACTGGGGGTTGAAAATGATGTTTTTGGTTTGGCATCCTCATTGAGTCTGATTTGCAAATAACCAGCAGTCAGGTCAAATGTACTGAGATATTTGGCAGAGGCCAACGTATCAATCAGTTCATTTGCCCTGGGAATTGGATGGGCATTAGCCCTAGTGACTGCATTGAGGCCTCTATAGTCAACACAAAAACTCATCTCTTTCTTACCATCCTAGCTGTGAGATTTTGGTACAAGGACTACAAGACTAGCCCAAGGGCTATCTGAAGCCTCAATGACTCCCAACTCTGGCATCTTTTGGACCTCTGTCCTGATGCAGTCTCTGACATGGTCAGGCTGTCGGTACATTTTACTCTTCACAGGCATGCTGTCACCTGTGTCCACTTCATGGGTACACCAGGTGGTTTGACTGGGTGTCAGAGAAAAGAGACCAGAAAACTGAGAACCTGTCTACAATCAGCTTGCTGTTGATCAGTGAGGCAGTCTGCCAAGGCTACTCCTTCAACTGATCCGTCAACAGGGTCCTGAGAGAGGAGATTAGGGAGAGGATCACTCTCTTCCTCCTGTCCCTCATCAGTGGCCATGAGCAAGCTCATGTCAGCCCTGTTAACAAAAGGTTTCGGGCGAATCACATGAAGTACCCTGTGGGGACTTCTTGGAGTACCTAGGTCACCTTGGGGCCACTCCACCTGTCTTAGAGAGCTGCTGGGGCCACAGGCCCCAACACCCACACTTTCTGTCCTGACTGGTAAACAGTAAGTACAGCCTTTTGGTCATGTCAAGCTTTCTGAAGCTCCTGGCTGGCCTCAAGGTTTTTGCTGGCCGCCTTCATATGCTCAGCCATGTGAGAACGCAGGCCCAACACATAGTCTACTATGTCCTGTTTAGGAGGCTTGAGAGGTTGCTCCCATCCTTCTTTGACCATACATAATGGACCCCTAACTGGATGTCCAAACAGAAGTTCAAATGGGCTGTAGCCCACCCCTTCTGAAGAACCTCTCTGTAGGGAAAGAGAAGGCAAGGTAGTAAGACATCCCATTTTCACATCAGCTTTTCTAGGAATCCCATGATCATACCTTTGAGGGTCTTGTTGAACCTTTCAACAACCCCATTGCCCTGTGGATGATAGGGTGTGGAAAACTTATAGTTTACACCGCACTCTTTCAACATAGCAGTGATGTAGCTAGACATGAAGTTAGTACTTCTGTCTGACAAGACCTCCTTAGGGAACCCAACTCTGAAAAAGATTCCCAGGAGAGCCCTGGCCACTACAGGAGCTGTAGTGGTCCTAAGGGGAATAGCCTCTGGATATCTAGTGGCATGGTCCACCACCACTAAGATAAAACTATGTCCAGATGCTGTTGGAGGGTTTAAGGGACCTGCAATGTCTATCCCTACCCTCTCAAAGGGAACCCTAACCACTGGCAGTGGGATTAAGGGGGCTTTTGTAGTGCCACCTGACTTACCACTGGCTTGGCAGGTGACACAGGACTGACAAAACTCCTTGGTGTCTTCAGACATGTAGGGCCAATGAAAGTAAGGGACAAGCCTGCACCAAGTCTTGCTTTGCCCAAGATGTTCTGCAAGGGGAATGTCGTGTGCCAGGGTCAATAAGAAACCCCTGAACTTCTGAGGTATGATCAACCTCCTGGTGGCACCAGGCTTGGGGTCTCAACTTTCAGAAAACAGGAGCCCTTCTTTCTGGTAAGTCCTGTGGGACCTACTGCAATGTCCTGCTTCCTCAGCAGCAGCTTGATGTCTGAGTTGTTCAAGAGAGGGGCAGGCCTTCTGCTCCAGACTGAAGTCTTCCCTTGAAGGACCCCTGCCCCTAGTTGCTCTGCCTTGTCAGGCCCAAGCTCCTCTGGTACAGTTCCTTCACAAGTACTGAGATCATCTCCATGAGGAGGCTGATTCTCATTGTAAGTCTGAGAGGAGGATACATCTTTATCCTTCTTGCTCCTTCTCTTGGGAGCTGACTGGTCCATTTCTTCAGGATCCAGAGCTCCCTCAGTGCCTAACTTCTTAGCCTCAGCCCTAGTGACAGGAAAGACACTGGCTGAAATTCCCATCATTTCTGCATGAGTCCTGAACTCCACTTCAGACCAGGCTGAAGTTTCCAAATGATTGCCCAGTAGACAGTCCACAGGTAGGTCGGGGGATGCCACACTCTCTTTGGGCCAGTTACCCCTCCCTAGCTGAGATTGACATCTGCCATGGAATGATCTGTCCTGGTATTGTTAGCATTGGTCACTTGGTAAATCTGTCCAAGTAGAATCTGCTCAGTAGACACAAGTTTTTCTGTCACCATAGTGACACTGGCCCCTGTGTCCCTGTATGCCACAGCTTCCTGACCATTGATGAGAAGCTGTTGTCTGTATTTGCCCAAGTTAGTGGGACTTACAATAAGGGTGGCGAGCTCAGTGCCACCATCACAGACTAAAACAGCCTGAGTGGGTGTCCTGACTGGGCCAGAACCCACTTTAGTACACAAGGTTGACCCAGCTAAGCTCTTGGGGGCCCTACTACTACCAGTGCTATTGCTAGGGGCACTAGGAGGTTTAGGAGTAGTAGTAGCAGTATTGGTGCTAGACTTAAAGCAATCGGCATCCTTTGCCCTTTTACCTTTTTCCTTACACAAATAGCACCAAAGTTTTTTGTTAGAGTAGGAAGAGGAATGGGACCTACCCCCAGAGAAAGATTTTTGAGGACCTTCAGAAGACTCTTTTCTTTAGATTTCTCCCCACCTTTCTCTTGGGCCTTAGAATAATCTTGCTTCTTCTGGTCAGCACCACCATGAGACTTTTGTTGCACTCTGGTACGGACCCACTAGTTTGCCTTCTTTCCCAATACTTGGGGAGAGGTCAGATCCGAGTCCACCATGTACTGGTGCAGTTGCTGATTTTGACAGTTGTTAAAGATGTGTTTCCTCACAAGTAAATTGTACAGTCCATCACAATCATGCATATGTCGCAAAGATCATTCAGTTTATTCTTCCTTTTTCGTCCCACATTTGTTTGCTTGGTGCATGAAGATGTAAGATTCAAAAACATGTTTTTTCACATTTGGTCTAATTACTTTGTGAATGTAAATAACAATCGAAGCATTCTTGCAAACTGTGACTACATGCCAGCCTTTACCAATGTTTCACTACAAAACTATGCAATTGTATTCTTTTAACGGAGTGTACGGTTCCCAGACAATGGTCGATTTGTAGCGGGACACTGGAAAGTCCAAAAGGTTGTCCCTGTCCCCCCCAGAAATTTAGTGTCTCCTACGCCCCTGAGCCCGTGGCATTTGCCCTAAAGTGTGCCCGAGCGATCTACATTGATGAAGAAGAAACTATCGCTAAGCCCTTCACACTACCCGAGTGTGTATAAAATGACGTCATGTTTTTAGGCCCACAGAACTTGCCAAAGGTGTGTCCAAGCGGACAACACCACTGTAAGTGAACCTGCTGCCTCGGGGCACTAGACCACTGTGTATCTGAGTGAATGTGCGGCTGGCACAGGACTGACCTGTAGTGAGCCCTGCTGGGTTACACCACTGATGAACTTTGAAGCGCTTGAAGCCACTCAACTGTCGCCATCCAGACCAAGACCTAAAGTCGACTGCTTCTCTGCCTCGACCCCAGCAGGTTGAAACGCTGAAGCGTCGACTCACTGAGACATATCCGTGGAGGAGGCCCTGCTGAGTCCTGTGGGGGCCAGCCTGCAGCCTATGCCATGTGCTCAGAAAAGGGTCACTGATCGAAGACAGCCACACTCCTGCCAGTGCCACCGGGCTCTGCCGTGCGCCCCTGTGACTGCTTTCTGGAGCGAGGACCAGGGCTGAAGTGTGGTGGCTTCGGATTGTAAGACTGGTAAGCTGCGGAGAGACTTAGTGCATGATCCTGCCCACAGGAGCTGGAGGGAGTATGGCACCTGAGCCTCAGACCCTCTCCAGGGTACCCTAGAGCTAAAGGTGGAGGGGAGCAAATGGGGCATCCTCACAAAAGGACGGCGGCCCTGCTCCAGAATCCTGGAATACTTGCAGTGTATAACAATACGTTTTAGAGTGTATTAAAGCACTTCTCTTTTATCAAGGAACGCACTGGCCTGGACAATCATGTTATTACACTGTTGGGGGTCTGTTGAGTGCTGAGCCAATTGTACCCCCATACTGCCCTCCCTGAGAAGCCTGTGACTGCCTGACATTGCCACCGCTGGGAGTCAAGTGCTGAAGGGCTTGCTCTTGGCCCAGTAGTACGATCATGGGCAAGTGGCCCAAGACCGCACTGGTGTGGCCCAGGAGCCCCCGCTTGCCAGTGGCCCCCGGACATGGTCTGACTTCTACCAAGCAATTGTTTAGATTACATTTGGACTTGTGGGCATATTGAACTAGCCGTACACGTAGCCGAGTGTCGCTGCTATACCTTAATGCTGACCATCCATGTACTTGGGGTGGGCGGCATGTACACATTACACAATCAAAGGTCTGTGGTGTTCAGATCTGAAATCATACCAGGTAGTTGTCAGCTTATGCCAACGACAAGACGTCTGGTAATTCGCATTAAAATAAGGTCTTCGATATGGCGTTTAGTATCGGAGGGAAATGAGTTCATGTCAGAGGTGCAAGTAAAGGGTGACGCGGTCACTCAATTGAGCGAACAAGAGAGGCTGCCTGGACACACTTCAGAAAAGACAAAGATTCTTCCTCTTGTAGGTCAGGTTGAGCTGCCTTCTCAGGTTTGAGCCTGATCAAGCATGCTGGCACCTGGAGACCCCACAGTTTAAGGGGTCTACAAATATCCTTTAGCTTACCTTGCATGGTTGCCGTCTCCTCCTGCGCCTGGAGATCTGAGCTGCCCAAGTGCAGGCACTGAAGCACTAAGGGTGCTAGGTTAAGGTTATTCTTAGTTAGAGGTTGTGACTAGAGGGTTCAGGCTGGTACCACCACAAAGGTGAGATGGTCAGAGCGCCACCACCTTTCAGTACAGAGTCAATATGTTGTGAAGGCATCATTGTGGATGCCAACGCCTGGAGCCAGTAGCCGCCCTCAGAGCTCGGGTCAAGCTTGGTCCATTTCACTCATTGGTTCGCGAAGCAGGGCGCGGTTGCGTCAGTGAATTGCTGATAGTTAAATAATTAAATCCCTGCGAGACACTGTGTAGTCGTTACAGAATTATATAAATGCTCATATGGTTTTAACACATACCTCACCTTTATTCCTATCTTTACAGCAAATTTCCTTACTTTTAGAATCGTGAATGTTTTAATTTTTCCCCTTTCTTGCTCTTAGAAATTCCCCTCTAATTTATGCCAACGTGACATCAAGAAACGACTCTGATATTCCCTGCAAATGGCAGGAGGTGTTTGTGTTCATGTAATTAATAAACAGCATTTGGACAAGAAATTCGACACAATGATCTGTAACAGCCTATCAGGCTCCTACAATTGCAGACGGAAAATGCAACTGTACAAATGAGGCACTGAGGTAAAACCTGACATCTGGCAGGAGGGAGGAGGGAGGAGGAATGTAGTCACTTGTTGAAGAATGACGAGAGGGAAGATGTAGTGCAAGTTCTTCTGAGCCAGGGATTCACTAAATTCTCCAAGGAAGTGGATGCCATCTTCTGCTTTCAGGTGAAACGCGTGGCGCTTCTCTCAGCTCTGCGTTGCTTGCACGGCGTTTACGCTCCATTCCTGTTAGTGCAGCATTCTATTTCAACTGCTCAGAACAGCAACCGAACCGGCTTCCAGCTGGCTTTGTCAACTGGCACCCTACAACTACGAACTACCAACTGCGTTACGTACAGATATCTAGGCCCAGATTTATCATACTTTCCCGCAACGCACCGACAACTTGCTGCGCTGCGTGAAAGAGAGAGGGCAGCAATGAACCATATTTACCAATCTATGGTGCATTCCTGCTCTCTGCTGCGCTGGCTCGCAATCTGCTGCCTAGCACCAACGCAGGCTCCCTTGCGTCATAGTGCCTGCATTACAGGCGGGATCGTTTTTGTGCAGGAAGGGACACCTTCCTGCACGAAAACAATCCTCATAGGCATTTTCTCTTTCCATGTGAGCTGCAGAATGCAGCACAGTTAGAAAAGACTAAACAACGAGGAGAAATAAACATATTTCGCCTCGTTGCTCCTGCCCTAGGGAACTATAGCATTTTGACACATTGCCAGGTTTACCATCCTTGCTAAATCTGAGAATGCGCCAAGATCCATGGGTGGATGCGTGGGAACGGCCACTCTCTACCCATGGGCCGCATCCCTGGGGAAGAGTAACACATGGCAGCGACTGGCGCTCCCTTGCATTACTCCAGACTTACCAAGCAACGCACGGCCATGCCAGGTGGCCTTGCGTTGCTTGATAAATCTGACTTTAGTGTTGCGTTGCCTTTGCAACTCCATGCATGATGCAAGGGCAACACAAGACATTGTGCAGCTCTGGACCAGTGAAAGTTGGGCCACATGAAGTCCATTCATCCTTAGCTCTGGCTAGCCTAAAGTTGTCAGCGGTAAAGGAACATGACCAGATTTGATGTGTTAGTTGCCTCTTTCTAATGGTGAAAGCAAGTTCTGGACGGCCACTTTTCGATCTATCCTAAGACATAAATAGTCCAAGCCTCTCTCACCTCTTGACCTCTGCTCCATTTATTTCAGCCTTCAATCGAACTAATTAGGAAAGCAACCGGTTCCCAACTGGCCTTGTCAAAGGTTTCTGATACAGATGTCCCCAGGTAGGTACCACCGATGGCCCTTGCGTCTCGAACACAACTATCAAGGTAGCGCTGCAAAGTTCATTGTCAGCACATTAAAGGAATTATGGAGCTCCAAGGAGCCTACGATTCTCTACAAACCAAGGGGCTTATTTATCAAGCAGTTGATTCGCCGCGGGTCGCAAGGGCGATGCAACTACTAAGTTAGATTTATCAAGCTAGGCAAGACCGCCTTGCGTGGCCCTGGGTGGCTTGATAAATCTAGAGTAACGCAACGCAGCACAAATCGCTGTGTTGCGTTACTCTGCCCCAGGGAGGCGTTCCATGGGTGGAGCGCGGGTGTTCCCACGCATCACCCATGGCTTTTGGCACAGTCCCAGATTTACCATTACTTGTGGACCTGAGAATGTGTCAAAATGCTACGCATCCCCAGGGGAGGCGTAGCAAGGAGAAATATGTTTACTTCTCCTCGTTTTTTTTCTCTTTCTATGTGTTGTGCATTCCGCAGTACCCATAGAAAGAGGAATATGCCTCAGGGGATCGTTGTGGTGCAGGAAGGTGTCCCTTCCTGCACAAAAAACAATCCTACTTACAAGGCAGGCACCCTTGCACGATGGTGCAAGGGTGCCTGCGTTGGCGCTAGGCAGCACATTGTGCGCCAACGCTGGGAAAAGACAGGAATGTGCTGTTAAATATGGCGGATTCCTGCCCTTTCCCTATCATGCAGCGCAGCATGGTGGCTTGCTGCACGGCATGACTTTTTGATAATTATGCCCCTAAGAGTATTACGGTCCAACAACCAGTATTTCAGTGTCGCATCGCCAAAAGTGCAGAGAAGGCTGAGTCCGCTACTGACAAGGCCATGGTGGTCACGTACAGCCCTGGCATGGTAGGGTCCCTACTATTGCTGGAGCCCAGTAGCATCCAAAATCCCCCAACAGTCAGAGCCCTGTCTTGTTCAGAGCACTGTGGCAAAAAGAGACCTGCCATAATCAATGGTCTGCAACAATGAGTGCCCTGTCACAGTCAGAGTTCCGAAACAAACAGACGGTCTGATTTAGAGGTTGACGGATGGACTACTCTGTCACAAACGTGATGGATATCATGTCCACCTTACAAGTGCATTATATCATGTGGTACTTGTAAGAGGGAATAAGAGGGAATAAGGAATATCCTTAAGTATGAGATGGAGTGATGCAGGGGTTCTCAACCTTTTGACTTCTGTGGACCCCCACTTAATCATTACTGGAACCCAGGGACCCCCACTGAATCACTATTGGAATCTGGGGACTCCCCAATGAGTCACTACTGGAAGCCGGAGACCCCGGACTAAACATTGTCGAGGATTTGAACCGCAAAACAATACACAAAAAATGCAGAAAAAAGCATTCTTCAAACACATACATAAATGATGACACATTTTATTTGACTCGCAAACACATATAAATATTTTATTTTAATTTTTTATTTTAATAGAAACTATGGAGCTTTTCTAAATTCAATTGAGGTCACTTATCGTCCATACTATATTCTGTTTGATGCACCTGCACTGCTCCCACGAATCAATCTGAGGATACTAATTTAATTTTTAGCCTCCAGTTTCACATACCTACCTAGATCCCTTTATATATGTATGTATTGTCTCCCCCATATCCCTTTTCTCCATCCCAGGCATTGCTCTGTGCAGGGATGTTGTAGCAGCCCTATGATGAAGCATGCCACTACTAGTGGGTAAGGGCAATTTTAAAAACCTTGCGTTCTTCCAGTGTGATATTCCTGTTTTTACAGAATACTCCCATTTCCTCCTTTTCCTTTTTGTGTGTGCAAGATGTCATATAGGGAGGATGGAAAAGGAGATGTACCTCTCTCCCCTTCTTTGTGTGTTGGAAAAATAAACCCTTTGCCAGGCTAAGCCGCCTTCCTTTTTAATACATAAACATCACCCCAAGGGTAGGCCCTAAACAACCCATAGGGCAGGGTGCAGTGTATTTAAGAAGTTGGACATGTACTTTTAAGTTTTACATGTCCTGGTAGTGAAAAATCTTAAATTTGTTTTTCACTACTGCAAGGTCTACCTCTCTCATAGGATAACATTGGGTTACACTTTGACATTTGATAAGTTCTAACTTTCAATTGGGAGTGGGTAGTAATGTTGAGTTTGGTGCCTACAGAATTGTAATGTAGAATCCTCCTTAATAATAAAGTCAGGTTTTAAGTTACAATTCTGAAAATCCCACTTTTGGAAACTTGGCTTTTTCTTGTCCCAGCCATTTGGTGTCTGCCGCCTATATCCTGGGTCACATAACTAGGAGTAGCTGGTAGTTTGACTTTGTGAATTTCTCCCGGTCAGTGAGACAAAGGGGGAATATGTGTGGGTAGGATGGGCCATTTCTGACTTGAATGGAGGGAGGAACTGTCACCAACTATACTTGCACATCACAAAGGCTCTGCCATGGCACACTCACAAAGGGTTTCACATTAGTCATTGTGCCCTCAGACAAGCTAGGGCAGGGCAGGGAGGCAGGAAATTCTAAACACCTTTGAGGGTGGAAACCTCCAGAACCTTTTACTGCTTCAAAGCTGGCACTAAGTGTAAATACTGGACTCTCAGACCCAACTCTTCAGTACACCTCTGGGCCTGTGGAATGCTCTGAAGGACTGCTGTGCTGCTCTGCTGCAAGGACTGCTACACTGCTGCCCGGCTGCCTGAGTGAAAAGGTCTGGACCTACATCTTGAACCCAGTACCACCAGAGTGACTCCAAGGGCTTGTTGGCTAGCATCCTGATCAGAGCCTCAGGGACAAAAAAAAGTCTACAAACACCTTGCACCCAGCATCTAGACTCTGTCTGCTGTGAGTCTTTCCCCTCCAGTGGTGCCACCCCAGTCCTAGATCCTTGGAAGTGGGCCTAACGGTGCTCTGCCAGTACAGCTGTGGTCTCTTGGGCAGAACTGTCCAGTGTGACGCATCTCCTTGCAGCTCTGCATCGGAACAACCACTGCACGCTGAATCTCCTTGCAGCTCCTCATTGGAACTGCCGTTGTGTACAGCATCCCCAATGCAGGACCTCACATCGCAATTCACAGTTCCTCGGAACCGCTGCTGCGCAACACATCCCCGACACAGGACTTTGCATTGTAATCCTTCATCGACAGCATCCTGGACGCAATGCAGGACCTCGCATCACAAGCCCCGCCAACGGTTTCATCAGAAGCGCCGCTGAGTGATGCATCTCTGACACAGGACCTCACATTGCAGCCCGCAGCTCATTTCAGCCGCCGCTGCGCAACACATCCTCAACACGGGAGTTTGCAAATCTCCGCAACCAGGATTTAAGGTACTTTGTTCAGCCGGCCTAACTTGGTCCCTGTATACGGCCTGCAGTCCATCACGGTTGGTCTGAACTTGTGACTTTGCCCTGGTCCTGCGCAACCAGATAACCACTGTTGGCGCTTTCTGTTTTTCAGCACTAGTTTTACTTAAATGTTTTAAATTGCATATCTCAGATTCTACAAATTTGATTTTTGTTGTTTTAGTATCAAATACTGTATTACATTTTATTCTATTTTTCTAAATTGGTGTGGAATTTTTCTTGAGTTGTGTTTTCACTTTATGACTGATTGAAGTGCTGCATAAATACCTTACCGATTGCATCTACGTTAAGCCTGACTGCCTTTGTGCCAAGCTACCAGAGGGTTAAGCACAGGTTAATTTGGGGTTGCTTGTGACTTCACGCTGACATCAATTGTGGTTGCTGCTTTAGTAGGGTTTCACTCCCCTCAACCAGTAACTCAATTTCCTACATGTCCCAACAATAGCTATGTCAATTTTGGAGTTGTATGAAACAGCCAAAAACGCTAGTATTAGCCAAAAGTGCCCTACGACGTGTGACGTTTATAAAGTCTGATATGTCATCTTGTGCTGGCATCTCTCTCGGATACCAGAGTGTGGTCTATGAGTTGTAGGGTTACTTCAGTGGAGCTCTGTAAGGAGCTTGTGTCCTACGACTTTCCTCAGCACCTGTTTATGTGTGGGCAGTGTATCATTGGCTCAGGAGATGTGAGTTTCCCTTCGATGCCCCCTGGCCCTCAATAGCACAGGGACCCTTGCAGGTGCCCTGATACAGGGGGCCAGCAATGTTGCATCATTAAGAGTTGCAAAGTGACATCACCACACCATTGCAGCCACAGCCGCGAGGCAGCAGTACAGGCCTCCCAACCAGTGGCGGCCCGTGCAGGTAAGCGCGGTTGGGCGGGGGTTGGGGTGGTGGAAGTCGACATATGACGGGATAGTGAACATAAAATAAATAACTAAATAAAACTACTTACCTTGCACTCGCCGCATCGCCGACTCGACGATGCGGTGAGCGCAAGGTAAGTGGTTTTATTTATTTATTTATTTTATGTTCACCATCCCCTCATATGTCGACTTCCACTCCTGCACCTGCCCCCGCCCCACCTCTCTTACCTGCACGGACCACAACTGCTCCCACCGTAAGTAGGGGCCCAGGGGACGCAACAACAACCTATTTGACTGCAGCCAGGGAGGCAGTACCAGGTAGGAGGTAGATAGCAAACAGTGATCCATGGGTTCAAGACTGCTCTCCCTTACTGGCCACCATCCCTTTGTTTGTAGCCAATCACAGGTGGTCACAAAATCACCCGCCTACTTAATATTCATTAGAAAGGTAGTTTTGCAACTCTTGGTGCATTGGCATTTTGCAATGCAACCTAATAGTTCATAGGTTGCATGACAAATGGACAAGCAGTTTGCCAAATCAGCTGGTGTACATTTTGCGCATTCTGATTTGTGAACTGTCCTTTGAACATCGGCCATATGTATCCAGTTGGGGGTGATTTTAAGCCCAGCTATCGAATCTGTGTTCAATACTATCTTGTGCCAGGTTACTACTAATGCATTGGTATTTGGTAAAGGTGGTTGAATGTACATGTGTGACACCATAGGCAATCCTGCCCTGCTTTCTAGCTTCTTATCCAATCGCTGCCTCGTCACTTATTATTGTATTTTTTCACTTGCCAGATCTCTATTTGAAGTCATTAGTCAAGGTCTTGGCAGTTGCACTAGCACCTAGAAGCAATTACGTTTACAGTGTGCGCCATCAGCATTAAAACGTTTCAGACAGAGGCTCAAATCAAGTACAACAGCCTTTAAACTAAATAGTCCCTCACGGACAAGCGTGCTACCCGCCTGATAATGTGTTTCAGTGCCCTGCAACCTGGCATGAAGCACTATATAAATGCAAATTCAATAAAATGCGAAATTAATTAAATATAAATTCCCTTATGAGTGCAGACAGTTAGTCACATACTTATCTTTCCCAAAGGGCGGAAACATATGACTGCTCTGTATTGTGTTTTAAAGCAATAAGCCGGCAGCAACATTAGAGAATATTAGCGCTTGTTAGTTAGTTGAACACTGGCTGCAACAGCTATGGTGTTAAAAGCACCCAGCAGGACTCTGTAAGATAGGTGATAAAGTTATCATGCAACCATGACACCCCGCTGCTGCCAATATTCTAAACTTGGGCCGTCTAAAAATGGCCGCCAGAGCGGGTGCCACGTGGCGGCCGCTTCCGGCCTGCAGGCGGAAGGCGGGCTGCAGGAAATAGCCTGGAATGGCGGAGCCGCGGGTCAGAGCATTGGGTTTCCACCCACACTCTCTATTTCTGTTTGCAGCAGTGTTGCTGTTTGCGAGCCTTGCACATGGTGTGTCCCCGGAGAGTGCCCCTGACATCACGCATTCCACCGAGCATCCTGTAAAATGCCAGCCATGCGGCCTTCATGGCTCATAAATTCTGTCATCAAACAACACAGAATCTTCCCAGCACCTCTGTCCCTCCACCCCACAAAACTGTGCAATACAAGAACCGGTCAGCGGTGGGCGCCGCCACAGCCCCCGCCTGATAAATAACACATATATTCTGCCATTTAAAGGCCAGTAAACTCAGGACCAGATGATCAGTTGGGGATAGAGGAAAAGAAATCAGAGGAGCCAAGGAAAGCAAGGCAAGGGGGAGGTCAAAGGTCACTCGACTGACACCTGATCTGGGAGCTCAACTTGAAACACATGCGGCCTGTGTCTGTCAACCAAGGGGTTTGGGAGTGGAAGACATGTTGTCTGCTGTCACCCGGGGTCCATCACTCCTTTTCCATCACCCAGCAGCCGTCCCAGTCACGACTCTTGTCCACTATCCCGAAGGTGAGCAGACTTGTGTGCAAGGAGGGGCCCCGTCCACACAGAGGCTAAATGCCATGCCAATGTCTAGCTTAGAAGTAAAAGCGCCTTTTGAGTCATTGATGGTTTTAGGCGCTCCATTATTCATCATACATGCACTATGTCCCTCTTCTTTGTAGGGGCCTGTGTTCGGCATCATGGTCACAGGCTCAAAACCCGGTGGGTCCATTCAGCCTTTCATCCTTCTAAGGTCGATAAAATGAGTTGGGTAAAAATAAACATCTGTTATTTGCGCTTTACAAATACATATGTTATGTTCTTTGCACGCGTGCACACATTCATCCATCCACTGACTCATTCTTGCGTTCACCCTCTACCACAATCGCAATAAAACAGACACAAATTCAACATCATATGCAAGATAAATTACAAGAATACAAGTAGAAAAGAGAACGCATGCGGCCGTCTAAACACGGCGGGCACATGCTTGCAATAACGCAACTGAACTTAGCAGTGGGTTTTCACCTTGCAGAGTTATTGTAAATAGTCTATCATTGTATTAAAGTTCCAGAATGGCCACCATATTTAAAACCAATGTGTTCGCCATCTTGGAATGGTAAAACAATGATACACTATGGAAAACAGCATTCCACAATGATCTCCTGGTTTAGAGGAAGTGGTCTTGTGGGATGCGGCGCACTGCAGATGTCGGAGATTTATGAATAGGGAATTTTGGGCATCACTAAGAAGGAGCAGAAGGCATTTTCATACTCCATTTCATGAGGTACATTCTGACATAGTGCTGTTGCTTTTGAAACAAATTGACTATATGATATGTAGAAATGTGTATTCCTAACATTGCTAACTAGGCCTCAGATTAGACTTAAACGCCATCTTGTCCAAGATGGAAGACACACCTGTCAGTCATGTTTCTTCCTCCTGCCCACCTCCTCACCTCACAAACTGCAGCATTCAGATAAGCTGAAATGTACTGTAATTGATGTCCTGTTCTTGAAGAACATTCAGACACAACTTGAAACATCCCAAGTTTCCTCCGTTGGTTCACTATAGTCTATTGACTCACATAACACATTATAACTCATGTATTTAGTTATGTTCTAGCATTCCCAGACGACATTAGGTCATTAGGTGTTAGGGCAGTGTGACGTTTATTTTTATGTCTCTGATTTGACTGATGAAATGCTACATTTTCTCACACCACAGTGAGTCTGTGCTTTCTGTGATTTCATATGTGAAAATAATGTATGAAAATCCTCGATTTTGGGGGTGGACGTAGAAGTATTTCCTGTTCTACTAGGGATGCTGTGCGTTTCTTATCGATTTTGCTGCCCACTCGGGACTTGGAATAATTTCTGATTTTTGCATTCTCTGTAAAAATTGTGCATTGAGAGCCTTCATGTCATTGACTCTCTACTGCTTTATTTTTTAATTCTTTTATAAAATCCTTTAACTTTTCATTGACCTAGAACTCAGTTATTGAATGGCCCAAATCATTGATTTAATTGATTGTATTTCTGAATTTGATGCCTGGGGAGGCGCCTTAGCGCCGGACACATTTCTTCAAGAAATTGAGGTTTAACACGGTCTCTGCTCCAATGAAATGTTGAAACTCCGAATGAGGTCAATGTTGGTGCATCAATATTTTTGGAGTACGTTTTTGCCCCCAAATGAAATGCGTGGCATGCAGCAACCTGTTAGCACTGTATGGATAGCTGTCGTATTCTCTTCAGCAACATTAAAATAAAAAAGAGGAGAAACAAAAAAATGAAAGTGGAACCATAAAAGGAGAAAACTAAAAACGAAGGGATCGGCCAACCAGCCCTAAAACTGAAGACACAAATTTTCAGGTGGATGTACACATGTGATGAGAAAATGGTGTCATTCACAGGCAAGAGAGCCAGTGACTGATGTGGACCGAACCATTACCCCATGCAGTATGTACTCATGGTTGGAAGCAGAGTGTAAATAAATGACACTCAGACAGACCAATGGCAGAACAGAGCTGATTTAAAGACCCTCTGTGTAACTATACAGATATATATTTATGTATTTGGATGTATGTATTGTTTAATTCTTTTTTTATTACAAGATCCTGGCAGACAGCTAAGAGATTCCATCAAGAATTATTACATTGCAAATCTTCTACTCGTAGGATTTTCAGAAGCGGTAACCAACAGCTAAATCCTTCCCTACCAAGAAAATCTGTGACGTTTCATGCTTTCGTAAAGAAACAGCAATCCACCCTTAAATGCCTACTGACTTTAACATATGTGTTTTTACAATCAATACGTCAGGCCCACTGCCTTTATTGTACCTTTTCATTATAAACAATCCGGCCTATATTCTTTATCATTGGCTTGTCACTAGAACCAACTCAGAGCTACTGTTCACAAGCCCTCACACAAGGCAAGCATCAGGTATACCATAGTAAAATTACAGATATGTACAACATACCGTTGTCAAAGCAATATAAAATCCCTACTAATAGAGCCTAATAAGTGCAAATCGTCTGACCCCCTAGTTTGTCACCTGTGTGTGTGTGTGGGGGGGGGGGTGTGCGTGTGTGTGTGTGTGTGTGCGTGCGCGTGCTCTGGTGGCACAGGGCTTTGGGTTGGTATACCTCACATAGAGCCTCACTTTGCCTCATTCCTTTGCTCTTGGGTCTCCTCCCACATCCCGTCTCTTGTAGAAAGAACCCCCTCAAGGGCATTCCAGATGCAGCAGTCACAGGCTAGAGGGTGAAGGTAATGAGGTCCTGGGCAGTGGGACGGAATATCATAGTTTCATAGGAGAGTGAGTTCCTGACAATGTCTACAAAAAAAAGTCCAGGCAAGGCCGGACAGGTCTTTTATTCCACTGGGCATTTCTTTGTTGGGCTGGAGCCCTTGCAGGCCAGGTTTTTAAGCCCAGGACCACCCCCGTGCCTCTCTCACTTTCACCACCTTGTAGCAGGCATAGGGATGCTTTAAGAGAGAAAGTATGAGGGGGAAGGTAGAGAGAAAGCAATCGGAGAGGGAGAAGAGCATTTCAAAAAATGGTTTATTCTAAAAGCAGTCACAGACATAGTGGTCTGCTGGTTTGCTGACCCCAGCAGGCCACCATGTCTGTGAATCTAGACCATCATAGTGGGTCACGATTTGTGACGTCCCTCATGCAGATTAATGAATTCGGCTGAATTGCAATCCATGCAATTCAGTATTTTGTGAACCAATCTATATATACATAGGTCGCTTCTCAAAATACCAATACATTTGCTAAATTGCGACCACTTCCATTTAATCCTTTCTAAAACATTCCAAATAAGAAATTGAAAATCGGTATTTGTCACAATTTACAATCTCTTATTTGGAATCTTGGTGCATGAGGTCCATGGCTCTTACCCGAACACTGGCTAGTGCAGGAGGATTTCACCTCGTTGCACGGATTCTAGTGTCAATCAATGAGCACTCTACTGGCATCAGCAAACAGTGAGAATATTTTCTTAAGTCTGTGGGGCTTGTTTTGATTCATTTTCAAGGCGATTGACTCTACCCATTTTCAGAGAGACTGAAGTTATTTTACTAATTTATGGAGATGTTGGGTTGGTTTTAGTACTGGGAGTCCGCCCTCAAGCTCTTGCGTACTTGGTGGGCTCTAATTTTCATTATTTTAAAGCTTCCCAGCCCTGTGGCCAGATATAGCCAGTGTGTTGCTTCCGGCCATTATTGGCTCTTTGTTTATTTTGAGGCTACAGCACACTTTTCAACAGCTGTGCTGCTCACTGCAGGCTACATTGCTACCCTGGGAGGGATGTTGGCACAAGTTCAGGGAATGACTTCAACTGCTTCCGACCGGGAGGGACGTTGGCACGTTGGCACGGTAGAGGGACTGACTGCCAATGCAGAAAACCACTTCCTCACCTCAAGCCTCCCTCAGGGGCAAGGATCACAGAGGACGGACAGAGGCCATTAGTAGCACTGCAGGGACTGGGCATAGCATTTGTCTTCCTCCACCCTAAGATTGGTCCATGCGAAGTGGGTAGAAACTTGTGCCAAGCCTGTGGCTGGGCATCAGCCTGCATCCTCCTCCCTGGCAGGTCGTCGTGCCAGCTCCTCCCCCGACGGTTCTCCTGTCCAGCTTGCCTGCAGTCCACTACCCTCTGGTGCTTTCAAAAGAAACTCAAGACCTGGATCTTCGACGGAGACGTCGCAGCCACAGCGCCCAGATACCCTTCGGGGTGACAGTGCTGCGCTATACAAAGGCTGATTGATTGATAGATGATAAACGGACTTTGTGCCGCATTTATTTTTCCGATGCACATTTTTACCACCTGCTCTGCAGTGCCTCATTAAACAGCGCTGCAGTTGGAGATGGTGAAATGTCTGTGGTCAGGGAGGGGAATGGAGCAAGGTCACGGGAGACATCCTCAAACAAAAAAAACAAAAAACTGCATTTACAGCGGGGCAAATACTAGCGTTGAGAGTGTGACCATGTTTGCCCCAGCTGTGGAATGTTTGCATATCCTCCTCCCTGTACCTTACTTCAAGAGGGCATGGCCTAAACGCCTGTGTCTGCTGCCATGGGTGATTCTGAGCTAGCAGTTAGTAGAAGCTTGCTGCTATGGAAAGGGTATAGGACCACCTGAGCACCCGATGGGTATTGCTGCTAGTCAGCATGCACACGTCACCCGCATGGTGCACGGTGCATGTTTGTGATTGGAGGTGAGGTATGATCCTAACAGCATGTGGAAGTGACAATCTGTTTCTCCTAATCAATAAAAAAACTGCACCACAGGTCTCAAGGACCCTATCAGGAAGACAGCATTTTATAACCTGTTAGGTGAGGGGTGTCCAACATAGGTCCAACCAAGACTCACTTGTGGGCACTTTCACTGAGATCCAATGTATGTTACTTCCCCAAGACCAACCCTAGAACTTGTAAGACATTTGATGCTTTTTAGGCCTAGGTATAAGCCCCAAAACACATTGCTTCACTTCAGGAACTCTCTCAATCAATGTCACTCTTTTAGTTCAACATGATTTATGAATTAAATACAGGCAACATTGAGATTTTGGTAGACTTTATTTTGGATTCTGTTTCTAAAAAAGATGTTTTTGCACCCTAAGTTTACATAGGGACGACACAATGGCCAGAGCTGCCGACTTTGGAGCTGGGGAACCAGGATCAAGTCTCGGCGTCGGCTCAACATCCTGTGATTTTGGTCAAATCACTTAATCTCACCATGCCTACCAAAAATGAATGTGTCCCTGTGTAACATAACTGGTGCTCATCTGAAGCGCTCCAATACCTTCAGGTCGAGTTTTCGCTATATAAACTGCAAAAAAATAAAAAATAAGCCCACGTTCACCAGCAATGTCTCCTCTGTTGAACGTGCTACAGAGACAAACTGCGGGTATGTGTGACTTTCAGCTTTTGTTGAAGTCACCATGGTACCACTATGGTCTGTGAGAACAAATAGCATTCTGAAATTTGCTACTGACGCCAGTCACTGACAGTAAAAAATTGACTGCTTGTGAGACCATGACTTTGCTTTCAGCTCATTAGTCTTTTTTGCGTTTTCCCTTTCTTCACACTTCTTTTTCTCTGCAGAAGATGGTGTTCATATCTCAAAAGATACAAATAGTGTGGAGTGCTCCGACTCTTCCCTGTGTATGGCACTCGGTGTACATGCTTGTCTCTTAAGTAATTCAGTGTTTCTACAGGGTGACGTGATGCACTGATGACAGATATCTGGGCTCTTCTCTTTCATGGTATGGCACAGGGTTCTCCATCTTTATCATTTGGCAGTCCACGGGTAGTCAGAACATTTCTAATTTTGGGACCAGTGACTCCACCAATGTTGTCCTCACGATTTAATTTCATCGGGTGGATATTGGTCTACCATGACCATGAGCTCCATAGGATTAATACACTGAAGAATTTGGAAGGGGCCATAGAACCATGGCTCAACATCAGGCAAGAAACGAGGTGGCAAGACACACAAAGACAACCAGACTTTAAGCCTGGTTTAGATTTCAGCGGACGGGTTACTTTGTCACAACGGTGACGGATATCCCGTTTGCCGGTATCTAAATCCCATAGGACATAATGGCATTTAGATTTCAGCGGACGGGATATCCGTCACCGTTGTGACAGAGTAACCCGTCCACCGAAATCTAAATTAGGGCCTTTATCTCCCGGATAGTACAGAGGTACAGGGGTTCTTAATTCTTACTTTGGATGATGGAAATTGCTGATGATTTTAGCCAGTGGTGTGAGTGCTCTAAGAAATCCCTGGCAGCAAGCATCAGAAGTGTTCTACAAAGTTTGGATGGGATGGCTCCAGAGCGGAATCCTTGCATGCATTAAAAGAGTGAAACCTTGTTAGAATGTCTATTCTCAAAGCCTGGGTGACCAGAGAATCGAAATTTTATTAAAGCCAAGAAGGATAGCATTATGCATTACCTTTTATTCACCACTTCCAAGCGGCAAACACTTCAAAGTTCCAAAACAAGAACTTCAGAACATTTTGTCCATAAAACTGCACAGCATTCCATCTTCTCCCTCTTTTGGCATTGCTTTTCATTATCTCGCCTGCAACTGAAATATCCAATGTTCATCCTTAATAATCTGAAAAAAATCAAAATAGTTAAATATCTCCATACTCAAAATTAAAATGCCCCTAGGAAGATAACATTTACATTTAATTTCAAATTTCAATGACTTATTCAAAATTCAATTTTCTTAAAATAAAATAATTCCTTTCCTTCCCTTCAAAACTTACCTTACAAAACTGGGAAGGGTGGGAGGGATAATTCTAGCCTCCTTGTCATTAATAAAATTGCATCTCTGGTCCCTCAGGCTTTGAGAATTAGCATTTTATGGCAAGACAGAAGGCTAGCATTATGCATGTTAAAAGCCTCTAAAAGCGAGAGTCGAAACATGCTCAACGGGTTTAAAATAAAATTTCCTAAAAGCTCTGGCATTTGACCAATCCACTGCTGTCATCACTTCTTCCAACCTGGCTCCTGCTGAATAAACCCTTGAATCCATAGCTCCTCTCACGGAATGAGATTTACACCTTTCTATGTCCACAACAGACTCTTTCATCGCCTCTTTCACCCATGTTGCTATAGTAGCAACAATAAGATCCCTGTATGGCTTTAAATATGAAATCAATAACTGATTTACAACATCACTCCTGAACTCATGCATTCTTGATTCATACTCTTTCAAACATTCCACTACACAAAATTTAGGATACTCCTCAAATCTCAGATAAAAAATAGATTCTGACATCGTCTTTGTTCTTCTCCAAATCTAAAAAACACTCCATCTGGATGTAAAATCTACGAGAAATATCAAAAGTTTGAACATCCGAAACCCATCTAAATGAAATCAGAACAAGTAAAATTGCTACTTTCCATGTCAGTTCTCTTAAGGTCAAATACCTATTCATTGGCCATGACTCAAACTTTCTTAATCCCAAATTGACATCCCAAACCCTTTCATAACATGATCTAGGAGGTCTCTTCAGACGAATACCTTTGAAAACTCTACAAATCAATGGTTTTCTCCAAATTGATAAACCATTTATCAAAGAATGACCTTCCGCAACAGCTGACCTGTAACAATTTACAGTCTTGTAAGACAAACCTTTAGCAAACGAATCTGATAAAAAATTGGCAACCTCTACCTCATCAGCTTCCACGGGATCCAAATCTCTCTCCAAACATCAACATAACCAGACATTCTATGCCCCCTTAAATCTTTTCCTAGTTCCTGGTGCTCATGACTCACTGAGAAGTTCCGAAGCTTCCCCTCAAAGACCTCCAAATCTTTCTGATTTCCTGATATTCTCCAGACTACTAGGCTGAGCATACCCAATTTCACATAAGGCCGCTCCTCTTCTGCACCTTTCAACATTCCCTCACAAGACGGAATTAAATAAGGTACCTGCGCTGCGAATTCCATCACCAACGGGAACCAAATCTGAGTCACCCAAAAAGGTGTTACTAACACTATCTGACACCTGAACCAACACCATCTGGATCATCACAAAGGGTGAAATGAGTACCCCCTCTAACCAATTCTGGGTTAAAGCATCCAACGCCATTGATCAGGTCGCCAACTGAAATACCTCTCCTTTTGAAAAGTCAAACGGGACGCAAACAAATCTACCTCTATTGGTTCCAAATAAGCCTCTATTTTCTGAAATAGATCTTCTCTCAGTTTCCAATCGCTGCAATCCCTCAATTTGTGTGAGTTCCTTTGAGGATAAAAACCTCCTTCTGCTTGATATCCTCTACACGCTCCTCTTCCCTAATTATGTTGGGCTCTTGCATTACATCGGCCGAAAGTATGCCCTCTCCATCCGGCCCTGCCATATAAATTGTTTTCACTAAACACCTTCCTCATAGGCTTTATCTAACGCTGTGAAGGTTGAAACATACGTTCCTTGGGTACGACCATCCCCTCTTCAAACAAAAGGCCTTTCGCCTCTTCTGGAGATTCATTATGAGCCAAATCGCTCACTTTTGAGTTTATTTTCATCAAAATTGCCTTCCTTCTTTCTGCAATCAAGCTGGCATTCGCATTTCCAAGAAAGCAAATATCCCTCTAACTCACCCCCTAAGAAGCTCTATATTAACGTTGTTACCATTAATATAGGCCTCCTCTATCAAGCCACAAATTCTAGCTAAAGGACCCCACACATCCAGAAGCTTATCCTCGCACTGCTTTTGTGCACGCTCCAATCTCTTTCTGGGATCTCAACTCAGTTTAAATAAAATATGTTATGAAATCTGAGTCCAGATTTGGAGGCATAGTTTCTTTCTCACCCCAACTGGTCTTGAGCACTCTGCCCTCATTACATTTCTCCCTTCCTTCTCTAATGGTTTTCGTATCCGCTGTTTTATGTAATGGCCACATGTCCCAATGGCCACTAATCCGAGCTCCTCGGATGTCTAACTTCTTTTGGATCAAATAAAGTCTGACCTAAAGGGTCTTTCATCGACTTACTTTCAAGCTACCTAACCTCTTCCAAACCACCAAACTCATTTCCTGAATAACTACCCATATCCAAATCAAAAATGTACTCATCCCAATCTCTTCTCTTTATTTCTGAATTGGTATGTTCAAATACCTCCTCACCTGCAGGGTTACCCTGCCTTTTAAGCAGGCCGCTACGGGCACCTTTTCTCTGTGAGTCTCTCGGGACTCTGCTGCCAGAAACATCAGAAATTTCCTCCACAGAAATATGCCTTTTTTTCTCCAGGCATTCCCACCTGGTCCTTTATTAGTGCAGTCCTCCTCACAGTGGCGGCTCGCAGAGGGAGTGCTGCGAGGCGGTGGGGCGGGTGAGGGGCTGAGTGGGGGGGTAGTGGAGTCAGACATACAACGGGCAGGAGTAAAGTAAGTAAATAAATAAATAAAACTATTTACCTTGCGCTCGCTGCATCGCCGAGTTGGCGATGCAGCGAGCGCAAGGTAAATAGTTTTATTTATTTATTTACTTACTTTACTCCTGCCCGTCGTATGTCTGACTCCACTACCCCCCCACCCAGCCCCTGCCCCACCCCACCACCCCGCAGCACTCCCTCTGTGAGCCGCCACTGCCTGCTCATCTGACAAGGACTAAAATTCTTCCTCATTGTTTCCCTTAAATCTCCTCTTACTACTGTCTTTAAATAAAGATTTAACTGTCTCCTGTACTGTTTCCTTTATCTCTTGCCTTATAATCTCTCTTAACTTATTCTCTTCTTGATTCCCCTGCTCCTCAGACATATCTACTGTTTTTATTAAAAAAAGGTATTTATACTTTCAGCAATTAAATATGATGAATCTTTTTAAATTAGAGTTTTTCACTCAATCCTTTCCTCCTATTTATCATTATTTTTTTTAATTTCTGATAGATTTACCCACTCGTTGGCAACAGGCTGTCTCCTCAACAGCTAATTTACTACGGCGCATACTTCAGAGCATTCTTTTAACTTTGTCTATGGTTCTTTCCTTTAATTTCCCTCAATGCTCAAAATGTGCTCTATTATTTTGGACTGTTTAAATGTGATGCCTGCCAGTTCCAAACATAGCCGCCTGCTTCCTTGCTTCATCGAGCGTCTCTCTCCTCATTCCAGCCTGGAACGCACTAATGCGCACCTCCAAAGCCACGAGAGAGGGCTTGAGACAGATCCAAACGCTATGGGTGCAGCAAGAGACGCGCTTCATCACCCAAGCCGTGAGAGGGTCTCGAGTAAGGGTGGGCGTAGTTCGCGGAGTTGCGCTACGCGACGCTATGCGAAGCGGTAAAACAACTCCGCCGCGCTACGCGGAGCTACGCGAGCAGCGTAGTGCGATAGGAAAATGCTGTTCGCGGTGATTGCACAGTGCCGGATGCTTGTCCGCACTGTGCAATCATTGCAAACGGCATCATGCACAGTGCAAGCGGTCGTTTTCAGCCGCTCGAGTAGATTTTTACTCGAGCGGCAGCTTTCTTAACGCAAACGGGCAGTTTCTCATCACGAGCGGTCGCGAGCATATGCGACCACTCGCAATGAGAAACCTGACCCCCGCGTTGAGAAATCTCGCCTGGAGGTTTATTTTCCACGCTCGCGCTCGCCAACTTGATGTTGCCGATCGCGAACGAGGAAAAATCTCGCCGAGATGTTGATTTTGCTCGCTCGCGGTCGCCAACTTGACGTTGAGGAACGCGAGCGAGCAAAAATGTCGCGTAGCGGATTTTTTCTGCACTCCGCGAGATCCGTGTAACGCGGAGTGCAGCAAACTCCGCAAACTCCGCGAGCAGAGCGTAGTTCACCGCCCAGGGATAGTCTCGAGACACATTTCAAACGCTGCACGAGCAGCGCAAGATGCGCTCCACCAACGTCGCTTTTAAAATTAAACTACTGCCAATGAACTGGTAAAAGTAGGATTACACATTTCTAAATAAATTACTTATTTGTTGTATGATTTTTTTCAGTTATTTTAAAAGTTGCAGTAACTTACTCAAAATCACCCTAGTTTTATTTTCTCCTTCCTAATCTTCTCTACATTAATATCAAAACAAACACAATCCTCTCCTTAACAACCCATACATTGGATTGATCCCCAGATTAACAAACCATAAATCCACTCCACTAATACACCATAAATTAACTCCAAATACATAAGAATGATAAAAATAAAAGAATATACTTATGTGCACAAAAACACCAAACAAAAGAGGGGGAAGATGGGATTCAGTTTTATAGACAGAATGTTCTGATGTTCTTTATCTGAGTCATGCAATGTTCAGGTTTTTGAACGTTGAAGTGTTTGCTGATGTGGTTGACATGCTCAGTTTGCTTGTGGATGGTAACCGGAGGGTCTGGTCGGATTGATGTTGAGTATCTTGCAGGGTGCCATTCAAAAACGTGAAACATATCGAGTTCCTCAATCCAATTCTCAAGGTCTTTGGAATCTATTTGGTCATGGGATCTTTATACCTTTTTCAAAATGATTTGGACAGATCCAATGATATGATGAAATAAAAATAGCATTAGACATAAATTAAATTTTCCAATTGTAATTTTTTTTTATTGTGGATGGCCTGAATTTAAACAACTCCAGTATGTCAGAGCCAGTATTCTTTTATGGTTTGCTTGCCCCAACCTGACATCCCACCCCCAGTGAACCTATATTTTAAGAATTACCTGCAGTATGCCAGCACAAGGATTTGCCATAGGTGACCCCTGATCCAGCACTAACAATAAAAATAATTTCTCCTATTATGCTTTGGTCATCCAGGTGCAATTATTTCTCTAACACACACACTATATACATATGACGATGGGGCCCATAACACCGCATATACATTCACTTACTCATTTGTTCCCTGGATTTCCTCCGTCATGAAACCTAGGAGAAAAACGATTCGCTGGAAGGAGACGGGATACTTCTTTTATAATGACATAATATTTCTCATTTGCTTTTAAGGTATTCCGCTCATTGGTCGATGGACCAACTAGTAGGAATCAGTTGATGGTGATTAAGACCAGCTCAATCACAATGAACTCTTTTACCATTTCATTATTAATCATTATGCTAAAGAAAATCACTGAGTCATTTGTTTAAAGAATAATAAAGTTTATATAAAGCTTTGAATGCATGAAATTTAGATTAAGTTTATTATTCAGATCATTGCATTTATCATCATTATAAGAATGGTTTGAAATTGCATGGCACTTTTATTAGACGGAAAAACGAGGTTATCATACTAAGAACTCTATAGATCAACCTATCTATCTCTCTGGGAAATCCTAATAATTCTAATAAAAATCTATCAAATAAAAGTTCTCCTAAAGCAGCATCTTTATACTCAACTGGAAAAGGAAAATAACAGCAGCAGCATCAGCTCGTCAGCATCAGCAACCGCAAACTCTCCCATCTACAGCATCTAACTTCTTCAGCATCTCCCGCAGCATTCTAACCCCTCCCACCAAGAGTAGGTCTTCTTATACCCTAATTCTAGCTTACAGCATAAAATGTTTCTTCTTACATGGCGCGATTCATTCTCATTGGTCAAAAACTCAGGCCCATATACATTTTAATCAAACTTCCTGGTCTTAACCAGTTCCGTGTGGAATGTCCATGCAAGCATCGTTTCCCACAGTTCATGCACTTGCTCATCCGTTTCGATCAGTCCAAATTGTATCTTTTTCTGCTACATTTTGTATAATACAATTCCGTCTATTGATTCAACCAGGCTTCTCACGCTTCTTGCTGATCATCTTGGCACACATCTGCTCAGAAGGGTCACAGCAGCCTTGACCATACTTTCATCTTAGCCTCTCGACATCAGCACGTGGTCATCCTTTTTCCACAGCCTCTCTCCTCTATCACATGGTCGCATCCGCTCATGCGCACTCTAGTAACTCGCGGCCATTTTATATTGCTGCTCGGCAGGCCTAAGCGCACTATTTTCAAAGATAAACAAAATGTTATTAAAACAAAGAAATATAAACCCTTTCGTTTCCCTCCCGTCTTCCTATGTGCCCCAATTAGGTATTACCTAGCAGAAGCAACATATAAAGCTGTCCCTTACTTACCATCGCTTTATTTTGCAACCACACGTTTTATTTAAAAGCACAAAATCATGCATTTATTATTAAATTAGTACGCAAATATTATGTTATGTTAGAAACGTAAACAATTATAAGTCAATTAATTTGCACACTGAATTGCGTGTTACCATTAACCCTTTACATACATTGTTGGTTATTTACTTAAACGAACATGTTTATTAATATTGTACGAAAATATTAGGAGGTTAAAATTTTTACATTTACCCTGTTCCATCAACTCCCCCTTTGGTGATTTTTAATATCACCACAAAAACCCAAGTTATACAATTTTCTCAGACAGCATATATCTTTTATCCATTTGCTTTTGTTAGTTTACACTTCTGTATCCCTTTCAACTTGTTTCTTCGTTTTCTTGTACATGTTCTCTTTTATTTCTTCTAACTCTATTTCACCTATTTCTCTCTCTCTTTCCTTGTTTATCATGTTTTCTTTTTCTATCTTATTCTGCCTTCTTCTTCTCTTTATACATGTTACTGCAAGCTTCAGTACTAATATTATTATTATTATCATGGTTGCTATTATTATAACTTTCCCTATTATTAATCCACTCATTCTTGTTAACCAATTTGTTACAGAAGAAAACCCTTTACCAAGTTTTCCCCACACACTTTCAACCTCCAGTGGAACAAGTTCTTTGTGCAAATTTGTAATATTTGTTATATACTTCTGTATATTTTCGCTTTTATCTGGAATGTAAGTGCAACAATGTTGGACTTTCAGCATTCCACAGACTCCGCCCTCTTTTGCCAAAAGAATATCAAGGGCAAGACGATTTTGCATCACCATAGCTCTCATGGCAACCATCTCGGTATTTACCATCAAGAACCCTCCAGCAGTATCTGTAGATAAACGATCTACCACTGTGGATAATTTCCGAATTCTAAATGCATTCAAAGATATTCCCACTGCTGGTATCAATGCACCAAAAATATCACCTACTATTTCTGAAAAACTTTCCCTTTTTCTACGTGTAAAGGTATTTATCATTTTGTGTGTTCTTTTTTCTTTTCTATCCACATGAAAAATCTTTGGAAAGACCAGGCCTAAGTAACATGACCCATACCAATGGTCCGGCAACCTATAATAAGCCCTATTGCCGCAAACATAATAAATCCCTGGAAATATTGGATCTTTTCCCCCTTTGAATCCCCATCCACCTAGAATTTGGTAATTGTCATGGCAATTGCTGGAACCCACAAAATAATTGTCATATCTTGTCTTATTTCTTCTAATGCACAACCTTCCCTGTTGGGGCCAATCCAGAGTCATAGCTGCATTTGTCTTTTTCTTGTCATGATGTTCTTCCTCAAACGCCCAAAGAGGTGTTTTTGTCTCTTCTATCACTTTTCTTTCAAATTTCACTCTTCTCTCTTCAACCATTTCTAAAAATACCTTTTCTTCCTTCTTTAACTCACAGGTAAGGTTGTACCTAAATATATTATCTGATGTTAAAATCTTATCTTCTAAGAAATATTCACCAAACGTCTTTCCCTCTTTTATTTTGTTAAGCTCGGGAACTACAGAAACTTTAGCAAAAATCTTATCTATATCAGTGTAATAATATTCTAATCTACCTGTTTTATAAAATAAACTTGCTAAAACACTACATGTTATTCCATATGTCAAAGGAAGGTGATGATAAGTCACACCCTCTGCTACAGATGCAGGCAACTGCATACAAACATAGCAATCTCTTACATCCATTGTTTCTACATACTCATACAGTAATTTAGTAAAAACATTCTTTGAAAAATCTGTTATTGATTTGTCCTTATGTAATTCTGCACTACTCTTCAAAATAACTGGCTCTTGAGTGTTAGCTCCTTTTTCTTTCTCAGTGTTATTAGATTTTTCTACTACAGCTAAACTAATTGGAATAGTTATTGCTAAAACCACCCATACTGTTATTAATAAACCTGTACAAAAACAGCACATCTTGCACCATCTACTTAAAAACTCACATCTACACTTTCTATCTCTAGTATTCTCCATTTTGTCTTCTAACCTTATTTACTTGTTTTCTAGAAAAGTGTGTCACTACACCTCAGAAATGACTTGCTTGCCACTCTGTACTTTCAATATTTTGTCTTTGCTTGGTACTTTCTTTTAATTCTTTTTCAGAATTCTTTCTCTGTCACATCCGGTAAATTCGTCAGTTCAGTGTTTTGTCAAATCCGGTAAACTATCTAAACTTCTTCAGGTTTGTTGCTTCAGGTTTGTTGCACTTCACTTTCTCCCATCAGGTTTCTTTGTTCTGGGTTTTCGTGAGTGTTCAATTCTTCTTTGTGACTAGTCAAAGCACGATACAACCATTCAGGCGATCTATACTTTTGATTTACTTTCTTTATTCTTTTTGTTTTCTGAAAATGTTTTCCACCTTGTTTTCCTTGCTCTTTTTGACTTGTTATTTCATTCACTTGTTCAGCACTTTTCCCATCCAATTTTATGATTCTGTATCTTAATTTTCTTACTTCGTTGGGCCAATTGTCTCCTTTTCTTGGCCTTTTTGCTTCACTTCCTTTTTCCTCTCTTTCTGTTTTCCAATTTCTTTTTCTTGTCTCTAGTTTTTCATTTCTTTCTTCTCCACTTTCTTCTGATTCTGTTTCAATCCTTTCGTTATTTCCTCTTATTTTAAAGCTTATAATTTTGCTTTCATCTACTTGTGGTTCTTTTCTTATCTTCCTTCGTTCACCTATTTCTGTCCCTCCTCGAGGTTCTTCCGATTTCGTGTCAGTTTCTCTATCTGCTTCTAAATTTCCCTGTTCTTGTGTTTGACTATCTGTCCCTACTGCTCCTCGGGGTTTTTCCGATTTTTCTAACTTTTGGTTTGAAACTCTCCCTTCTTCATCTATTAATATTATTTTCGAAGGAATTTTACCACAACTTGTACTTGGTTGTTCACTGTCACTATCTTCTGGCTCAGTTTCTTCTCTTATGCTTTCAAAATTCCACTTTCTTTTTAGAATTTCTTCACCTTCCGAATGTTCTGTATCAGATTCTGAACTGGTGTCAGATATTTCCAGATGTCGACTTACAGGTCGATCTTCAAATTCTGGAACTTCAGCTATTTCTTCTATTTCCTCTTCTTCTTCTATCGTTGCACTTGTAGTTGGGTCTTCCAGATGTCGACTTACAGGTCGATCTTCAGGTTCTGGCACCCTGTTTGTCTCCTCTTCTCTTTCTGATGCTGAACTGCTATCTGATATTTCCAGATGCCGACTCACATGTCGATCTTTAGGTTCTGGAACTCTGATGGTGTGGCTGGCATGTACCCAGTGTTTCACTCCTGCACACTTGACTGCGGTGGTCGTCACTAGGATCACTTGTCGTGGTTCGTCCCAGCGAGGAACCAAACAGTTTCTTCTCCGGTGGACTTTTATTCGAACCCAATCTCCTGGATTCAAGTCGTGAGCTGGTTTTCTTTCAAGAGTGGTCGCATCCGGTCCAACCTGATGAAACACAGAATGCACCACATCAGCCAATCCTTTGCAATAATCCAGTACTAGATCATCAGTTATAGTCAGTAGCTTGTTGACAGGTACTTGTGCTTGTCTCATTGCTCGTCCCATGATTATTTCATGTGGACTGAGTCCAGTCTTCCTTTCCGGAATACTTCTGATTGTCATCAGAACTAATGGCAGAGCATCTGGCCATTTGAGTCCTGTAGCTTGACACATTTTTCCTAACCTGTTCTTGATCGTTCCATTCACTTGCTCTACTATTCCAGAAGCCTCTGGTCTGTATGCACAATGCAGTTTCTGTTTAATACTAAGTGCTTCACAAATCAGTTTAACTAATTCGTTCTGGAAATGTGTTCCTCTATCTGTTTCAATCGTGACTGGAAAACCATACCTTGGAATGAATTCTTGCAGCAAAAGTTTTGCTACTGTGATACTGTCATTCCTTCTTGTTGGATAGGCCTCCACCCAACGGGAAAACAAACAGACGACCACTAGAACATACCTCAATCTGCTGCAAGGTGGCATTTCAATAAAATCCATTTGCATTCTAGTGAAAGGACCCCCTTCTCGTCCTATTCTTCCTAGACTCACTACTGTCTTCCTTCCTGGATTTAACTGTTGACAAATAAGACATCTCTGACAAAGACTCTCAGCTATGGCTCTGAATTTTGGATTGTACCATGTTTGTCTAAAAAGTCTGATCATTGAATCTCTCCCAATATGGGCTTGCCCATGGTACATCCGTGCCATGTCAGAAATCATGCTATCAGGCATAACTGGTCTCTCATCCCTGTAAACCCATACATCAGTTTCTTCATGTTTTCTACATCCTGCTTTTAGCCAAGTATCTTTTTCTTCGTCTTCTGCAGCTTCTTGTAACTGTCTCACCTCATCCCATGTTTCAATAGAGTTAGTAAAAAGCAAAGGACAAGAAATATGCTCTCTTTCGCGACATTTATTCAAAGATACCACATTCTTTGCACAGTACTGTGCCATCTCGTCAGCATATTTGTTGCCAACAGTAATGTAGTCTTCCCCATTTTTATGTGCATTGCACTTCACGACAGCGATCTGTTTAGGCAGCTTTATCGCCTCAAGCAACTTTTTCACAAAATCTCCATTTCTGATGGGCGTCCCTGCAGACGTCAAGAAACCTCTTTGTGACCAAATCTGACCAAAATCATGCACGACCCCAAAGCCGTACTGGCTGTCTGTCATAATCGTAACCCGTACATTTCTTCCCAACTTGCATGCTTGAATCAGAGCTACTAATTCTGCAACTTGGGCAGACCGTACACCTTTCAGACAAGATGCTTCCAATACAGTTGCTACTGTGCAAACTGCATATGCTGCACTCAGAACTCCATCACTCGTTCTCAAACATGAGCCATCCACAAACAGAATATAATCTGATTCTTTCAAAGGCTCATCTCGTATATCAGCTCTTGGTTTTGTACAGTATTCGAGCACATTCAGACAATCGTGATCTACTTCATCCATTTCAATCACACTCTCTTCATCTGGCAATGATGTTGAAGGATTCACATTCATACATCTGTCAATGGTCACATTATCTGCACTCAAAATTACCTTTTCATACCTAGTCAGCCGACTATGTGTCATGTATTGGGTTTTCGTTCTTGTCAATAGAATTTCCACAGAATGGGGAACATACACTCTCAATGGATACCCCATCACTATGCCTTCACTCTGTTCCAGACTCACACAAGTAGCAGCAACCGCTTTCAAACATCCAGGCAACGCTTTCGCTACAGGGTCTAAAACAGCTGAAAAATATGCAATTGGTCTTTTCATAGTTCCATGTCTCTGCACCAAAACTGAAAATGCACATCCATCTCTTTCACTGCAATACAGCTCAAAATCTTTCTCATAGTCAGGCATTCCCAATGCTGGAGCCTCACACAATTTCTTTTTCAGCTCTCTGAATGCTTTCATTTCTTCATCATTCATTTCAAAAGGATCTTTAACATCCTTTTTTGTCAGTTTCTGCAATGGTTTAGCAATTAGTGAAAAACCGCTTATCCATTGTCGACAATATCCAACCATTCCCAAAAACATTCTTACCTCTCTTTGTGTCATTGGAGCTCTCATTCCTTGAATCATTTTTATTCTTTCTGTCGTTACCTTTCGCACTCCTTTCTCAATTTTATGCCCTAAATACTGGACTTCTTGTTGACAAAACTGCAATTTTGAAGGGGACACTTTATGTCCTCTTTTTGCTAAATGATTCAGCAAAGCAATTGTATCATTGACACATGCTTCTTTCGTTTTTGATGCCACCAGTAGGTCATCAATATACTGAACCATTACTGACTTTTCTGGCATTCTTAAATCTTCCAATGATTTCTTTAGGATCTGGTTAAAGATTGAGGGACTTTCTGTGTACCCTTGAGGAATTCGGCACCATGCCAAAATACGCTCTCCAAACCTAAACGCAAATATTGGCTGGCTATCTGGATGCAATGGAATAGAGAAAAATGCATGACATAAATCAATTACTGTGTACCATTCTGCTTCGCGTGGAATCTGGTATAGAATCACAGCAGGGTTCGGTACTATTGGGCAACAAGGCACAACAATTTTGTTTACCTTTCTTAAATCCTGTACGATTCTATATGTTCCGTTTGGCTTTTTCAGTCCCATTATTGGCGAATTACATGGACTGCTCATGATTTCTTTTAGAATCCCTTGTTCAATCATTTTATTTATTACTGGCGTTATTCCTTCAATTATTTCTGGAGTCAATTTATACTGGGGCGTATTTGGGTAACTCGTTCCTTCTTTTACTGTAATTTTTACGGGATCTACTCCTTTCATTAATCCTACATCTTCTCCTGTCAAGTCCCACACTTCTTCTTTCACTGTCTTTTTCAACTCAATTGGGATTTTCTCTGCATCAAATACAGGAAACAAACCATTTACTTCTGGTTCTAAATTTACCATTGTCATTTTATACAGCACATCCTCATCTGGGGTCTGAAATGCAATTCCGTCTGGAGTACAATAAATTGTGCAGTTCATTTTGCACAATAAATCGCGTCCTAAAAGGTTCACGGGACTACAATCACACACCACAAATCGGTGCATTTCACTAAATGGACCAATTCTTACCTTTACTAATCTAGTAAGAGGCGTTTCAATTTGCTGATTGGAAACTCCAACCACTTGGATATGTTCACCTGAGAGAGGAAGATTTGGAATTTCCACTGACCTAACAGTAGAACGGGTAGCTCCAGTGTCAACAAGGAATGTTACATTTGCACCATTCACTTCTCCATCCACAAATGGACCTGACTGATCTACCTCTAGAGTTGCGCCAAGCACGCACTCTTCCCTCTCTCTTAGACACCGTCATGAACTTTCATCCGTCTCATCTTCATTCTGTCGTAACCAATATTGTGAAATTTCAGCTGCATGTGACAACTGTTTTACCTGTTCTCCTCCGTAGAATCCTGTTTCTGCACTGTATTTCTGTTGGTTAGCACTCTTGGGAAGTGGTGGTTGTGGCACCTGACCTTGTTGAGTAACTACCTCACTCTGCACCTGTGAATTTAATGATTGATTTTCCACATTAGGTTTTGGAGGAAATTTACACTCGTTTCTCCAATGTCCTAGCTTTCCGCAGTTGTGGCATGGCCACTTTTTCTTTGCCTCATCTATGCTCATTTGTCCTTTTCCTTTTCCCATATTAGGTCGGGATTTAAACTGTCCTGTTTCACTGCTAGTATTATTCAATTGAGCTTCTTGCTTTTCTGCAACTTTTACTTGTGCCCACATGGCTTTTTCTTTCAATTTACGCTGTTTACTCTCAATTTCATCACTGCAATACTTAGCATATCTCAAAACTTCATCCACTGTGCTATTCTGCCATCCTATCAAGTGCTGCTTAATCCTTTCACTTATCTCTGGTGTTAATCCATACACAAACCTATATACAAAATGACTCATGTCCTTCTCACTTAGTGTCTCATAACCGCTATACTGTTTGAAAACCAACAACAATCTCTCATAGTACGCGTGCACTGATTCTTTGCTTTCCTGTGTTGTTCTGTCTATTTTTACCCAATCTGTTTCTTTTGGTGGAATTTTATTCTTCAAAAAGGTAACTACTTGATCATACTTCCTCATCACTTCTGGACCTGGCGCTCCTGTTTTGGCATCCCTTGGATATTCTACAGTTGGCCAATCAATTGTAATCTTACATTCTGTCCATAAATCAGCAGGCACTACTATATCAAACAATCCATCTAGATCTATCCACAGCACTTTTGACACCTTAACAAATCTCTCCACTTGTCTGTACCATTCTACTGGTTTCTCTCTCAATTTTGGGAAGTCATTTGTAAATGACAGTATATCCTGTCTGGTCCACGGAACATGCACATAACTACCACCTGGTGTTTCTCTCATCGGGTATTCCCTAGCAACTGGTTCCCTATCTGTCACTGCAAAAGCCAAAGATGCTTTATCTGTTGTTTTCTCATTCCTCTTTGTCCATCTATTTCTCCATCTATCCACATCACCCCATTTTCTCAATAAAACAATCAGCTCTTTTATTTGGGTCAGTCTTCCTGATGTGTTCAAATTCTCTATGTCTTTCTCACAAAAATCTACTCTGTACGGTTTCTGCAACGTCCTCACTTTCACAAATTCTACTCCTAGTTCACCTGCAATCTCTTCCAATTTGTCTTGTAAATTTCTAGCTCTCCAAGTAAGACTCTTGCACAAAAACATAATCTCGTCATCCTGATAATTTTTTAGTTTTTCTGTTCCAATTGTTCCCAAAATCAATTCTTCCATGTCTATTTTCAACCTAATTACATCTAATGGTTTTTCTTCTGGTTCTTTTGCTTTTAGCGCTTTCATCCATTCATTTAACTCTTCTGGAGTCGGACCTACAGGCGTACTATTTAATTCTATCCAATCACTGCTTCTTTCTGGTGTTCCTGATGCAGACTCTGTCACCATAGGCATTCTCCTAATCTCACTCTCATTTATCGTCAAATTTGTAGGTGGACTTGGTCTACACGTACTAGCCGAATTGTGTGCACCTTCATTATTCAGTTCCATCCCTTCTCCTTTTCTTTGCAAATGTGAATTCATGGGAATCACCAAAGAATGTTCATTTATTTTCTGATTCTCAAAAATTGGCATTACTGGACCTATCGTTACCGGTACAGTTACAGCTTCCATATTCTTTGTCAATTCTCTTATTTTCTCAGTCAATTCTTTTGTCGTTTTTGCTAATTCAATTGCATTGTCATTTTCTGTCTCTTCATTTTGTGAAATTTTAAATGTTTCTTGTGACCTATTTATTTCATTTCTTCGTTCGGGTTTTTTATTCCTCCCAGTTTCCATTGGCGGTGCATTAGGTGTCACCACCACAGAAGTCTGTTGGTATGGAGGTGGGTTTCTGTTTAGAATATCTTCCAGCAATTCGTCATCTGTTTCACTACCACCATACACATACTTTTCTACCACTACATGCTTCTTTTTCTCAGTACACTTTCTCTTTGCTTCTTCCTCAACCGCAAAAGCTGGAAACAAACCTCCTGCCATGTTAGCGTATCTCCAACGCTTTACTCTGTCCTCATGATTTATTCCCCACAACCTTCCAGGCATAAACTCATGATTCTTTAATCCTCTGGATCTCTCTCGCTCATACATCTCATCTTCCCATTCCGTTAAAGCTTCAAACTGTGTCGGTCTAGGTCTGGGATCTAACATTACCATCTTTTCTCTCAAATTCCGAAGTACAGCTACATTAAATGAACCATTCTCAGGAAAAGCCAATGCTCCATCGTTCTTGGTGTATTTTGTCCAATTTTCTAACCATATGCATGTATGATATCCATATTTCAGCATCATATGTGAAGCTGGTGATTTCGGCGGAGGAATTATTTGTCCCTCTCTAGTCACTACCTTTTTGTCCTTCTTAAAGAAGTTCTTAACTTTCGACATCCAAGACGTTTTCTCTTTTCCATACTCATAGTACGACATGATTCACAACCTTTTTCTCCTTAAACAATCCGCAATTCAATACTGTTCCCTATGCGTTATTTCAACCAATACTAGCGCGACTCACACCAACACTCCAATCACAGCGATTTCTGTCTACGGCGCACTGTCCAATCCCAGCGCGGCTTTTGTCTACGTCACTTTGCTCCTGTTCTCATGTGACTATTGCACTGTCCAATCCCAGCGCGGCTCTTGTCTACGTCACTTTTACTCTTGACCCCTCCTTTACAAAATGTATCGGCAATTTTTTTTTTTCAACAATTCTTGTTAGTTACAACATTGTATTCACATTTCCATTGTCTGATTCGCTAAACCGAAAAGATAGCTTTGACCATTCACACAAGAATTCTGTATTTTCCAGTAGGCAGCGCTTACCTCTACCCTACCACAGAACTTTCAGTTTCGTTGATAAAGTAGCACTTCCTCTACCTTACCCTTCTTTCAAGCAATCAATAAACCCGTTTCTCTGGGGATAAAACACATGTGGAGACTATACTGCTCCTGAGAATTAAGGCCAGAGTTTCACAAGAAAACCGATCACTTTTTCACTTACACACCTTTTATACGCAAAATGTCCCTAATATAACACAACCTGTGTTATTACCAAAAATGAACTCAGACAGTGTAAAATTCCATGCGACTTCTCTTGCCACACGTGTTCCACTTCCTACTTCCCGGAAGCGTGTAAACTTACATATAACATAACGCGACTCAACAAAAAGTGTTAAACATAAACTTATCAATAATCTATAATCATAAATCAATAATCACCAAACTAATCTATAGTAACCATAACTCTGCTACCAAGAAATCTGATCCAGCGCTAACAATAAAAATAATTTCTCCTATTATGCTTTGGTCATCCAGGTGCAATTATTTCTCTAACACACACACTATATCCATATGACGGTGGGGCCCATAACACCGCATATACATTCACTTACTCATTTGTTCCCTGGATTTCCTCCGTCAATGAAACCTAGGAGAAAAACGATTCGCTGGAAGGAGATGGGATACCTCTTTTATAATGACATAATATTTCTCATTTGCTTTTAAGGTATTCCGCTCATTGGTCGATGGACCAACTAGTAGAAATCAGTTGATGGTGATTAAGACCAGCTCAATCCCAATGAACTCTTTTACCATTTCATTATTAATCATTATGCTAAAGAAAATCACTGAGTCATTTGTTTAAAGAATAATAAAGTTTATATAAAGCTTTGAATGCATGAAATTTAGATTAAGTTTATTATTCAGATCATTGCATTTATCATCATTATAAGAATGGTTTGAAATTGCATGGCACTTTTATTAGACGGAAAAACGAGGTTATCATACTAAGAACTCTATAGATCAACCTATCTATCTCTCTGGGGAAATCCTAATAATTCTAATAAAAATCTATCAATAAAAGTTCTCCTAAAGCAGCATCTTTATACTCAACTGGAAAAGGAAAATAACAGCAGCAGCATCAGCTCGTCAGCATCAGCAACCGCAAACTTTCCCATCTACAGCATCTAACTTCTTCAGCATCTCCCGCAGCATCCCGCAGCATTCTAACCCCTCCCACCAAGAGTAGGTCTTCTTATACCCTAATTCTAGCTTACAGCATAAAATGTTTCTTCTTACATGGCGCGATTCATTCTCATTGGTCAAAAACTCGGGTCCATATACATTTTAATCAAACTTCCTGGTCTTAACCAGTTCCGTGTGGAATGTCCATGCAAGCATCGTTTCCCACAGTTCATGCACTTGCTCATCCGTTTCGATCAGTCCAAATGGTATCTTTTTCTGCTACATTTTGTATAATACAATTCCGTCTATTGATTCAACCAGGCTTCTCACACGTCTTGCTGATCATCTTGGCACACATCTGCTCAGAAGGGTCACAGCAGCCTTGACCATACTTTCATCTTAGCCTCTCGACATCAGCACGTGATCATCCCTTTTCCACAGCCTCTCTCCTCTATCACATGGTCGCATCCGCTCATGGCACTCTAGTAACTCGCGGCCATTTTATATTGCTGCTCGGCAGGCCTAAGCGCACTATTTTCAAAGATAAACAAAATGTTATTAAAACAAAGAAATATAAACCCTTTCGTTTCCCTCCCGTCTTCCTACGTACCCCAATTAGGTATTACCTAGCAGAAGCAACATATAAAGCTGTCCCTTACTTACCATCGCTTTATTTTGCAACCACACGTTTTATTTAAAAGCACAAAATCATGCATTTATTATTAAATTAGTACGCAAATATTATGTTATGTTAGAAACGTAAACAATTATAAGTCAATTAATTTGCACACTGAATTGCGTGTTACCATTAACCCTTTACATACATTGTTGGTTATTTACTTAAACGAACATGTTTATTAATATTGTACGAAAATATTAGGAGGTTAAAATTTTTACATTTACCCTGCTCCATCAACCCCCCATATGCTAAGAATTACTTCCAGTATTTCATTCAAGGCCTGCATTTTGCCATGCCAAGAATTGCCTCGAATATGCCAGTGACAGTATGTTACCTTGGGTGCCCCCATAAGCCAAGAATGATCTCAAGTATGCCATGGCCAAAGGCAGACTCACAAGAATTGAACACTCTAACAAACACACTTACTCTCTATTTATATCATATTCTATCACTCACTGTCACTCAAATTCACTCCCTATCTCATTCACTCTCTCTCTCCCTCACTTACTCTAACTCACATTCGCTCACTCACTCATTCTGACTCATACTCATTCACTGTTACTCACACACAAATGTTCACATACACTCTCCTTTGCTGATTCTCACTCACAAACACCCTTACACACACCCACTCTTTCACACTCACTGGCATTGACAGCTGCTGGTGTACAGTGACTCTGCGTTGAGCTCTTGGGCCTGTATTATATCATTGGCTCTGGGGGTGCAATGGGTAAGTGCATCCACTTTCTGCACTTCTGGGGCACTTTGGTATTATTGAAGGAGCTGCAGACACCTGGGTGGCCCCTTCTGCAATACAGATGGTGCCATTGTATATAGCGCCAGCACTATTCTGCGTGAGTGGCCCCCTGCAAATGAGGGAAACACGTTACCTCTGCACCTGCTGCATATTATGGCCAGAGGTAAAAAGGTGTCAGGAGGCGCACTGATTGTGTGACAGAAAGAGGTGGTGCCCAGTTAGTGTGCCCCTCAAGGGCGACCCCTGCAAAAAGGGAATTGATCACTCACTGCACACCCCTGCAGGGGGATCTCTGTTCCCCTTTAAAGTACCAGCCAGGTGCCACCTGCACTGTGAAAGACAGAGTGGCTGCTTCACACAACTGCTCAGTCTTTGACTAATGCGCTGCCCTTAGGACAGCAGTGAGTTTGCATTATCTGTAATAGGGCACACTGTCCCTGTTCGTGCCCAGGGCACCCTGTTAAATTTGTGCTGTGGTGCAAACACGGATAGTGCTCCCTAACTGTAATACGGACCCAGGTGTACAGGTGCGCTACTTTAATAAATAGAATTCAGTAGGCCCTCAGGCCTCTGGGCCCTGGTGTAACTGCACCTGCTGCACCATTGATAGATCCCCCTGACTCAGTCACATGCTGTCTCACAATCTACCCCTCAGTCATCTTAACTCACTCACACTCCTCCACTCAGTCATTTGCACTCACTCTCACTGATTCTCATTCACTTTTATTCCCATCAACACCCTCAAACAAATTGAACACACTCACTATCACTCAGTCTTGTTCACTCTGAATCACTCCCAAACACGCACTCACACAATTACAGAGAAGCAATATTTTTTTTCCTTGCATTGCTTCATTTGTTGGCAAATTTGGGGGTCCATGAAGGCAGAAGAGGAGGAATTTGGTGCTGGAGATCAGAACCAGCAAGACATGATTCCCAATGAGGAGCCATTCAGAGCAGCAGGGACAGAATTAAAAAGGGGAGACATACCCCATCCTCTCTCCCAGGTTCTTGATATGACTGGAAGCGCAGCCCTATCAGAAGCTGAGGCGTTGCTGGGGATGCTGCCCCTGCTGCACTGTGTGGTCCTCATTGGTCTCAGGGATGCCCTGTGATTCCCGGACAAACCAACCGATGCTACAGTTCTTTTTTTTCCCTGTAAACTGTATGCTGTGCCGAGGAAACAGTTCTTAATTCCATTATTAAGGACCCTGAACATTAGGAAGTGCAAACCAGTTTATTTTACCTGCAATTGTTGCAAACTGAATAAGTTGGCATAATGGTACACAGGTTTATATTGGCTGCAATAAGACTGAGGAATATAGTGGGGAAGTAATGTTTTTATGGTTATTTGTTCATTCAATTTGTCATTAGTCCCTTGATGAGCCTCTTAGTATGGACTATAGGGGTGGACCATTTTTTTAACCTAGTTTTATATTGTGCTCTTTTCTCCCCTCCTTGTGCAAGTCACTTTATTGAATCAACTCCATATATATGTATATGCTCGTCGCCGGCATATCATTTATTTATTGTACTTGTTACTCTGCAGTCCATTTTATTGAGCTGTTTTTAAACTTTAATTGCTATGATGTAATGATTGTACATTATTTTTTTTATTTTATGTATTCTTTTATGGTTTTTTACAAGACGAATAAAGATTGAAATTGATTAGGTGAAGTTGGGTTTCTGATACATTTTAAGGAAAGTTTACTTTTAGAAAGTTACATTTTACCTGCCTAAAACCTCTGGAGACCCATTTGCATTTGCTCCCACACTTCTGCCAGACAGTAATTAGCATTTGCTTAGCTGTGAATGGGTGTGAAATGCCTCCCAAGAACAAAGAATAGGCTGACCTGAATAGGAAGAGATGACCCCTCTGAACCTGACACGATATACAGGCTGGAGCTGTGAACATTCTTGTGGACATTACAGTGTCAGATCCTGCTTGATTGTTAAATCCTGCTTGACAGATCGCTGGGGTTTTGCATATAACACAAACAGGCCTTCCCTGTTACAGGCAAATGTTGACAGGGCCATGCCTTTATCCCACTCAGCCAGGCAGGCTACAGCCACAGTGGGCTTCTTTTTTACATTACAGTGTCAACTCCTGCTGGAGTGTCAAATCCTGCTCGACATGTCTGCTGGGGTTTTACATATAACACATGGGGTGCGCTTCAAAGGGTGGGAAACAGGTTGCCAATACAATTCTTGTGTGTCCACTGTTCGGTTGCTGAAAAGCCCTACTTCGTTCCATCAGACGTCTGTCTCTGGATTTATTGTGGGTACAAAGTCTGCCCTAACCGTGGTTTTAGTGTTAGATGTGGGTAGACAGTAGAGTTGCCATAGTCCACTCCCCACACACACCCCCAGCCTCGGAGCTGATGTTGAGTGTGGCTTCCCCATCCTGAAAATGACCTAAGTGGGTAGGGTTGGCCACAGGAAGCTTTACCCCTTTAGTTAGGGTGTGGCCAGAAGTCATTCCCACCCATTAGCTTGTGTCAAGCATAAATGTGGCACCTCCTGCACCCATTTCAGAACACTCCTGGACCTGTGGAAGATCAGAAGAGGACTGAACCTGCTGTCTCAGACCTGAATAGAGCTTAGAAGACTGGGCCTGCCCTCATTCCTGTACCCAGAACAAAGAAATGGACTACAGGGGGTCATAAGATTGAACTCCTGTAAAGCGACAGGGACATACAAAAAATACAAAAAGTCTTCTCCTGCAACTGCCCAGCTAACCAGTGGCAACTGGACCTGGATTGGACCCTGCTGTTTAGCCTCTGCTTGCCACCCTTTGAGTCTCTAAGTGCCTCCCCTGAGGTCCTGGTGGCCTGAGAAGTGTACTCCTGGGCAGTAGCGGCTGCTTCCGGACGGGGTAGTGGGGCGGCATGGGGGGTGGGGAGTGAATGAAAAAAAATGGACTTACCTGGAATGGCCGGACGGCCAGCGGCCGCCTCGCCTCCGTCCTCATCCTCTTCCTTTTCCTGTCACTGCCAGGCATCAGGAAGCACCCAGTCTCCCCTGAGCCAATCACAACACTGCGGTGCAGCGTTGTGATTGGTCTGAGCGCCGTGGTTCAGCGCTCAGATGGGGACAGGGAGCCTGTGCATGTTCTTCACCAGGCTGTGTAATGCAGCCTGGTGGGGAACATGCAAAGTGCGCATGATTGTTTGGCCGGTCCAAGAGGGCCGAACAAACAGTCATGAGCACTTAGGGAGTGTACACCACTCCTCCCCCTGCTCTGGCCAGCCCCTCCCACCACTGACTGCAATAGGAAAAAAAAATTGATAATAACGTTATGTTATTATCATTTTGTTTTTCCATTTGAGCAGTGGGGCGACGCTCCTCCGAGTTAGCGGAGGAGCCGCCACTACTCCTGTGGTCGATTGGAACTTAAATGACTAAAGTCAGAAGGTAAAATCTTTGAGCAGGATGACCCTGGTTGATTCTTCGTCTTTTCAGCCCTGCATTCCTGAATACGATGTTCTATTAATAGAACCATGTCAATTTGTTTAGGGTGATGGGTAACTACTGATTCGTCTTTTATCGACTCCTTTAGCCTCTTCAAGGTCATGAAGTCCACGACACCCACGCTTTCCGGACCACTAGTTGACAGAATCAAGTGATATATGAGAGGATGTCCAAATTATCTTGTTGAATACCATGTAGTGCCTCTTCAGCAGAATTCAATATCCTGTCATTGAAATATGTGTTTAAATGTCATCAGAAATTAATAACCATTTTCCAAAGTAGGAGCAGAGGATGATAGAAGTGACTTTGCCCAGGATAATGCCGCACCAGACAGAGATCTATTAGATAACTCACCGTGGACCAATTTTGTGCCAACAGTGCAGGTGGAAAGGCAAACGGCCAGGAAATCGAAAAACTCCTTGCACAGATTTACTAAGGGCTTGCGTTGCAATGTGACGCAAGGGCAATGCAAGCCCTTAAGTGAGATTTACTATGCGGCTCAGAGCCAGCCACTTTACGTGCCTCTGCGTGGCATAGTAAATCTGGAGTACTGCAATGCAGCACAAGTTGTTGCCGTGCGTTACTCTGCCCTGGGAAGGTGCTCCATGGGTGGAGTGTGGATGTTTCCACGCTTCCACCCGTGGTGTTTGGCACATTCACAGATTTACTAACAGTAGTAAACCTGGGAATGTGTCAGAATGCTACACCTTGTTTATTTCTCCTCGCTTTTTCTGCAGCACACATAGAAAGAGGAAAAAGCCTCAGACAATTGTTTTAGTGCAGGAAGGTGCCCCTTTCTGCACAAAAACAATCCTGCCTGCAATGCTGACACTCTTGCACGATGGTGCAAGTGTGCCTGTGTTGGTGCTTGGTAGTCACGAGTGCACCAGCGCAGAGAGAGAGACTAAGAATGCACCATGGAGTGTTTCTGTTGCGGGTTTGTGTTGACATCTCAGCAGAGCTTTGCATTCCTCTAGGGTTGTGTGAAGTGGAGAGTTTATGTTGGGGGTTTGGGTTGACATCACACCGGAGTTGTGTACTTCTTTTGAGATGTGTGAAGTGGAGGGTTGTGTTAACATCTCAGCAGAGCTGGACACTCCTCTTTGGATGTGTGCAGTGGAGAGTTTGTGTTGCGGGATTGTGTTGACATCTCAGCAGAGCTGTGCACTCCTCTCGGGATGCGTGAAGTGGAGGGCTTGTGTTGTGGGTTTGTGTCGACATCAGAGCTGAGCAATCCTTTCGGGATGTGTGAACTGGAGGGTTTGTGTTGCGGCTTTGTGTTGACATCACACCAGAGTTGTGCACTCCTCTTGGGATGTGTAAAGTGGAGGGTCTGTGTTGTGGGTTTCTGTTGAGATCTCAGCAGAGCTGTGCATTCCTCTAGGGATGTGTGAAGTGGAAAGTTTATGTTGCGGGTTTGGGTTGACATCACACCAGAGTAGCAGACTTCTTTCGAGATGTGTGAAGTGGAAGGTTAGTGTTGACATCTCAGCAGAGCTGGGCACTCTTCTTGGGATGTGTGAAGTGGAGAATTTGTGTTGACATCTGAGCAGAACTGTGCACTCCTCTCTGGTTGTGTGAAGTGGAGGGTTTGTGTTGACATCTCAGCAGAACTGTGCATTCCTCTCTGGTTGTGTGAAGTGGAGGGTTTGTGTTGCGGGTTTGTGTTGACATCATATGGATCTGTGCACTTCTCTTGGGATGTGTGAAGTGTAGGGTTTGAATTGCGGGTTTGTGTTGACAATATACCAGAACTGTGTACTCCTCTCAGGATGTGTGAAGTGGAGTGTTTGTGTTGCAGGTTTGTGTTGACATATCAGTAGAGCTGTGCACTCCTCTCTGGTTGTGTGGAGTGGAAGGTTTGTGTTGCGGGTTTGTGTTGACATTATACCAGAGCTCTGCACTCCTCTCGGGATGTGTGAAGTGGAGGGTTTGTGTTGTGGGTTTGTGTTGACATCACACCAGAGCTGTGCACTCCTCTTGGGATCTGTGAAGTGGAGACTTTGTGTTGCGGGTTTGTGTTGACATCACACCAGAGCTGTGCACTCCTCTCGGGATGTGTGAAGTGGAGGGTTTGTGCTGCGAGTTTGTGTTGACATCTCAGCAGAGCTCTGCACTCCTTTCAAGATGTGTGGAGGGTTTGTGTTGGGGTTTGTGTTGACATCACACCAGAGCTGTGTAGTCCCTTAGGGATGTGTGATGTGGAGGGTTTGTTTTGAGGGTTTGTGTTGACGTCACACCAGAGCTGTGCAGTCCCTTAGGGATGTGTGAAGTGGCGGGTTTGTGTTGCAGGTTTGAGTTGACATCACATCAGAGCTGTGCACTCCTCTCAGGATGTGGGAAGTGGAGGGTTTGTGTTGTGGGTTTCTGTTGAGATCTCAACAGAGCTGTGCACTCCTCTCTGGTTGTGTGACGTGGATGGTTTGTGTTGCGGGTTTGTGTTGACATCACACCAGAGCTGTGCACTTCTCTTGGGATGTGTGAAGTGTAGGGTTTGCGTTGCGAGTTTGTGTTGACATTATACCAGAGCTGTGCACTCCTCTTGGAATGTGTGAAGTGGAGTGTTTCTGTTGCAGGTTTGTGCTGACTTCTCATCAGAGCTCTGCACTCCTCTCTGGTTGTGTGAAGTGGAGGGTTTGTGTTACTGGTTTGTATTGACATCACACCAGAGCTGTGCACTCCTATCGGGATGTGTGAAGTGGATGATTTGTGTTGCTGGTTTGTGTTGACATCACGCCAGAGCTGTGCACTCCTCTCAGATTGTGTGAAGTGGAGGGTCTGTGTTGCGGGTTTGAGTTGACATCACACCAGAGCTGTGCACTCCTCTCGGGATGTGTGAAGTGGAGGGTTTGTGTTGTGGGTTTGTGTTGACATCACACCAGAGCTGTGCACTACTCTCGGGTTGCGTGAAGTGGATGATTTGTGTTGCAGGTTTGCGTTGACATCACGCCAGAGTTGTCCACTCCTCTCGGGTTGTGTGAAGTGGAGGGTTTGTGTTGTGGGTTTTTGTTAACATCACACCAGAGCTGTGCACTACTCTTGGATTGTGTGAAGTGGATGGTTTTTGTTTCGGGTTTGTGTTGACATGAAAAACAAAGAGTTAATATCCTGCGCAATAAGTGTCCAAAGTAATCAGAGCAGTCCACACAGGTAGTTGCCACAGAATTCTTCTTCTGTTCTTTATTTTCATATGACAATGTTCAACATGGGTGTGAATTCTAGCCAACACGTGTTTCGTCTATGTGAAGTTAACCACAGACTTCTTCAGGGCTAGAAACATTAAATACGAAGAAAGGCCCAAGTTACGAGTCAAAAAATGCTACATTACATTATACAAAGAAAACAAGAGGGCAATTTTAATTTTTTGTGCAAGGGTCGATGAGCAGAGACCCATAGTCAGAAACACCATCAGGGTGTTGAAAAGAAAAGTGTGCATGTGACATACGTTGTCACGTGGCAGTACATGTAATCCAACTTCATGCCTAATCAGGAGGAATAAAGTATCTCTGCTCATCGACCCTTGCACAAAAAATTAAAATTGCCCTCTTGTTATCTTTGTATAATGTAATGTAGCATTTTTTGACTTGTAACTTGGGCCTTTCTTCGTATTTAATGTTTCTAGCCCTGAAGAAGTCTGTGGTTAACTCCACATAGACGAAACACGTGTTGGCTAGAATTCACACCCATGTTGAACATTGTCATATGAAAATAAAGAACAGAAGAAGAATTCTGTGGCAACTACCTGTGTGGACTGCTCCGATTACGTTGGACACTTATTGCGCAGGATATTAACTCTTTGTTTGGCTATACGTGTGGGCCTTTGTCTACGCAGTTGGTAACGGCGGGTGGCCGTTATCTATATCTTTGAGCATTCTGATTAATTTACTGTTTTTCTACACAACTCAGCGCATCCTATACCCTGCCACCCTATTTTCTATTGTGTTGACATGACACCAGAGCTGTGCACTCCTCTCGGGATGTGTGAAGTATTTGTGTTGCTGGTTTGTGTTGACATCACACTAGAGCTGTGCACTCCTCTCGGGTTGTGTGGAGTGTTGAAGTGGAGGGTTTGTGTTGACATCACACCAGAGATGTGCACTCCTCCCTGGTTGTGTGAAGTGGATGGCTTGTATTGCTGTTTTGTGTTAACATCACACCACAGCTGTGCACTCCTATCGGGTTGTGTGGAGTGCTTGTGTTGCTGGTTTGTGTTAACATCACTCCAGAGCTGTGCACTCCTCTCGGGTTGTGTGGAGTGTTTGTGTTGCTGGTTTGTTTTGACATCACACCAGAGCTGTGCACTCCTCTCGGGTTGTGTGGAGTGTTGAAGTGGAGGGTTTGTGTTGACATCACACCAGAGATGTGCACTCCTCCCTGGTTGTGTGAAGTGGATGGCTTGTGTTGCTGTTTTGTGTTAACATCACACCACAGCTGTGCACTCCTCTCGGGTTGTGTGGAGTGCTTGTGTTGCTGGTTTGTGTTGACATCACTCCAGAGCTGTGCACTCCTCTTGGGTTGTGTGAAGTAGAGGGTCTGTCTTGCCATCACTCCAGAGCTGTGCACTCCTCTCGGGTTGTGTGGAGTGTTTGTGTTGCTGGTTTGTGTTGACATCACACCAGAGCTGTTCACTCCTCTCGGGTTGTGTGGAGTGTTGAAGTGGAGGGTTTGTGTTGACATCACACCAGAGATGTGCACTCCTCCCTGGATGTGTGTAGTGGATGGCTTGTGTTGCTGTTTTGTGTTAACATCACACCACAGCTGTGCACTCCTCTCGGGTGGTGTGGAGTGCTTGTGTTGCTGGTTTGTGTTGACATCACACCAGAGCTGTGCACTCCTCTCGGGTTGTGTGGAGTGTTGAAGTGGAGGGTTTGTGTTGACATCACACCAGAGATATGCGCTCCTCCCTGGTTGTGTGAAGTGGATGGCTTGTGTTGCTGTTTTGTGTTAACATCACACCACAGCTGTGCACTCCTCTCGGGTTGTGTGGAGTGCTTGTGTTGCTGGTTTGTGTTGCCATCACTCCAGAGCTGTGCACTCCTCTCGGATTGTGTGAAGTAGAGGGTCTGTGTTGCCATCACTCCAGAGCTGTGCACACCTCTCGGGTTGTATGAAGTGGGGGGTGCACCGAGAGCCCGTCCTCTCCACCGTGGCCTCTCCACCGCCGCAGGCCTGGGAATGGCCGCCCAGAGGAAGCAGCCCTCCCAGGGCAGGATTTCCCTGTTCCTGCCCGCGGGCGTGAACTGCAGTACTCGAGCACACGTCCCTGCCTGCCGGGACAGAGTGTGCCCCGACCTCCCTAGGACAGGGTGTGAGGGCACTCACTCACCAATCACAGGCTGGACCGTCGTCACCAGCAGCCGATGCACCGTGTGCTCCTCTGACACGTGCCTTCGTGTACTCATGGAGGCAGCGTGCGTGTGTGCGTTCCCACAGTGTGCGTGCAGGGGGCTGCTGGTACCGCAGGGGGTGTTCCACCGGCTGTTATTCGGATTGCAGCTGTGGAGTCAGTGCACGTGGACTGAGTACTTCTCGACAATAAGCACTTGCAGGACAGTCTGCCTCTTCTTTTCAGTCACCCATTGGTTCTTCCTTCCTTTTCCTTTCTCTGTGGGCACTTCATTTCTCTTCGCTGCTGGTGGCCCCCGCTCACGTGTCCCCACCTATGCACGTGTTTAACTCACCACCCACATCTGGAAGCTGCACAAAATGTGCTGAAGAGTCAGGCCCAGAGCTCTGTACTGGGGTGAATGATTGACACTGATCAACAGTCTGTCATCAATAGTTCTTTTTGCAAGAATTTTGCGCGACATTGAATGAAAAGAGGCTGAATAACTGTGGCTCTTACCCTTCTGACTGAGCTACAGTCTTAAACACTGGGGTCCCACAGAGTAGCATGCTAGCCATCCACAAAGCGCTTCAGCCCCTCATCGGGGGTAGTAAGTGCTATAATAACCCCATACATTTGAAGGTCCTGGCCCATCCTCTTAATGGGACGCAATAGATCTGTGTCTTAGGGAACGAGGCTGTTCCTAAGAAGCGGGTTAGCGCCTAGAAGATTTGTCTGCCTTTGTCTCCTCTGTTTTGCGGACCTTCTTCACAACACTGTCCATGGGGCACCTGCCTGCAGCTCACCTTAGCACCGGCCCGGTGTCCTTGGAACAGTAGCAATGGATGGAATAGGGTACAATGTTTGAGGCCATCTGCCTGTCTCCTGAGTCGGCCATGGGGCTGCTCAACGCCACGCACGTGGTGCCAAGCGCCTGTCTGGATAGACAGAGCACAGAGGGACCCCGATACAAGGCACTGCCAGAGTCGAGTACTTCCACATCAGAGGCAAGGGCAGTTCTGTCCCTTCCTGCTTGTGGGGGACTCCCTGTCCTCTCAAACCTTCCTTCCCTCCATGGAGATCTTTGGTGGTCGGTGTGGAATGATCCAACCTCTTCGGTCAATGGATTTACAACTCAAAGCAGCGCACCTCTGCCCCTCTGGTGACCCCCTCCCCACACGAAGTAACAGGGGTGTGATCCCAGTACTGTGTACTGTGCATCAGATCACACCCACTCTTTTTGCCTGCCCTCCCTTCCTTCTAATCACCAAGTTCCTGCCTCGCTCCAGGAGAGAGGCTGCTCTACTCATGGTAGTAGTAACGGGGTGGCACAGAATGTGGTTCACGCTCCTTCCTGAGATGGCCGTGGAATGGTCCACAGATTCCCCCCTTTTCCTTGCCCACTTCTGGATGCAGCGCTTGCCAATGACCCCAATCATTGGTTTGGAAGTGGACGGGCCACAAATCTGACGCTGTGGGCTGTCCCAAGAGCGGACATTTGTAGGCCAGGCATTCTGATGGACAGCGACTTTGGCTTGCTGCTGGACATGGCTCCAGGCATCGCAATGAACAGATTATATCCACCCATGGGGCAGCAAACTTACCTGGGCCCTGCAATCCTTCCAGGAGGGGGGAAGGTTGTCATTATCTCTGCTCAGTCTCAGACCCTGCCCTGACCCTTTCAGTCCACTGGTTGCCACCAGGGTTTTTTAAGAGCCTCCGTTAGCCTTGGTAAGGTCTGGAGTACATCCGGACCGGACTGCCCACTTATTCTATCTGGCATTTCCCTGGGGGGCTGAAGCCATTGGGTTTTTGGAGGCAGATGGCCTCTTCTGGCTCCCATGCAGCTTTCTCCAGTGCCATCCCGCCCCCACGCCCCCCGAGTTAATTTCCGCAAGCAGAGAGGGTATTCTACGAGAAAGGCAAGAAAGAGAGAGAGAGAGAGAGATGGAGAAGGGAAGATAGAAGCGTAAGGGAGTGAGGCTGAGTGGAACATTTCAGCCAGGACTGCTTTCCCTTCCCAGTACATCCTTGGATTACACTCACATCTGTCTGTGTTGATGGCTCTTCAGAGCCCCCTCATCACTGAAATGAATGGTGCCTTCTTGGGATCTGTCCATTGTGGCGACCACCTTACAATGGCCCCTTTGAACTCATGGGAAGGCCTTCCTTGAAGGGCTGTTCTCTAAAAGCATAGCTTCTTGTAGTCACCCCACTGAAGCCGAGCGGTCTTGTGACCACCCACACTCACCAAATGTTGCTGAAGGGAGACACGCTCCTTCGGGGTCTGCAGTTGGTACTCAAGGGGGTCTTCCGCTCCACAGTGAACATCAGAGTGTTCCACTTTCCTTGAAGGTTGCTCCTCGCCCGAGGAGGTCCTTGGATGTTGGAAGGGTGGTGGACACATAGGATTGTTAGTAATGTCTGCTTTCCTCCAACATCAACCCCCCTCTGCGGATGTGGGGCTGCGCAGTGGTCCCCGTGGCCTGTGACTTGGCCCAGCGGGAGCCACCGTGCTCAATTCAAGGCAAGCCAGCTTTCAGCATGGCTGCCTTGTGGGTGCAGACCCAGGGGGTCTCCCACTGATACCTGCAAAGTACCCGCATGCAGGGGCATTTTAAGGATTTTGGGGGCCCCTTTTCGGAACAGCTTTGAATTTATGATCCAATTTCAGCTCTTTCAAGCCATCTTTGGCCAGGTCACTGGCAGTGCACAGGCACACACTTGTCCAAATTCGAAATCTGTTTACATCTAACATTGAGTGATATTGATGTGTGTTTTCAGTATTGCACCACAGCGGCAGCTCACTAATATTACCACAAATAATCCATGTAACACCCTCCCATTCCTCATATGTGAGGTCGGGTTTGATCTAAAAGAAACTTTTCTTATGGATGTTGCTTAAACAAAACCACAACATTTCTTTGCAAAATGTTTGGACTAGACTCTTGCACATCACTCACATCAAAAATAAGTGAAAGGAAAACGGTATTTAAAACAATTTGTTTAAGAATTATTCAAGGTCATTAGGGCAAGACTCTCTGCAGAATAGAGCTGGCTGTATCAGGGGCCCCATGAAAGGCTGTGGCCCTGGGCCTGAGCCCACTTTGCCCATGCCTTAAAACGTCTCTGCCCGCATGGACGGCATCCTTCACTTTCGTTGTGCACCACTGTCTGGGAGTGCGTGATCCAGGGACCCGGACATGTGAGCGGAGGGCTCCGTCGTCTGTGATGTAAGTTATGAACCCTTCCTCGTCAAAATGTCCCGTGTCCTTAGCAGCGCCCGGTGTCCTGAGATGAGCACATTAAGTATTAGCGACAGCTCAGAACATGTGAGGACTAGTGAGGGAGAGGGGGAGGGAAATGGAATTACTCTATTTATTTCTTACTTTTGGCCTTCATCGAGGCCTTTCCGGCCTCCCTCCCTGGTATGGTTGTGACGTCAGCAAGCATGCTTTCTGTTGTCTACAAAGGAAGTGTTTGGGGGTAGTGGACAGTGGGACACAGATGCAGACACTGGTGATAGTTGGGAACACCAGGATGAGGAAGAAAGACTCCGAGTACTCAGATCACCGACTAGTAATCGCTGCTCCCCCCTGGAGGGGCCCTCTCTGGCTCCTGGACACCGGAAGGCCGGCTTCAGCTGCTCACTGTTTTCCCGCCGGCGCTCATGATGTTCTGTCAACGCCCGCCAAGAAGCGGGGTCCACCCTGCACAGGGCCCTGACCCCCCATTATCAGAGCCGACAGCAGCCGGTCCGAGTACCAGGAACACTTCTGAGGTTTACTACCAAGCAGAACTCAGCTGCGGCCACGAATGTTATCAAGATGAAATGAGAGCTTGTTTCTCAGTTCAATAGACATTGTGTTCCCAATAAAAATAATGAAAAAAACAAGCTGTGCCTGTTGGGGGAAAAAATATATATTTATGGTTGATTCGGATACTCCCCGTGCCAGGGACCCTTCCCTGTTTTTCAATAAGGGCTCGACAGTAAACAGGCTCTCCCTCACGCCTCCCCCCTTGACGCTCGGTTTATCTTGGCATGGAGGGGGTGAGAGATTGCAGTATGGCGTGTGAGGGGGGTCAGGCGAGGCCTGAAGGCTGCAGACACTCGAGTCCATGAAGGACCCGCCTCGCCAGAGCCCTCGCGTCTAATAACGCTCAAGCGCCTCGACAGAAGCGCTTAAATCAGTGTCATTCCTGCCAAAATGGCCACGCGCCCGAACTGCAGAAGCAGTGAGGGGTGTGGCTGAAAAGAGGGGGTGCAGGTGGGGTGTTCCTCGCTTCATGTATATTCTGAGGTTTGCAGCTGCTCTCCTAATGACTTACTTTCGCAACCCTCGCTATCTGGTGAATAAACTCAAATTCTCAGGTGGCTCTAGGCCTTCAGGCAATGATGAAAACTTACTGCTCGAGCCCCCTACTTTCAAAAGGGAAAGACTCATGGCGCAATCCTTCTCAGGCAATGCGGCTAGAATATTGAACTCACTTCCTCCAATCCTCGGAACCAACGCCTCTATCCAGACTTTCAAAACAGATCTTAAAACTTTTCTCTTCCAAAGACACTTCCAGGAAAAATTCAGCCCTTTTCATGACCCTCAAGGTCACTTGGCATTCACTTGATTGTAAATATGTATTCTATACCTGTATTAACCTAATTTTTCCACCTCTTATTATATAATTTTTTTAAATTATCCTGATTATATTTGTAACTTGTTAGTGTGTAAATCTCCTTATGTAACTTACGTGGTTCTATTGTAAAGCGATCTGACACCTTTGGGTACAGTCCGCGCCAAATAAAACTGCATTAAATAAATAAATACATTTATAGCTAGCAAGAGGCACAGAAGCAGTGGCATAACTAGGCCTTTTGCCGACCATGGCGGCCCCTAAGTTTGCCGCCCGCGACGGCCGCAGGTAAGAGCGGGGGCCGCCCTCAAAACTCGTGGCGCCCAGGCGGATTCCCCCCTCCCCCCTTGCTACGCCAGTGGCTAGTCTGACCTGAAAAGTCGCTCTGCACATCACCAGGTGTGGAACAGCACAGAGGGAGTGCTAGATTTGGAGAATTCATTATAATAAATCTTCTGCCATCCAGTGTATTTGGATCAGAATGTTTGGCACCACAAAGTTGGCACTACTAGATATATATTCAGAACTATCTCTGTTGGACCATGTTGCTAGAGTCAAATTGTCAGAGTGACATGGTTAATTGTTGTAGTTAACCTGGTGTTAGTTGCACAGACACCCGGCACCAGGACAATTTTGCACTTGTTTAAACTGCTGCCTTATGGACCACAACCAGAAGGCAGTGGTGACAGGGCATAAGGTAAGGCCTCGAAGCACTCCAAAGAGTATTATGAAAAAAAGGTCAGTGTGATATTGGTGAGATTCAGGATATTTTTCTAGAGATAAAAAAAAACTGAAACAATGAAGGATTATGTGGCTAAAAAGAATAGAAAATTAAATTTGTACAAACAAAGTCAAGAAAAATAAAAGATGGAGAAGAAGACGAGATATAGACTATGAGATTTACAAAAGTAATGGGAGTCAACACCAGGATCCGAATTTAGGATTGTTTGTAATGGGTGTGGTAACTTTGGACACACGACAAGTAATACATTGTGCCCGGGTTAAACGGTGGAATAAATGAAGAGGAAAAAAGGCCATTTTGCATAAATATTCTGCAATTGTGGGTTCAAATGTGAAATAATGTGTGTGACGTGTTATATAGTGTAGGAGGTGAGAATGTGAGCGGAGACATGAATGTGACGTGATATTATCAGACGTGGACTTGATTAAGGCTGATGATGAGGGCGGAGGCCCCTCCTGGCGATCTGGAGAGTGATGATGCAGTTGCCCAAACCCTGACGCATTCAGTTTCGCCTTCGACCACGTGATCACGAGGTGTATACAGTCCATCTTAAATGGAGTTTATCAGAATCTCTTAACCCTTCAATGTCCTTCCAGGATGGTGTGGGTCTGTTCCCATTCCATGGTGGAGATACAGACAGGGCTGAATTCCGTGTAAATCTTGACAAACTGTCAGAAAAGGTTATGTAATGAAGTAACGGAGAACATTTTTGGAGTGGTGATATCACACCAAGCTGGAAATGTCCCAGGAGCGTGGAACCATTGATGCAAATTACTAAGAGAGTAAGGATAGGCAATGTGTGGTAAGGGCTGACCTGAGATGAATCCTTCCCTATGACCGGCAGAGGCTGGGTGGAAGATAAGGGCGACCTTCTCCAGATGCCGCTTTGCCACCTCCCTAAAGGGCAAGAGAGCCAGATAACGGCTATTAAATCAAGGGTAGTAAGCTGTAGCAAGGGAGAAGCCCCGAATAAAGCAGAGCGCCTGGTAAGGCAGTCACATGTTAATAAGAAGCAGGGCCACAAGAACAGCTGGCCACACTGTAACCTTTCCAGTGTCCCAAAGATTGTAAACTGTGATGGAGGATTCTACAGGCACATATCTCTCCAACTTCATATCCCAAATGTCCATCACCAGACATTGGTGATGGAAGAGTGTAGTGAAGCACTACAGGCGGCAGAGCGATGATGCAGATATGTTTGGTGGTAGAAACACAGCTAGTGAGGGTGAACGGAGGAGTTGGGTCACCCCTGACTCTACAGAGCCTTCGCCGCGGTTGACAACCGTCTTCCTATGATGATGCAGATATGTTCGGTGGATGAGCCCGACAGGCTGGGCGCCTCCAACATGAAAATCATAACATTTTCTTATTTCCTGATTACATATTGGCTGTCCAACATCAGCGAGCCTCCTTCCCAGGCGTCAGACGTAAGCTTCAAGTGATGGGACTCAAATATGCTCTCCTCTTTCCAGCAAAACTTAAAATTACTTCAGGTGATAAGTCACACTTCTTCACTGACCCCAAGGCCGCTTGGGACTGGGCTGAGGGCCGACAACCATTTTCCTATCGCTCCATACCCATTCTCAGCATGGCCCCCGCCCGGGTCGCCATCATCGCCGCAGTGACTGGGGATCTACCAGGGCCCAATATCGATGCAGACCCCGTCCTCATCACCGGCACAGGCTAAAGTCATCTAACAGGAGCTACTGGCTGTAGTGACCTCCTTACGCAATCTGTTCCTGCTCTACACTGCATCATCTACATCTGATGATGATGATGACACCGCTCTGTTCCAGCTTCCTGCGGATCTTTCGGCTGTAACTCCCCAAATGAATGTGTGTGTAACGTAACTGGCGCTCATGTAAAGCGCTCTAATACCTTCGGGTCGAGTTTGCGCTATATGAATCAGCAACAACAAAAAATGGCATATGAACTAATATAAACTCGTAACAGGTTGCCAACTCGCTGTCTTGTCTGGCCCCACCCATCACACTTCCTTGGAGGCGAGACATTGCAGACCACACCCTCATTGTGCCCAACCCACGGGGCGCCCAATTCTATAATCCACACAACACTCTGGTTAACCATTTCTGGGCTGGCAGACTTTCTCATGTTTCTTTTTCCTACGAAGGTTGGCTTTTCACCCCCCGCCCCTTCTTATTGCTACTGCTGAAGTTTTCGTGAAGGTTTGGGTGGCTCACCGTTTGCACGCTGCCGGGTGGGGTCTCATCTTCCCCGTCCCCTCTTTTCCTACCCCAGTACTCCCTATCCCACATGGAGCCTCCCAGAGCTCTGGGCCCTGTAGTAAAATGGAGGTACTTTATCATCTTACGCATGTTTCTGCAGGTGGTGTGGGATCTCGCAACATTCAACGCTGCACAACCGGTTTGCACCACGCTGGCTACAATTTGATTTCTTGGAACATTAGGGGCATGCATACCCCACCCTACAGCCACTCCTTTCTTCGGCAAAATGGGACCCATTGCTCCTTTCTTCAGGAAACCCACATGCTTCGGCAGTGGTGCCTGTACTACAGAAACGCTGGAGAGGTCAGGTCTTCTCCACACTTTAGGGGAGCCTTGATAAGGGTTTGTTCTGGGGTCCCGTTTTCCATGCCCTCTGTTATTACTGATCCCAAGGGCAGATTTATGTTGGTGCAGGTTCCCTGGATGACATGTCACTGGTCATTTATAGTATCTATGCCCGAACACCAATCAGTCTGCGTTCCTGGCTCGTCTGTCTGGTCTTCCCGCTCCTTGTGCCCACCTTCCTTGGGTTTTGGGCATTGACTTCAATGTAGTACTTGACCAAAACCTAGAGAGATCTCACCCTCCCATTCCCCAAGCCCAAATGGCTACCAATGCCCATTCACTGTGCGATTGGTTGGGGCACTGGACCTTGGCGGAAGTATGGAGGTTGAAGGTATCATAACCCAGCACTTCGGTTTACTCCTTCTACTCCCCCGTTACAATTTGTGTGTCCACTTTGATCGCATTCTTTCCACAACATCCCACTTCCCTACTTTTACCCATATTGACTACTTAGGTTGTCACACTTTGGCCCACAATCCAGTAACTGCCATCTTCCAGTGGGGTTGGGTAATCTCTCCCATACCTACTTGGCGCCTACAGGAAATACCCTCCCATTCGGGAATCCTCGACAGCTGCAATTTCCAATTATTATTCCTTTAACGACAACACTGCATTCTCATTCTCCATTGAGTGGGAGGCGCTGAAGGTCTCTATCCGTGGCCACTGCATCCATGAATCCGCCACTCCAGGTAGACAGCTCGCAAGAGAGATCTCAGGCGAGCTGAGGACGAAGTCAGGAGTTGGAGCACCGTAAGGTGACAGATGTGTCTCCAGCACCTGCCCTGGGCACGGCCTGACTTGCAGTTGCTTCCTTGTGGGAGAGATTGTGCTGCTTCAATTATATTAAGACCGCCACCCATGTGCACTCAGAGGCGGGTAAATCGGGACGCCTTCTGCTTCCGACCAGAGAAACCGCTGAAACTCCATTCACGGAACTTGGAGACCAGGCTGGGGTGCTCGTTCACACTCAGCAGGAAATCCTCCTGGCTTTCTGTGACTATTATAATTGTTATATGGTGAGCCTCCAACTGATCTAGCTCCCTGCATCAGGGCCTTTCTGGCGCATCTCCCGCTAACTTGCGTTTCTCCTAATGGCAGTGAGGAGCAAGAAACTCCAATCTCCCCACAATCGATTAAGGTGACATTCCACAACCTTCAAACAGGTAAGATGCCGGGATCTGATGGGCTCCCAATGGACTTCTACTACACTTACTCAGCTCTTGTTGCCCCTAACCATACAGAACATCATGCCAAATCCTTCAATAAGAACACACTCCCACCACCCTTGAAAGAGGCCCTCTTGGTCCCCATATTAAAACCCGGGCATCCCCCATTAGATCCTGCTTCCTATAGACCTATAGCAATCCTTAACTCAGACTACAAGATAATGAGCAAAGTCCTAGCCACCAACATCCTTCCACTTCCCCTCAACTAATCCACCCTGTCCAAAATAGGTTTATCTCCTCCAGGAATACCTCACTCAACCTGCCTTGTTTCTATAGAATCCTAGAGGCATTCCCTCAAACTTGGCCAGAATCGGGGGCCCTCAGCCTGGATCTTGAGAAAGCATGCAACACTCTTCAGCAGGATCATCTCTTTGAAGTTCTCCGCTGCTTCAGATTTGGCTCATGTGTTATCCAGCTCATATAGTTACTCTATTCACAGCCAACTGCTCGGATGCAAATCGGGAAGTTAATACCCCACCCTTTTCAGCAGGCCAAGGTATGCGGCAGGGCCGTCCACTGTCCCCACTGTTATTCGCCCTGGCCCTGGAACCATTGGCAATTAACCTGCATCAGGCTGGGATGGACTGGTGTATCTCTCTGTCAGATGGGGTCCATGTGGTCTCCTTGTATGCGTATGTTCTACTCTATTTCAAGGGTTTCCAGGGTCCTCCTCCAGAGCTCCAATGCCTCTATCAAGTCTTTCAGGCCGCATCCAGACTTCGGGTCAATTGGTCGAAAACATGCGCTTTCCCTCTCATTCCAGGTGTCCCCAACTCACACAGATCTAGGAGGGTCCCTTACGTTGGGAGGGAACCACTTTTCACTATTTTGGCATACGGATATACCATTCAGACAAAGACCTCTTAGATGGTAAGTTTACCAGAGCACTATCAGCACTTGAGTCGCAGATCTCGTTCTGGAGAACCCTTCCTGTATCCCCCATAGGTCGCATAGGCCTCTCCAAGATGGTGATTCTCCCCAGTCTTTTATACTACTTCACAAATCGACCATTTATCCTCCTATCTTCATTTTTCCGTGACCTGGATGGGCTTTTGGGAGATAGACTGTGGCACACTGAGAGAAGACGAGTTGCACTTGTCAAACTTCACCTCTCAGTGTTCTCTGGTGGCTAGGGAGCCCAGCACTTAGCTATCCTACTTAGCAGCACAGCTCCAGTGGTCGTGTTGATGGCTAGTGGGAATCTCCCTTGAGGAGAAAACTATACAAGCACCGGCCCTCCGAGTATGGGACATAAATGCTCTTATCCTCACATCTCGACGTCTCCACTCCCACCCCTGACTTCTCAGTTTAGCATTGGGTAGTGTGACATTGTGTAAATTCTCACTTACTCTCACCATGAGGATAGTCCCCTATTCCCCGGCAATCCCCCCTTTTGGGTTTCCCTACTTGTTCAGTTCTCATTGGACTTAGTGAATTCAATTCCTGGCACAAAGTCAACCTCACAACAGTGGTGATCTTTTCAGAGACAATGGTCTCCTTTCCTTTGAGGAGCTGGTCGAGCAATTTGACCTCCACCGGGGCCAATTCCTGCTGCAGAATACTCTTCGCCGCGCTGGACTCTCACTCCAAAGCCCACCCCCTTATATAGACGCTTTACATTAAAGGCCATGGGTGTCAGCATATTTCCTGGTTTTATAAATCATCAATACTGCCTGTCTTACCTATTCTGGCCCAGCTTAGGGGCAAGTGGGAATCCAATGCCAACAGAGCCTTGTATGGGCCTAAGCCCATGAAACGCCTCATTTAATATCTCGCAATGCGAAATTTAAATTGATCCAATATTTTGTACCTCGCAGGGGTTACCTTTCACTTGTGATGCTCAATAGATGCTTTGCTGCGTCATGTCCCTTCTGCCTTTACCCCATGGCTGATTTTACCCACATGCTTCGGGCTTGCCTACTCCTTTTACTTCTCTGGATATATGTCACAAATCTTCTGTCCTCCATTACAGTCCATCCAGTGCCACTAGATTGGGCCTCCGTTGCACTGTGAAGATATAAACTATCCAAAAAGGATTATGCCACCTCAAGGTTTACCAACTTGGCCCTCCTCCATGCTGAACGTGCCAAGACCTCTCACTGAAAGCCTAACTTTCCACCTTCGATTGGAGCCTGGGCGCACCCTCTTGAAATGGGTCAAGGCCGAGGGATCTGCCCTGCCCAGGGTGGAGGCTGGAGGCCTTCTTGGGTGCCTCCTGACTGCTTAATGAGATGCTCTTTTAGGTCAACTCCAGTCAACACTGGGTGAACAACACCCCCCCCCAGCCGCGGTCTGTCTTCTACCATTCCCACCAGAAACCAATCTACCTCTCCAGACACTCGCTTTCATTTATTCCTTAAAAATACCTTGTGGTTCCACACCTCCTGGCTGCTCATGTCTTAACATCTGTCCTTCCCCGCCTCTATTACATTCTTCCCTCCCCCATTTCCCCCCACTTTTCTCCATTTCCTACCCCAGTTGTGTGATATGGTTAATTCATACTAGCGCCATCCCATCCTTTAATTCACGGATTGCACAACACTGCAATGTACAGTAATGCATTTCCTGAACATATTTCACGCGTCGTTGCACAGGTGTCAGTACTGCTTGTTAACTCAACATCTTATTTGCCTGGTGCCGTACTCTGCTGTTGCTGTATAGTACGTTGTCTCCATCATGGAAAAAAATGATAAAATAAGGTTTGGTTTAAAAAATTGATGATTCAAATAATCCTCTTTCCCTTCTCAAAGAGGGGTCAAAGGGATCCCAAATAGTGTTGAGAAGAGGCCATAGGATGTGATTAGGATTAGCAGAATCAAGATCAAATGGCATCTAGCTAAAGGCATCAGGTAAAATATTCTGTGGGATACATACCATGAAAATTGTCCAGAGAAAAGTTCACCCATCTTGCTTGCCGGCTGTTCCTACAATCCATATGTTGTAGGACCAGCAAATTGTGGAAATCTGTGCTTACTTAATATTGATACTGGATCACTGTCATAATATCGATGACAACAATATCGACCTACCAGAATATCGTATCAAGAATATCGATGAACAGAATATCGACATCCTATCTCTACAAAGGTAAGTACAAAAATATCTAAACCAAAATATCGTTGTTTAAAATATCGTTGTTCAAAATATCGTTTTTTTTTAAATGTCTTAAAAATAATATAAAATAAATTAAAATATAAATATAATTAATAAAAACATAGGGGGTCATTATGATGGCGGGCGGATCGCCCCCGCCGGGCCGGTGGTAGTCACCGAACAGCCCGGCGGTGTCGATCCGCCCGCCATCCACACAGCAAAGACCCCCCGCCATATTATGATGGCTGGGGGGTCATCGGCGGACGGAAAGCCCGTCCGCCGCTTTTCCGCTGGTCGACTCGTCGACCGGCGGAAAACAAGATAATATGGTGGCGGTGTCGCCAAGACACCGCCATCCATATTACGATGCCTGCGGAGATCAGCCTTTCCATGGCGGCGTTGCCGCCATGGAAAGGCATACGGTTCCGATGTTGGGGACCCGTAGCGGGCCCCCAGGAGGTTGGGGGAGGGTGCACATGGGGGTACCTGTGGTACCCCCTGCATTTGTATGCACAAGGTGGCAGGCACCGCGCGGTGCCTGTCACGTTGTGCATGCAAATGCACGACGTGTATTCACGGCATTGTGGCGGGCAGTGCGGTGAGCACCGCCCGCCACAATGCTGTGAATAGGGCTTGCCACCGCCACGGTGGCGGTGGCATCGTAATATCATGTGCGGGACCGCCGCACCCCTTGCGGACGGTCCCGCATTCCGCTGCGGTGGCGGGCGGACTTTCTCCGCCCGCATCGTAATGGAGCCAATAGTTAGAATTATTTAAAAACGTTAAAAATTATAAATAATAAATATAATATAAAAATAAATTAAACATACATATATAAAAAAATATATATATATATTTACTTAATAATATGAATAAATATTTATTTTATTTAATTATAAAACATTAGAAACATAATAAAAATTATAAATACACATATATATATATATATATATATATATATATATATATATATATATATATATATATATACATAAACCTGTAAGACAAATATAAAAATAAATTATATATATAATAAAATATAATATTAAAATAAATATTTATCTTTAAAACAACATTTTACACTACATTAACTGAAAGAGTAGGGAAAGTGTTGGATAGCGGATGGGAATAATTTATTATTCCCACTCCACGGAGTGCAACAGTAAAGAAAGTGTTGGATAGCGGAGGGGATAAAATTACTATTCCCACTCCAGAGAGTGCAACAGTAGGGAAAGTGTTGGATAGCGTAGGGGATAAAATGACTATTCCCACTCCAGCGAGTGCAACAGTAGGAAAGTGTTGGATAGTGGAGGGGATACAATTACTATTCCCACTCCAACAATTGCAACAATAGGGAAAGTGTTGGACAGCGGAGGTGAAAAATTTACTATTTCCACTCCAGTAAAATAATAAACATTAATTAACAAATACTTAAATAATAAAAAATAATTTACCTCTCACCAAATACCCCTATAAATAACACCACCACTATTGTAAAACATGACACAATTAACATAATTGCTTAACAATTAATTTATTAACTAATAACAATGAACAATAAAATTAAAAACACTGAGTAATAAATTAATTCATACTATTAAGACTATAAAATAACAATAATTAAATATTATATAAAAAATTAAAAATTATATTAATTTTTAATTACTTGCCACACTACTCCCCTCTAAATACACAACTCGCTCTTAAAAAATTAACACAATTTACATGTCCACCAATTAATTATTAATAATTAATAACCAATTAATAAAAAAATAAAAAATTATTTAACACAATTAGCAATATGAAATATTAAATACACAAATATTAATTAATACAAATTATTAATGAATGAATTATAATTAAATTACTTCCCACCCTACTCCCCTATAAACCCACAACCCGCTCTTAAGAAAATAACACAATTAACATATTTACCAATTAATTATTAATAATTAATATCCAATTAATAACTAATTAATAACAAATTATTTAACACAATTAACAATATAAAATATTAAATACATAAATATTAATTAATAAAATTATTAGTTAATTAATTATAATTAAATTACTTCCCACCCTACTCCCCTATAAACCCACAACCGGCTCCTAAAAAATGACACAAATAACTTATTTACCAATTAATTATTAATAATTAATAACTAATTAATAACTAATTAATTAACAAAATTAACAATATAAATGATTAGATACAAAAATATTAATTAATTAAAATTATTAATTAATTAATTTTAATTAAAATACTTTCCACCCTATTCCCTTTAAACCCACAACCCGCTATATTTAATTTCTTACAAAATTAATAATTTCTAAAAATGTATTAATATATATATTATAATTAAATTACTTCCCACCCTATTCCCCTATAAACCCACAACCCGCTCCTAAAAAATAACACAATTAACATATTTACCAATTAATTATTAATAATTAATAACCAATTAATAACTAATTAATAAAAAAATTTAACACAATTAACAGTATAAATTATTGAATACGAAAATATTAATTAATTAAAAATATTAATTAATTAATTTTAATTAAATTACTTCCACCCTATTCCCTATAAACCCACAACCCGCTAAGGAACTAAAATACGCAAAAATTACTTAACATAAAATTAATTACTTCTAAAAATTTCAAACATACATTAAAAAATAAGCTATACTTTTAACACATATACTAAAATACAGAACACTAAAATACATTTTGATAATATTAACAACGATATTTTGACTAACGATATTACTAACTTTGGGGGTCATTACGATGGCGGTCGGAAAACCTCCCCGACCGCCATGGTAGCGGGAAAAGACTGCCCGCATGGACTGCGGCATCACCGCCGGTCGAATTACGATGACCCGCGCTGGAAATCCGACCGCTGCGGTCGGATCGCGGGCCTTAACATTGCGGCAGTTGCTGCTACCCGCAGCACCGCCGCGATGTCCAAATGGGCATGTCCAGCATTTCCCTGCACTACGTGGCAGGCACTGCACAGTGCCTGCCACCTGGTACAGGGGAATGTCAGGGGGCCATGGGTACCTCCCAATGCACCCCCACCCCCCCAAAACATCGGGGACCCGCCACGGGCCCCCGGAAGACAATCTCCGCATGCCTTTCCATGGCGGTCTGACCGCTAAGGAAAGGCTGGCTACCGCCGGCATCATAATCGTGCCGGCAGAGCCTGCTCTGCACCGCCACCATTATCCCGGACCTTTTCCGCCCGCCAGGCAGGAGTGCGGATGGCGACCAGCGGAAAAGCGGCGGTCGGAATTTCCCACCGGCGCGGTCGCCACCGCCATCCTAATCGGACCGGCGGTTTTCTGGCTTGCGGTGCGGGCGGATCTCCACCGCCGGTCCGGCGGGCACCGCCGCCGGCCGGGCGGTCGACATCCAACCGCCATCATAATAGGCCCCTTTGATATTAACAAAAACGATATTTCTTACCTGCATGACGATATTCTGGTCGACGATATTCTTGAAGGTCGATATTATGTCACATCGATATTTAAACATCGATATTATGGCATATCAATATTTAAACATCGATATTATGACTCTATACCCTGCAAGCTGGGCCGAATGAGGGAATGGATGGTATGTTCGTTACACCAACTGGGAGAACTTGGAGTGGCTTAAAAAAGATTTCAATGAGAGTTTCAGTGTTCCAAACAGGGCCCATGGTCTGGAAAAGTGGGACGGAGAATCAGTAAAAGAGCATGAGGGATATGTGTAGAATGTAGGTAACCAGGTGACAAGGTGCATAGGGCTAGCTACCCCACCATGTAACATTTTTCTATCTATAGCAACGTCAACCCTAAGACCAAAAGAGATCCCGGCCTTGGGGAGAGAGGAAACTCCTTCACAGAGATCTGTGACACCTTGTGATGAAAGGCCGCGATCCGTGGAAGCGACAAAGTCAAGAAACAACTGGCGCCGAGGCCTCGAGGTAGAGTGGCGATTTATAGCTAGCGCTGTAATTGCTAATTACCCCACATATTACATCACTCATTACATCTTCTATGAAATCATTGATAATATCAGTGTAACATTTGCAGTGAAATTATCGATGAGAAAACTGTGCATGGTGGAGGCGCGAGTTATAGTTACCTTAGGGCACAAGTTATAGTTACTTGAGATAACTATAACTGCTGAAGTTCTATGGTTTTGTATGTGTAAAATCTGAACCTAAATATAACGTCCCTGTAACCTTTGTTTTTTTAGTGAATATCTAAGGATTTTTTAATTCTATTTTCTAACTATAATGTCCTTGTAACCATTGGTATATATGTCTGTGTGTCTTCAAGGTACATCTACAAATTTAAGTATAGTAAATCTATAGTTTAATTCCTGATATTTTTGTTATCAAGCTTTCTTTTTTTCAGTGACTTTCTACGATTTTTTAATACTATTTTCTGACTATAACTTCCCTGTAACCTTTGTTTTTTTCAGTGAATATATATCTGTGTGAGTGTGTGTGTGTGTGAGCGTGCATGCGTGTGTGTCTTCAAGGTGCACATGCAAAGTCAAGTATAGTAAATCTATATTTACGTTCCTGCAATTTTTGTTGTTAACCTTCTTTCTACAATATTTTTATGGCACATTATTTTTTGGGTCAATATTCTGACATACAAATGGTGAAGGGTAGGATATTCAAGAATGTGGTTATTTCGCCACAGGACTTTGTACCAAAGAAGGCAAACAGAGACTTTAGACTTGTTTGTCAATCACTCTGACTGAGAAGGCTGCTTGGTAACACCTGAAAGTTGACAAAGCGTGCAGCTAGTCAGGTCCTGCAGCTTGAGAGCAGAAATGGTGAAGCACTGCATTAGGACTGGCTTCCTTGTGCTACTGGACTGCTCAAACAATTCCTATCTACTTGGGAAACAATTTGGGACAAAGATCATTGTGTACAAAGCCATAGCCCTCGAATGTTCAGTAGCCTCTAGTTTTTTAGATGTTTAGATACTCAGTACATTCTTAGACCAGGTGGTTAAGAGTAAATATGTGTCCGGACTAGCCCTCCCCTACCTAACGTCTTTCAGTATGAGGATAGACAGTTGGTAGTGCATAGAAGCAGGGCCACCGTAAGAGACTACTGCCTGGTTTTAAAGAGATGAATATAGGGAGGACGTGCACCGCGCTACCCAAGATTGCCACCTAGTTGGGGGCGTGGCTTGGAAGGCCAACATGGCGGATGCAGCCTAATCGGGCTCCGAGGGTCCACGCCGTAATCCGACTCGTATCCGACTCCTATCCTGTCCAGAGGTGTACATGTTGTGCAGATCCTGCTCCTGACAACGTCGGGTACAACATATCCGGAGCTCGGCGACTGCGGAGTCCAGACGCGCGCCCCCTGCCACTCGAGCGCTGAGAAAGAGTTGCGGGCATGGGCCTGATTGTGCGCCTTCCACCCGAAGTCTGGTTTGCATTTTGTAATGCGGCGGAGGAGCGGAGGGCCGGGTCGCAGCCCCAGAGGTGCGCGGACCGGCTGACGTGGGGGTGCCCCGGGACTTGGCGTTTTCCACTTCACATCCTGGGCCTGAAGCGGTCCCGTCAGCAGCGGGGCCGCCCCTCCCCCCAGAATACGGCCGCTCGCCGGGCGGGGCCTCCGACTGCCGATCCGGTGCGGTGTTGAGCCGCGTGGGCAATTTGGTGGCCCCTGCGACTGGGAGTGCGGCTGCAACCGACGTAATCCGCCTTCCGGCCGGTGTGCCTCATAATTTACGGCCGTGCTGGTGTGCGAATGTGCTAAAAGGGCCCTAGTCCTCGCCGCAATCATCACATTGCCCATCCTCCCAGAGTTCTGCCACCTCCCTATGAGGCCTACAGATCCCGATCCAGCATAGTGCCTGGCCGCGGGTAAGGCCCCGGGGCCCCGCGCCCGGTAGCACCATATACAGACAACTGCATCCGCACCCTAGACTGGGGGAGCCCCACGAACTGCGGCTACAGCGGGCACATAGACGGCCAAAGGGGGCCCTGACCCCCGTCATAGCCCTCGCACTTCCCCCCCGTACGCTACATCCGCGGGGTCAACAGGGTGGAACCAAGGACGGGATTGCTTGCACAGCACTCTCCACCACTGACGACGTGCCTGTGAAGGGGGAAGAGCGGTGTGGAGATACTGACACAATACCCCTCAACAGATAGAGGCGCCCCTCTCCCCTCCTCCCTCAAACCTTTGGAGCGCTTCAGGGCGGTGGGATACACACTACCCATGGGGGTCTCTACAATGCCGCTGGACACCCGAGGCAAGATATCCTGTGGGGAGTGCTGTTGGCGGGCGGTCCGGCTAGTCTGGTCCCCTTACGGGGCCTCCTAGGCGGGTGATCATGAACTGCAGAAGCGGCCGGGCTAGGCTCAGTGCGGCTTGCGGCCCGGGGTTCACCTGAGTCCGTGACGGTGCTTCACTGCAGTGAGCTTCGCACTACCTCTACAGCTCCTTCTGGCCCGAACAATACCCTCTGGCGGCAGTGCAGACACAAATCCGGCACTTCATCTTTCAAAAGACTTCAGTGCCTACTCCTCTGCGCAGCCACTATGGGCAGAGACAAACCCGGCGGACCTGGCCCCAAACAGGGCACCCTGGACCAGTTCACTACTCCCGCCGGGGGTGCCACCGGTGGTGATGGGGGGCACAGTACCAGACAACGCTGCCCTCCTAGCAGCGATTAACAATGCCAGGGATAAGTTAGATACCAAATTCAGTGCGGTGGGGTCAGAGGTCTCCTTCCTGCACCAGGATCTTCGACAAGCCGTGGACCGCATCACCGAAACAGAGGCACGGGTATCGACAGTGGAGGATTCGGTAACTACCCTTCAGAAAAAGGTCAACAAACTGACTGTGGTCTCTCAGGAACTAGCCTCCAGGGTGGAGGATGCTGAAGGCCGCGCAAGGCGCAATAACCTGCGCTTCGTCGGCCTACCGGAGGGATGTGAAGGATCCTCTATGACCCGCTTTATCGCTCAATGGCTCACAGATCTTATGCCGACGGAACTGTTATCCACATGCTGTTGTCGTCGAGCTGGCTCTCCGGGCGCTGACTAAGAAACCACCCCCGGGCGAGAACCCTAGACCGGTGATTGCAAAACTGCTGAACTATGCTGATCGAGACGCTATCCTGCAGTTCGCCAGGACACATAAAGAAAAGTTCCAATATAATTCGAGGCCTATAATGATTTTTCCGGACTACACGCGCCTGGTGCAACAACAACGCCAGTCCTATGTGGCAGCAAAGCGTAGGTTACAAGACCTTAACCTGCAATATATGCTCCTGTGCCCTACTAGGATGCAAGTTATATTTAATTCCAAATCATTCTTATTTGACTCACCGGAAGCAGTCTTTGCATGGACTGATGAACACTCTCATCTCAAACCACATACACCTCCGCCACGAGAATCAGACTCCTCCCAGAGCTCACAGCGGACCAGACCTCGCAGGACCAAATTGAAGAGACGCCACAGATCCGGCTCCGATAGGCTATCCTCCAGCCCAGAACGTATTACCTGAGCCATCAAGTTATGCCCCCGGCGGCAAATCTTACTAGTCATGGGTCTCTCCTCATCGGGACTATCCTAGTATTCACTGTCCTCTGAACGGGCGTGGACGCCCAGCCATGGCTTGGCTGAGCCTCGGACATTCCTATCCCCCATTGTTAATGTTTTTCGGGTGGGTTGGGTATTGTTGGTGTGGGGACCCGGGTTCCCCCTGTTGGGGACCCGGTGTGCCCTACAACGCGACAGATGCGCCTAGTTTTTGGCAGTGTCGGGAGGGGGAAAGGGGGTATCTTGGGGAATTCAGTTTTATTGTTATTGGACATGCAGACTTTTGATCTAGATTCAGACATTATCCTTACAATGCCTTCAGGGACATGGGATGATGGCACAGACTGATAAAGCCCCTTTTGGGGACCTCACAGTGATTTCATGGAATGTCAGGGTTCTTCTCAATAAGATTAAATGGTGAGCGGTCTTACGCCAGGCCAAACGATTTGGGGCTGACATTTTACTCCTGCAGGAGACTCATCTCCTGGGTACTAAAACCCCATGTCTGGCTAGATTTGGGTTCCACCAGGTATACCACGCAGGATTCACCAGGGGGTCACGAGGCATGGCCATCCTCATACATCGCAGAGTCCCCTTCCAGCACACGCGCACCTGGGTAGATGCAGGGGGCAGATTTGCCATAGTCACGGGCGCACTCTACGGTGAACACATCACCTTAGGCAGTATTTATGCCCCCCTCCATTAGGGACAACCTTTGTCGACAGGGTTTCCAGACTTTGGGGGGAGCTGCCAGAGGGCTTCACCCTCCTAGGTGGCAATTGGAATGACACCATGGGTCCCGAAGATAGACAGCGCAGCACGGACCGTCACCCGCCAGTGGGTCCCTCTAAACTGAATGTGTTGGCATCCACCTTAGGCTGGGCAGACGTATGGCGCGAATACCACCCCACAGAGCCCGGTTACACATTCTTGTCAGCAGTACATGGTTCACAGTCCCGTCTCGATCACTTTTTTACGCCTCGTATATTTCTGCATAGGGTCTCACAAGTCATTCATCTCCCCAGAGAGCTCTCCGATCACTCCACGATCTCTCTTAAATTACATGCCTGCTCTTGTAAACCCCCCTTTAGGTGGCGGATGTCCCCGTGGCACTTCCGAAATCCGGACTACCAAGACATGCTGCATACGACAATAAATGAATATCTAGACACAAATGTTGCTTCCGCTCCGTCTCATTACATCCTCTGGGAGGCCCTGAAGCCTACTATCAGAGGCGTCGAAATTAGCTATCGTACCAAAGAAAAACGCGCGCAGCGAGAACAATTGGCAGATCTAGAGGTGCGCCAGGCATCGCTGATGACACAACTCAACCAGGACCCCAGCCCATCTCTCCAGCGCAACTTGCTACAAACGCAACAAACAATATAACAATATCTAATGGGGGAAGCCAAAGAGATCTGGGAGGCATCACAACATCGGATATATCAATGGGGTGATAAGTCGAGTAAAATGCTCCACAGGTTTTGCCAGGCCGACAAATCCCCCGCTATAGTTCCTATCATATGTGATGCTGAAGGGGGCTTATGCTCCTCGCCAGACCAGGTGGCTCGGGAATTCGCCCGGCACTTTTCCTCACTGTACAAGCGTCGCAAGCAGCTTTCGGAGGCCCAAATAGCGGAATTTCTTAGAGATATACCACCACGAAGACCACGTGCGAGACCAACTGGAGGCCCCTATCACACTAGACGAGCTGACCCAGGCCTTGCACGCTCTCCATCCAGGGCGGGCCCCCGGACCCAATGGGTTCCCTATGGAGTTCTCACGGCCGAATATGTATGTATTAGGCCCCCACTTACTGGCTGCCATACAGGATGCACATGAACAGAGTATTTTACCCCGGGAATGGAGACATGCAGAGATAGTCTTATTTCTTAAACCGGGGCGCCCCCCGGAGGACCCTTCATCGTACCGCCCCATCTCCCTCATTAATTTCGAGCCTAAATTATTAGGGAAGGTCCTGGCTGATCGTCTCCGGACTTGTGTGACGGACTTAATTCACCCGGACCAATCGGACTTTATGCCCCATCGGGCTACCCGTCACAACATACGGAGAGTACATAATGCCATAGCAATGGCCCCCACATTAGGACGCCCAGCAGCTATACTATTAGCCGATATAGATCAAGCTTTCGATTCGCTCAGCTGGGTCTATCTGTTCCAATTACTTGAGGCGGTAAATCTCGGCCCTCGCTTCATAGCATATGTCCGGTTACTCTACACTAACTTAACAGCATCTGTCCGTATAGCCGGGTATCACTCGGATCCCTTCCACATCCATAGGGGCACAAGACAGGGCTGTCCTCTATCCCCGCTGTTGTTTGTCCTAGCGGTGGAACCCTTGGCGGCCTGGGTTTGCGGTGACCCGATGCTCCGTGGGTTTGAATGTTCCCAGTCACACTCAGACCGCATCGCACTATATGCAGACGACGTCCTTTTCTTTATGACAGACCGTGGTTTTCGGGACCTCGCATCTTACAAATCCTTAGAGTGTTTGGGGAAATCACCGGTCTACACACCAACCCTGCTAAATCTGTGCGATTCCCATTATGCGGCAACCAGGGATGGGGCACTTGGGCGACACAGCTGTCACACGCGACGGGAGGTTTTAAATATTTGGGAATCTTCATATCGCCCTGCCCTAAGACCTCGTGGACCAACAATATAAGCCCACTGCTAGCGAGTTTAAATAACGAAACAACAATATGGTCCTCCCTTCCATTATCATTATATGGGCGGTCTGCCATCTTCAAGATGGTCTCTTTACCCAGAATTCTCTATAGACTGCAAAACTTCTCTTATAAGATTCCACAATACTGGTTCGCACAAGTGAATGCTATACTTAATAAATTTCTCTGGAACGGTGGTGCGATCAGGGTAGCGTTACACACCTGCACACAGTCCACATACTGTGGGGGAATTGCAGCGGCAGATGTCTATGCTTATTATGTAGCCTCCCACGTCTTGATAATAAATGAATGGTGGTACAACTCCCCCACTGACCCGGCTTTCGCACTTGAACACGCGGCAATGGAAGGGACCCCCCTTCTCCAGCTCCTCTATAGCTCTAAAAACCTAGAGTCGTTGCCCTCGGCAAGTAGAGTGGTGATACAGCTCTTGCGGACTACGGTCCGTCAGATGGGGTGGTGCGGGACACTAACCCAAACGACTCCCTTGTGGAATGGTACATACCTCCCTCCAGTGGCGGCTTTACAGGGTTTCCGTGGGTGCGACTTGGTGGGGATATCGACCCTGGGTGATGTAATGCAGGGTACTACATTGAAATCTTTCCAGCAACTGCAAGTAGATTTTCAACTACATAAGATCCAGTTCTATAAATACCTTCAATTCCGCCATGCTTTGACCCCCCTGATTCAGGCCTTAGAGACCTTACCGGAATTCCATCCTCTGAAGGGGCGCCTATTAATGGGTAATCTGGGCCTACATAAAATCAGACAAACCTATCAAACATTGACAACTCATACCCAGACTACCCTTGACTAGACTAGATGCGCGTGGCAGGAGGACATTCCCGACTTGACTGACGACGACTGGGCAGAGGCCATTGCCAGCCCTCGGGCGCGGCAGTTTCTACACTGTACCATTTTATACAATTCAAGTATCTACACCGCGCATAGTATACTCGAACCAGACTCTGGAAGATGGGCGTTATTCAGTCCCCGACATGCTTGCGATGTGAAAAGGAGGAGGGGACATTTTTACACACAGTCTGGAGCTGCTCCGCGTTGCAACCCTTTTGGCGCAGGGTACCCTCTTGTCTCAGTAATGTATTATCATGGGAACTCCCACATGACCCACGACTCTTTCTTCTGCATAGTACAGATGAGATAGGGGGCAATAAATACAAACAGCATTTACTCTTTTTGGCCCTCACTATCGCCAAACGTGATATTGCACAGTTGTGGAAAGGGACTTCTCCCCCGACGTTGGGCAAGTGGAAGGCAGAACAAGATAAATGTATGGGTGCCGAAATCACGGTATTTTTAGCCCGTGGCTGCCCCCAAAAACACAGAAAAAGTTGGGCTCGCTGGGCAACATATCGTGGGATCGAGCTCCCCCCCCCTACCATCTACGGACCCCTAACAGAAATCACTATATAGATACATTTTTCTGGACCTATTTATTCCACATTATGTATAGTCTGTCACTCTATGAAGGTATCCTTGGTATGATCACTTGAATCTGGAACAATCTGCATGTTGTTTACGTTATGTACCCTGCATGTTTGCAGGCATTGCAAGTGTTTTAAAATGTCGGTATTCCTGCCTTATTTGCTTTCGTACAGGTACTTGTAGGGCTACGGCCCAAACTTCACTGGAATAACCAAATAAAATTTGTTATTAAAAAAAAGATTGCCACTTAGTTGCGGAGCTCTGCGCCGCATCCGGGGCCACCAATGTAATTTCAGCGGTTCCAGCACCGTTTTCGGCTCCCTGAGGGTGTTTCTATACATTTAAACACCTACTCCACAGGAGGACGACATCTGTGCTTAACATGTTCTTGGTGGACCCGACTTATACCAGGTGACTCTGCAAGCTCTCTAGCGGCCGCCTTTTTGTATTTTTGCTGCATGCCTTTTCCTCAAAACGCTGCCTGCTTCGCGTAGGAATGCTGTTTCTTGCAATTTTCATGAACTCTTTCCTCATTTTTTACCACTGAACGGTGTTCTTATGCTGAGAGGATCATCTATTTGGAGGGAGTCTGCTACTTGCGCATGTGCTTTACGCTAAGTGCTGTGCTGCGTCACATAGGCGATTTTTAGTGTTTTGCTGCGTTGGTTCATGGGCAGGAGTAAAAAATTGCTGCATTCTATCAAAGGACATTCTTCCAACAAACCAGCCTCTAGCTCTACCCATACCAGTCCCGTCATTCATTTTTCACAGCCCTCTCAGGAAATGGCGCAACCGGTCTCTTCTCGACCTGCAGCTTCGCCTATCACTGCATCTAAAGCACAATTATCTTCGTCTACCAACAAAAGAATTAAACAGGATCCTCCTTCTCCACCCAAATCTATGTCTCCTGTATCCTTGGACATTGTTTTAGAGGAGATACGTGCTCTAAGACCATTTATTGAAGAAACAAATACCCGTCTACAGACTCTAGATAATAAATGGTCGTCTATGGATTCCCGTTTATCCTTGGTGGAACAACAGATGAGTGATGTACAGGTTTCATCCGCCAGAATTATACACTTGGAAAAAAAGGTTTTGCAACTAAAAAAATCAACTGAGGACCATGAAAATAGAAATCGCCACAATAATCTCCCCTATACGGTCTTCCTGAGGGCCTCGAAGTAGATGATCCTGTTTCTTACTTCACTACCTTCTTCCCACAGCTTCTAGATCTTCCCATGATGACCAAATTAAACATTCAACGTGCTCATAGATTGGGTCCGCGTCTATCTTCTTCATCTGCTCCGTCCAAACCTCGCTGAGTAATTCTCTTATTTCTGGAATTCACTGACCTTTTGAAAGTCCTAAATGCAGCTAAACTTAAGAAACAGCTTCTTTGGTCTGGTGCAAGACTGTTTATCTCTCAAGATGTCTCATCTGCCACTGCTAAACGAAGAAAGGAATTCCTTGACCTTCGCCCTGCTCTTCGTTCTCTTGGTGCTCGCTATGGCTTATTCCACCCTTGCTTGTTTAAGGTCACCTTTTTGAAAAAAACTTCTTAATTTGAAGATCCTGCAGATCTCAGGAAATTCATTCATTCCCATTCTACATCCTCAATGGAGATTGCTGGTCCTTCGTCTGTCACTTGACTTTCAATTGTTCTCCTGTTATGCTTGGTCTTTTTTGCTTATATTGAAGCATGTTACTCACACTTGTCGCCTTTTTGCTCACTTTGCCTCCTTTTTGCTATTATAGGTTTTTTGGAGTTCAATGTTTACCCGCATCATGTTCCTGCTCCTATTTATGTTGATATGGCGTCCCGATGTGGTGCATTGCCCCATGTTGGGTGTGCTGTCTTAGTATGTCCGTTGCCACCCCTCATTTTACCTTCTGTTCCCTTGTAAAGGTACGTATTACAGTCGTCAGGTTCTGACATGTACTATCTCTCCTTGTTCCTTCTTTTCTTCCCCTTCTTCTTCCTCTTCTTCAGGGATGTTTTTCCTTTCCTTTTGTTGAAGCCGCTGCATTTTCTTCTCATGGTTCCTTTTTCTTTCCCTGTGTACCTTTTCCTTCTTCAATGTGGTTCTTTTCGTTCTGCAAATATTCTTGATACCTTGCACTCTGTCACTCCTTTTCCCTTTAATGACAGTATTGAAGTATTTATTTTTCTCTCTTTCTCCCTTTCCTACTTATTCTTATCATTACTTCATTGTTGAACGTTTTGCTCATTATATATCCTTGTTATTCTACATTCAGAGTTGTTTCTTGGAAAATGAAAAGGTTTATTAACCCAATCAAAAGACAGAGAATTTTATCTCATCTTCCTTCTTATAACCCAGATTTGGTTCTCTTACAAGAGACACATCTCACGCAAGCAGAAGCATTAAAGTTGAAAAAGGGTTGGGTTGGCTCCATTTTAGTCTCCCCCACTCTCAACAAACAAACAGAGTAATTATTATGTGTCATAAAAAATTGAAATGTAAAGTTTTAGCCCAAGAAACTGACACAGAGGGGAGATGGTTGTTAGCTGAATTGCTCATTAATAATATTTCTTTGACAGTATTTAATGTTTATGGTCCAACTCAACTGGACTATTCATTTTGGCCTACTGTTACACAAAAATGTATTCAATTCAGAGATGATCTCTTTATTCTAGGAGGCGATTGCAATCAGATTGTTGACCCCTTTATTGACCGCCAATCTCAGGTACGCTTCATTCCCCACAAATCCCATAAACAATTTCTCAATTCCATTTCTCAATCACTCCTCGTTGATGCATGGAGGTTATCCCACCCAGACACTATTGACTTTTCATTTTTCTCACCACCACATAACTCTTTTTCTAGTTTAGAATATTTCTTTCCCAATCCTTAACTCAAAACCTTATCTCTGCCTCAATTGAACCTATTGTCATTTCTGATCATGCTTCGGTTGTTGCAGATTTTGACTTGCTCCCTTTCGCATACCGGGTCCTCTCGATGGCGCTTTAATAATGCTCTTTTAAAGAACCCTTTTTTCTCTTTGTCGTTTACAGCTTTTGCTGAAGAATTCTTTATATTGAATAATGATTCCGATCTTTCTCCTTATATATTATGGGATTCTTTTAAAGCCACAACCCGTGGTTTTATCATAGATTTTGTCTCAAAAAAGAAGAAGCGAGTCCTTCAACAACATAAATCTACATTATCAAATATTAAGGCCCTGGAACATAAGTTTTACACTTTGCAGTCAGATTCTATCATGCAAGAGCTTGTCCGCGCAAAGTTGAACTTTAATAAAGTTACTACAGATAATGCATCATCTATATTACTCCGTAGCAGTGCTCGCTACTATGGTGGACGTAATAAGGTTGGGAAGCTTCTTGCTAATTACCTCAAATTTCGGAAAGATCAAACTTTAATTAATTCCATTTACTCTTCAGAAGGGAAGCTTATCCACAAGGATCAAGAGATCCTAGATGAATTCATGATATTCTACAAAGATTTATATACTCCAGAATCCCCTCCCACTATTTCCCTTATTCAATCTTACCTTAATAACATTCCTGCCCCCTCTAATGGTCACCTCAACTTCTCTGCGCTTAAATCTGACCTTTCGCTTGAAGAAATTTCCAATGCCTTAAAAGTCCTAAAAAACGGTAAGACCCCCGGCCCAGACGGTTTCACGGTTGAGTTCTATTTACATTTTTCTAATATACTACTTCCTAAACTTCTACATCTCTTTCAATCTTTCTTTCTCTCTGGCAAAACGGATGGTACTTTTCAGGAAGCCACGGTCTGTTTGATTCATAAAGAAGGGCGTGACCCTATGTTTTGTAAACATTATCGCCCTATATCCCTGGTTAATGTGGATTATAAAGTATTTGCTAAGTTACTTGCTTTAAGGCTGGAACCCCTTATGCCTCATTTGATTGGTAAAGAACAATGTGGCTTTGTTAAGGGAAGATTAACCTAGGATAATTCTCGATTATTCCTCAATGTTTTAAACAAGATGCCTTCTCTTTCTTACTCCCTAGCTGCAATTTCCATTGATGCAGAAAAAGCATTTGATAGGGTTGACTGGTCCTTTTTATTTAAGACCCTCAATTGGCATGGCTTTGGCCCTAAAATTATTTCTCTTATTTCCCTGCTAGATTCTGCCCCTAGGGCGTTAGTGTTAGTTAATGGTCGTACATCTACCTACTTTTTTTAACAGCGTGGAGTTTGCCAGGGATGCCCTCTTTCCCCCCTTCTCTTCATCCTAGCTCTTAAACACTTTTTATCTTCTATTCGTAAGAATGACTCTATCTCTGGTTTTCCCTATGGTGATCAACATTTGAAACTTTCTGCCTATGCGGACAATATATTACTTTTTATTTCCAACCCCGGAGTATCTATTCCTCCCCTATTACAAGAAATTTCTTCTTTTTCTCTTGTTTCAGGTTATAAGATTAACGCAGATAGAACAGAAATTCTTCCTCCCACCAAATTTTGTGTTCAGCAGTCCTTCTCTTCTACTGGGTTTTTATGGAGCAGATCTAAAATTAAGTACTTAGGAATATTGTTCACTAACTCCATAACAGCTTCAGTCAAACTTAGGGGCCGATTCCGGCCGGAAAACGTACCGACCGACTCGGAGCCGGAATTAATTCCGACCGACACGTACCGGTGCAGCCCGACCCGCCAAGTACGATGAGAAGCGAGCAAACCCCGACCGACTCGTACAGAACACAAGCCGAAGGACCGAGCCGCGCGGAAAACAGCAATCCGGCCGGAAAAACACGCGATTCGAACCGACCGACTCGCACCCGGAACAATACCGAACGAGACGTACCCGCGGACTCCCACCCGCCAAGTACGATGCAAGGCGTGGAAAACACGACCGAGTCGCACTGGAGGACAAGCCGTACGACCGACACGCATACAAAACTGCGAGCCGAAGCAACCCAAAACACCGTGACCGACGCGTACGCAGCATAGAAAACAGCACAAACACAGTGTGAACGAAACGGACGAGCCCGTACGAGACAACTGCAGGGTCCGACTCGGTCACAAGAACGTCTCCTACATGCACGAAAAGTACAAAGGGAAAATACACAAAAAAAGGCCAAACAAGCAATTACAAAGCCAATAAATACTGAGGGGGAGGGGCAGGGAACAAAGTCACACCCACAACTACACCCATATAAAGGACACAAATCCCTACCATGATCCTTTGCAAATTCAAATTACCTGCCAGCACTCAACAGACAGCAACCACACACCCACAGCTCATCCATCACACAAGCCACACACCATCAGCACCACAACAAATAGAAACCTCACATACACCTAGCAAAACACACACTCACACACCTTCACCTGCACACCAACACACACATCACTCACCATCACCACCCATCACCATGCCCCCAAAGAAGAATCACAAGTTCCTAGATAGTGAATTGGAAGTCCTGGTAGATGAGATCCTCAGGGTAGAGCCACAGCTCTTTGGTACACTGGTCCAACAGACACCCATGTCACAGAAAACAAAGATGTGGGAGAGGATCGTCGACAGGGTGAACGCACAATCACCATGTTTGCGCACAAAGACAGACATCCAGAACAGGTGGTATGACGTGCGCAGGAGGGTCAAGGAGCTGCTGAAGAAGGACTACATCTTGAGCCAATACACCGGCAGTGGCCCTCCTGCCAAGCCAGTATACCTCAGGCCCTGGGAGGAGAAGGTGCGGGCCATCCTACCACCAGTGAGCGTCTATGGACTAGAAAACATCCCAGAGCCTGGTGAGTACACAACAAATGTACACAATATTCTGCGACTACACACACACATCACTGTCAAGGGGAGAGTCAAACCATGCACTCTTAGCAAATACACAGCAACCAGAACAGAATCATCCCAAAATGTGTATGTCACTCAGAGAAACACAACACATGCCATCACAAAGTGACATTTAACTGTGTCATCACATGTACAAACACAACTACAACTACAGCTAGGCAGTGGCACAAATATAACTGACAAACACATCCAGACAAGTAGCCACCACTACAACACCAGCACACAGTGAAGCCCACTGAAAGAAAGGAAATATGTGTATGCTGGGCAAGTCAGTGTAGCCAATAGCATGATGGGAGTTGTAGGCACAGATAATGCTCACCCCCACAACTGTCCCATCAACACCACCCTGAACCATGCGCACATCACAGGGAGTGGAAAACAACTTACAAGATGGCTGACACTGGCTACTGCTGTGGGGAGCACAAGGCCCTGCTGGCAACTGTGCACCAACCAACAGCAGGACACCACTGACTGACATCCTGAAAGACAACTTGCACTCCCTGCAATGGAAGCACGTTCCATGGTGGGATATCTGGCTGGGTGGGAAGGAGGACTCACAGCCCTGACCATAGTTACCAGCAGCGTTTCTCACACACACCCCTAACACAAACTCCACAAAACTCACCTGGGAGAATGCATTGCCCCACACTCCAATCAAATATCCCACAAAGAACAACAACCCTGGGTCATGCTGAGTGAAGCACAGGGACACACATGGGACCTGTAGCAAAACTAACCCCAGGATAACACTGTCAGCCATCTTGTCAGCACAGGCACACAACCCCACAGGGAAGCAGAGTCAAAGGGAAGGAAGCATGGGCATGCTGGGAAGGGGGGGTGGAGGCAATAGCATGATGGGAGTGGTAGTCACAGCTCAACATCCCCCACCCACATGGCCCAGCAAGCTCACACTCAAGCAAGCACACCCCACAGAGAGTGGAAAGCCCCATCAAAGATGTCTGACACTGGTGCTCTGTTGTGGGGATCACAAGGCCATGCTGGGAACTGGCCACCAACCAACAGCAGGACACCACTGTCAGCCATCTTGCCATTGCTCTCACACTCACACACAGTGAAGTCCACCCAAAAGCAAGTAAGTATGGGCATGCTGGGAAGTGGGGTGGAGGCAATAGCATGATGGGAGTGGTAGTCACAGCTCAACATCCCCCACCCACATGGCCCAGCAAGCTCACACTCAAGCATGCACACCCCACAGAGAGTGGAAAGCCCCATCAAAGATGTCTGACACTGGTGCTCTGTTGTGGGGATCACAAGGCCATGCTGGGAACTGGCCACCAACCAACAGCAGGACATCACTGTCAGCCATCTTGCCATTGCTCTCACACTCACACACAGTGAAGTCCACCCAAAAGCAAGTAAGTATGGGCATGCTGGGAAGTGGGGTGGAGGCAATAGCATGATGGGAGTGGTAGTCACAGATATTGGTCACCCCCACAACTGTCCCATCAAGCACCACCCTGAACCATGCACACATCACAGGGAGTGGAAAACAACTGACAAGATGGCTGACACTGGTGCACTGCTGTGGGGAGCACAAGGCCCTGCTGGCAACTGTGCAACAACCAACAGCAGGACACCACTGCCAGCCATCTTGCCATTGCTCTCACACTCACACACACTGAAGTCCACCCAAAAGCAAGTAAGTATGGGCATGCTGGGAAGTGGGGTGGAGGCAATAGCATGATGGGAGTGGTAGGCACAGATATTGGTCACCCCCACAACTGTCCCATCAACACCACCCTGAACCATGCGCACATCACAGGGAGTGGAAAACAACTGACAAGATGGCTGACACTGGGCACTGCTGTGGGGAGCACAAGGCCCTGCTGGCAACTGTGCAACAACCAACAGCAGGACACCACTGCCAGCCATCTTGCCATTGCTCTCACACTCACACACACTGAAGTCCACCCAAAAGCAAGTAAGTATGGGCATGCTGGGAAGTGGGGTGAAGGCAATAGCATGATGGGAGTGCTAGTCACAGATATTGGTCACCCCCACAACTGTCCCATCAACACCACCCTGAACCATGCGCACATCACAGGGAGTGGAAAACAACTGACAAGATGGCTGACACTGGCTACTGCTGTGGGGAGCACAAGGCCCTGCTGGCAACTGTGCAACAACCAACAGCAGGACACCACTGACTGACATCCTGAAAGACAACTTGCACTCCCTGCAATGGAAGCACGGTCCATGGTAGGATATCTGGCTGGGTGGGAAGGAGGACTCACAGCACTGACCATAGTCACAAGCACCTCCCCTCACACACACCCTCAACACATACTCCACAGAAGCCACCTGGCGGAATGCAATGCCTCACATCCTAACTCAAGGTCCCACAAAGAACCACCACCCTGGGTCATGCTGTGTGAAGCACAGGGACACTCCTGGGACATTTAGCCAAACAACTGCCCGGACAACACTCCCAGCCATCCTGTCAGCACAGGCAGCCCACCCCACAGGGAAGCAGAGTCAAAAGGAAGGAAGTATGGGCATGCTGGGAAGTGGGGTGGAGGCAATAGCATGATGGGAGTGGTAGGCACAGATATTGGTCACCCCCACAACTGTCCCATCAACACCACCCTGAACCATGCGCACATCACAGGGAGTGGAAAACAACTGACAAGATGGCTGACACTGGGCACTGCTGTGGGGAGCACAAGGCCCTGCTGGCAACTGTGCAACAACCAACAGCAGGACACCACTGCCAGCCATCTTGCCATTGCTCTCACACTCACACACACTGAAGTCCACCCAAAAGCAAGTAAGTATGGGCATGGTGGGAAGTGGGGTGGAGGCAATAGCATGATGGGAGTGGTAGTCACAGATATTGGTCACCCCCACAACTGTCCCATCAACACCACCCTGAACCATGCGCACATCACAGGGAGTGGAAAACAACTGACAAGATGGCTGACACTGGCTACTGCTGTGGGGAGCACAAGGCCCTGCTGGCAACTGTGCACCAACCAACAGCAGGCCACCACTGACTGACATCCTGAAAGACAACTTGCACTCCCTGCAAGGGAAGCACGGTCCATGGTGGGATATCTGGCTCGGTGGGAAGGAGGAGCGGATGACAACCAAATACAACCAATGCAGACCATGTACACACCCCAACAGTCACATAGAAATGCCCAAATAATGCAGGACAATGTGCTACACCAATATCAACCCCTGACTGTGACAACTTAGGACAATGCATTGTACAGGCCCGCATCCAGAGGCACAGTCACAACTGTCAGGTGTGTCAACCATTGATGCCTGCAGAAACATAACATACATTGTGTGTGTCTCCCAAAAACAGGTGATGATGGGGACACAGCAGCAGATGCTGAGGAGTCCTCGTCCCAGGCTCAAGAGGATACGGAGCTCACTGGTGTGGATCAGCCTCTGCCCTCCTCGGATGAAGAAGACTTACCTGGCACCTCCGGAGCAAGTCATCATGCAGCACCAGCAGGACCACCAGCTGCACCCCTGCACCCACCCCTCCAACGACTGTCAACACACATACCACCCCTGCCGACACGGACAGACCAAGGAGCAGCACCACCACCAGCACAGGGACCCTGGACCAACGTGGGGCCATGGACACCACCACCACCAACAACCCACAAGGTGGCCCAGGGTCACCTGTGCCTGCCACCTCAGGTACTGCACGTGTCGCCAGGGGTGGTGGGAGGGGTGGGAGACATAGGTCGCTGCTCACAGAGGGGTCTGGACTGCATGATGACCCACAACTGGCACGCATAGCCGATGCGTACCAGTCCAGCACCGGAGAGTTCAGCCAGGTAGTGGGGCTCCTCAGGGACATTAAACAGCAGCAGGCTGCCCATCATGCCCGCTTGGACTCACACATGTCCAGCGTGGAGTCCAAGTGGGACACACTGCAAGAGATGACGGCGGTGCATAGGGACATATTACAATGCCTCCGCCAGATGAGCAGCAACCAGTCAACACCTCCCTGTGTGCCCACAACATCTGGTGCTGAAACAACTGCAACTGCCACTTGGAGGCAGGATGACTCTGGCGGAGAGTCCCCTGCACCGCAGCAGCCTGCACTTGAGGATCCCCCCCCAAAGAAGAGGGGCCGTCCGAGGAGGGGCAAGTGAGAGGCCGATGGCCATGTGCAACCCCCAGGAAGCCAAAACCTGTTCTGGAGAATAACCTTTGTGCGCAAACTGTTCACCCTGTTGACTGCAACACAACTCTCCCACATGACATGGGGAGCTCAAGTTGGACCAATGTCTCTGATTACTGTGGACTTTACTCTGGACATTTCTGCTACCAGGACTTCCAAATTATCTAGGAACTTTGGATCACAATCACAATGTACAGCACCCAACAACCTGTGCACTATACTCACACATGTATGTCAATAAACTCACTTATACACCATACTTGCCTCTGTTGTGATTCCTATGTTGTCTCAGAAGTTGCGATGATGATCGGGGAAATGACACTGTGCATGCTAACTGCTACAGCAAGTACAACACCGGCATGTGAGTCATGGCGACTTCACACATATGGGGGAGGCACACCACCAGGGCTACACAACACATACACACCATGGACATCTGACTCATCGCCTACACTGGTGTTGCCAGGAAATACGTAGCATTGCACAGACCCAACACCTATTCACAGTCTGTGTTAACTAGCCCACTGGTGCAGTAAGCAAATGTCAGTCAGATGTGTGACCACAGACAACGCACATCACAAAGTGAAGCACAGGTTTATTACACATTTGCAACATGTTGTAACCACCACAGATGCAAGGTAATCCCACCTGGCAGCGGGCACATAGTCAACAAGTGTAGAAGGAAGGAAGTCCATGGGTGTGGTGCACATCACCTGTAGGGACACAACAGCTACCACCCGGGAAGTCGAATCACGGTGTTGGGGATCACAGTTGACCAAACGACTCTGAAAGTACCCTGTGAAGGACAGAAATGACACACAGTCAAAAGTACTGAAGAACAGGACAGAACTGCAATACTCATGCACAATACATGTTACAAGATACCCACCCAGAACCAAGTTAGCATGTCAACACTGTTGGGGAGTACAGACTACCTGCAAGGACACATCGCTACACGCATACAGACATGTAGCCCATGGACACACTCAAACAGCACCAGAGCACCACCAACACATATCATGCAAACTCACATCATTGACATGCCATCTCTGGATACTCACATTCAGCTGAAGAAGTTGGTGATGAGCTGTGTGCGGACATCACCCTCAACATCATCATCATCATCACTGGCATCGTGGTCCAGGCCAGGATCCTCCACAGGTGGCGGACGTTGGTCATCGTCATCCAGGATGAGAGGCAACTCCTTCCGCACTGCCAGGTTGTGGAGCATGCAGCAGACGATGATAATCTTGCACACCTTTGCTGGGGCATATGGGAGGGACCCTCCTGTCTTGTCGAGGCAGCGGAAGCGGCTCTTCAGGAGACCAAATGTCCGCTCAATCACTCTCCTGGTCCGACCATGTGCCTCATTGTAGCGCATCTGGGCTGGTGTCACAGGGTTCCTGAGGGGCGTCAGCAACCACGGCATGTTGGGGTATCCGGAGTCACCTACATACAGACAATTGCACATTAGCAGAGTTGGAAAAGAGGGTGGAACACTACATAGCAGAACACACACAATGGTACAAAGTCAGTACACACCTACAAGCCAGGCACGCTGGTTCCGCATCTGTGCCATCATCCTCGGGATGCGACTACTCCTCATCACGTAGGCATCGTGTGCAGAACCAGGGAAACGGGCACACACGTGTGTGATGCTCATATCTGCAAGACAGACCACCAGTGCATTGACCGAGTGGTAGTGTTTGCGGTTACGGTAGGCCTGCTCTTGGGCCTGTGGTGGTACCAACGCCACATGTGTCCCATCAATGGAGCCAATGACATGCGGCATCCTCCCCAGGGCATAGAAGTCACTCTTCACGCCAGTGAGTCGTTGGAGTCTAGGGAAATAGATGTACTGGTTCAGGTATATCAACATAGCCTCCAAAACATCCCGGAGCACACGGCTGAACATGGTCTGTGACATCCCACCAGCAGTCGCCAGAGTGTGTTGAAAGGTACCAGTGGCAAAGAAGTGTAGGGCTGCCATCACCTTCACCTTGGGGGTCAGCGCTGTAGGGTACGGACGGCCAGGTTGCAAATGTGGTGCCAAGCGCACTGCCAAATCCTCAATCAGCTGCCTGGTGAAGCGGTACCGTCGGATGCTGTCACGTTCCACCATCGTTGCCAGGTCAGGGAATGGTCTATGGACAGCTGGTGCCCTGCAGTGCATAGGTGAAGAAAGCAAGATTGTCAGTCACCCCACATATGTGGCATTGAACACACTCAACATCACATGATACATCATAATGAGGCACAAGTACATGATGTGTGCAGTTCCGTACGGATATGTATGGCACATACATGGCCAATATCTAACATCACAGTCCAACAAGTGGCATCAATAAGTCCCAGGTCATGCCATTGGATACCATGAGGCCGTGTCCCAGTACCCATCTCCTGCTGCCAAATAACAAACACACGCCACAGTGACATGTGAGGACTGATGTGCCCCAGGCATCACAGCTCAACGACAGGTAGATTCCCAGGGACCCTGTATTGCCACATGGACACTGGCATGACATGGTGTATCATGTATACACCACAGCAAAACAACCATGAGCCCCACAGGTAGTGGTCCGTGTTGCCTCGGCAGGACAGACATGGACGTCTGTGACACACACACGCACAACATCAAAGTCCATGCACAAACAACGTGGATGTGGAGACTGCCTCCCATTGTGCACATGAAATCAGAGACATTGTAATCACAACATGCACACAGACTGTGGAGGACCATCAACATTGTGCCAATGGGTCACCCTGGGTTGAACATAACGTCCCACATGGGACTCAGGGGGTATGTGACATGACATACACATACACCACCGTGAACTGTGACCATGCCACATGCTCAGATATGAACAGTTGCACATCACAGTGGTCATGTACACGAAACACCAAGGATTCTGTCCCCATAAACACGTGCACAGCCTGGGGGTGGCTGCCCCCAAGTGACACCCACAGAACAACATGTTCACCCCCATACACGGAATAGGTAATGCAGCCTTACATGCCCTAGGATACAGTTTGGACAGGCTGTGGTGTTGTAGGTGTGCCCCTCACTGCCTGGGAAGTATATGTGGCTGGCATATGTTCACCTGTGACAGGCATGGTGACATATGCCAGTGACTTGTACAGGGATGCGTTGGACAGCAAGGGACCGATCAGTGCGCACACATTGGCCATTGCATTCAATGTGCGCTGGTACGCGTTGTATTGGCAATACGCCTTGGACAGCAATGGACCGATCAGTGCGCACACATTGGCCATTGCATTCAATGTGCGCTGGTACGCGTTGTATTGGCAATACGCCTTGGACAGCAATGGACCGATCAGTGCGCACACATTGGCCATTGCATTCAATGTGCGCTGGTACGCGTTGTATTGGCAATACGCCTTGGACAGCAATGGACCGATCAGTGCGCACACATTGGCCATTGCATTCAATGTGCGCTGGTACGCGTTGTATTGGCAATACGCCTTGGACAGCAATGGACCGATCGGTGTGCCCGGCCGGCCCATTGCATTCAATGTGTGCGGGTACGCGTTGTATCCCATGTACGCGTTGAACAGCAATGGTCCGATCAGTGTGCCCGGCCGGCCCATTGCATTCAATGTGTGCGGGTACGCGTTGTATCCCATGTACGCGTTGAACAGCAATGGTCCGATCGGTGTGCCCGGCCGGCCCATTGCATTCAATGTGTGCGGGTACGCGTTGTATCCTATGTACGCGTTGAACAGCAATGGTCCGATCGGTGTGCCCGGCCGGCCCATTGCATTCAATGTGTGCGGGTACGCGTTGTATCCCATGTACGTGTTGAACAGCAATGGTCCGATCGGTGTGCCCGGCCGGCCCATTGCATTCAATGTGTGCGGGTACGCGTTGTATCCCATGTACGCGTTGAACAGCAATGGTCCGATCGGTGTTCCCGGCCGGCCCATTGCATTCAATGTGTGCGGGTACGCGTTGTATCCCATGTACGCGTTGAACAGCAATGGTCCGATCGGTGTTCCCGGCCGGCCCATTGCATTCAATGTGTGCGGGTACGCGTTGTATCCTATGTACGCGTTCGAACAGCAATGGTCCGATCGGTGCGCACCCATTGGCTATGGCCTGGCCTGGCAACGGACGCGTTTTCAAAATTTGAACGAGTCTGATGCTGTAAATTCAGTTGGTCACCCACAACAATGTTGCAATTTCATGGGTGTCACGAAGTTGAACATTTGAAGGATGCTGGGGGCGTGTGTAAGTGGTGCAATTCCATGGATTGGCCAGATTCAGATGATGCAAACGACTTGGACCTATCACTTTGGACACATGGGACAGTATCTGCCTCTGCAGCACACATATAATGCTGGCTGTTCCCCTGAGAGCTCACTTGCCTGCACTACATGCTCCAGGACGACATCTGCCACTACACTGCTGCTGTATCTGCACCCTCTGGACCCTGCAATGGCACGTACTGTGGAGAGAGCCCCAGCCTTCAGCACTGAGGAGAACCAGGCCCTGCTGGACAGCCTCCTTCCACAGTACAGCAAGCTGTATGGGAAAGCAGGGGAGCAGGTGAGTGTTCTGTCCACTGCCTTTCTAAATGTGCATGTTGTCTGACTAGCAAGGCTAACAGTCTGCACGCCACTGGCTAGCAGGCTCACTGAGTAGTTGTCACCCCCCATAGTGTGTAGTTACATGCACTGGACAGGTATAGTGCAGTGACAGTGCATTTAAACAAGGTTTTACTTCCCAGGCAATGATACCATGTAGTAACTGCTGGCATACTGTCCATAGCCATCGTTGCACTGCCTGTGTACATCATGTGCCCCTGTGATTGAGACATGTATATCCAACTGTGTAATGCACGGATATGTGCATTGTGTAGTAATGGCATTCTCACTTTGTTATCCTCACAGGTTGATGCCCACCAGAAGCAGAAGATATGGCTGACCATCGTCCGGGCAGTGAGATCCGTGGGGGTCTTCAAGCGCCGGATCCGCAACTGCCAGAAGAGGTGGCAGGACCTTCGGGGCTGGACCCGGAGGATCGCACGGGTCCAGCTGAAGCTGTCGCCTCCTCGCAGGAGGGGCGGACACCGGACCCTGACCCGCCACATGCTGAGGATCCTGGCGGTGGTCTTCCCTGATCTGGATGGGCAGCTGAAGGCCAGAGAGCAGCAAGGAGGGGGTGAGTCCATGTCTGCATTGTGAACTATGTCTGCCATGCTATGTGCCCTCCTCTGGCCTGGTTAAACTTCCACAGTACATCAGTCTTGTGGTCCAGGACCCATGTCCCTCTATTGTGCACTGGCCACTCCTCATCTGATACCCAGGTGTAGCCCTTACAGTCAGGGTATTGTGTCACTTGGGTACTGTGTCCTTGCAGTTTGCTTGACTCAAGGTGGGGGACAGCATCTGTTTCCCTGACTCTGTGGTGGGCATCATGGGTGGGTCCATTGCTTACACATTGCCTGTGTTCTGACATGTGTTCTGCGTGTCATTTTGATATGTGGCCCAATTGCTGAGCTGATCCACCACATGTGCCTGGGGTATCTGGCACACACCCATGCTGCGGGTGGGAACAATGTTTGTGCCCCAGGAGTGTGTATATAACGTGTGTCACACATACTTAGCCAGCTGCCTACTGTCCAGGGCTCATCCCTCATTCATGTGGGACAGGACAGTCATGCCTACTCCAGGCCATACAATACACTCTGTACTCCCACTGCCGTGTATCAGCTGACACGTTTTGCTCAGTGATTTGTCCCCTCAGGTGTCTGCCTCTGTGTCAGTGTGCTGTGGCTTCGTTGTCAGGTCTGCTGGGGTGTTCCTCGGTTGGGGCTCCGCATGCCACCGGAGATGTGACCATAGGAGATGATACATGTGTGACACATAGGTGTTTGATCACCTGACCGTGCAGACTGGGGTATGCGAATATGAGGTTCAGGCAGCTGTTTCCCATTCACAGCAGATTGTGATGTGCTCAGGTGCAGAGGGTAGTGTTACAGGTCTCCCATATGTACAATGGGTATGACCTGGACAGATGAGGGTACAGATGATGTGGTGTGTGGGGGATGTACATGTGCACTTGTTCAGCTCCAGGACTTGCATTCCCCATGATCTACTATTGTGACACAGTGCAGAGTGTTGTTGTCTGGCTGCCCTGCCCATGTGACTGGAGACAGTGATGTATGACTTAGCAGGCATGGCTGTGCCATGGCATGTGACTTCCTATTAGTGATCCTGCAGGGGAGTGACATGTGCTACATGCACACCATTGTGGCAATGGCTATCAGGACATGGGTGCATCATGGTGTCTGTCGCTGGTATGCATCACATGCATTTCCTATTTGACTCTGGGCATCCCTTTCATCCGGACACCTGCACTGACTCAGTGGCAAGAGTTGTGATGTGTGCATGTCCACATGCTTCACCGGGTTCTCTGCACTGTCCAAATACTGTGTAGGTGGTGCATGTGTCCACACTGGGGTATTGCCATCCCACAGACACCAGACAGATGGGTGCAAGGCCAGGTGGGATGTGAGTGCCATGGTTGACCATCAGACTGACAATTGACTTCTCCTGTTCTGTTTGTGCAGTTTTAGCAATGTTCAACTAAGGATGCCAGGGCTTGCTCTGTAATGTGCTGTACTTACTGTGGTGTGTGCGTTCGGTGCAGGTGACTGATGTCTGTCTGTTTCCCTATTGATTGCAGATACATCCACGGCCACAGGAGGGGACAGCTCCACGGACCAGGAGGAGCCGCAGAGCCAGACTGGGTCAGCAGCCGAGGAGTGGTCGGAGGGACCCAGTGGCACGGAGGGCGAGGGGAGCCACACCGAGGAGTCCTCAGCACCATCCACCTCAGCTGAGGACCAGAGCAACTCGGACGATGACTCCCTTATGGAGGCGGGTGTCAGCAGCCACCACACCCCAGCTAGTGTTGCTGTCCCCGCCACCACCACCACCACCACCGCCCTCCCGTCGGCTCCCATTCCCGAGGTCCGTGGAGGCTCCCATGTTCGGGAGCGTGTCTCCTTCGGGCCAGGCACCGCACCCCCTGCCCCTGTGTCCCCTGCTGCCCTGAGTGAGGAGTCTGTGTACCTCCTCCGCCAGCTCCATGTAGGACAGACAGCGATGCTGAGTGTCCTCCATGCACACACCAGTCTGTTGACTCAGCTGGTGTCATTCATGGAGGGCATCTCATCGGGCATGTCTGACCTACAGAGGGGCAATAGGTCCATGGACTCCTCCCTGATGGCAGCAGTGTCCCTCCTCCGACAGTCCCTCACCCCTCCTGCCTCTGCCCCATCCACACTCCCCAGCACCTTACCCGTCCCAAGCACACACACACTGGCACAGGCACACACCAGCACAGACACATGCAGCACACGGACACACACGCCACAAACAAGACGCACACGCACGCACCGTCAGGGGACTGCAACCACACTCACAGGGGATGGGGCACAGGCACAAACACACGCATCCACAAGCACTGCGCAGTCCTCAGTTGCCTCTCCCTCCAAAGACCCCTCCCTTGCCTCACCTGCAACCCCAAACACACAGCGGCTCTTCCTCTGTGACCTTGGCCTCTTCCCCTCCGACCCAGCTGATCCAGCATTCAGGGGGAAGAGGAAGCCCACCCACACGGAGCGGAGTGCCCCTGGCCCCCGGACACCATCCCCCAGGCGCAGACCGACTGAGGCCCCCACCCGCAAGTCCCCCCGGTCCCGGAAGAGCAAGACCCCGCCGCCGCCCTGCAGCTCAGGCACCAAGTCTCCTTCCTCCATCCCTCAGGCCCCCACTCCACAGGTGCCCCCACCACACCCTGCCCCAGGTTCCCCCACCCACAGATACACCATCCCCAGAAGGGTCAGGCCTTCTCCCCTGCCACTTGCTCTTCCGGCCCCACACCCCCGCTGCGCTTGTCTGTACCACTGATGTGGTGAGGGTGTCCTCCCCTCTGTCCTGCCCACCTTACCTGATCCCCATTCTCCTCCCCTGGAGGTGGGCACTGCAGTGGAGTCCACTATCACCCTGTCTGACTTGGGCGCTGCAGTGGCGGACCTGTCCACTCCATCTGCAGGGTCCACTGCAGTTGTGCCGGCACCCACAACATCTGAGTCATGCCCCCCAGTTGTGCCGGCACACACCATGTCAGACACCTCCACTGCAGTTGTCAGTGGCTCTCCAGCACCCACCACCCCTTCCCTGCCTCCTCCTGGTGAGCCCTGATCCTGTCCCTGCGGTGCCTGGCCTGCCCCCCGTATGCCCCTCCTAGGGGATTGTCCCCGGTTGTGATCAGTGCAGGCATGCGTAGGGTGACATCTGCCACTGTCACCCTGTATAGACTTCCTTGATGGACTGGCCATTGGCCTTTGTTGATACCTTGCAGTTCTTCCAAGTTTTGAACCCACATGCTGAATAAAGCAACTTTCTGTTCTCTAGTGGTTTTGCTTCTGATGTACATGATGTTGATGATGCTAACCGTGCCCTTGCTGCAGTGATGGTGATTTTTGGACTCATGAAAATGAAGTGTTACTGTGCATGAACCCATGTGTTCCAGGGGGACAGTGTCCTATCCTGTGGTGAATCCATGTCGTCCTTAGCAGCATCTGAGGGTGTCATGTATTCAATATTTGGCAATGGGATTTCCTACTTACATTAACAATGTCACATCTGTGGGTTCCACCCATGCACATCTGTTGTGTTTGCCATTGTTCAATTAGTCTAGTTCCCTGACCGTGTGGCCATCTCCACTGGACATGCAGGTTTGGGCATCAATGGGGAAGGACTCTTCTGTGTTGTCAGTGCAACTTGCTATACATGTGTGTTGGATCTGTGCTGTTGATTTCGGTGACACTCCCATGACCAGGCTGATGTGACGGGAGCCTTCATTTGGTGCTAATTGTTGACTGTGTGACCAAGTGCTCAGCTGACATGATGGGGCCCTACTGATGCGACATATGGCACAGCTTTCCTCACACAGGAGTGGAGTCCCCTCATGGCAGTGTGTACTCCTGTGACATCTGCGTGCGCCCAAGGTGTGTGTTGTATGAGCATGTGTGTGTGTTCACTTCCATGTTAGCTGTGCATGCTGGGATCCCTAGTGATGGTACCTGTTTGTGATGCTTGCTGAGTTGAGCTATGTTCCCCCAAAGTCTTCTCCCTGGGTTCTCTGTGATGTGGGTGCATGGCACATTACTGGTCATCAGGGTGTCACCCATAGGTGTGTTTGCTGTCAGGGCTGAGTTTGTGGGCAGACGCTGATGTGTCACAGTCCGGATTCCCCTTTGCACTTGTTGTTTACACCTGTCATGTGATTTCTGGTTTGTGTTAGCTTTCATTGGTTGTGACACGTTGTGTGTGTGACTGCTGGCACTCCTCAGGGCTGCAATGTTGGTAGTTGTCTATGTGTGTTCTTTGTGGGTGACCTTGGCTTCTTCATAGGTGTGTGACTGTGGCTTGGATCCCATTGGTTGGTGTGGTATTGCCGTCATGTCCATGTACAGCGTAGTGTGCAGTGTGTCAGACATTCAGGAGTCTGGTAGAGTGGCCATGTGTGATGTGTTCCTGCACCTTGGTTCCCACCACCCCCCTGGGATTGTCATGGGTGCATGTGCAATGTCACCAGTGCATGTGAGCTTCACTGCTGCACATTGTTGGAGGTCGAGGTGTGTGGTGTTGAGTGTGTGCAGATGAGAGTTGTTGCCCGGCTAGACCCCTGCCTCCATGTTGGCCTTGGCTGACAGGCCGTGCTGGTTGATTTGTGCTTGTGTAGGTGTGATGGTAGTTTGTTGCTCAGGACACATGACTGTGGTTCACAGTGTGAACGACATCTAGCTTTGTCATCACAGTGGGATTGTAATGCAGCCCAGGGTCACCACATTGTGGGTGCCCTGGGTGTAGTGCTGTGGTGTCTGTGTGTCTTGCTGTGTCAGTTGCTGTTCCTACATGCTTGTGTGACATGTGTGATTTCTGCTCCCTCTCATCTGACAATGCCTGATTGCCCACATAGGGGATTTGGATCCATGAGTTACCTTTGTGTGGCACTGTATGCACATCTGTGTAATTGGTATTCAGGCCTCCTCATGTGTTGTGTGGTTGCCTGGGGACACTGGTACCCCCTCACCTGTTGTGTTTGATGTGCAGTGTGAGTCTGCCTGTTTGTGTATGTGCATCGGCACCACTGCATTGGCATATCTTAGGTGTGCCATTGGCTGTATTTTGTTTGGTGTGTTTGCCCTGCTGTCCCTGGGACTCCTAGGTCATCAGTCAGCACAATGATCATTGTGTGTGTGTCCCATTGCTGCCATGGTATGGTATCTGTTCACCTCCCTTCTACAGTCTCCACTGGGTATCTGAATTTGTGTGCCCATTGGTGCAAATATGTGGGTCTGCATTCTGATGGTCACTTCTGTCATTGAGTCATTGATGAATGTTGACAGTGTCAGCCCCCATGGGTGATGTTTGTCTGCACATGGCCAAAGGTATGTCTTGTTTGCACTGCACTGTTTGCCTCCCCCATTCTATGTTGCTATGGGACACAAGCACTACTTTGCCACTGATGTGTTTGTTGTTCTGTGACCAGGAATCATCCAAGCAGTTTGGCAGTTGCAGCTTATTCTTTGTCAACACATACATTTTGGTCACTGTGATGATGGGGGTTTGGACCCCATTGCCACAATGTTCAATATGTGCTTCAGCTATGGTCCCCAAACTCACATTTTGGTCACTGTGATGATGGGGGTCTGGACCCCACTGCCACAATGTTCAATATGTGTTTCAGCTATGGACCCCACACTCACATTTTGGTCACTGTGATGATGGGGGTTTGGACCCCATTGCCACAATGGTCATGGCCTGCTTGGATTGTGGGTGCCACACACATTTATGTGTGGCACTTGTGATAGGGGGTCACATTGTATGTCCACAGTCCTGTTCAGTGTTGTAGGCATTTGACACAGTCTACAAACGCTTGTCATGGTGTTGGGGGGATGTCTTTGTGTTGCATTCTTTCTGCTGGTGTGTGCTTCTTGTGGCATGTATTTGCCATCCTGTGAGTGGGGGTGGTAGTAGTAGGCATCCAGCCCCCCATGGGTAGAGGTGGTAGTAGTGGTAGGCACCTGGCACCCCCTGGGTAGAGGTGGCAGTAGTGGTAGGCACCTGGCACCCCCTGGGTAGAGGTGGTAGTAGTGGTAGGCACCTGGCACCCCCTGGGTAGAGGTGGTAGTAGTGGTAGGCACCTGGCACCCCCTGTGTAGAGGTGGTAGTAGTGGTAGGCACCTGGCACCCCCTGGGAAGAGGTGGTAGTAGTGGTAGGCACCTGGCACCCCCATGGGTAGAGGTGGTAGTAGTGGTAGGCACCTGGCACCCCCTGGGTAAGGGTGGTAGTAGTGGTAGGCACCTGGCACCCCCTGGGTAGAGGTGGCAGTAGTGGTAGGCACCTGGCACCCCCTGGGTAGAGGTGGCAGTAGTGGTAGGCACCTGGCACCCCCATGGGTAGAGGTGGTAGTAGTGGTAGGCACCTGGCACCCCCATGGGTAGAGGTGGTAGGCACCTGGCACCCCCTGGGTAAGGGTGGTAGTAGTGGTAGGCACCTGGCACCCCTGGGTAGAGGTGGCAGTAGTGGTAGGCACCTGGCACCCCCTGGGTAGAGGTGGCAGTAGTGGTAGGCACCTGGCACCCCCATGGGTAGAGGTGGTAGTAGTGGTAGGCACCTGGCACCCCTGGGTAGAGGTGGTAGTAGTGGTAGGCACCTGGCACCCCCTGGGTAGAGGTGGCAGTAGTGGTAGGCACCTGGCACCCCCTGGGTAGAGGTGGCAGTAGTGGTAGGCACCTGGCACCCCCATGGGTAGAGGTGGTAGTAGTGACAGGCATCCAGCTCCCCATGGGTAGAGGTGGTAGTAGTGGTAGGCACCTGGCACCCCCATGGGTAGAGGTGGCAGTAGTGGTAGGCACCTGGCACCCCCACGGGTAGAGGTGGCAGTAGTGGTAGGCACCTGGCACCCCCATGGGTAGAGGTGGCAGTAGTGGTAGGCACCTGGCACCCCCTGGGTAGAGGTGGCAGTAGTGGTAGGCACCTGGCACCCCCATGGGTAGAGGTGGTAGTAGTGACAGGCATCCAGCCCCCCATGGGTAGAGGTGGTAGTAGTGGTAGGCACCTGGCACCCCTGGGTAGAGGTGGCAGTAGTGGTAGGCACCTGGCACCCCTGGGTAGAGGTGGCAGTAGTGGTAGGCACCTGGCACCCCCTGGGTAGAGGTGGTAGTAGTGGTAGGCACCTGGCACCCCCTGGGTAGAGGTGGCAGTAGTGGTAGGCACCTGGCACCCCCTGGGTAGAGGTGGCAGTAGTGGTAGGCACCTGGCACCCCCATGGGTAGAGGTGGTAGTGGTGACAGGCATCCAGCCCCCATGGGTAGAGGTGGTAGTAGTGGTAGGCACCTGGCACCCCTGGGCAGAGGTGGCAGTAGTGGTAGGCACCTGGCACCCCATGGGTAGAGGTGGCAGTAGTGGTAGGCACCTGGCACCCCCATGGGTAGAGGTGGTAGTGGTGGTAGGCACCTGGCACCCCCTGGGTAGAGGTGGCAGTAGTGGTAGGCACCTGGCACCCCCATGGGTAGAGGTGGTAGTAGTGACAGGCATCCAGCCCCCCATGGGTAGAGGTGGTAGTAGTGGTAGGCACCTGGCACCCCCTGGGCAGAGGTGGCAGTAGTGGTAGGCACCTGGCACCCCTGGCAGAGGTGGTAGTAGTGGTAGGCACCTGGCACCCCCTGGGTAGAGGTGGCAGTAGTGGTAGGCACCTGGCACCCGCTGGGTAGAGGTGGTAGTAGTGGTAGGCACCTGGCACCCCTGGGTAGAGGTGGTAGTAGTGGTAGGCACCTGGCACCCCATGGGTAGAGGTGGCAGTAGTGGTAGGCACCTGGCACCCCCTGGGTAGAGGTGGTAGTAGTGACAGGCATCCAGCCCCCATGGGTAGAGGTGGTAGTAGTGGTAGGCACCTGGCACCCCTGGGTAGAGGTGGCAGTAGTGGTAGGCACCTGGCACCCCCATGGGTAGAGGTGGTAGTGGTGACAGGCATCCAGCCCCCCATGGGTGGAGGTGGTAGTAGTGGTAGGCACCTGGCACCCCCTGGGTAGAGGTGGTAGTAGTGGTAGGCACCTGGCACCCCCTGGGTAGAGGTGGTAGTAGTGGTAGGCACCTGGCACCCCTGGGTAGAGGTGGTAGTAGTGGTAGGCACCTGGCACCCCTGGGTAGAGGTGGTAGTAGTGGTAGGCACTTGGCACCCCCATGGGTAGAGGTGGCAGTAGTGGTAGGCACCTGGCACCCCCTGGGTAGAGGTGGTAGTAGTGGTAGGCACCTGGCACCCCTGGGTAGAGGTGGCAGTAGTGGTAGGCACCTGGCACCCCCATGGGTAGAGTTGGTAGTAGTGGTAGGCACCTGGCACCCCCACGGGTAGAGGTGGCAGTAGTGGTAGGCACCTGGCACCCCATGGGTAGAGGTGGTAATAGTGACAGGCATCCAGCCCCCATGGGTAGAGGTGGTAGTAGTGGTAGGCACCCCTGGGTAGAGGTGGCTGTAGTGGTAGGCACCTGGCACCCCCATGGGTAGAGGTGGTAGTGGTGACAGGCATCCAGCCCCCATGGGTAGAGGTGGTAGTAGTGGTAGGCACCTGGCACCCCCTGGGTAAGGGTGGTAGTAGTGGTAGGCACCTGGCACCCCCTGGGTAGAGGTGTCAGTAGTGGTAGGCACCTGGCACCCCCTGGGTAGAGGTGGCAGTAGTGGTAGGCACCTGGCACCCCCATGGGTAGAGGTGGTAGTAGTGACAGGCATCCAGCCCCCCATGGGTAGAGGTGGTAGTAGTGGTAGGCACCTGGCACCCCCATGGGTAGAGGTGGTAGTAGTGGTAGGCACCTGGCACCCCCACGGGTAGAGGTGGCAGTAGTGGTAGGCACCTGGCACCCCCACGGGTAGAGGTGGCAGTAGTGGTAGGCACCTGGCACCCCCTGGGTAGAGGTGGCAGTAGTGGTAGGCACCTGGCACCCCCATGGGTAGAGGTGGTAGTAGTGACAGGCATCCAGCCCCCCATGGGTAGAGGTGGTAGTAGTGGTAGGCACCTGGCACCCCCTGGGTAGAGGTGGCAGTAGTGGTAGGCACCTGGCACCCCCTGGGTAGAGGTGGCAGTAGTGGTAGGCACCTGGCACCCCCTGGGTAGAGGTGGTAGTAGTGGTAGGCACCTGGCACCCCCTGTGTAGAGGTGGCAGTAGTGGTAGGCACCTGGCACCCCCTGGGTAGAGGTGGCAGTAGTGGTAGGCACCTGGCACCCCCATGGGTAGAGGTGGTAGTGGTGACAGGCATCCAGCCCCCCATGGGTAGAGGTGGTAGTAGTGGTAGGCACCTGGCACCCCCTGGGTAGAGGTGGCAGTAGTGGTAGGCACCTGGCACCCCATGGGTAGAGGTGGCAGTAGTGGTAGGCACCTGGCACCCCATGGGTAGAGGTGGTAGTGGTGGTAGGCACCTGGCACCCCCTGGGTAGAGGTGGCAGTAGTGGTAGGCACCTGGCACCCCCATGGGTAGAGGTGGTAGTAGTGACAGGCATCCAGCCCCCCATGGGTAGAGGTGGTAGTAGTGGTAGGCACCTGGCACCCCCTGGGTAGAGGTGGCAGTAGTGGTAGGCACCTGGCACCCCCTGGGTAGAGGTGGTAGTAGTGGTAGGCACCTGGCACCCCTGGGTAGAGGTGGCAGTAGTGGTAGGCACCTGGCACCCGCTGGGTAGAGGTGGTAGTAGTGGTAGGCACCTGGCACCCCCTGGGTAGAGGTGGTAGTAGTGGTAGGCACCTGGCACCCCCATGGGTAGAGGTGGCAGTAGTGGTAGGCACCTGGCACCCCCTGGGTAGAGGTGGTAGTAGTGACAGGCATCCAGCCCCCCATGGGTAGAGGTGGTAGTAGTGGTAGGCACCTGGCACCCCCTGGGTAGAGGTGGCAGTAGTGGTAGGCACCTGGCACCCCCATGGGTAGAGGTGGTAGTGGTGACAGGCATCCAGCCCCCATGGGTGGAGGTGGTAGTAGTGGTAGGCACCTGGCACCCCTGGGTAGAGGTGGTAGTAGTGGTAGGCACCTGGCACCCCCTGGGTAGAGGTGGTAGTAGTGATAGGCACCTGGCACCCCCTGGGTAGAGGTGGTAGTAGTGGTAGGCACCTGGCACCCCCTGGGTAGAGGTGGTAGTAGTGGTAGGCACCTGGCACCCCCATGGGTAGAGGTGGCAGTAGTGGTAGGCACCTGGCACCCCTGGGCAGAGGTGGTAGTAGTGGTAGGCACCTGGCACCCCTGGGCAGAGGTGGCAGTAGTGGTAGGCACCTGGCATCCCCATGGGTAGAGTTGGTAGTAGTGGTAGGCACCTGGCACCCCCACGGGTAGAGGTGGCAGTAGTGGTAGGCACCTGGCACCCCCATGGGTAGAGGTGGTAATAGTGACAGGCATCCAGCCCCCCATGGGTAGAGGTGGTAGTAGTGGTAGGCACCCCCTGGGTAGAGGTGGCTGTAGTGGTAGGCACCTGGCACCCCCATGGGTAGAGGTGGTAGTGGTGACAGGCATCCAGCCCCCCATGGGTAGAGGTGGTAGTAGTGGTAGGCACCTGGCACCCCCTGGGTAAGGGTGGTAGTAGTGGTAGGCACCTGGCACCCCCTGGGTAGAGGTGTCAGTAGTGGTAGGCACCTGGCACCCCCTGGGTAGAGGTGGCAGTAGTGGTAGGCACCTGGCACCCCCATGGGTAGAGGTGGTAGTAGTGACAGGCATCCAGCCCCCCATGGGTAGAGGTGGTAGTAGTGGTAGGCACCTGGCACCCCCATGGGTAGAGGTGGTAGTAGTGGTAGGCACCTGGCACCCCCACGGGTAGAGGTGGCAGTAGTGGTAGGCACCTGGCACCCCCACGGGTAGAGGTGGTAGTAGTGGTAGGCACCTGGCACCCCCTGGGTAGAGGTGGCAGTAGTGGTAGGCACTTGGCACCCCCTGGGTAGAGGTGGCAGTAGTGGTAGGCACCTGGCACCCCCATGGGTAGAGGTGGTAGTGGTGACAGGCATCCAGCCCCCCATGGGATAGAGGTGGTAGTAGTGGTAGGCACCTGGCACCCCTGGGTAGAGGTGGCAGTAGTGGTAGGCACCTGGCACCCCCATGGGTAGAGGTGGTAGTAGTGACAGGCATCCAGCCCCCCATGGGTAGAGGTGGTAGTAGTGGTAGGCACCTGGCACCCCTTGGTAGAGGTGGCAGTAGTGGTAGGCACCTGGCACCCCCTGGGTAGAGGTGGCAGTAGTGGTAGGCACCTGGCACCCCCATGGGTAGAGGTGGTAGTGGTGGTAGGCACCTGGCACCCCCTGGGTAGAGGTGGCAGTAGTGGTAGGCACCTGGCACCCCCATGGGTAGAGGTGGTAGTAGTGACAGGCATCCAGCCCCCCATGGGTAGAGGTGGTAGTAGTGGCAGGCACCTGGCACCCCCTGGGTAGAGGTGGCAGTAGTGGTAGGCACCTGGCACCCCCTGGGTAGAGGTGGTAGTAGTGGTAGGCACCTGGCACCCTCTGGGTAGAGGTGGCAGTAGTGGTAGGCACCTGGCACCCCCTGGGTAGAGGTGGTAGTAGTGGTAGGCACCCCCTGGGTAGAGGTGGTAGTAGTGGTAGGCACCTGGCACCCCCATGGGTAGAGGTGGCAGTAGTGGTAGGCACCTGGCACCCCCTGGGTAGAGGTGGTAGTAGTGACAGGCATCCAGCCCCCCATGGGTAGAGGTGGTAGTAGTGGTAGGCACCTGGCACCCCCTGGGTAGAGGTGGCAGTAGTGGTAGGCACCTGGCACCCCATGGGTAGAGGTGGTAGTGGTGACAGGCATCCAGCCCCCATGGGTGGAGGTGGTAGTAGTGGTAGGCACCTGGCACCCCTGGGTAGAGGTGGTAGTAGTGGTAGGCACCTGGCACCCCCTGGGTAGAGGTGGTAGTAGTGGTAGGCACCTGGCACCCCCATGGGCAGAGGTGGCAGTAGTGGTAGGCACCTGGCACCCCTGGGTAGAGGTGGTAGTAGTGGTAGGCACCTGGCACCCCTGGGCAGAGGTGGCAGTAGTGGTAGGCACCTGGCACCCCCATGGGTAGAGGTGGTAGTAGTGGTAGGCACCTGGCACCCCCACGGGTAGAGGTGGCAGTAGTGGTAGGCACCTGGCACCCCCATGGGTAGAGGTGGTAGTAGTGACAGGCATCCAGCCCCCATGGGTAGAGGTGGTAGTAGTGGTAGGCACCTGGCACCCCCTGGGTAGAGGTGGCTGTAGTGGTAGGCACCTGGCACCCCCATGGGTAGAGGTGGTAGTGGTGACAGGCATCCAGCCCCCATGGGTAGAGGTGGTAGTAGTGGTAGGCACCTGGCACCCCTGGGTAGAGGTGGCAGTAGTGGTAGGCACCTGGCACCCCCATGGGTAGAGGTGGTAGTAGTGACAGGCATCCAGCCCCCATGGGTAGAGGTGGTAGTAGTGGTAGGCACCTGGCACCCCCTGGGCAGAGGTGGCAGTAGTGGTAGGCACCTGGCACCCCCTGGGTAGAGGTGGCAGTAGTGGTAGGCACCTGGCACCCCCATGGGTAGAGGTGGTAGTGGTGGTGGGCACCTGGCACCCCCTGGGTAGAGGTGGCAGTAGTGGTAGGGCACCTGGCTCCCCCATGGGTGAGAGCTGGTAGTAGTGACAGGCATCCAGCCCCCCATGGGTAGAGGTGGTAGTAGTGGTAGGCACCTGGCACCCCCTGGGTAGAGGTGGCAGTAGTGGTAGGCACCTGGCACCCCCTGGGTAGAGGTGGTAGTAGTGGTAGGCACCTGGCACCCCTGGGTAGAGGTGGCAGTAGTGGTAGGCACCTGGCACCCCTGGGTAGAGGTGGTAGTAGTGGTAGGCACCTGGCACCCCTGGGTAGAGGTGGTAGTAGTGGTAGGCACCTGGCACCCCATGGGTAGAGGTGGCAATAGTGGTAGGCACCTGGCACCCCCTGGGTAGAGGTGGTAGTAGTGGTAGGCACCTGGCACCCCCTGGGTAGAGGTGGCAGTAGTGGTAGGCACCTGGCACCCCCATGGGTAGAGGTGGTAGTAGTGGTAGGCACCTGGCACCCCCTGGGTAGAGGTGGTAGTAGTGGTAGGCACCTGGCACCCCTGGGTAGAGTTGGTAGCAGTGGTAGGCACCTGGCACCCCCATGGGTAGAGGTGGTAGTAGTGACAGGCATCCAGCTCCCCATGGGTAGAGGTGGTAGTAGTGGTAGGCACCTGGCACCCCTGGGTAGAGGTGGCAGTAGTGGTAGGCACCTGGCACCCCCTGGGTAAGGGTGGTAGTAGTGACAGGCATCCGGGCCCCTATGTGTATATGTGGCATTGGTGATGGGCATCCCGCCCCTATGGTGCTGCTGTTTCTGGAGTAAGTAATTTCTGCATCCCTGTGTGTGTGTGTGATATGTCGGGTACGTGTAGTTTGTGTTTGTGGTTGGTGTCTGACCTACCTTCTGCGCCGTACGCGTCCATGCCTGTTCCGGTAGTAGATGTAGAATATTGGTAGGATCGGAACGATGGGATTCATTGTTGGTTCGTCTCGTTCATCTTCGTCGTTGCTTCGCCTCGTCCTCGTCGCTTGCGTGTTCGTCTCGTAGCGGTGGATCGTGTTGTGGCGCGAATCGGAGCTTATGTGCGCCTCTCCCGGATGCTTTGACGTGCCGTGAGTAGCGACAGGTTCGGCGCGTACGGGAAGCGCATTGTACTTGTCCGGCCGGACGGGGCTGCTTTTTGGCTTCCGGGCGACTCGTATCTGCATTTACGGATCCGGCTCGGTCGGGGATCAGGACCTGGATTGGGTGAGTACGACTCGGTCGGAATCTGTGCTGTTGTGCGCATCGTACTTGTTCGTTCGGATTCATGTGCGGATTGGTCGGGAAACAGGCATTCGCATGGCTTTTTTCCCGACCGAATGGCGTTGGGTGCGTCTCCGACCGAGATTGGAATCGACCCCTAAATATGGTGGAAGCTCTATCTGGTATTGACAAAGTCTATTCCTCTTGGAGCCCTCTATTTCTCTCGTGGTGGGGACGCCTTGATTCCATTCAAATTATGATTACTCCTATTCTATTATTTATATTTTCTATGCTCCCTATTCTTATTCCGTATATATTTATTTTAAGAAAATAGACTCTTCTCTCCAAATTTCTTTGGAGAAATAAAAAAATCTAGATTATCCTTATCTCATCTCCGGAAGCCAAAAAGGGTGTGTTAACTTTCCTGATTTTCGAATTTACCGTAAATCCTTTTGCCTCCGTCGAGCTTCTAAATGGCTCCTCTCAGAAGCCTCCCCATTCACACATTTATGGCTCACTTTTGAACACTACTTGCTTGCGCCCTTTTCTATAAATGAGATACTGGCTTTTTCATCCAAAACTGTTCAAACTACTCTCCCTTTATTCAAACACACGTGTTCTTTGTTGAAACCGCTAATCCAACCAAAGATGAATTCAAGAGAATCCTTCTTACGTTCACCGATATGGCATAATCGCCTCATTACCATTAATAATAGACCTCTCTTTTGGAAATCCTGGAGATTGCAGGGGATAATTTGGGCCCACGATTTATTTGATGGTGCAACCCCTTGTTCATTCCCTCACTTTCAAATTACTTTTAAATGCCCCCGTTCTTTCTGGCATAAATTTTCCAACTTAATGGCAATCATTCTAGACACTTTTTACTCACTCCCTTTAACTCCTTCCTCTTTTAAAGATAATTCCCTTCTTAAAATTCTTACAGTTTTCCCTAAAGCCTCCTTAATTTATAAACACGCCTTATCTCCCGACCCTGATCGTGCTAAGAGTAAGGTGGAACTTGCCTGGGAGGTGGATTTGTGTTGTGCATGGAGCATCAGTTTCTGGGACAAGTTTTGGAGCCGATCACTCAAACTGTCTAGTTCTGCATGTGTTACTCAATTTATGTTCTTTCTATATCATAGATTATATTTCACACCTATGTCCATAGCTACCTTTTCTCACACAACTGATACAAACTGTTGGACCTGTGGTTCCCCCGCAGCCGATTTGGTGAATTTTCTTTTTCTTTGCCCTAATGTTACCTCTTTTTGGGGGGAAGTTTGGTCCTACATTTCTCTTATATTTAATTTACAGACTCTCCTTTCTAATGTAACTCTTTTCACAGGAAGTCTATTAGACACTCTAGATCTGACTACACATAATAAATAATTGGAACAACTCAACAAAACTTTCCGTTCAGCACTGGTGGAATAATCTATGTCATTATCAACGGTTAGATATTGCTTTTGCCTCCTCCTGTAAGCCATTTGTTAATAGAGATTTATTCTGGCTGCAACAAACTTTATATCTAGATAAGATTGCAAAAACAAAATGTTCCCGTATTTGTTCTGAAAATTTTAAACCTCTGTGAACGTTTACATTTCTCTGTTCTTTTCTTCTCTAACTTCTTATTGGTATGCTGATTTCTTCAATTGTTAGAAGATGGTTTTTAAAGCTTTTTAAGGATATGCAATATAACTTGTTCTTCAGTTGTAAGAGTATCCCCCTTCCTCCCCTTCTTCCCTTACCCCTTATTGCTGTTTTTAAAACGTAAATAGCTTTCTCCTCTCTTTTTATTGCTAGCCGATTTTTGTATCTTTTTTGCTTATTTTTATTCACTCTGCTTCTGCTAGCTCTTTATGACATTTCTTATTATTTAATAAAGATTATTAAACACAAAAAGAGATGAATATAGGAACTGGTAGCACAGGCACAAGAAAAGAGTGACTAACAAGCAACCAAATTGACTTTCTTCGGCATTCCTCTGGACTCAGACTCAATGCTAAATTCTGCTAGAGAAGTGCATGTCACTTAATGAAATCCTGCCATAGACTACTGAGACCTTCATCCTTCAAAGGTTCATACATCGAGTACCATTAATCTGGCTATCATACATTGAGTACCATTAATCTGGCTAATAGTAGACTATGTTATTTACAGAAACATGAAACGAAAAAGTTGACCACTTGGTAGCAAACACTGTTTAATAAATGTTTGCAAAAATTCAAGTGCTTTGAATAAAAGATAGTGCAGACCTGCCACCTCACACGGTGCTGCCGTGAGGAGCTGATATCACAAGAGATGAAAGGCACTGTAAATAGTGGTCTTCCAGCTCGTTTTCCGAGGCTTTGAACTGCCGATGTCCAATAAGGGGTATAAAAAACCCCTAGGACATCGGCACCAGCCTCAGCAAGCTTTTTTGTTTGGAGGGGAGGGATTGGGGGCGAGATGGAGGCAAAAGTGTCTCTTAGGAACTACTTGGTATGGGGCCTCACCCCCTCTGAGGCCCCGCCCCCTCCTCACACAATGAGATTTTTGTTAAAGTTGGCGGGTCTGGTACTGACAAAGGATGCATGTGTAAAATTGCAGATTCCCCTATCCAGTTGTGAAGGAGTGCCTGATTTTATTAAGATAAGGAAGCAAATGTTATGAAGTCTCTTTTCTTCAAGTGTGGTGTGATGTGAGTGCTGCATGGGAGGTTGAGGCTGATTCTGGTCGCTGAGTTCGTAATGGCCTGCAGCCTTCTGGTGAGTTTTTTGTTGACCCTGGCATAGGGTGTGTTCCCATAGTCCAGCTTGCTTGTGACCAGGGCATGTGTGATGGTTTTCCAGGAGCTGATTGGAAGTCATTTGAAAATCTTCCTCAGCATCGTCACGGTATGGAAGCATGAGGCTGTGATGGCATTGATTTGGGCGGTCACGTTTAGTTTAATGTCAATGATGATCTCAAGGTTCTTTCCGTGGGTGGGTGTCAGTCCAAGCTCTGTTGGCCACCACCTGGAGTCCCACACTGATGTGCTCTTCCTGAAGATCACGATTTCGGTCTTGTCGGTGTTCAGCTTTAGACACTTGCTCTTATCCAGTGGGTAATTTCAGCATTGAACTTGATCTAGGTACCTGGCATCTTGTCCGTGAGGGAAAGAATGAGTTGTGTGTCGTTTCTTAGGAGAGGAACTTGATGTTGTGAGAGTGGATGATGCTGGCTAGAGGGATCATGAAGAGGGTCGGGCTCAGGATCCTTGCGGAACGCAGCAGATGAGGTTGCCAGCATCCGAGGTGTACGGTGCCAGGCAGACTGACTGGGTCCTTTCACGTCAGGAAGGAGCAGATCCATCATAGTGCATGTCCTTGGATTCTGAGGTTGTATAGGTGATGGATGAGGATGGGGTGGGAGACTGTGGCAAATGATGCGGAGAGGTCCAAAAGGTTGAGGGCCTGAGTCATGCGGATGTCATCCATGGCGGTGATGAGGGCAGTTTACGTGTTGTGGTTGGGCCTAAAACCAGACTGAGGTTGTGTCAGAGTTGGTGGTCATTGAGGTATTTTTTGAGGTGTCTGTTAATGGTTTTGTCTAAGACTGAAACAGACTTAGTACTAGATCGACATTGTTAATATTGAAAAATATTATATCAATGCACATCCTGATATATGTACGTATAATAACGAACTTGCATCATCGATGTTGAAGTCACCTGATATGACCTCTCCCTTAAGCCCAAGTCAGAAGTAGGTGGTCAGGCAACTGATTGACAGATCATAGGTGTGGAGACACGTAACATTAGACAAAAGCGCGAACAGGAAAGCCCGGATCGATTTAACAGATAGGCAGCGACACCACAATGCTCTTAGGAGATTAGCCCCAATAAAACACATTTCCCCGGAGGGGTGCGCGTTCTCACAACATCATAAAGTCAGATGGCACACTAAGTTAGGAACACTCAGCCAATCAGAACACAGCATGCACGCTACATGCAGTTATCACACGCACCCCATCCTGGACATCTGGACACGTACGCACTGGCCCCGCATTATGTCCATGTAGGGTCAAGACCCACCTGCGCTCTTAATCAAAAGAACTAGATTTATGACTCCGTGACTAGGCTCAGATTTCTATCTCCAAAGGAATGCATAAATCACTTTATGACTCTTTGTGTATTGAATTATATTGTAATTGCATTTATCAATCAATCAATCAATCATGTCACTTATAAAGCGCACTACATACCCGCGAGGGTCTCAAGGCGCTGGGGGAAGAGGGGGGTGGTGCTGCTACTGATCGAAGAGCCAGGTCTTGAGGAGTCTTCTGAAGGCCAGTAGGTCTTGGGTCTGTCGGAGGTTGGTGGGGAGGGTGTTCCAGGTCTTGGCGGCGAGGTGGGAGAAGGATCTGCCGGCGGTCGTTTTCCGGATGCGGGGGACTGTGGCGAGGGCGAGGCTGGTCGAGCGGAGCTGGCGGGTGGGGGTGTAGAAGCTGAGTCGTCTGTTGAGGTAGGCTGGTCCGGAGTTGTGGAGTGCTTTGTGTGCGTGGGTGAGGAGCTTGAAGGTTATCCTCTTATTGACAGGGAGCCAGTGCAGGTCTCTCAGGTGGGGTGTGATGTGGCTGCGTCGGGGGATGTCGAGGATAAGACGTGCAGAGGCGTTCTGGATGCGTTGCAGCCGTCTCAGGAGCTTAACCGTCGTTCCTGCGTAGAGGGCGTTTCCGTAGTCCAGCCTGCTGGTGACGAGGGCCTGGGTGACTGTTTTTCTTGTTTCGGTGGGGAGCCACATTTATATAGCGCTCACTACCCCTGACGAGGCATCAAAGCGTTTTTTCGGCGAGTAGCATGCTACTCCGGACCCATAAAGGATTAGTGTTGAATTAGTATAGTGAAATATGAAAAGTAATTTGAGTGGTGGGTAGGTTAATCAGTTATTTGGATTCAGAAGGATAGCAGAGGGATAGAAGAGCTTTTTTGGCGAGTAGCACGCTACTCCGGAAACCATAAAGGATTAGTGCTGAATTAGTATAGTGAAATATGAAAAGTAATTTGAGTGGTGGGTAGGTTAATCAGTTATTTGGATTCAGAAGGATAGCAGAGGGATAGAAGAGCTTTTTTGGCGAGTAGCACGCTACTCTGGAAACCATAAAGGATTAGTGTTGAATTAGTATAGTGAAATATGAAAAGTAATTTGAGTGGTGGGTAGGTTAGTCAGTTATTTGGATTCAGAAGGATAGCGGAGGGATAGAAGAGGGGAAAAGGTTTGCATTTATATAGCGCTTGTTACCCCTGATGGGGCGTTGAAGCGCTTTTTTGGCGAGTAGCACGCTACTCCGGTACCCATAAAGGATTAGTGGTGAATTAGTATAGTGAAATATGAAAGTAATTTGAGTGGTGGATAGTAGTCAGTTATTTGGATTGAGAGGATAGCAGAGGGATAGAAGAGGAAAAAGGTTTGCATTTATATAGCGCTTGTCATCCCCGAAGGGGCGTCGAACCGTCTCCCCGGCGAGTAGCACGCTACTCCGGAACCCACAAAGGACCAGTGCTGAATTAGTATAGTGAAACACGAAAGCAATTTGAGTGGTGGATATGTCAGTCAGCCACTTGGACCGAGAAGGGCAGGGGAGTGACAGAAGAGGGAAAAGGCCCGCATCTCCACAGCGCCTGCCACCCCCGATATATAATGTATAAAATGACAGCCGAAACCAATGTGCTTTGAAACAGTCTTCAGACCACAAATCTCACTCCTGCTCTCAAGGCCACTTAACCGACTGTTCCTATCTTGCCAAAACGCCTCTTGTCTTTAATTTGTTTAAGGTAAATCTACATTCGAGCAGCAACATCCCACATAGTGGAATATTTGGATTTAGGGAGACTAATATATCTCACTCTTTTCATCAATCTAAATATCTAAAGGATGTACCTAACCCCACTATTCCATGGTTCTCAGGCTGACTTGTATGACTTGCGCATGCCCTTGGGACAAGAAGCCATAAAGGCTCCTGAAGCCCCCTCCAAAGGCCATGGCACATCTGTAAATGGTTCAAGCCACCAGACCTGACCTGCCCTGCCTGAGAAGACTGGGATTCTCCCAAAAACGGATCCTCACAATTTGTGGGAAAACTGGGAGTATAATTAGGCAATCCACTGATAGTTCCAACAGAGCTGGGAGCCAAGGTTGCCTTCTCCACAGTGCGGGAACCAATACTGCCTTCGCTGACTGCTTACATCTGGGCCAGACATCTGGAAATCATTGCATATGGGGGGAAAAGCATAAAGAATCCCCCAAATCCATTCTAACATAACCTCCCTCCTCCTCCAACTCTTCCAGGCCCTTGCAGGAACGTGTTCAAGAGGAGCTTTACTGCTGCCACGGGACTCCCTCTGTGAAGGAATAGTTGGCAGTTTGGGCAACAAAGTGTAAATTCAATATCAGAGTATTTAGGGGTTATATTTGTACACACAGGTGTGAGTGAGCGAACCCTTGCTTGACGGTGGCCTCTTTGGGAGACCTCCAAAGGTGAGCAGCCACATGAAGCCACCAAACAAACCTTGCTCATGCAAGTGCGACAACAGTCACCATTTGTTGAAGCTATTAAGCCAGTTCAGTGAAGGAATTCGATCAAATAAAAAGCAAAGTCATTTCAAAAGTCGGCCCCTTCAATAAAGATGTATTATATGTGTTTTCTAAATCCTCATTGTGTATTTTGGTCCAATGTCAGATCAGCTTGCATCAGTCCCAAATTTTTGAACAATCCCCAAACGCAGCGCTTTCCACTTATTTTGCGTTTGGGCCTGCTCGTCTGACGGAGGCCGCGTGGACTGGCTCGTTTTCAATGCGAGTGCAGCGCCTAGAAGCGCGAAAACTTGGCTGCAGGTTTATCATTTCATAATGAGGTGTCGCAGATACTTGCTGGTGCGCCAGAGGTGTATTCAGCCAGTAAACATGAGCCATGCACCGCATATGGACGTCCGTGCTTGTACATTGCTCTTTAAAGTGTCCACTTTGGAAACAACTATCCTCAATGGACCTGTTTTTACAGAATGTAATCCATGAACTATTTTGTCGAATGTATGCTAACGTTTTATGGATATTACATTGCCTGAGAAACTGTTTTTATGATGATGAAAAGAGAACACAGGTTACTACCCTGGGAACCTCCTGGTCTCTTTGCCGCAGTACTTTCTCAGACTTCCGCATGGTTGCTTTAAATTCCTGACTAGAGGTGACCCAGTCCCACAGGAAACCCAGCTCAGCCTGAGAATTGCCCAGGGTCACAACCTACCCGGGTCAGATGGCTTAGTGGACTAATGCTTCCACTGTAGGGGCCTGTCTTTGACCTTATGATCACAGGTTCAAATCCCATCGGGTTAACTCAGCCTTTCACTTTTCTGAGGTCGATAAAATGAGTACCGTTGGGTAACAATAAACATCTGTTATTCAGCGCTAAGATTCCCATGTGTGCTTTCCAAATACACATTATTTTTATGCTCCTGTGCGGTTTAGTAGTATCGAGCTGTGGTATTCGAGAAAGATGTATTGAAGGCATGTTCCATCACTAAACAGCGAGAAGCCAGGCGCATTAAACAGAATAAGCTCTTCTCTAGGCGCCAGGTTGGCTCTCAACTGAGCCTTCGACATGTACACGAGTCTGCCTTTCTTTCCCTCGGCCCGTCTGCAAGCCAGGGTGTAAAACTATATAACCTGTTCCACATTAATCTTTAGTTTTACCAAAAAAGGAGGGCTCTTAAAAATGTTAGTTTTTTTCCTATTCACTGGCTCTCAAAAGCGCCTTGGCTGCCAGGTTGCTGTTCCCTTTCTGCAGGATGAAGGGCAGATCACACGGTGCGTCGAAGCTCTGTAGCGGCATCTGCTATGAGTGCAGGCTCGGGGTCCTGGCCTGGACTGGAATCAAGCACGGGCCAGCAGAGGTTCAAGCCTTGCTCACAAGGGTGCTGTGCTGGCGCAGGTTGGAGGCTATACCTTAAGGCTTCATGTGCAAAGACTGCTGTTACGAAATCTTAAATTGAGCCATTTAACAGTTTGCCATTTCTTATCAGGACTGTACTCATAATGAATTTGGTAAAAGCGCACTGACTTTTACTGAATGCATTTGTATTTTGTGAACCAACCTATGTACTAAGAAGTCGGTTCACAAAATACAGAATCCTAGTGGGTCACAATTAGACCTACTTCATTAATATGCATGCGGTAAATCGCAAATTGTGACCCACTACGATTGGCTATATTCACAGCATGATGGGCTGCTGGGGTCAGCTGACCACCATGTCTGTGATTGCTTTTAAATAAAGCATTTTTTTTTTTAATGCAGCCTGGTTTCTTTAAAAAAAAAAAAACGGGATACTTTAAAAAAAAAAAAAATGAAAAATTACACAAACCTTTGTTAGTAGCAGATAGTGGTTCCATGGACCACTGCCTGCTCTTAAAAACGTTTTTCTGAACATTCACAAAGGGGAAAGGGACCCCAAGGGACCCCCTTCCAGTCTGCGAATGGCTTCCACCTCCTTTGAGAGGTGGTGAAATATTAATGTGTTGCAACCGCATTTCAATCGTAAAACATCAATGCACTCCTAAAGGAATTGGTATCTGATAGGTTCGCCCTTAACACGCCCCCTCCAAATACTAATTCGTTATCTATTCCCAAATCCAAATTGCGATTCGGTAGGATTTGTTAACATCTTACCAAATCGCTGTTTGGGGTTTGAGAGTAGGCAAATGTCATACGAATCGGAGCCTTACCGACAGATTTAGTGATTTAGTACATTAGGGCCTTCGTATTTTTCAAAAAGAAACAGCCCTATACTGCCCTATACTGCTAAGAGACACATGGAGTGGGTGATAATGAAGCCATTAATTAATTAATGAAAAGAGTGGCCGCTCATCACATGTTCTATGACCCCTGCAGCGTCCTGAGTTCTCACCCCTACCAGGCTTGTGAGGGAAGGAGGAAAGAAAAAAGCGAAGGGTGTAACTAGGGTCCTTTCAAACTAAGCGGGTGTGTGAGACACTGACTCTTCCCTACTGAAAGAAGTCCTTTCATACTGAACGAGTGTGTGAGACAGTGGATAGGGGTCCTTTCAAAGTGAACAAGTGTGTGAGACAGTGACTAGGAATCTTTCCCTAATGGGTGAGTGTATGAGGCAGTGACTAGGGGGTCCTTTCAAACTAAGCAAATGTGTGAGATATTGACTCTTCCCTACTGAACAAGTGTGTGAGACAGTAATTAGGAGTCTTTCCCTATTGAGCGACAGACAGTGAGACATTGACTCTTCCCTAGTGAGCGAGGGTGAAAAACAGTGATTAGGGGCCCTTTCATACTGAACGAGTGTGTGAGGCAGTGTCTAGATACCCTTTCAAACTAAGCAAAAGTGTGAGACATTGACTGTTCCCTACTGAGCAAGTGTGTGAGACAGTGACTAAGAGTCTATCCCTATTGAGCGACTATATGAGACAGTGACTAGGGATCCTTTCAAAGTGAACAAGTGTGTGAGGCAGTGATTAAGGGCCCTTTCAAGCTAAGCAAATGTGTGAGACATTGACTCTTTCCTACTGAGCAAGTGTGATAGATAGTGACTAAGAGTCTTTCCCTATTGAGCAAGTGTATGAGGCAGTGACTAGGGCGTCCTTTCATACTGAACAAGTTAATGAGGCAGTGACTAGGGGTCCTTTCAACCTAAGCAAATGTGTGAGACATTGACTCTTCCCTACTAAGTGAATATGTGAGACAGTGACTAGGAGTCTTTCCCTATTGAGCAACAGTGTGAGACATCGATTCTTCTCCACTGAGCAAGTGTGCAAAACAGTGATTAGGGGCCCTTTCATACTGCATGAGTGTGTGAGGCAGTGACTAAGGGTCCTTTCAAGCTAAGCAAATGTGTGAGACATTGACACTTCCCTACTTAGCAAGTGTGTGAGACAGTGACCAAGAGTCTTTCTCCATTGAGCGAGTGTATGAGGCAGTGACTAGGGCGTTCTTCCATACTGAACAAGTTAATGAGGCAGTGAATAGAGGTCCTTTCAAACTAAGCAAATGTGAGACATTGACTCTTCCCTACTTAGAAAGTGTGTCAGACAGTGACCAAGAGTCTTTCCCCATTGAGCGAGTGTATGAGGCAGTGACTAGGGCGTCCTTCCTTACAGAACAAGTTAATGAGGCAGTGACTAGAGTTCCTTTCAAACTAAGCAAATGTGTGAGACATTGACTCTTCCCAATTGAGCGAGTGTTTGAGGCAGTGACTAGGGGTCCCTACATACTGAATGAGTGTGTGAGGCAGTGTCTAGATGCCCTTTCAAGCTAAGCAAATGTGTGAGACATTGATTCTTTCCTACTGAGCAAGTGTGATAGACAGTGACTAAGAGTCTTTCCCTATTGAGCAAGTGTATGAGGCAGTGACTAGGCGTCCTTTCATACTGAACAAGTTAATGAGGCAGTGACTAGGGGTCCTTTCAAACTAAGCAAATGTGTGAGACATTGACTCTTCCCTACTAAGTGAGTGTGTGACAGTGACTAGGAGTCTTTCCCTATTGAGCAACAGTGTGAGACATCGATTCTTCTCCACTGAGCAAGTGTGCCAAAACAGTGATTAGGGGCCCTTTCATACTGCATGAGTGTGTGAGGCAGTGACTAAGGGTCCTTTCAAGCTAAGCAAATGTGTGAGACATTGACACTTCCCTACTTAGCAAGTGTGTGAGACAGTGACCAAGAGTCTTTCCCCATTGAGCGAGTGTATGAGGCAGTGACTAGGGCGTTCTTCCATACTGAACAAGTTAATGAGGCAGTGAATAGAGGTCCTTTCAAACTAAGCAAATGTGTGAGACATTGACTCTTCCCTACTTAGAAAGTGTGTGAGACAGTGACTAAGAGTCTTTCCCTATTGAGCAAGTGTATGAGGCAGTGACTAGGGCGTCCTTTCATACTGAACAAGTTAATGAGGCAGTGACTAGGGGTCCTTTCAACCTAAGCAAATGTGTGAGACATTGACTCTTCCCAATTGAGCGAGTGTATGAGACAGTGACTAGGAGTCTTTCCCTATTGAGCAACAGTGTGAGACATCGATTCTTCTCCACTGAGCAAGTGTGCAAAACAGTGATTAGGGGCCCTTTCATACTGAGTGAGTGTGTGAGGCAGTGACTAAGGGTCCTTTCAAGCTAAGCAAATGTGTGAGACATTGACTCTTCCCTACTTAGCAAGTGTGTGAGACAGTGACCAAGAGTCTTTCCCCATTGAGCGAGTGTATGAGGCAGTGACTAGGGCGTCCTTCCATACTGAACAAGTTAATGAGGCAGTGACTAGAGGTCCTTTCAAACTAAGCAAATGTGTGAGACATTGACTCTTCCCTATTTAGAAAGTGTGTCAGACAGTGTAGTAGAGTCTTTCCCCATTGAGCGAGTGTATAAGGCAATGACTAGGGATCCTTTCATACTGAGTGAGTGTGTGAGGCAGTGACTAAGGGTTCTTTCAAGCTAAGCAAATGTGTGAGACATTGACTCTTCCCTACTTAGAAAGTGTGTCAGACAGTGACCAAGAGTCTTTCCCCATTGAGCGAGTGTATGAGGCAGTGACTAGGGCGTCCTTCCTTACGGAACAAGTTAATGAGGCAGTGACTAGAGTTCCTTTCAAACTAAGCAAATGTGTGAGACATTGACTCTTCCCAATTGAGCAAGTGTATGAGGCAGTGACTAGGGGTCCCTACATACTGAATGAGTGTGTGAGGCAGTGTCTAGATGCCCTTTCAAGCTAAGCAAATGTGTGAGACATTGACTCTTTCCTACTTAGCAAGTGTGATAGACAGTGACTAAGAGTCTTTCCCTATTGAGCAAGTGTATGAGGCAGTGACTAGGGCGTCCTTTCATACTGAACAAGTTAATGAGGCAGTGACTAGGAGTCCTTTCAAACTAAGCAAATGTGTGAGACATTGACTCTTCCCTACTAAGTGAGTGTGTGAGACAGTGACTAGGAGTCTTTCCCTATTGAGCAACAGTGTGAGACATCGATTCTTCTCCACTGAGCAAGTGTGCAAAACAGTGATTAGGGGCCCTTTCATACTGAGTGTGTGTGAGGCAGTGACTAAGGGTCCTTTCAAGCTAAGCAAATGTGTGAGACATTAACTCTTCCCTACTTAGCAAGTGTGTGAGACAGTGACCAAGAGTCTTTCCCCATTGAGCGAGTGTATGAGGCAGTAACTAGGGCGTTCTTCCATACTGAACAAGTTAATGAGGCAGTGACTAGAGGTCCTTTCAAACTAAGCAAATGTGTGAGACATTGACTCTTCCCTACTAAGTGAGTGTGTGACAGTGACTAGGAGTCTTTCCCTATTGAGCAACAGTGTGAGACATCGATTCTTCTCCACTGAGCAAGTGTGCAAAACAGTGATTAGGGGCCCTTTCATACTGCATGAGTGTGTGAGGCAGTGACTAAGGGTCCTTTCAAGCTAAGCAAATGTGTGAGACATTGACACTTCCCTACTTAGCAAGTGTGTGAGACAGTGACCAAGAGTCTTTCCCCATTGAGCGAGTGTATGAGGCAGTGACTAGGGCGTTCTTCCATACTGAACAAGTTAATGAGGCAGTGAATAGAGGTCCTTTCAAACTAAGCAAATGTGTGAGACATTGACTCTTCCCTATTTAGAAAGTGTGTCAGACAGTGACCAAGAGTCTTTCCCCATTGAGCGAGTGTATGAGGCAGTGACTAGGGCGTCCTTCCTTACAGAACAAGTTAATGAGGCAGTGACTAGAGTTCCTTTCAAACTAAGCAAATGTGTGAGACATTGACTCTTCCCAATTGAGCGAGTGTATGAGGCAGTGACTAGGGGTCCCTACATACTGAATGAGTGTGTGAGGCAGTGTCTAGATGCCCTTTCAAGCTAAGCAAATGTGTGAGACATTGATTCTTTCCTACTGAGCAAGTGTGATAGACAGTGACTAAGAGTCTTTCCCTATTGAGCAAGTGTATGAGGCAGTGACTAGGGCGTCCTTTCATACTGAACAAGTTAATGAGGCAGTGACTAGGGGTCCTTTCAAACTAAGCAAATGTGTGAGACATTGACTCTTCCCTACTAAGTGAGTGTGTGACAGTGACTAGGAGTCTTTCCCTATTGAGCAACAGTGTGAGACATCGATTCTTCTCCACTGAGCAAGTGTGCAAAACAGTGATTAGGGGCCCTTTCATACTGCATGAGTGTGTGAGGCAGTGACTAAGGGTCCTTTCAAGCTAAGCAAATGTGTGAGACATTGACACTTCCCTACTTAGCAAGTGTGTGAGACAGTGACCAAGAGTCTTTCCCCATTGAGCGAGTGTATGAGGCAGTGACTAGGGCGTCCTTCCATACTGAATAAGTTAATGAGGCAGTGTTTAGAGTTCCTTTCAAACTAAGCAAATGTGTGAGACATTGACTCTTCCCTACTTAGAAAGTGTGTCAGACAGTGACCAAGAGTCTTTCCCCATTGAGCGAGTGTATGAGGCAGTGACTAGGGATCCTTTCATACTAAGTGAGTGTGTGAGGCAGTGACTAAGGGTTCTTTCAAGCTAAGCAAATGTGTGAGACATTGACTCTTCCCTACTTAGAAAGTGTGTCAGACAGTGACCAAGAGTCTTTCCCCATTGAGCGAGTGTATGAGGCAGTGACTAGGGCGTCCTTCCATACTGAATAAGTTAATGAGGCAGTGTTTAGAGTTCCTTTCAAACTAAGCAAATGTGTGAGACATTGACTCTTCCCTACTAAGTGAGTGTGTGAGACAGTGACTAGGAGTCTTTCCCTATTGAGCAACAGTGTGAGACATCGATTCTTCTCCACTGAGCAAGTGTGCAAAACAGTGATTAGGGGCCCTTTCATACTGCATGAGTGTGTGAGGCAGTGACTAAGGGTCCTTTCAAGCTAAGCAAATGTGTGAGACATTGACTCTTCCCTACTTAGCAAGTGTGTGAGACAGTGACCAAGAGTCTTTCCCCATTGAGCGAGTGTATGAGGCAGTGACTAGGGCGTTCTTCCATACTGAACAAGTTAATGAGGCAGTGACTAGAGGTCCTTTCAAACTAAGCAAATGTGTGAGACATTGACTCTTCCCTACTTAGAAAGTGTGTCAGACAGTGACCAAGAGTCTTTCCCCATTGAGCGAGTGTATGAGGCAGTGACTAGGGATCCTTTCATACTGAGTGAGTGTGTGAGGCAGTGACTAAGGGTTCTTTCAAGCTAAGCAAATGTGTGAGACATTGACTCTTCCCTACTTAGAAAGTGTGTCAGACAGTGACCAAGAGTCTTTCCCCATTGAGTGAGTGTATGAGGCAGTGACTAGGGCGTCCTTCCATACTGAATAAGTTAATGAGGCAGTAACTAGAGTTCCTTTCAAACTAAGCAAATGTGTGAGACATTGACTCTTCCCTACTAAGTGAGTGTGTGAGACAGTGACTAGGAGTCTTTCCCTATTGAGCAACAGTGTGAGACATCGATTCTTCTCTACTGAGCGAGTGTACAAAACAGTGATTAGGGACCCTTTCATAGTGAACGAGTGTGTGAGGCAGTGTCTAGATGCCCTTTGAAACTAAGCAAAAGTGTGAGACATTGACTCTTCCCTGTGGAGCAAGTGTGTGAGGCAGTGACCAAGAGTCTTTCCCCATTGAGCAAGTGTATGAGGCAATGACCAGGGATTCTTTCATACTGAGCGAGTGTGTAAGACAGTGATTAGGGGTCCTGCCCTATTAAGTAATCAAATCAAATCAAATCAGAGGGCATTTATACAGCGCACACATCACCCTAAAGTCTCATGGCGCTCGCAAACAACTCCGAAAGGAAGTGAGATGGCTTAGATATCAAAAAGCCATGTCTTCAACCTCTTGCGAAAAGAGTTATGGTCAGGGATATTTCGCAGATGAATGGGAATTTTATTCCAGGATGATGGGGCAAGGAAGGAGAAAGATCGTCCTCCCTTTCTAGCAGTGTGTATTTTGAGAGGAGAAAGCAAAAACTGATTGCTAGACCTAAGGGCCCTACGAGGTTGATACCAGCATAATTTCCTGGTCCAGTATCTAGGACCTTTTCCATACAGCTGTTTATGAACTAGACACAGAACTTTAAAAAGAATTCGTTTCCTGACCGGTAGCCAGTGAAGGGTTCTTAGACATGGTGCGGAGGACGATCTGGGCGGAAGATCTAGGGCCAGCCTAGCCGCGGCATTCTGCAAGATCTGCAGTCTGTCCAGAAGGTTGCTGTTAATTGAGAACAGTAGGGAATTTCCATAGTCCATTCTGTTTATTATCAGCCCTTGGACTAATGGTTTCCTGGCCTCCACTGGGAGCCACTTAAAAACCTTTCGAAGGCTGCGCATTACTCCAAAACACGTGCCAATGATATGGTTGACTTGGTTCTTCATGGATAATTGATTATCCATGTGGAAACCTAGGTTCCGCACCGTCGATTTGGGGGTGGGACAAAGGCCAAGATGGGATGGCCACCAATCGGCGGACCAATGCTCCTCTGCGCTGCCAAAAAGCATAACCTCAGATTTGGCTCCATTCAATTGTAGGTGATTGGAGTTCATCCACCTGTCAATGTGAGATAGGCATTTATTAAAGCGTAGCTGGGTTTCAGTAGGGTCTGGGCCAATAGTGACCAGAATTTGAGTGTCATCTGCATAAGATATGACATCAAATCCATAGGATCGAATCACTTTGGCTAGAGGGGTCATGTACAGATTGAAAAGGGTCGGGCTCAAAATAGAGCCCTGGGGTACTCCCATCTTGACTGATCTCTCACATGAGAGGTTATTTCCAATCTGTACTATAGTCACACTGTCGGTAAGGTAGCTCTTAAACCACTCGAGGGCCGTGCCTCTGACACCTATCTCCCAGAGCCGATGCTCTAAAATGCCGTGGGAGATGGTGTCAAAGGCCGCGGATAAATCGAGCAGAACAAGGATGGCTGACTGATGTTTATCCAAGGCCAGCCTAATGTTGTCTGTTACCTCAACCAAGGCAGTCTCGGTTCTGTGTGCCACTCTGAAGCCTGATTGGGAAGAGTCGAGCAATCCCTGGCTCTCCAGATGGTTAACAAGCTGCTTATTAATCAAAGATTCCAATACTTTCCCGAAATAGGGAAGCAGAGATATAGGGCGGTAGTTGGCAAGCAGCATAGGGTCGGCGGTGGGCTTTTTAAGATCGGTTTTACCCTAGCCACCTTCCAACATCTAGGAAAGTCTGCTTCTACAAGTGAGTTATTAAATAGCTCAGTAAGTCTTTCCAATAATACCGGGGCGACAGTGGGAAGAAATTTAGGCGGTACTATGTCGGTGGGGGAACCTGATTTTATCCTCAACATGGCGATGGCAACTGCTTTGGTGTCAAATTTGAGAAATTCGTCCAAGATATGGGAGGGGGTCGGTAAACGAGCTGTGTATGTCTTCCGAATTCAAATTATAAGGTGAAGGGAAGGACCGATGTATTACCATGATTTTTTCTTCAAAATATTCAGAAAGAGAGTCAGTCCAAGTTTGAGAGTCAGGTATTAATGGCTGATTAGTAGGGACTGTAAATTCTTTCAAAATTTGATAGAGTTCTTTACATGAGTTTTCTGCCAAATTTATTCTATTTAAGAGGAAGAGTTTTTTTGCCTGTTTAATATCGGTCATATAACCTTGATGAACTTTTTATAAATTTCACGGTCAGCCATACTTTTAGTTTTTCGCCATTTACGTTCCGCAGTCCTACACAGAAATGTTGTGGTTTTTAGTAAGTCTGTGAACCAGGGAGCAGATCTAGGCTTAGTTTTGACCTGAGTGAGGGTGGGCAATAAACTCTGCTCTGCCGGCGAAGTTCGTTGAGTTTTGCCCACTCTGCGTTACTCTTGCAGCGCGGAGTTCCAGCAAAACTCTGCCAACCGCGGCGTGGCTGAGTTTTTTCTCAGACGCTGCTCGCCAATGTTAAATTGGTGAGCGCAGGCAAGAATTTGCGTCCCCTATTGCGATTTTCAGGTGGTAGTACGCCACGCGCCGAGATTTTTTTAACGTGGGCGGTTTCGGCAGGTCGTGACCGTTCGCATTGAGAAAGCTGCTGCTCGAGTAAAAAATCTACTTGAGCGGCAGAAACAAGCAGCGCCCTCTGGCGTGGAATATGGTGGTGTTAATGCTGATATTACAGCGCGGAACAAGCTCCCGGTGCCAAAAATCTGGACGACTTGTCAAATTCCACTCGCTAGCGGCACTGCGCAGAATCTTGCGAAGTTTTTATGAAACTCCGCAGAATTCCGTGGAGTGAAACTTTGCGAATTCCGCCCACCCCTAATTAAGTGAGGGTGTAAAAGAGTGACTAGGTGACCTTTCAGACTACGCAGGTGTGGGAGTCATTGACTCTTCCTTATTGAGTGAGTGTGAGAGACAAGCAATGCCAAGCTAAGCAAATGTGTGAGACATTGACTCTTTCCTACTGAGCAAGTGTGTGAGACAGTGACTAAGAGTCTTTCCCTATTGAGCAAGTGTATGAGGCAGTGACTAGGGCGTCCTTTCATACTGAACAAGTTAATGAGGCAGTGACTAGGGGTCCTTTCAACCTAAGCAAATGTGTGAGACATTGACTCTTCCCAATTGAGCGAGTGTATGAGACAGTGACTAGGAGTCTTTCCCTATTGAGCAACAGTGTGAGACATCGATTCTTCTCCACTGAGCAAGTGTGCAAAACAGTGATTAGGGGCCCTTTCATACTGAGTGAGTGTGTGAGGCAGTGACTAAGGGTCCTTTCAAGCTAAGCAAATGTGTGAGACATTGACTCTTCCCTACTTAGCAAGTGTGTGAGACAGTGACCAAGAGTCTTTCCCCATTGAGCGAGTGTATGAGGCAGTGACTAGGGCGTCCTTCCATACTGAACAAGTTAATGAGGCAGTGACTAGAGGTCCTTTCAAACTAAGCAAATGTGTGAGACATTGACTCTTCCCTATTTAGAAAGTGTGTCAGACAGTGTAGTAGAGTCTTTCCCCATTGAGCGAGTGTATAAGGCAATGACTAGGGATCCTTTCATACTGAGTGAGTGTGTGAGGCAGTGACTAAGGGTTCTTTCAAGCTAAGCAAATGTGTGAGACATTGACTCTTCCCTACTTAGAAAGTGTGTCAGACAGTGACCAAGAGTCTTTCCCCATTGAGCGAGTGTATGAGGCAGTGACTAGGGTGTCCTTCCTTACGGAACAAGTTAATGAGGCAGTGACTAGAGTTCCTTTCAAACTAAGCAAATGTGTGAGACATTGACTCTTCCCAATTGAGCAAGTGTATGAGGCAGTGACTAGGGGTCCCTACATACTGAATGAGTGTGTGAGGCAGTGTCTAGATGCCCTTTCAAGCTAAGCAAATGTGTGAGACATTGACTCTTTCCTACTTAGCAAGTGTGATAGACAGTGACTAAGAGTCTTTCCCTATTGAGCAAGTGTATGAGGCAGTGACTAGGGCGTCCTTTCATACTGAACAAGTTAATGAGGCAGTGACTAGGGGTCTTTTCAAACTAAGCAAATGTGTGAGACATTGACTCTTCCCTACTAAGTGAGTGTGTGAGACAGTGACTAGGAGTCTTTCCCTATTGAGCAACAGTGTGAGACATCGATTCTTCTCCACTGAGCAAGTGTGCAAAACAGTGATTAGGGGCCCTTTCATACTGAGTGTGTGTGAGGCAGTGACTAAGGGTCCTTTCAAGCTAAGCAAATGTGTGAGACATTGACTCTTCCCTACTTAGCAAGTGTGTGAGACAGTGACCAAGAGTCTTTCCCCATTGAGCGAGTGTATGAGGCAGTAACTAGGGCGTTCTTCCATACTGAACAAGTTAATGAGGCAGTGACTAGAGGTCCTTTCAAACTAAGCAAATGTGTGAGACATTGACTCTTCCCTACTTAGAAAGTGTGTCAGACAGTGAACAAGAGTCTTTCCCCATTGAGCGAGTGTATGAGGCAGTGACTAGGGATCCTTTCATACTGAATGAGTGTGTGAGGCAGTGACTAAGGGTTCTTTCAAGCTAAGCAAATGTGTGAGACATTGACTCTTCCCTACTTAGAAAGTGTGTCAGACAGTGACCAAGAGTCTTTCCCCATTGAGCGAGTGTATGAGGCAGTGACTAGGGCGTCCTTCCATACTGAATAAGTTAATGAGGCAGTGACTAGATTTCCTTTCAAACTAAGCAAATGTGTGAGACATTGACTCTTCCCTACTAAGTGAGTGTGAGAGACAGTGACTAGGAGTCTTTCCCTATTGAGCAACAGTGTGAGACATCGATTCTTCTCCACTGAGCGAGTGTGCAAAACAGTGATTAGGGACCCTTTCATAGTGAACGAGTGTGTGAGGCAGTGTCTAGATGCCCTTTCAAACTAAGCAAAAGTGTGAGACATTGACTCTTCCCTATGGAGCAAGTGTGTGAGGCAGTGACCAAGAGTCTTTCCCCATTGAGCAAGTGTATGAGGCAATGACCAGGGATTCTTTCATACTGAGCGAGTGTGTAAGACAGTGATTAGGGGTCCTGCCCTATTAAGTAAGGGTGGGCAATAAACTCTGCTCTGCCGGCGAAGTTCGTTGAGTTTTGCCCACTCTGCGTTACTCTTGCAGCGCGGAGTTCCAGCAAAACTCTGCCAACCGCGGTGTGGCTGAGTTTTTTCTCAGACGCTGCTCGCCAATGTTAAATTGGTGAGCGCAGGCAAGAATTTGCGTCCCCTATTGCGATTTTCAGGTGGTAGTACGCCACGCACCAACATTTTTTTAACGCAGGCGGTTTTGGCAGGTCGTGACCGTTCACATTGAGAAAGCTGCTGCTCGAGTAAAAAATCTACTTGAGCGGCAGAAACAAGCAGCGCCCTCTGGCGTAGAGTATGGTGGTGTTAATGCTGATATTACAGCGTGGAAGATGCTCCCGGTGCCAAAAATCAGGACGACTTGTCAAATTCCACTCGCTCGCGGCACAGCCCAGAATCTTGCGAAGTTTTTATGAAACTCCGCAGAATTCCGTGGAGTGAAACTTTGCGAATTCCGCCCACCCCTTATTAAGTGAGGGTGTAAAAGAGTGACTAGGTGACATTTCAGACTACGCAGGTGTGGGAGTCATTGACTCTTCCTTATTGAGCGAGTGTGAGAGACAGACTATTGAGTGAGCATGTGAGATGGAACCTGAAGATCCTTCCCTATTGAGCGAGTGTATGAGGCAGTGACTAGGGGTCCTTTCATACTGAATGAGTGTGTGAGGCATTGTCTAGATGCCCTTTCAAGCTAAGCAAATGTGTGTGACATTGACTCTTTCCTACTGAGCAAGTGTGTGAGACAGTGACTAAGAGTCTTTCCCTATTGAGCAAGTGTATGAGGCAGTGACTAGGGCATCCTTTCATACTGAACAAGTTAATGAGGCAGTGACTAGGGGTCCTTTCAACCTAAGCAAATGTGTGAGACATTGACTCTCCCCTACTAAGTGAGTGTGTGAGACAGTGACTAGGAGTCTTTCCCTATTGAGCGAATGTATGAGGTAGTGACTAGGGGTCCTTTCATACTGAATGAGTGTGTGAGGCATTGTCTAGATGCCCTTTCAAGCTAAGCAAATGTGTGAGACATTGACACTTTCCTACTGAGCAAGTGTGTGAGACAGTGACTAAGAGTCTTTCCCTATTGAACGAATGAATGAGGTAGTGACTAGGGGTCCTTTCATACTGAATGAGTGTGTGAGGCAGTGTCTAGATGCCCTTTCAAGCTAAGCAAATGTGTGAGACATTGACTCTTTCCTACTGAGCAAGTGTGTGAGACAGTGACTAAGAGTCTTTCCCTATTGAGCAAGTGTATGTGGCAGTGACTAGGGCGTCCTTTCATACTGAACAAGTTAATGAGGCAGTGACTAGGGGTCCTTTCATCCTAAGCAAATGTGTGAGACATTGACTCTTCCCTACTAAGTGAGTGTGTGAGACAGTGACTAGGAGTCTTTCCCTATTGAGCAACAGTGTGAGACATCGATTCTTCTCCACTGAGCAAGTGTGCAAAACAGTGATATGGGGCCCTTTCATACTGAAAGAGTGTGTGAGGCAGTGTGCCCTTTCAAACTAAGCAAAAGTGTTAGACATTGACTCTTCCCTATGGAGCAAGTGTGTGAGGCAGTGACCAAGAGTCTTTCCCTATTGAGCAAGTATATGAGGCAATGACCAGGGATTCTTTCATACTGAGCGAGTGTGTAAGACAGTGATTAGGGGTCCTGCCCTATTAAGTAAGGGTGGGCAATAAACTCTGCTCTGCCGGCGAAGGTCGTTGAGTTTTGCCCACTCTGCGGAGTTCCAGCAAAACTCTGCCAACTGCCGCGTGGCAGAGTTATTTCTCAGATGCTGCTCGCCAATGTTAAGTTGGCGAGCGCAGGCAAGAATTTGCACCCCCTATTGCGATTTTCAGGTGGTAGAACGCCACGCGCCGAGATTTTTTTAACGCGGGCGGTTTTGGCAGGTCATGACCGTTCGCGTTGAGAAAGCTGCTGCTCGAGTAAAAAATCTACTTGAGCGGCAGAAACAAGCAGCGCCCTCTGGCGTGGAGTACGGTGGTTTTAACACTGATTTTACAGCACGGAACAAGCTCCCTGTGCCAAAAATCAGGACGACATGTCAAATTCCACCCGCTCGCGGAACTCCGTAGAATCTCGCTGAGTTTTTATGAAACTCCGCAGAATTCCGTGGAGTGAAACTCTGCGAATTCCGCCCACCCCTAATTAAGTGAGTGTGTAAAAGAGTGACTAGGGGACCTTTCAGACTACGCAGGTGTGGGAGTCATTGACTCTTCCTTATTGAGCGAGTGTGAGAGACAGACTATTGAGTGAGCAATGACTAGGGGCTTCTTTCATACTAAATGAGTGTGTGAGACAGTGACCAGGGGTCCTTTCATACTGAATGAATGTGTGAGTCAGTGACTAGGGGTCCTTTCGTACTGAACGTGTGTGTGAGACAGTGATTGGGAGTCCTTTCAAAATGATGTCCAGGGGTGGTGCATTATTGTAGTCGTGATAGGGGTGACACCACAGTGAGGGTGCACCTTGTCTTCCACACACACCTGCTCATAACCATCAGGACATGCATGGTAGGCTATCACAGTTTCTGCTACTACAGGTTCTACTCGTCAGGGACAGGGAACCCCAGCCCGCACTCCAGCCTACATTCCTTTTTACCCTGATTGGGAGAGTACCAGAGGCCACACCGGTACAGCTGTACAAGTCCCAGAATGCAAAGTGCTTTTGGTTAAAGGAAAGGGCTGTTTGAGACATCACACATGAAGAAGGTCCAATAACCAGCGATGGGATCGTAAGGACATCAAAGTGAAACGTGTCCTGGAAATGAGATCTGAAGCTGACCCATGACAGGTCTGAGGAGGGCGTACATGGCCTGATGCAAAAAGGTCAGGTTGCAATCCACTCACCACATGCTGTGCTCTATACCCTCCTTTTCACTCTGCTGAATAATGTACTAGTCTGTCAGAGTGCAAAATGTCACTTGCAGCGAGTCGCAAAAACTCCTGACTCATTATGGAGGACTTCAAGGGACATCCTACTTCAGGCCTTGCATTCTCATGTCCTGAATGCCATCATTTTTAAAGGGACAAGGGTTTCTTTAAATCCTTTCAGGGAACAGCATTGGCTGTCCTCTCGACCACTGCCTGCCCCCCAGCTACCAGTAGCTACCATTCAGAAGGTCCCCACGGGACAGGAACCATTTTGTGACTCTTTTACCACCCCTTGATCTTACCAGAGCTTGGTAACTGATCAATGGTTTGCAGCTAGAATGTAAAATTTCCGAGCTATTGTATCGGAAAGTTTCAATTCTATTAAGGACTCGGAGGCGAGGATTATGCATACTTTTCTTCACTTTAATCAGAATAGCAGCCATTTTTTAACAATATACAGAAAGTACTATTTCCATGAGGCCTTGTGAATACTGTAACAGTTCACAAAAGAACAGCAACCAATAGAAAGTGAGTCCACACTACAGCCAATTAGGAATCCTCATGCAACAACATAGTCTTTCACTTATGTCCCCACGTCCTCTTTCGTCGTGTGAGCCATGCTAATATCCTGGAATCAAGCCAACTGCTTCTTAGCCTCTGTCCCTGGAATACAAACAGGAGCAGTCACTCAAAGGTTCTACCAACTCTGGGAACAACCCACAATAAACAGTCGCAAATGAGATAATCACATGTAACAATTATATCGAGTAACAACAAAATACAAGCGTAGGAACCCATTAGGTACATTTGTAAAGGAATGAAAGAAATCCACATTACTTACTAGTCGCGGGAAGCTGGATCACAATCCCAGGGTGGGATAATCCTCTCCTCCGAGTCCTTAATAGAACTCACACTTTCCGTTACGATAGCTCGGAAATTTTACATTCTATGTCAGGACCAGAGGCGAGGATTATGCACGTTGAAAGCTTATTCACCACCAACTGAGCCATGTCAAGCACAGGCTTAAAACAAAACCTCTTAAAGGTGGAATCTGAAGACCAGCCTGCCACGTTCATAATATCCTCTAAAAGCGCCTAGCTGGCGTGATCTGACCACGGAGAATGATGGCCGCCTAGGAGATGAGCTCCGCTCCGAAGGCGACTCTGGGCGAGGAATGTGGCGTTCTGGACGCTAACCTGCCGGCTCTGGATGTGGGGACCCTCCCGGCTGTTCCGGTGACGTCGCCGCGGCTGCAAAGTGCACGGCTGCGAAGACACACCATCGGAAGACTCTCAGGCCTGGAGGCGTGTCTCCAGCCTTGGCCTCGAATGATCGCGACCCCGCCTCCTGCATACGCCGCGGGACTCCGATGAGCCGGGGCTATTCACTGCGCCTGGAGGCGCTCCCCGCTGCTGTACGAGCTGTCTACCCCCCCCGCCCTGGTGTCATTGCGGCATCTGGGGGACGGAAACGGCAGCTCTGCAGATGAACCACAGGCCCTGAGACACGTCCTGAGCCTCGGGCCGAGTGTTTGCCCGGCCCCGTCTCCTGCATTTGCTGCGGGACTCCGAGGAGCCAGGATTACTCCCTGCGCCTGGAGGCGCACTCTGCTGCTCGACGAGCTGTCTCCCCCCCTTCCTCCCCCCGCCCTGGTGTCATCGCGGCATCTGGGGAGCGGAAACGGCAGCTCTGCGGATGACCCACGGGCCTTGAGGCATGATCTGAGCCTTGGCCCCGAGTGTTTGCCCGGCCCTGCTTCCTGACTTGGAGGAGAGGCCCTGGAGCACTGGTACAAAGGGCCCACCGCATAGGATTGCTTCGCAAGGACTCTAATGCTCGCCCATGGCCGCTTATTGCCTGTTTTTTACGGCACGACCAGACGAGGCAAATCCTGGCAGCTGCACGGGCACAAGGATCGTTCACCCAGGACCACTACAGTGTCCGGATGGCCGCCAATTTCTCCAAAGAAACGAACGACCGCCGCAAAACCTTCCTATCCTTCAGGCCCCGGCTCCGGCAGCTGAACATTAAATATGGCCTCTTTGAACCGGCGAGACTCCGCATTACCAAGAACGGCAACTCCAAGGACTTCTACGACCCGGAGAACCTCCGCGTGTTTCTGGACAATACAACAAGTCAGGACATGGACACTCATACAGGTGACTTGGAACTTTCTCAACCGTCTGGCTCATCCCAGTCAACGGCGAACAGGAGGCGGACCTATGGTAGTACATGGCAACGTGGTAGAGACCCAGACAGAATATCAAGCATGCATGAGGACAGAGCCTCTGCGATACACGTTGCGGCAACCTTTGCTCATGAGCCTCAGAGAGACAAATCTCGATTGCCTCTGAAACCAACCACAGAGCAGGACCAGGGGTGTGGAGGACCCGGGACAGAGGGCCCAAGCGGATGATCCCGACTGCAGCTTGTTATGCGGCCGACGGCACAGTAGGAAGATGTCTGAACAACGGATAGCTGAGTATCATTTATACTGTATTGTATTGTGGGGTGTCTTAGATCCTGGAAGACCACACTGTTTCACCTCACTTACTTATTTTGTATGCCGGAGTTACAGAAGTTTATAGCTGTGTCTTTGTATTGCTCCTTAGAGAATGTAGTTTTTACTGTTTGTATAACATAGTAACGCTGTTAAGTAGGGCCGCCCTCGCCCACAGGTGCCTGTTTTTCCCCCACAACGGCCGCCTATTCCCGCTCCACTCCCCCCCTCCTATGCAGGATGCGCGTGACCGCGGCCCCACACCTGGTACAGATGACTCCCTGGGGGGACGCCCCCCCCCCTTTTATACATCTCAACTGACACACCTATGCCTGGCAAGGTTTCATGAAGATGGTGAGCCTCTCGGTCCCCCGCGATGCCACCACTTGCAGGAGTCGCACAGTGCCCCTCCGTGAAATGAGTGCCACACATCCGCACCCCCCATCCTGGGCCACCCATCGCTTTCTTTTCTTTTTGGATCCCTCCACTGTATATATTTATGATGCTCCCCACAGCAACGGCTCACCCCGCTACGGGAGATCGATACCCCCTCGGAGCGACGCTCCGCCGAGTGTAGATCTGCGGTAGACAGATGAGCACTCACAGCGAGTGAGGGCCGAGAAGGTAACCCCTATCTCTGGGGTCCAATCGTTCTCTCCTCACCCCTCCCCTTTTGTCCCCTCCCCCCCCTTTTTTTCCCTCACGGCACAACCCAGCCAGAAACCGCACACCCCCATTGCGATAAACTGAACACCCCTCTACCGCGCCCCTCCGCTGACTGAGACATCCTTGCAGCACACTCTGCCACACGGGACCCCCTATTGCCCAGTGATAGCCCTAGAGACCTGATAGTCTCCACCCGTCAAAGGAGTGCCAGAGGGTCCCCGAGTCTTCTCCCTCCCCCATGTCCCCCTCCTGGCCCCCCCTTTTTTCTCTTCCTTTTTCTGCCTCCTAGTCTCGCTCTCTACCTCCTCTCTCCTCTCTTCTTCTCTCTTTTGTCTCTGTTCTTATACTCCTCCCCTTGAGCCCCTCTAATTGGATCGCCCCTCTCTTCTTTTTGAAAACATACCCCTGCCCGTCATTCTACCCAACAACCCAGGTAACCCCTCGGGGAGAACAAAGCTTTCCCCTCCCCCCACTTCCACCTGGCATCACCTGCGTACGACACCCGTTCTCCGCTGGGTTCACTGTATGCCGCATAGCCACGGTCCCTTTGATCTGCACTTACCGCATTAAGTATTATGACTTCCTCGCGCCCACTGCGAGCAATCACATGGAACATTCACGGTCTCACGCACTACATAAAGCAGAAAAAGATCTTGGCGTACCTACAATCTAAGCGTGCAGACGTGGCTTTACTGCAGGAAACGCACCTTGATGCAGCAGAATCAGACAAGCTGTGGCGAGACTGGGTAGGAAAGGTATAGCAGTGTGCAGGCGGAGGGCCCTGGGAATGAGGGCCCAACCCACAAGTGCGGGGTAGCAACCCTTATCCGGAAATCCCTTCCGGCGACAGTGACAAAGACTTGGACGGATATTGAAGGTAGGTACGTTTTTGCACAGCTTAAGATAGGTGATCATCATATATGCATGGGGTCGGTTTACGCCCCAACAGGGGCGAAAAAATCGTTCTTCCTGTGGTTAAATAGAGTTCTGTCAGAAATAGGAGCCTCCCAATTCCTCATAGGTGGAGATTGGAACCTAGCGAGGGACCTGATCCTGGATAGGACCGGACCACTGGACAAGAGCAATGCAGCCGACAGGGCATTGCTGGAGGACGTGCTGCAAGACAACGGCCTGATAGATCACTGGCGCTTGAGCCACCCCACAGATACGGAATACACCTTCGCCTCTCAGGTGCATGGCACTCTATCTTACCTGGATTATTTTCTCACCTCCCACAGGGTAGTACAGCTTACCCAGGAATCCCAAATCCTCGAAGCGGCTCTCTCGGACCATGCCCCTGTCCTCCTCTCATTGGAACTTGGATTATCCAGTCCAGGACGCAAGCCCTGGCGACTGAACATTCAGCGCTATCGAGCCCCCACTGGTAAAACCCTTCTACAGGCGCATGTCACAGAGTTCCTAACGGACAACCAGGGATCAGTCGATTCCAGCCGAACTCTATGGGGTGGCAGCAAAGGCCACTATACGCGGCAGATTCATGAGGGACTTGGCTCAGGCTAACAAGCAAAACAGATACAAACAAAGAGCGCTGGAAGTCGATATCGAGAGGTATACTCGCCTCTATTCTGTACGTCCCACGCCACAACATCACAAATCCCTAGAGCAGGCAAAGATGGCTTTAAACAGCCTCTTCACTACCAAAGTAGAATATGCCTTGCAGAGAATGAAGGGGAGGCATTATGAGCATGGAGAAAAGGCGGGGAGGCTCTTGGCAGCTCAACTCCATCAACGTGAGGCTTCAATGGCCATCCCGGCCATCAGATCAACGACGGGTGAGGTTCTTACCCGGCTCCAGGATATAACGAACCAATTTGCCTCATTTTATAAGACCCTGTATACCCCAGGTCTAACGATAGAAGCAGATAGACTGACCTCATTCCTGTGGGAAGCGAAACTCCCCTGTCTCTCAGACAAAGGAAGGGAATTATTGGAAGGGGAGATCAGCAAGGAGGAGATCTCTGCGGCAATAGTGAAACTGCCCTATCACAAAGCCCCAGGCGAGGGCGGCTACCCGGCGGAGTTTTACAGATGGGCAGGAGAAGAGGTGGTTACTACATTGCAGGCAGCGTTTGGTGAAGCAGAACAATCAGCTTCCTTGGGTCTCATTTCCAATAATGCTGTTATAGCTGTTATACCCAAACCCGGGAAGGACCCCTTATAGTGCGGGAGCTATCGGCCTATTTCACTTTTAAACTGCGATATAAAGATACTGGCAAGCATACTTGCCGCACACCTCCACAAAGTCATACCATCCCTAGTGCATGCTTCATAGGTGGGCTTCGTGCCGGGACGATCTTCCAGGAATCATTTGCGTACTCTCGCCCACGCCCTGTGGGCGTCCAAGGGTCTCCCTGCAAATGCCATTGCCCTATCCCTCGATGCGGAGAAGGCATTTAACCGGATCGAGTGGAATACCTTTTCCGAGTGATGGAACATTATGGACTTGGGGCTCAATTTATAGCTAAAGTGCGCCTTCTCTACGGGAACCCCACTGTGCAAGTGAACTGTGGCGGATTCCTCTCCGACCCTTTCCCCATACGTAGGGGGAGGCGTCAGGGATGTCCCCTCTCCCCACTTCTCTTCCTCCTGGCTATGGAGCCATTGGCCGCCACCATGCGCAACTCAGCCACCATTTTGGGTGTCCCACTTCCAATGGGCGAATCCAAACTATATCTCTACGCGGATGACATCTTGCTAACCCTCACGGACCTGCCCCGCTCCCTGACGTCCCTACTCCAGATCATTTACGACTTTTCCTCCCTCTCCGGGTATAAGATCAACTGGCGAAAAAGTGAAGCGCCTGCCCTCTCGGATGGACTACGAAAGTGCCTATACATGGGTTCCCCTTCAGATGGCAACAATCGCACCTTAAATACCTGGGAGTCCTTGTTAATAACGGCCTAGCGAACATGATCCAGGACAACCTAAACCCGCTTATTACCCAGATGCAGCGAGACTTCGAAAAGTGGATGGCCTTCGGACTTTCGCTGTGGGGTAGGGTACAGGCAGTCCGCATGGTGACGCTACCGCACTTCAACTATACCCTGGGGATGCTGCTGATGCAAGTACCTCTCACAACCTTACGACAGATAGACTCCAGGATAAAAATGTTTGTGTGGGGCCCCGCAAAACCACGAATAGCTGCGTCCAAATTACAAGCCCGCCGTACCCACGGGGGGCTTGGCCTCCCATCAGTGGAACTCTATTCATTGGCGTTGCACCACTCCCAAATGGCATGTTTCCTACCAGACTTTCCTGACCCGCCACAATGGGTCCCTTTGGAACACCATCTACTCTCGGCACAGGGTGGACTGTCCGCTCTATATATGATGAAGCCCGGGAACAGTAGTACAGCGCATTTATCATAACCGCCACCTGCAAGTGGAGAAGTGTGGCTCAATGGTTAGAGCGGCAGACCCTGATGCAGAGATCTGGCCCGGGACCAGGGTTCAATTCCCGCCTCGGCGGGTCTTGGGCTCAATTTCCTCGGACCTGATAATTCTCGCCTCGGTGCCTATTCTAATCATGGGTCCCACTCTGCAACTCTGGGCAATAGCTTGCTTAATCTCCACAACGGCCCCAACAGCGCTGGGATGCCTGGCTTCACCCTGGGGGTGCCCAGGAGTGGACATTTCACAGGGAAAAGCCAGGAAGGGTTCCACAGCGGTATGCGTACAGCGCCTGGACACCCCTTTGGGGGTATGGGTGCGCTTTACAAGTACTCATTTCATTTCAAGGCTTGGCACCGGGCACATAAACTGCTGGGGGCACACCCACGTCTACATGAGAAGGCCCCACTTTGGGGAAACAACGCTATCCGTATAGCCTTGTTTCCCCAAAGTGGGCTTGAGGCAGGCAGTGGGTATACAGAACATTGACCAGATTGTCTGCAACGGTTCCCTGAAACCGTTGGCCCAACTCAGAGAGGAGTACGGTCTCTGCACAACGCAGTCCTAGCGATATACACAGCTGCAACAATGTTTGCGACAGAGCTTGGGGACCACTCCTTGGAACCTGTCTTCCTCTCCGGTGCTGTTGTTTCTTCTTGTCTGGGGAAGGGCCAAGGGGGTAATGTCTGGATTGTATGGGGTTCTCTCTTCACACCGCTTCTCGACCCCCCCCCAGTGCAAACGTTACGTGTCAGAAGGCAAGAACGGTTGGCGACCACATACGAAGATGACGAATGGGCGGATATACTAGAAGCTCTGGACAAGGTTGCGAGGGAGGCACAGATGAAATTCTGCCTCTTTAAAGTTCTGCAAGACTGGTACTGGAGGCCCACGAAATTGCACAGAGCGGGCCTCCTCCCCCATGCCAACTGTTGGAGATGCCCCAACTCTCGATGTGACATAGCACATGTCATCTGTGGATGCCCCTAAGTGCAGGTATTCTGGGAATACGTGGGTCGGACCCCGAGCGCTGCCATGCCACTGTGCCTACCGCTCACTCCCCCTGAGGTTCTACTGCACAACTTGCAGAGGTTCCCGGACCTGTCCAGACCGCAGCGCCGCCTCTTCCACACAGCTTTGGCCACGGCATGCTCTGCATACTGCACCAATGGAGGGCTGTGAACCCCCCGATGCAAGAGTCCTGGCTGACAGCTAAGATCCAAGCGGTTTCACATGAGAGGATCATATATAACCTGCAGGACCAATAAGAGATTTTCCTAGAGGTACGGACACCTGTTCTGCGCACAGAGGCGCCGGATATGGATGGGGAGATATCTGCAACGACCTCTGGTGATTGAAAGCATAGTGTGCCACAGCTGCTCTAGAAACCATCATATGCACATCACTCTCACCTCTACCCTCTCGACGCACTCTCTCCTCGCTCTTCTCTCCCTCTCCCTCTTTCCGCTTGCGACATTTATCCTCTTCAATAATTTCCCTTATTTGGCTTTGCTCGGGTATTTCCATCTCCCCCTCAGCACTATCACCGTTCTCATTGTTACCACTGTCACCATCCCTATTATTTTTACACCACTGTTATGTTCATGGTCTGAGTCATTATTGCCATTATCGGGCACTATTTCCTTTCCCCCTTCCCCTCTTTCCCCCCTCTTTTACCTCACTCACACCTCCCCCCCATACGAGGCTACCTTCTCAGCGGGAGTCCATTCCGCCGATCAGGGATGGATGATATCATTGAGAACTAAGAGATTTGACCCTGGGGCTGGTGTATGCATACTTGGGGGTGGGGGGGTTGGAAGAGGGGTGCCAGGGTCTTGATGAGCCCTGATCATCGTCAGCATCCCCATGGGGGTCATCTTGGTCCGGGATGGATGGCCTCAAAACTAGGGCCAGTGGGTTCGCATGGGGCACTAGGGGCAGGGTCCTGGTTCAAAAAAGCATGCTTAAGGTGCTCAAATGCATCATGATGCACACCCTCTTGGCAGGGGTAGATGGGTGGGCCAGGTCTGGGATGTCAGGGGCCGTAGGGGCCGCATTCACCATCTTTGACATGTGCACGCGATCTGCTGAGAGAGGCGTTGCTCCATGGGAGCCATAGCTCTCCTACGCCGTGGTCCCCCGCACCAGAAAGACCAGATCGGGAGGCCGCTCCTTCTCCTTCCTCGCGGCCAAAGCATGGAACGCCCTTCCGCTCCACCTCAGACAGACAACATCGCTCCCCATCTTCGCAAGAAACCTCAAAACCTGGCTCTTCGACAGACCCCCTCCTTGATGGATGCAACCTGCACCCCCCCCCCCACCCCTAGCGCCTAGAGACCCTTACGGGTGAGTAGTCGCGCTTTAACAAACCCCTGATTGATTGATTGATAGCCTCAGCTACTGCCCTGTAGATCAAGGCGTCCACCGTCTCATAGAAGTCATCATCAAAAGGAAGGCAATCCAGAGGGCCCTCATCCCCCTCTATCTCCTCAAAGCCCTCCATCATAGCGTATTATTGTCTGAAATAGGTCGACCTTTGTGTGGTAAGAGAATGGGCAAACAGACACAACGAGCAGAGGCCAGTGGCAGTCGCGGCTCCTAGTGGGAGTGCTGCGGGGTGGTGGGGTGGGGCGGGGGAGGTGCAGGGTGGGGGGTAGTAAACTCCGGCATACGGCAGACCGGAGTTAAGTACATAAATAAATAAATAAAACGAATTACATTGCTCGCGCTGCAACGCATATGGCGTTGCAGCGCACAGTGGGATGGGCAGGCCAAGCACTGCAATAATATGGCTGGGGGACAGCCAACAATATTGGGGTGGGCGGAGTCTCACTGCGGTGGGTCAAAGCCGTGGGACACCCTCCCCTGGTGCATAAATTGTAACTGGGGAAAGAACAAAGCCTGGGAGCTGGTGTCCCCTGTGATCAGTGCCAATCTAATGAACAGGTGTATAGTATACCCCGCGCGGGGCACTCATTGTACTGAAGGAGGCCAGACGGCAGGGAATACAGACCACCCAGCCCGAGGCGTGATGCGCCAGTGCGTAAAGAAATACTGACCCTGGGATTCACAGGGCGTAAACAAAAAATACTGCAATGGCCCACACGTGCTATAAACCCTTTCACTCAGGGGTGTCTCTCTCCAGGCCGTGGCACGCGATATCAAACCCAATCTAAGGGACTTTGAGAATCGCGCGTTGCCAGACAAGACGCAACTCTGGCAACACTTAGCGGGCATAGGACCAACCAGGGAGATGCACTGAAAAGCAGCTGCAAAGAGACCACAAAACGGTGTTGCATCACATATCACTGTGTAAACACCATACAAGGCAATAATGCCCAAAATAACAGCAGAAAGACAATGTAAATAGCGCGACAGTATAGCATAAGCATTGAGGTAAGAGGAAAGCACCTATCTCGGCTGCGAGCAGCGAAGAAAGAGGACGTAGGGACATAAGTGAAGGACTATGTTGCTGCATGAGGAGCCCTGATTGGCTGTTGTTTGGACTCTTTTTCTATTAGTTGCTGTTCTTTTGTGAAGTGTTATAGTATTCCCAAGGCCTCATGGGAATAGTAGTTTTTTCTGTATATTGTTAAAAAAACGACTGCTATTCTGATTAAAGCAAAGAGAGTATGCATAATCCTCGGCTCCGGTCCTGACATTGAATTGAGATCTCAAACCAGTAATACTTTCAATACCAACTCCCTGAGGGCATCTAGATGCCAGTTTTCCCTATGCAAGTCAGTTTGGGTCGCAAAGATGAGAGGATGTAGCGTTACGGCTAGCAGTGGGGGCTCGCATAGGGCGTGCTGCAGGGCGGTGGGGTGGGGCGGGGCGGGGGAAGGGCAGGGTGGGGGGGTAGTAAACTCGGACATACGACGGAACGGAGGAACGTAATAATTACTTTCATCTGTTCCGTCGTATGTCAGAGTTTACTACTCCCCCACCCTGGCCCTCCGCCGCCCCATCGCCCCGCAGCACGCCCTACGCGAGCCGCCACTGACGGCTAGAGCGGTCGACCTCGAAGTTGGGGAACCAGTTTCGAGTCTCGGCGACGACGCTCAACATCCTGTGATTCTGCCTAACAAAAATGAATGTGTCCATCTGTAAGGAAACTGGTGCTCATGTAAAGCGCTCTGATACCCGATGTCTCGGGTCCAGTTCGAGCTATATAAAACTCTAAAAATAAATAAACGTTGGAAAGACTCTTCCGGCTTGCAAAGTACACTTTGTACAGCGAGCCCTGCATGTTTGCAGCCATAAATAGTGTGATTTTTCAAAGGCAGGCTTTGCATAGACGAGGCCCCAAAGCCCTTATTTTCCTTTTCATTTTGCTGTTTGCAGCCAGGTAGATCCACCTGTGCCATGAACAGCACCAGAGAGGGCGAGCTGCTCACAGCAGAAAGAAGACAACTTGAGACTGCTGAGAAAGTGCTGAGAAAAGATCATCTGCAGGTAGGAGACGCCTTGTCCACTCCTGTACTGGTCCCTAATCTGAAATCCTGCCTTTTAGTAGCGAAGGCGAGCGACTGTGAGACCTGGTGGCCATTTCCGATTCTATTAAATGGACGAGCACAAGTTGCAATCACCTCCTAATGGCTGTGCGAGTTAAAATGGTGGCAAATGGTGCTTGTGACTTATTTTAACATCAGCGCTCGGGTCTAGTGACCTTTGCAGCTCTCACTGAGACTTATAAAATGTATCTCTTCCTTTAGTGACTTTACAACTTGTACATTTGCAATTTTATTTTTATTTTCTGTTTGTATCTCTTATGTAACTCATGTAATCCAAAGTCCTTATGTAACGCAACTGGTTCTTTTGTAAAGCGCTCTGACACCTTCGGGTAATGTTCGCGCTATATAAAATCGCAGTAAATAAAAAATAAATAAAAATAAATAAAGCAGGTTTGGGTCTACGTAGAAGAATGCCCACGGGGTCATGGAGGTCAGTCGGGGTTGCCAGGGTTTGCGGCTTCTTCCAATGACTGGCAGTTTGGTACCCTTGGCAGCCACTGCCCTCGCTCCCCCTGGCATAAGGAGTCATGGAGGCAGCAGCAGAGCAGTCATGTCCACTCCATACACTTCTCTAGCGCCTCGAAGGAAACAGGGAGCTGTTGAGGACTGAGGGAGGGAGAAAGTGTCAATCCTGTGACGTCATTCGAGGCCAAAGGGTGCATGATGTCACTTCCACTACCGCGGGCATTTTGGTGAATCTATCTCCATGCACAGACTGCGGATTCATCTCTGTGGAAAGAAATGTGCCTTTGACGTGGACTGCTCAATTTTATCCCCTTGCCCTAACAAATGTGGAATAATTCACGTGAATCCTGCCACTCATCCATGTGTTGATCCACCTGAAAGGAGGAAGCAGGGCCTGCTGCCTCTCAGCAGCCAGGGCAGGTGGTCTGGCTCAGATCCGATCCGGGAGGGCTTTGATAAAGGGCTTCTGTCCCAGCAGTCATCTGGAGTAACCTGATGTGGGTGTTGCAAAGGCCACGCTCCGCTTTATTGCTTCCATCCCCCTCCCTGCAATTTTTTAATAACCTGCTACTTTAGAAGTTATCCTCGACCTTCTCTGCACACAGCCAGACTGGAGAGTCATTGAATTTCTCCCACTTTACTTTCGCAGTGTCATTTGATTGACAGGTTCATTCCATGGGATTACCTATAAAATGAGAAACATATGTACACACAGAGACACACACTCACTCGGGCAATTCAACACAGTTCATTTTCTGGGTGAACACATTGACAGCCATGTCATAGTGCGCACTAGAAAGGCCTTTCAATGTGTTTTCATGCGCTTTCCAGAAGAGGAACTTTGAATACATTAGATATTCCATCCTTGCGCCTGCGCGGGACGTGTGATGATGTATCAGTTGTCATGGAGGAGGCAGAGCGGCAAAATGTCCCGCCCCGCTTCTGGTGAGTCAAGCCCCCTATCAGAGGCGCAACTAGAGCCAAATTTCGGGGAGGGCTAAGAAAAAATTTCGGGGGGGGGCTAATTCTTCCAGCAACAGGAGATGCAGGGGCTCTAAGAAGGGGTGAAAATACAATAAAGCCTCGTTAATAAGCAAATGGTCTTTTAAAGACCTGTGAAGTACTCGGGTGAGGCTGTGTGTGTGCCCGGGAAGCTGTCTCAGCCCGGGCTGACCCACACGACGGGGGGGGCTGAAGCCCTTTGAGCCCAATGGGCGTTGCGCGCCTGCCCCCTATATGTTGTGGTTATGAATCAAAACTCAAAACCCACTCAACTCGCCAGCAATGGTTGCCGCAGGGGCCTTCCCCGCGTGCGGTGTATGTATTAGCGCCCCGCTGCCCGGATCCCACAAATACTCACTGACTCTGTGTGTGGGTACGTCAGAGTGATCACGTGCGGTCCACGCCCTTTTATTACAGCCCTGCTGGCCATGCCTTGCCAGAGGATGTCGTGTGTACACCTTCCAGCTCCAGAGCAGGATAAACAGGACAGTGTTGTAAAGAAGCGGTAACATCCGGACACCACAGGTAAGAGAAACCCCTTTATTTAGGTTGGAGAGTAGACAAGAGCGCACTTCTCCCAACTGGTCAGGAAACAACTGACTGGTAGAAGAACGTTCCGCTTCAAACAGAAAGCTAGAATACACAGACGCAGGGTGTTCCATAAAGAATAGACCACACAATAAGTACAACACATCTTCCCCCTTACCTCCCTCAAAAGCATGAAACTAAAGGGAAAACAGAAACCAAAACGGAAACAAAGGAGAAGAAAAAGAAAAAAACACAAGTTCAACGTACAAAATCTCTAAGGTACAAAGGTGGTTTGCGACTCCTAATGGTATTTATGTTCTGGGCACCCTGAGCCCCCAGGTTAGAAACAGTTCCCTGAAGTCCATTCAAACCACCCAAAGGCTCTGATCGGGACACCAACGAGTCCTCCCCACCCGGTACAGTCATCTCAATGCCCATCATGTTGCCGGCACAATCGGAATCTTGGGCCAAAACATTCCCACTGCTGCGGGGAGGATCTTCTCTGGGAACTCCACCACCTTTCTGGTACAGAGCTACCTGTCGCAGATTCCACCTCTCACCATTTTCCAACAATGTTTGAAAAACATTCTTGACTCTGTACGGCCCCTTAAATTTAGAGAGACCTCTACCAATCCTTCCACTACTGACCTTTACCAAATCGCCCACTCTGACACCCCCATGAGTAAAAGAACTCTTTTGAGACTTGCCAACTGCACCACCCAAAGAAACCCACTCCTTCATCCATGCAGGCACTAATTTGGAACCAGGAGCCCTTCCCCGCATCAATTCAAAAAGTGACTTGCCACAGTTCCCCGGCTTGGTGGTGCAGTAAGCCCAAATCATCTCATCCACCATTTTATGTACAACACTCCCATTCGCACTCGCCATTTGGATAATTCCTTTGACTACTCTGTTGGCTCTCTCACACAGGCCATTTACCTGTGGGTTGTACAAGGAAGTGCGATGGTCAACAATACCACAGTCTCTTAAAAATACTTGCATCTCAACTGAGACTAACTGTGTACCATTATCGGTGATGAGGATTGATGGGATGCCTTCTTCCTTAAACAGCTCCCCTAAGTATCTGGTGGTACTCTCTGAAGAAATCTCCTTCACAAATTTCACGGTCAACCATTTCGAGAACACGTCCACGACTACAATGCCAAAGCTTTTGTACCCAGCCAATTCTTCCATGGGACCAATGAAGTCCAAACAAATGCTCTGCAAAGCCTGACCCGGATTAACAATGTTTCCCATATTTTAGCGCCAGCCGACCTTTAACCTCTTCTCACCCTCTTTACACACATCACGTTTCCACCCAACTGACTACTTGCTCGTCCAAGCCAGGCCACCAAAACTGTGCTTTAATGTGGCATTGGGTCAAGGTTTGACCTAAATGACCCTCATGAGCTAGAGCCAATAACTTTCTCCTTAGGCCAGCAGGAGGAACACGTCTCTCACCCCTCATCAAAACCCCCTTTCCACACAAAGACAACTCGTCCAGAACCTTGACATATGATCGTACCGAAATAGTCACACAACTCTCTCTCCTGGAACCTTTGTTTATCATTCTCATAACTTCTTTCAAAACGTCATCCTCATCCATTTCTCAGAACCACTCAGCAGCATCGAATGCACCTTCACCAACCAAAACCACATCCTCCACTGAAGCTACCGCAATGTCTTCATCATCATTTACCACAACAGGACCATCAACTATCCTCCAGTCCACTGACAGCCTAGATAAACAATCTGCCTGCGTGTTTTTCCACCCATGTATGTGTTCTACTTCATACTGGTACTCTTGAAGTTTTGCAGCCAATGTTGCCAATCTTGTTGAACCCTTACAGGTACCACCTGGAGATAAGATCTTCACTAAGGGCTAATGGTCTGTGCGAAGTAAAAATTTGGTAACCCCAAACATATGTGCAGAAATATTCCACACCCCAAGACGCTGCCCGTGCTTCTCTTTTGATGACTGAATAATTCTGTTCCAAGGGAGTAAGCATTCTGAACGCAAAAGCTACAGTTCTCTCAATTCCCTCCGCTCACTGCTGGGAAAACTTACATACTACCAGCAATCCTCTGCATATTGTCCGCTCTACTGCTGGCTGGATCAAGGGTGCAGGAGAACTCCTTGGACCAGATACGGCTCGGCAGACTCCCAAACTGCCTCCTCCTGACCAGGATTGTTGCCAAAATACTGTTGTAAAGAAGCGGTAACCTCCGGACACCACAGGTAAGTGAAACTCCTTTATTTAGGTTGGAGAGTAGAAAAGAGCGGACTTCTCCCAACTGGTCAGGAAGCAACTGACCGGTAGAAGAAGATTCCGCTTCAAACAGAAAGCTAGAATACACAGATGCTGGGTGTTCCATAAAGACAGGACCGCACAATAAGTGCAACAGACTGCTGACCTGCTACATCCCTTCCCAACTTGGTTTCAAACCAACTTTTGCTCTAGACAGCAAGCAAAGTCTCTGGGCCATTGGCTCGGTTGAGGATTGGGCCGCAGATGGTATCTTTGATGTTGAGCTCGGCCCGCCAGTTCTTCAGCAGCGGGGAGGGCTCTGGTACCCTCCGCCGGTGTGCTGTCTGCGACCACCTGGTGGCGGTCCTCACTGTTATTGAAAGTCTCATCATACTCTTCTGCTTCAGGCCACTCAGCATTTTCATTGTCATCAGGACGACCCCACCCTGTTGGGAGGTAGCATCAACCCTTTTGAACCATGAGATATTCTGGGCAATAGTTTCTTGGCCCTTCTTGGCTGTCATCATTGTTTAACTTCCATCAACTTTCAGTACAGTCCAGATCCCTGGTTCATATGGTGTCCTGAACTTCCACCCAGGCCTGCGGTTCTTGATGATCACGTGGTCTCCTGGTGAGATGGAGCGTACTTTGGCTCTGCGTTTCTGGCTTGCGTGGGTGTTGTGCTGCGAGTGCCGAGCTTGGGCTCCGTAGATGTCCAGTGGCAGAAGCGACCACCCTGGACAGACCAGGATGGTATCTCGGCGAGCTCCGTTGAACATCAGGGTCCATTGTGCTTAACAGCTAGTGCAGTGAGGCGTCCCACGATATCCTCGGAGAAACTGTTGGAGGTGGTGTTCGGGGTTGGCTTGCTCGACCACAGCGATACAAAGGGACTTTTTCCGTGTTCGAATGAACCTCTCCGCCTCACCATTGGCTTGAGGCCATGGGGGGCTATGGGGGGGGTGATACGGTGATGGTGTATCCCTAGTTGTTCGAGGAGGTCTTTGAATTTGTCTCTGTGAAAGGGTGGGCCATTGCCAGTCTTTATCTCAGTAGGCAAACTGAAAGTGGTGAAGGTTTTCTCCAATGAAGGAGCTACGTGCACAAATGCAGTCGATTCAACTACCTCCACAATGGGGTATTTTGAGTACCTGTCGATTAGAACCAGCGTAGCTCTCCCATCCGGGAAGCTTTCAAAGTCAAGCCTCAGCTTGGACCAGGAGTTGAGTCTTCGGTTATAACTGGTGCCGGCCTTTCAGGTGAACTTGTCAGCTGGCATCCTTGACATTGTCGAACGACTTCCTCAACCATGTCTTCAAGTCCAGGGAACCAGACTTTATCTCTCATGTGGTATTTTATTTTCATGGTACCTTGATGTCCACCATGTGCTAATACCGTCATGTGTCGCTGGAGGCTAGCAGGAATGACGATGCAGACTCCTCTCAGGAGGGTCCCACCTTGCGTAGTGCTGAATTCATCCCGGACTTACCACATTTTCGCCAGCCTCTCTCTGTCTTGGCTGGGCAGTCGGCATCACTTAACAAGTTTTTCCTATGTGCCACTATGGAATGCTGCTTTGACATACACCAGAACTGTATCTGGTTTTGCAGCTTCGTCGATGTCTTCCAGACTCTGAGTTCAGGGGCAAGCTGCTTGTGAGATCAGTTCGACATAGTCTTCGGTGGCATCAACGCCTTTATCACTCGGGCTGTCTGACTGTACAGGATGGCGAGAGAGAAAATCAGCAGGATTTTTCAACCCTGGCCGGTATATTACCTCCATATGGTAGTGCTGTAGCTGAATGGCCCACCTCTCGATTCTTGGTGGTGGGTGCAAAGCAGGTGCGCGGAATAGTGGTACGAGAGGCTGGTGGTCCGTAATGACTTTGAACGGTTGGCCGCTCAGGTATAAGTGAAAATGTCTGCATGCCCACTTGATTACCAGTGCCTCTCTCTCGATCTGGGCATATCGTCCTTCGGTCTGTGTCAGTGCTTTGCTGGCAAATGCGAGAGTTGTCCACCGTCCTGGTTCTTGCTCCTGAGCGAGCACTGCTCCAAGCCCAATGGGGCTGGCATCAACGAGGAGCTCAGTAGGCCAATCAGGGTCGAAGTACGTCATGGTAACGTTGTCGAGCAGTGCGTCCTTGATTCTCTGAAACGCATCATCTTTCCTTTTCCCCCATGCCCACTTGGTGTCTGCTTTCATGAGGGCTCTTAGTGGTTCTGCGAGAGTCGCAAGGTCCGGAATGAATCTGCCACAGTAGGTGGGCATGCCGAGGAAACTACGCACTTCGGAGACAGAGCCCAGTGCGCACATCTGCTTGATGGCTTGTCATTTCCGGGGGTCCACCTGGATTCTGTCCTGGTTAAATATATAACCGAAAAATTTGATGGAATAGGCATTTTTCTCTGTGTAGGGTAACTCCGTGGTCCCATAGGTGACGTAATGTAGCGCGTAGGTGTTGGTGATGCTCCACCGCTGTTTCCAAGTGGATGAGTATGTCATCACTGACATTCATAACCCCAGGGAGTCCGGAGAGTGTCTCACGTATCGCGTTCTGGAAAACCTCGGCTGCCGATGAAATGCCGAAGTTCAGGCGTTTGTATCGGCACAGCCCAAGGTGAGTGCTAAACGTGGTGATATACTTGCTCTCTTCGGCCAGGAGGAGTTGGTGGTACATGGTGTTGAGGTCCAGTTTGGAGAACCATCGCGAACCATTCACATCCGCTATGATATCGTCCATGGTGGGTGTTATGTGACGCTCGCGCTTGATGGCGCGGTTTGAGAGCCGCATGTTGATGCATAGTCCTATTCTCCCTGGCTGTTTTGGTTTTCGGCTAGAAGGATTGGTGAGACCCATGGTGTCAGCCCTGTCATCTTTTCGATCACCCCTTGCTTCTCGAGCTTTTCAAGCTCTTGTTCCACTAGAAGCCTCAGATGGAAGGGGACACGGCAATGACGTAGCACCACTGGTATGATGGTAGGGTCAATATGCAGCATGACTGGCGGATACCAGAGGCATCCTAGCCCATTAAATAGCTCCGGAAATTGGTCTAGCAAGTCGTCGACTTGGTGCGACTTCACACTTCTGGCGAACGACACAAGGCCCAAATCCTCTGCTTTATGGCACCCTACCAGTGTGTCTGCTTCCTTGTCTATGATGTGAAACGTGGCTGTGACTTCTTTGTCGTTGGACTGTATTCGTACCATCATGTGCCCTCGGACAGGCAGGGGTAACTGGCTTCCATATGCATAAATGATGGTGTGCGAGGGAGTTAGTGATGATCTTGGTTTAAGGCGATTGTATTGCTGAATCCCCGCCACATTGACGGAGGCTCCAGTGTCAATCAGGGCCTTGACTTCTGGCCCTGTGATGCGCACAATACGCGTGTGCTGCCGCCTCCTGCGACGTTTGGGGAGGAATCTTCAGCCCAGCATTTTTGTTGCGATGTGGACCTGGTGCAGTCCGTCTGCACCACATTTGTCAGGGATAGTTGGTGGACACCCTTCGTTGGCAGTTCCCTCTTTGGTACTCCTGTATGCGTTCTTCTTCCGGCACACTGAGGCAAAGTGGTTGCTGATGCTGCAGTTGAAACAGGTGCGGCCCTGGGCGGGGCATTCGGCTATTGGATGCTCTTCGCGACCACAGTATCTGCACCGAGACTTCATGGGGGGGGTTCCGCACATTCTAGTGGTTTCGGTCATGTTCTTTGTGTGAACAGTGTTGACTCGTTCTTGTTTGACGTTAGTGGTTTTCTCAGGTGCCTGGGTAATGGCTTGGTCCATCTCATTAGCCCGGACAGGGGATAAATCATGGGACCTTGCTAGGATTAGGATGTCATCTAGGCTGATGTTTGGTTGTCTCAGAATGAGGTTGCGTAGGGTTTTGTTGCTGCAGCCTTGAATTATTTGAGCTCGAATTTCCTTCAGCTGGTCATCGGTCGTGCAGGTGCTTGCTAGCTCACGCAGCTGTACAAAGAATGTGTCAATATATTCTCCTTTTCGCTGGCAGGCTTGGCAGAGTTTGAACCGTTCGAAGTCGTGGTTCAGTTGGGGGTTGAAATGAGCGTTAAGCCCTCTAACCGCTGCATCAAAGTCTGTGGCGGGGCGGGGGTTTGGCAAGAGTTTGAATAGTTTGTATATTTCTTCCCTGGAATAGTGTAACAGTAGGGATTTCTTGACTGCGCCATTGTTTTCTCATGTGGGGATGAAATAGTTATCATAGCATCCTATCCAGGTCTTCCATCGCGGGGATGCAGTTGCCCGATCTGCCAGCTCACTGAATGGCGGTAGCACCCATGTGAGTGCATGTTGCATGGTGGGTTGCTGTTGTTGTGGAGCAGCCTGTGCCTCATCGGCCATGGTGGGCGCTGATGGGTTCCAGGGTGATCTCCACAGGTGTTGTTTGTTATGTTTCTGGGTTGGTTGTGCCAGTGATTGTTTGCCAGGAGAGGGCTATCTGGACTTGGTTGTGTCTCTTTTCTCCTTGTCTCTCAGATGGTGGCTTTGAGTTTGGGAAAATTGTCTATCTCTGGGCCCCACCTTCTTTTCCTCTGTGATTGTTTTTTTTTCTTCCCTCTGTCCTATTACCAAGTATGGTGGTTTCGCACGGGCAAGAGCAGAATGGAGCGCTCCTAGGTGCTCCTACGTTCGTGTTGCGGGGGAAGCTGCATGCTCTTGGGCTGCCGGCAGTTCACTCAGTACTTACAGCGGACATGGCCAGGCTTGGCCGCAGGTGGCCTCTGGGTTATTTCTCCCAACGCCGCAGTGCCAGATGTTTCTCCGCTTGAGCTGGCTGCTAGTTAGCATCCGTGGTGTGCTTTTCTGGCCGCCTCAGGTTCTTTTTTACTTTTTCTTTTTTTGCTGGAGGCAGACCAGCATAAGGGCATGGGCCACCTTCCTTGCCTCTTCTAGGCGTGTGCCAGGGTGTAGCCACAGCTTCTCTTTCAGTGCGGGGTGGATCCCACCTTCGTCGCCAGTGTCGCGGGGGCCTTCCCCGCATGCGGTGTATCACCTATTAGCACCCTGCTGCTGGGATCCCTCAAATACACACTGACTCGGTGTGTGGGTACGTCAGTGTGACCACGTGTGGTCCACACCCTTTTATTACAGCCCCTCTGGCCATGCCTGGCCAGAGGATGTTGTGTGTACACCTTCCAGATCCAGAGCAGGATAAACAGGACTGCTGACCTGCTACAATGGTAAGCTCCCCAAACCATACCTCACACAACAGAGATGCAATCCATAACTTGTACACCACATGCAAACCTTAGGACCTCGCAGAATTTATAAGTAATGTGGCCTAAAGGTGCAACAAGATTAAATTAATCAACTAATAACTCTACAACCTTTATTCGATCTTAATGAAAAGAGCATGAAAGTACAAAATACAGACAGTTCAAACAACTTCATGCTAAAATAATACGAGGTTGAAATAGGCATAGCAAGCCGTCACGGATCCATAAAATACATCAACACATTACTGAAAAAGACTTAAAATCAGGTACCCCTCCAGGGACTTCCTGCAGTGAATGGACAATTTCAAGAAGCAGCAGACACTAAAACATACCTGCTGGCTACTTAGCATCTGTTAATTCATAAGGGCCTCCCTACGCCTTTTAAAACCCAGCAATGTCACTGTTTGTTTGAGGCAGAGATTAAAAAATGTAGAGTAAAACTTACAACGCAAAATAATCTGCAGCAACCACTGTTCTGCCATCCCATCACAAGGACAAGGCGGCAGCTGGGAATCCCACATCTTGGACCCATCAGGGAAACACAGGGAACGCCACACTGTGCCAGACCTGAAGCGGAACAGCAGCGATCTCTTCCATCATGTAAGATCCCAGACTAAATATGGGGCAGAATCTTCTATCGATAAAATAATCACGTACAGAATACTGTCATAAAGCGTCGGCGAATCTACGGGAGAGAGCCAGCTCTTCAAGGTGGTCTTAACCCGCCTCTTATCATTCTTACTAATGGCCTCTGGTACGTGGAACAAGTCTGAGAGTCCAATCTCAGCCAAGGTCTTTTTGATGTGGCTTAACCAAGGAATGGACAGACCCTTCTCTTGATTAAGACAGTCCCGAATGACCTCTCTGTTAAAAACAGTTTGTCTAGTGGACCAAACACTCACCCATAGCACAAAGGGGGCCAACTTGATAGGATAAGAAACATAAGGACAATTAAGCTCAGAATGCAGGATAAAATTTGGAGGACAGTAAGTTCATCAATCGCCTGCAGATCCTATTTTCCTCGACCTGTATCGGGGTCGAGTTATGGTATCCCCACACCCCGCCCCGTAGGTGGCCATGGGGCGGCATTGCCGGCGATAGACCTTTAAGTAAGGGGTCATGGTACTCCTACCCCCCTTTTGATAGAGGTTGGATAGGGACCCGGCTGCCCTCCCTAGCTTTGCACGTGCAGTGTTCACCTGTGAATGCCAAGAATTGTTTGCATCAAACATAATCCCCAAGTAACAGAAATTTCGCACCAAGCTCAATTGCTGTTCTTGAACCTTTAAAGATGACAAAGTCTTCCGACCCAGCCCACACTGGGTGTGTGACTTCCCAAAATTGGTCTTCATATCAAGGTTGTCCATGAATGTAACAAATGAGTTAACCAGAGAGCAGAGCGCACGCAGTGTCCTAGCCGGCAACACTGCGCCGTCGACATATTATAATGCTGGTACAGGGGACTTTACGACCCTAGGGACGTCTTTGGTAGAGTTGGATAGCTGGGTGCAAAGTCCATTGATATAGATAATAAAGAGCAGGGAAGCTAAAACGCACCCCTGATGCACCCCGCTCCCTAGGGGAAAGACTTCAGAGAGTTCTCCAACCTGTCCATACCGCACCCTGGCACCCAGATGTTCATGCAGGGAGTATAGAACGTAAACAAGAGAAACATCAAACCCCTAGGGCCAGCAGCATCAACCACAATTTGCTTCTGTTCACCCTATCGAAGGCTGATGACAGATCAATAAAGGCCAAGTACAGAGGGCAGCACCTGGAGACCGTGTACTTACTCACAATCAGATATAAATTCAGGCACTGCTCCACTGTACCTAGCCCAGGGCGGAAGCCGCAGTGATAAGGAGACAGAATATTGTTGTCATTGGCCCAGACCTGAAGCCGATTAAAAACAACCCTCCCTAACACCTTCACAGAACTATCGATGAGGAAGATGGGCCTGTAACAATTAGGTGAACTCCTATCCCCTTTTCTAAAAATGGGGGCTATAGTGGATAGAGTCCAGGATGCAGGAATCCGAGAACACAAAGAGTTATTAAAAACATTTACAAACAAGGAGGCCAACAAATCTGGGTTACATTTAAGTCGGTCCATAGGGATCCCATCAGGTCTTGGGGCTTTGCCATTTGGACTGAGTTGAGTGCATCCTCAACTTCCTGGAGAGAGACCTGAAATGATGGGGAATGCACCAATGGTTCCAGTACCCTGCTTTTACATACATCATCTTCGACCAGATAATAATTCCCTGCAAAAGGCCTAACCCAATCTTTCCAAAACAAGAGAGGAGGGACTGGGGCTTTTGTAAGGTCCAGCACACGGGCCCCTGCAGTTATGAAAACACCGAGTGTACTGTTCCTATGCCGAAAGCTAGGTCTAGCAAGTGATGGGTGAAGGGGAGTGCTCCTTTTAGGAGCAAGGGCCCTCACACACCCCAAGGAGTGTCATGCTTCATCATCGGGCAGCTCCTCGTTGGGCCTGCACTGCAATGCCCAACAGGTCCCTAGAGGGGCTCTTTACTGGAGATTTTCTCTTTTTAGCCGATGTATGTTGCATGAGTGAGTAGTGAAGTATGAGTAGAATCGGTGAAGGTGAAATGTATTAAAAATTAGTAAAGGGATCCGCACAGGAAACAACATTTTAATACTAGGGTCCCTTTGTCAAGAATAAAAACGTGATTTGAGCGTAGAATAGATATAATGGTCTATTTAGCTGCAAAAAATGTGAGTCAAAGAGGTCAACTTGTTTCATGCCTGTTACAGTCCCTAGTGGATCATGGCATTTCGTCAGGACCAGGACGACCTAATTCTAATCATCACAGGGATTAGGGAAAGTGGAGAATGTGTGCACCATACCTTGTGAATTTATCCAAAGAAAGAAGACATTCAAAGTGTGTCCTGTATACTTTACATAGACGTGAGGAACGTCTCTTGGGGGTAGACCCCTGAATACAGTAAGTAACGGCCCCAACCGGACCGGACAGAGAGTACGCTCCAGGGCGTAACGTCACTGCGTGTCGATGCTCGGACAGCTATCGATAAAAAGGAAATCTCATCTTTAAAAAAAAAAATCACCCCTTGTGAACTTTACATCAACCCAGACTCGCAAATATGTAGTGAAGCAGGCCCTGAGTCCTAGGCCCGAGATTGCTGATAGATAGGTCACAGGTGGAAGGGTGCGTAGCAGGCAAACACTCTGGCAGGAAACTCTTGATCAATCCCAAAGATAGGTGCAGCTACATTACAAAGTGTCGAGGGAGCTTGTCCCAATAAAGCACACATGGCTGGAGAGGGTATGCCCGCTCATAAAAAAAACATAAATTCGGATGCCACATGAGTTAGGAACACATAGCCAATCAGGACCTTGCACACGTAGTGATCACGCGCTCCCCATGCTGGACATCTCAGCACTTTTTTCACTGGCCACATTGTGTCCACTTGAAGTCGAGACCCACCTGTAGTAACCATTTGACAAATAATTTACGACTCCCAAGGCAGCAACCAACATTTCTCACCATATATGGTACGCCAGAAACTTTTACAACTTACCAGGTTTTTGTATACAAGAAGAACACAGACGACATGTAAATGGAGACAGTCCTCAGAACTTGTGCCTGTAACGGTTATCCCAGCAGTAACTTTTAATTAAATAAACTGTTCCTGTTTTGCCAAACGCCTCTTGTCTTCTGTTTTAAAGGGATTTCAAACTCAAGCAACAAGCTTGTCTGCAAAATAAGCTGTGGGTCTGGTCATGACAATTTTGTATATAGAGCAGCTGGTTCTGAAGTTGGTGTGGGTCGGCAAGTGGAGACAATAGAGTTGCACCAGGATGGGTGTGATGTGATCATATTTCTCCATATCCTGGATGAGACGTACTTCAGCGTGAAGGATGCCTTTACATATGTACGTATACATGTATGTATGTTTGTATGTACCAAGCCAAAAGATATCAGAGCACTTAGAGTCAAACCGAGTCGCTGTACTGATCTAAAGCCATTCCGGTACCTTTAGAGCCTAACCCAAACTACAGCCATCACCATTACCCTTTCCCATTTCCTTACTTCAACCTAAGCCTCACGTTAACCACAGCCGCAACCATAAACTTAACAAAAACTACATCGCTATGCATGAAAATAAAACTAACCATAAGTCAAGCCCCAACCAAACCTCTACACAGAACAACTACTGGAACCTTAATCCTAACTCCTAAATAAGGCTCCCAGTTCTCAGTTTTTACTGATTTTCACAGATATATACAGACAGAAAACTATCTGTTTCTCAGTATATATGTATGTTTAAATGAAAAAAAAACAAAATAAATCTACTCCTGAGTTATTCTCAATGCTCTCAATCATGACTGCCAGGCCAATGGCTGTGCAGACCGACAGACAGACAGGGGAGTTAAAAGGTTTTCTGGTGAAGCTTTAAACAGCTGCAGATGTGCATGTGTTTATACTACAATGGTATTGTTGTCATATTGGTGTATTACAAATGAGTGATGTATCATATATGTCTACCTATAACACTAAAACTCATCAGGCATCCAAACGCAAGGGTGCCCTTATCAGTTAACTAAAAACTAGTTGCAGCTTCATTTTTCACAAAACACAAGATAAATACGGATTAAACTGGGCAAAATTAGCAAAAAATAAATACGGATAAATATGGATACATTTGGCAAATAATAAATAGGGATAAATACAGAAGGAAAAGTTTAAAAAATAAATAACATACAACCAGGAGTCCGACTCATAAAACAACTGTAGAAAATGTACCTTTTCTGCATGGTCACCCCAGATTGTTCACTTTTTTCTGACCCCTATTTTTACTGGCCTTTAGACTATGTGCACTTTACCACTGCTAAACAGTAGTAAAGTGCCTATGCTTCTCCTCTAAAACATGCTATTTGTTGGAACTCCCTACTGCCAAATTTAACTTCATTATGCGTCCATTTTAAATGGTGCTTAAAGTGCATCTACCGCATGGAAAATTAAATGTCATATGTGGGCTGCTGTGTATAATAACACCACCCACAAATGGGACATAAACATAATATTCCCATGACTTCCACTGTGCTCTGGATAAGTTGCATTTTTAATGCACTGCAGTGACACGTGGCAGGAAAAACTGCCTTGCCATGCAGAATTTTTTCACCTCTAAAGTGTACTTTATAGCTCCACATGGAAGAGTGCTTATATATAAAAATAGGCCACGGTATACATTAAGGTTACTGTGCCCCCACAGTGAAATAAAAGCCACAAACTCAGTGGGGCTGGATAAACTGTTCTGTTCTTATTTTCCGCCTCCGCTTAGGAAAGGGCTATAAAAAAGTTATTTCCTGCTTAGTTTTAAAAATCTGAATGAATGGTGAAATCTGATTTTTGATAACTTAACCAGAAATGCAACTTTGTAAAAACATACTTTAGGCTGCCTGAGCCAGAACTGGCTTAAAACCAGTTCTGCCACTCATCACACCTCTAGAGCTGGAATACATATCCTTGGCTTGGAGAGATAATTAATCTAACTCAGAGGTCAATAACTTGCCTCGGACCCCAGGAAAGGCTAATGGGTGTTTACTGCTGACCACTTAACAGGGATTATCAATCTGGGAGTGGACTAGAGCAGTTGGCAGAACAAAAGGCAGCTTTAGCACTACCTCTTTTGACCTGGAGATGCCTATGAGGACTTCTCCTATTCAACCCAAGGACCCTCCCAGACAGTCAGTCTACAGTCACAGAAGGAAAGAAAACCAGTTACTATACTATACGACATATTTATAAAGCGCATGGCTACACAACGGGTTTCCCAGCGCTGAAATCATGTCCATCCTAGTTTAATCAGTGGGAGCTCTTCAGAAAAGGGGGGTTTTAAGAAGCTTCCTGAATCTAGCTTCTTCCTTGGCCAGTCTGAGTGAAGGAGGAAGGGTGTTCCAGAGTTTAGCTGCCAAATAGGCAAAAGAGCGTCACCCACCTCTGGGTCTCTTGGCTGTAGGAACTACAAAGAGCTTCTTAGCCTCTGAATGCAGAGGTCTGTTGGGGGTGTAAGGAGTTAGCAGCTTCTGGATTAAGGGAGGACGTTTGTTATACATCATTTTATGAGCCAGACAGAGAGACTTGAATTGGATTCCTTTGCATACTGGTAGCCAATGAAGGGTTACAAGAGTAGAGGAGACGAACGGTGTCTTAGAATCTTCAACAATGTGCACGCTGCGGCATTCTGAACTATCTGCAGACACTTGATCACATATTGAGGACTTCCTAAATAGACTGAGTTACTGTAGTCAAGATGTGGCAGGATAAGACCTTGGACCACGGTTCTTCTTGTGGCAAGCGGAAGCCAAATAAGATTTTTTTCTCGGGGCACAGAAAAGGCCACAGCAGGAGGCTGCCAGTTTCCTCATTGGACCTCTATGGTGTGCTGGCTGTCTATCCAGAATCCCAAACGTTTGATTTCAGTTTTAGGAGGAGGGCGTTCACCTAAGAAGTTGGGCCAATGGAGTTCTGACCAGAGGGAGGCGGCATTTCCTACTGCCAGTACCTCTGTTTGTCCCCATTGAGTTTAAGATTGGTGCTTGCCATCCAATGAGTCACTTCCTTTAAACAGGTGTTTAATTTGGAGGAAAGTAAAACTGTGTCAGATGTTAAGGAGATGATGATTTGAGTGACATCTGCGTAGGACACAGTGGAAAAGCCGTATCCCTTAATGATGTCAGCCAGAGGCTGCACATAAACATTGAACAATATGGGGCTTAACGAGGATCCCTGCGGGACCCCGTATTCCAGTGATAAGGACTCAGAGCAGAAAATGTCTTCACTCACTTGGAAGCTTCTATTCATTAGAAATGAAGTTAGCCACTCAAACGCAGCGCTAAGGTCTAAGAAAATTTCAGCCGCCATGCCATTGGCCTCAAGGACTACTTTGAGCTCCTCGGTCACGGCTAACACAGCCATTTCTGTGCTATTTCCTGCTCAGCTTCCTGTTCTGCCAGCTATTACATATCCAGAGGTAGATTACACATCCTTGGCTGGGACAGTTGACAACTCTGGCGCAGAGGATAACAGATTGCTTCTGTATCCAGGAGTGGCCAATGGGTGTTAACCGCTAACCATTTGGCAGGGATTAGCTATCTGTGAGTGGACAGGGACAGTTGGCAGAACAAAAGGCAGCTTTAGCACTACCTCGTTTGACTTTGAGATGCCAGGGAGGGATTCTTATATTGATTCCCAGGACCTCACTAGACAGGCTACAGCCACAGTAGGAGGGAAAAACAGTTTTGACCCTATCAGGTAGGGGACTGGTCAAGAAACTGAAGACAGACCTGCCTGATGGCAGGTGGGTCCCAGCTTTTCCAGCAGTTGAAGACAACAGGCCTTAATTTCAGATTGGCAGACGGGGTACTCTTTCACAAACACAACAGGATGCCCGGTGTGCCAAACTCTTCTTCCGCCTGCCTCATTTAGAGACGACTGGACCATAGGTTTCTGTTGATGGAGCCCCCATTGGCTCAATAGAATGAAAGCTTTCTCCCATGGCGGAGCAGAGCAGAGACAATTGATTAAAGGGCATTACGCCACCCTATTTAGAGTTGACGGTGTAATGTAATTTTCGAACTGTCCATCACACCAGGTAAAACCAAGCAGTGATTGCTATAATCAAAATACAAATAATGACCCCCACCCCCGCAGCCTGTGAGTTTTCATTAGTTTTTTTGTTTTTCAGCAACAAACTCCCAACTAAGGAGTTTGTTTCTGGAAAAAAAAGGTTGATGAACGACAGTAAAAACAGACAGCAACCGGCCTTTGAACGGACCCGCGGTGACAATGGTTCCTTTTTAAGGTACAAAGATGACAGCTGGGCTGGCGTTCATCTCTAAATTTGACATTACCTCCACCATCCCGAGCACTGTCGGGATGGTGGAGGTAATGTCCTCCACCATCCAGAGATACTACAACACCTGCCAAAACATAAATCAAGCCCTATGTCTGAAGGTAAAACATTTGACTGGGACAACTCGCTTGGGGTATCTGATCTCCACTCAATCACAGTCTGCCTGAAAAGGAAACACACTATTATATATTGTAAAAGACACCTACATCCCCTCTGGCCCACAGAACTCCCTACCCTCCCTTCACACCCACACTCAAGTGAGCCTTCTCAGAGAGCGCTCCCCAGGTATGAAACTCCGCCCACCTCTCTTCCTATAATCAGAACCAGTCTCTCCTATAAAACTTTCAAAAGAAACCTGAAATCCCTTCTATTTCAGTTAAATGACCACCTTTGAGTTTCTATGGCTCTGTTGTTATGCCTGCCAAGGCTCCACCCCTTCATCTATGTTCGGGCCTACAACATTTGCTACTAATTGTTGGTCTCTTCTACTTGTTGTACTTACATTTTTAACCTTATGTTACTAGCCACCCATTGAGGGCGTCTAAACCATTCTGCTACACAGTGGTGTAAATATATATATATTCTGTCTGTGTTCCAACCCATTATGCTCCATGATAATTTAGATGTCTACCATGACCAGGTCACAATGGAATTGAAGCATTTGTATAAAATAATCAATAATGCAAATCATAGAAGTAGCCGACAAAACCATTGCTACATACAATTAATGAAAAAACTACAAAATAATGATAACCTCATAGTGAGACAATCAGATAAAGGGGGTAATGTTGTTTTATGGCCTCGCAAAATGTACATAGAGGAGGCACTCCTTCAATTGAATGATATTTAATGTTACAAAAAATGCAATATCCATACTGTAAAATCTTCATGGAATGACTATTAGCTCAAACTATTGGCATGGAAGAGTGGGGGGCTTTTGAGTGAGGATGAATATCGCTTTTAAAAAGGAGTATCCTGTTATTCCTGCTGTGTACTTCATCCCAAAATTCACAAAATGAAAACAAACCCCCAGGCAGGCCCATCATTTCAGCCATCAATAGTTTGATGGAAAATACGTCAAGATACATAGACTACTTTTTACAAGATTGGGTTAGAAGTTTGCCTTCATTTTTGCAAGACACCTCAGATTTCCTCAGGAGAATCAATGAAATTACGTGGAGTTCAGACCTACTCCTTATAACTATGGATGTAACTTCACTATACACATCCATTCGTCATCAAGACGGCATCAAAGCGATCGAGCATTATTTGAATCGTAGACCAGCATATTTGTATTTGCATAATAAGATGTTGGTTGATATGGTGACAACATGCCTAGAACAAAATTTCTTTTTCTTTGACAATCATCTATACCAGCAAATCAGGGGAGTAGCCATGGGGGCCTGCTTCTCTCCCAGCTATGCCTGTTTGCATATGGGGCTGTGGGAGGAGCAGGTCCTCATGGGCAAATTTAAGAATATAATTGATCAGCACGTGCCCCTATTTCTGCGATACATTGATGATGTGTTCCTTATCTGGAGGGGCTCGGAGTTACATGCTCTTGAGTTCATTGAACAGATTAATGACAATCAGTTGAACCTCCAGTTTACTGCAAATATCAGTAAAAGTTCCATTTATTTTTTAGATGTGGAGGTTTATATCAAGAATGATAACATTGCAACTAGATTATATTGCAAACCTACTGCTGGTAACACACTGCTGCACGCCGCGAGTCATCACCCGCGCCACTTAATAGAGAGCATCCCGTATGGGGAGATGCTGCGGGTAAAGCATATTTGCAGCAGTGAAGAGGATTGTCAAATAGCACAGCAAGCAAGTAGGAAGAGATTTCTAGAAAGAGGATACTCTTCTAAAACTATTGAAAGGGCCATTAACAAAACTAGGTCAATTACCAGAACACAGGCGTTGACAATCAAAACCAATCGACAGGATTCTGGTCCAGATCATTCAGAACAACCCTGTAGAATAATTTTAACCTACAATAAGCAGCACCAAGCGCTAAGGAAAATATTAAATAAAAATTGGAACTTGGTGCGCAGTGACCCTGTGGTGGGCAAATGCTTGCCTAAAAAACCAGAACTGACATTCAGAAAAGCAAGGTCAATGGGTGACAGTCTAGTTAAAAACAGCGTAGAGCTTAGACCACCTGCCAATTGGCTCACCTCACACAAAGGCTTTACCAAATGCCCGACGTGCAAAGCTTGCAAATATGCTCAGAATAGGAAAAGTTACATCAGCCCGTTTAAGGTAGATCCTATACCGATTAGCAAAAGACTAACATGCAAAACAGAGTTTGCGGTTTATGTGCTGGAGTGTCCGTGTGGCTTAAGATACATAGGCAGTACCAAACTGCCAGCTCATAAAAGGATACTCCAGCACATAAGAGCAATCACTAATAAGGATCAAGCCTATCCAGTGGCAAGGCATTTTGAGGATAGGCATGATAGTGATCCAGCAAATCTACTGTACTTTGTGATTGACTCTATCCCCCATTAAGAAGGGGAGGAAACCGTGAGGCCCAACTTCGTTTGTTAGAAACCTGTTATATATTGGAATTAGACACAAAGGCACCGGCAGGGTTGAATGCGAGTGAGGATTTCTTTACTTGTTTACAGTAGATGAGTATAATATGTCTAGATATTTGCACTATACGATCTATAGCATTGTCAATTTGATTCCACACAATGAGATGTGCACATGCACAGTTGGTAATCAATACTTCCTCATCACTTCCCTTGGTCAGCCAGAACATTTCACAACCCTATAGCTATAAGAATCTGCTTTTTATCTGTAAATTAAGGCACAAAGCACTTTTTTAGAACCCATAGATTTTAATGGTGATATAAATTATTATTTGCACATTTGCACAATATTTATATAATCTGTGTATACATGGAAATAGGATTGACCCACTGGGGCCGTATTATATTAAGTGCAATAAGACACAAGGATCAAAACAACAGGTAACCATGTAGCGGGTGATTTTATCATAGTTATACAAAGGGTAAAACTGCGCTTTTAGAACAATTATATATGATTTTTGGGAGCTCCCAAAGAGTTAAAGATCTTTTTAACATGTGTATACCTTTATGTGCTAATAAGAATGACACTAATCAATGACCAAAACAAGGCGGTTGTGATTAATGGTATTTTTAAAATTATCTTTTAATGCAATTCTGATCATTTGAATGCTTTTAAAAGGTTTTAAATACCAATTACCATATATTTTGTTTATATTTAAATGAACTGTCATTTTGCAACATTTTACATATATTTATGAATATATTTTATATTAATGTATTTATTACTTATATCAAATGTATGCTTATTTTGCACAAGGTGATCTCTTTGTTGTGTCAGCACCCATGGTGGTATCATTACCATGTAGTATTTTTTCCATGTCTACTAGCGGTCACCTGACTGCTACGTTTTGCACTTGCACTTTAAATAGGGTTAAACTAATGGCAACGCAGTCATGTGATCAAGGCCCAGGTGGGGCTGAAACGCGTCATGGCGGAGATGCAGGGCACACAACAAACATATTGCACAAAGAACTTTGGGTCCGCGTTCGTCTGTCCGAGTGCAGTGGATGTTTGGAGACGGAGCCTGCAATATATATATATATATATATATATATATATATATATCTATTGAAATATATATGTGCAATTAATAAATAAGTGCTTTAAGCTTGTATTCTGCTCTCGTAACAAGACAGTCACTCAATCTCCATTCAAGGGAAAAAATAACAAGTCTCAGCAAATTACTGTCCAGATAATGAAATCAGCTTTAAAATTGTGTGAGCGGCTGCATGGTGGTTCAGTGGGATCCGGCTTCTGGTACGAAAAACATTTGAAACCAAAAGGACACAGAACTCTGCCTCAGCAGGGCCACATCAGTTTCTCATCATTCCGTGGTTGGTGAAATTGGTACCACTGAGTGGACCAATGGCTAATGTCAGTCTCTGCCACATGAAGACTTTATTAGTTGCAGCTAAATAAAAGATCACTTGTTATTACTATTGCTGTCTCCTTAGTTGGGCAAAATCATTCTCAGGAAAATGGAGATTATGAAATACATCTGTGCATAGGATACAAAGGAACTGACAGCGGTCCCGCATTTTCCAAATGAAATGACAACTGCTCTGTATTTACAAATGAAATGACAGCTACCTCCCATATTAAAAGGAAACTGACAGCTGCCCCACATTTTACAAATGAAATTGAAATTGTACTCTGTATTTTATTACAAATGAAATGTATGGCGGAGGCGGCCATTTTATGCAGCCCCAGACCTATGCGGAGCCCACATCACAAGTAACAAAGGTCTGCTTATGATCACTCAAACCACTCTGTGCAGTGAACCAGGGAACAGTGCCCATGAAATGCATGGAATCTTTCATTTCATCCCTCCAGCTCTGTGTGCATCAACAACACAGCATGAGATGGGACACACCTGGAGGTGGAAAGCCGCCTCACACAAAGCTTGTGAAAGTTCAATGAATGTGATGCCCGCACATGTGCACTGGGGGCTTCCACAGGCTCTTTATTGTTGACAAACTGAGGAAGTACATTTGCTAGATATTATGTTACAATATGCATATGATCTTTTTTTAATCTACACTTCCAACATTAGGCTAGAAGTGCCTGTAAAGTGTACCTGTCTCACAGTAGTCCCCCTGTGTCCAAATCATTGTCACTGAGCCACCTGAGATGTGTGTATCAGAAAGATCTCCATTATACCTGAAGCCTCCTTGTCATTGATGCACACCTTGAGTTTGATAGCAGATGCCAGTGGGTTTGCCCTCGCGGGATCAGCGGGCAGCATGACAACCATGGACCCTCATGCAAACAAGGAAGATGGCTTCTCCTGCTGAGCATTAAAGGGGCCATGTTTGAAGTATAGAGTTCCTCTCAGACTTCTGGGCCCCGGTGTCACTTCACTGCTGCACTAATGATAACCTTGCTCTGCTTGGGCTTTTGTAAAAAAAAAAAAAAAAATCGCAGCATTTTAGGTCTGGCTTGGTAGCGGAGCTGCGTACTGACCTATTGCTACATGTTCCTTAAAAGTTTTTGAGTCCGCCCATTGGAGGATTAACATCTGAATAATTTTCAAAAGATTCTTTACCCCATGGATGTATACCTTAACCAATCGTTTTTTTACTGCAGCAGGCTTGTTTAATGTTTTAATCAGGGCTCAAAACGCAAGCCAGACCTATTGGGTCTGCCAATGCTTGTTAGATTTGGAGGATCTGCACTCAAATGAGACATCTGTTGGAGATTCTGGCAGGAAAAGAACATGAAGGAATACTCCGGGTCTGGCTGTGGGCCTCTCGTGTGCCACAAGCTTAGACACAGCACAACCCTCATAGAGAAGGGTGGTGCTAAGATCACTCAGGGAGGCAGAAGCGCTCAATATTCCATGGAACTCTCTTTGGGTGTTTTCAAGTCCAAAGTGGTGGGGGGTTAGTACTTGGCCGAGAAACCAGGACCTTCCCGCGAGACTGGCACAAGGAGGGGTAGGAGACCTGAGTCAGAGGTAGCTCTGGTGCCTCCACCTGCTTCACCAGTCGAAGCTATGCCCGATCATGAAGTTGGCCGTTGCCATACTTGATTGTGATGGCCTAGGTCTGCCCACCAGGACAGCTGGAGCTGAAGCTGACTGGCCACAGCTGAGAAACCAGTCTGCCCAGAGGCAGGAGAGCAACTCCTAGCTGTAATATCCCTCTGCTCTAGATGTCTCGTCAGTCACTGTGGTCATGTAATGGGATGAGATCCTGTCATGAATGTGGTGTGGCCATGGAATGTGACCCTGTCATAGAATGTGGTGTGGTCATGGAATATCATTCTGTCATAGAATGTGGTGTGGTCATGGAATGTGATCCTGTCATAGAACGTGGTGTGGTCAAAGCCATCCTGACATAGAACGTGATGTGGTTATGTAACAGGATGAGATCCTATCATAAATGTAGTGTGATGTGATCCTGCCATAGAACGTGGTGTGGTTATGTAACGGGATCAGTACGGCCGAATAAAGGTAAGTAAACATATAAATAAATAAAACGAATTTCGTTGCGCGCGCTGCATCGTATTCCGTACTTTACTACCCCCCACCCTGCCCCTCCCCCCCCCCACGTCACCGCCCGGCAGCACTCCCACCACGGGCCGCTACTGAACGGGATGATATCCTGCCATAAATGTAGTGTGATGTGATCCTGCCATATAACGTGGTGTGGTCATGTAACGGGATGAGATCCTGTCATAAATGTAGTGTGATGTGATCCTGCCATAGAATGTGGTGTGGTCATGGAATGTGATCCGGCCACAGAATGTGGCGTGGTCATGGAATGTTATCCTGTCATAGAATGTGATAATGTAGTATGATACTGCCATAGAATGTGATCATGGAATGTTGCCCTGTCATAGAATGTGGTGTGGTACTGGAATGTGATACTGTCATGGAATGTGGTGTGGTCATGGAATGTTATCCTGTCATAGAATGTGATAATGTAGTATGATACTGCCATAGAATGTGATCATGGAATGTCGCCCTGTCATAGAATGTGGTGTGGTACTGGAATGTGATACTGTCATGGAAGGTGGTGTGGTCATGGAATGTGATCCCGTTAAAGGATGTGGTGTGGTCATGGAATGTGATCCTGTCATAGAATGTGGTGTGGTCATGGAACGTGATCCTGTCATAGAATGTGGTGTGGTCATGGAATGTGAACCTGTCATAGAATGTGGTGTGGTCATGGAATGTGAACCTGTCATAGAATGTGGTGTGGTCATGGAATGTGATCCTGTCATAGAATGTGGTGTGGTCATGGAAAGTGATCCTGTCATAGAATGTGGTGTGGTCATGGAATGTGATCCCGCTAAAGGATGTGGTGTGGTCATGGAATGTGATCCTGTCATAGAATGTGGTGTGGTCATGGAAAGTGATCCTGTCATGGAATGTGGTGTGGTCATGGAATGTGATCCTGTCATAGAATGTGGTGTGGTCATGTAATGTGAACCTGTCATAGAATGTGGTGTGGTCATGGAATGTGATCCCACCATAGAATGTGGTGTGGTCATGGAATGTGATCCTGTCATAGAATGTGGTGTGGTCATGGAATGTGATCCCACCATAGAATGTGGTGTGGTCATGGAATGTGAATCTGTCATAGAATGTGGTGTGGTCATGGAACGTGAATCTGTCATAGAATGTGGTGTGGTCATGGAATGTGATCCCACCATAGAATGTGGTGTGCTCATGGAATGTGATCCTGTCATAGAATGTGGTGGGGTCATGGAATGTGATCCCACCATAGAATGTGGTGTGGTCATGAAATGTTATCATGTCATTGAATGTGATAATGTAGTATGATCCCGTCATAGAATGTGTTCATGGAATGTCGCCCAGTTATAGAATGCAGTGTGGTAATGGAATGTTCTTAAACACGTGGAATGTGTGCTTTTGGAATGTTGTTCTATGATTTTTTGGGGCTCCTAGTATTTGGTTAATGGTTTCAGGTAGTCCTGCAGTAAAAGGGCACCTGTATAGCAGTCCAGGTATGCTTTCCTTGGCTCTGTCGCCTTCAAACTCCCAAATAATTGGTAGCCTTTTCCCCCTAGTTCATGAAACAGGTAATATGAGTAATTTATGTACGCACAGCTTTGCTATTATAGCTCTCGTCCAAATGATTACAATTAAAACTAAAGGAAAATACAATGTCCAGGAGTTCACCAAGAACCTTTTTCTCTCATCCCTGCCCAGATGTGAGGCAGTGAACCCCCTCCTTTGCCAAAGCTAGAGCATGGAAGTCCGCATTCTGGTAGCGCCTTAGGGACCCAAGAGAACCTCGGATATAATGAGATTATTGAGGGAATGGTATGTCACTGTCTACACCCAGAGAAGCCCCCTGAAGTAAAGTGAGATTTCACATCAGGGGGAAACGGTACAGTACAGGACGAAGGATGTTACCCCAGCACTAGCACTGTGAAGACCATGGCAATGTTACTTTTTAACTCTGTTTATAAATATTTAACACTCAGATGTGAGACCTCCATGTGAAAGGACCCTTCCCCTCTGGGCCTTGTGATAAGGGCCAGTAACATTATCCAAAGTAAAGTTCAGGGTTGTGTTGTTATTTTATGCCAAAAATTAAAAATGGGACAGTTTGCACTGGGGCTCCTCATCACCTCAGCCAAAGCCACATTCTACAAAACCACCACCACTGAGGCCTTCGGAAGAAGCAAAGGACTCTTCAAGGCAAATCAGTGCGGCTCAACCTCCTGCCAGACCCTCCAGACAGGAGCAATGCCACAGACCTCACCTAAGGCACAAGTGCTGCGTGAAGGGGTTGAGGCTGTGCTGAGATGCTCAAGGCGCTAGTACAAGATAAAGGTTTTGCCTAAGGTCTGCTCTGTAAGATGGGTAGTTAAACATTGAGGGGGATATTCACAAGAACGTGTGCTAAACATCTCCAAAAAATGTTAACGCAACTATACACATCGCAGCCGATCGCGGGAAAATAACCCTGTGCTAACCTGGAATTCACAACACGGCGGTACCATGTGATAGTCCCCCGAAAACGCGGCCATTGTCCGCAATACAACAACAACTGCGACCGTGATAAAAACACAAACCTCAACGCGAAAAAACATGCGATGTGCCAAAGCGCGATGAGGAAATCAGCGATAAGCAGCGCCAGGCTTGCAATACACACATGGCAGGCGGGAAAAACCACTATAAAAGTAGAAAAAACACACAAACACAAAATGACCAACACCCAACCACCATGGAGGCAGCCGGAGCAGGCGCAGAGGACGAGCGCAACCCCACAAGCACCCCGGACGACCAGCCTGGGACCTCGGGGACAGGGAAGGGCAAGGACAAGAAGAAGAGGAAGATGAAGTTCAGTCCGCAGGAAAACAGGATCCTGGTCACGGAGGTGATGGAACACCATCAACAACTGTTCGTCACCTCCAACGTGTCATTGGGCACCAAAAATGGAATATGGCGGAACATCGTGGACTAGGTGAATGCCGTCGGAGAGCACAAGAGGTCAATGGACGAGGTCAAGAGGCGATGGATTGACATCAACCGCAAAACCAAGGAGAAACTCGCAGGCAACCAGAAGGCAGCAATGCAGACTGGAGGTGGGAGCCCAGCGCCACAGCTGGAGCTGGATGACATGGAGGAGCTGGTGTCGACAGTCATCAGTGTGGAGACTGTGGCCGGAGTCGGGGGACCGGACACTGCTCAACAGGACACAACACAACCGCAACAGGGTGAGTGACCACCAGGTACTGGGGGGACGGGTGGAGATGGCCACAATGGCACACATGCACAATCAAGCAGAGCACAGTGCACGCCCACAATGACTCTGGATCATGGCCCTGATCCACAGACTGTCACAATGTACAATGCCATGCTGTCTGAATGTGAACCTGTACCATGCGGCTACATACATGCGGACACATTGTAATACACCATCTCCCCTTCACATTGCAGGGGCACCGTCAACACCTCCTGCAGAGCAGTTCCAGCCACTCTTCACTGATGACGAGGAGGACACTCCCAGCATCGACACCCAAGCCCTCCAAGACATCATTGACATCATCCGCAACTCACCTCCAGGATCAGGGCAGCCCAGCTGCATCGAGGAGACCCCACCCACTACCCAAACCACCCAGCAGGAGGCACCCACAGCCCCAGCAGTCCCCCAAGACCCCCAGGAACAACACATGGCCTTCCAACGCCGTGTGCTGGAGGGCCAGAGGGAGACGGCTGAGCAGGTGCGGGTGGGGTTCGACCTCATGGCTACCAAACTGGACGCCATTCATGGGTGTCTAGGTCCCATCAGGGACCAGCTCCAGTCCCTAACGGACACCCACAGGCCGCTCCATGGTCTCCAACGAGCCCTGGCTGACATCGCTGGAGTCATGACTCGGAGACAAGAACACCTGTCCGCTCAGAGTGGCTCCAGCGATCCCAGCCGTGAGCTGGCACACATGGGGAGGCTCATGGAGGACATGGTGCGGATGGAGGCGGAAAGGATGGCAGCCACCGCTGCACATCAGCAAAATGTAGCTGGGATCTACCCGGCCCTGCAGATCCTCATCATGGCATTGCTGCCACAAGGCGTGGCGCAGATGAATGCTGCTGCCCCCACACCGTCCACATCTCCGCCCCCTGGTGTGTCAGTGCCTCCCAGTGCGGCCGACAATCCTCCTCCGGCACCTGATGTGTCAGTGGCACACAGTGCCGCAGCCGGTACTGCAACACCCACAGGTGGGGCAGAGCACACATCCGAGGACGTGGATGGGATTGAGTTCAGAAGGAGGCACTAGCATTCATTTCCGACACCTTGCCTGTTTCTGCTTGGTGCCGCACATGGCCCCATGACCTGCCACTGACCCCTGATACACTCCGCTGCACTCACCTTGGACCGCGACATGGACTGCCATATCCTGTTTGATGACCAATGACACGGCGACCGGACTGCGGACTGTACCCTTCCTCTTCCGCAGTACTTGTCATCCCCAGATGTACTCCGGCTGGCCCTCTACGGGCCCATATTGTGTAGTGTGCTTGGCATGGCCCTGTACCGCTCCAGCTGCAAAACTCCACTGGATGTGCAATAAACATCCAGAAACGCACTGCTGTGTCATGGCTTTCATCATTCATGTATGAATGTGTGGATGAATGTAGGGACAGTGATTTTCCTTGCGTCAATGATGCTCATCTAGTGGGATGCCAGTCACAGTGTGCTACATTGCCTATTGTGTTCCGCTTGCCGTGGACACTACAACAGGGACACACGCATTAGTCACTCCCTTGTCCGGACATGGACTGAACCACGCCCAGAGCCCCCGAGTCATTGTTGCAAGCCCTGCGCTGGTCCGACGTACGCCAGGCCAGACCACTCCTCTTACGCTCCGAGGGGGGCCCACATAGCTACATGTCGCAGGCGTACACGCTGGTGGTATGCAGGTCACTGGTCTAGTTGTCAGCATGTCATGGCCACTCCCCGAGGGCAGGTCTGCACACACACCACACCCATCCGGCACAGGCATCACAGGCCATGTGACCCCGCCAATATAAGGGGTTGACAACGTCACATTCCCCACTGCCGGTGGTGACTGGATGACGGACGCTCCACGGTTCTCAATCATAAAGGGCCCATGAGTTGTGGTGCACAGGGTTGGTCGCACCCGAGGCCTTGCGGCTGTCACGGCCTACCACCACGTGGCGCTGACTGGGGTTGCACAGGGTTAGTGGCACCCGAAGCCTTGCGCCCGTCACGGGCCTACCACCACGTGGCGCTGACTGGGGTTGCACAGGGTTAGTGGCACCCGAAGCCTTGCGCCCATCACGGGCCTACCACCACGTGGCGCTGACTGGGGTTGCACAGGGTTGGTGGCACCGAAATAGCTGAGCGGGTGTGCAGCCTGCGATGATGTGTGCACTGATGTGGTCTCTGCCATTGATGACTCAGGACTCAGCGTCATGTTTGGGACCTGCTGGGCCGCGAGGCGGGTCCGCATGATGTGGACCATGCCATGGTGGCGGGACCGGGGCCTGGAGCTTGCACGGGCATGTGGTGTGCCCACTGGTGGACACACCGTTGGCGGCAGGTGAGCAGTGGGCCCGGGGTGCGCAAGTGCGGACAGCCAGCGCTGGCAGGCGGGAGGGGGTAGGGTGCGACTTTATGCGTGCACAGGGACGGACAGGCGTTGTTGCCGTGTGCTGTGTGATGGACTCTGCCATGATTGACTCTGGCCTCGATTGCAGACCTGGTGGCTTGCAGTGTATCCCGGCACGTGGTTGGAGACACAACGGTGGCAGCAGGTGAACAGTGGGGCCTGGGTGCGCAGGGGCGGCGGTGTCTCTCTCTCTCTCTCTCCCTTACTTCCCTCTCTCTCTCTCTCTCTCTCCCTCTCCTTTCCTTCTCTCTCTCTCACTCTCTCTCCTTTCCTTCTCTCTCTCTCTCTCTCTCTCTCTCTCCTTTTCCTTCTCTCTCTCTCCTCCCTCTCTCTCCTTTCCTTCTCTCTCTCTCACTATCTCTCCTTTCCTTCTCCCCCTCTCTCTCTCTCCCTTCCTTTCCTTCTCCCTCTCTCTCTCTCTCCCTTCCTTTCCTTCTCTCTCTCTCTCCCTCTCCCTTCCTTTCCTTCTCTCTCTCTTCTCTCTCTGCCTTTCTTTCCTTCTCTGTTTCTCTGTGTCTCGCTCCTTTGATGTGCGCATTGCACACTTTCTGATTCTGTGCTTTATTTTCCAGGCTGTGACATCGAGATTCTCCCGGAGGGACCCGACAGGAGTCTTCCGCATTGGTGTTTTGTGTTGTATTTCAATGAAGTTTTTGGTTGTTACTTCAGTGCTGTGTGACTGTTTCTCGTACTTCTGGCCACACGTGTGTGTTATTTTTTGACAATGTGCGTCATCATGCGCTTTTTGTGGCTCTTGTGTCGTGCACGGTATGTGTTTGTCCGGGGGGTTGGGGGGGCTGGGGGTGGTGGCGGTGGGTGTTGTGGCCCTCATGGTTCTCCGAGCTGCATGATCATTGTCTCCATGGCATCTGTGGGTCTTCAGATGTGGCTCTGGGCTGGGCTCCCTTTCATGCTGCAGGTAGTCGTCCTGCTTAACACCAGCAAAAGGCAGGTGTTAATTCCCTGCTGCTACCGCGGCTTATCGCCTGTTTTTGGTTTGCATCGCAGATCTGGCAGTTTGTTGTGAAAGTGGTGTTGTGGTTTTTTCATGTGTTTTTGCACGGGAACGCTTACTCTGCATCTCATTAGGGTTGGTTGGTGGTGTCCACCGTGGGGATACATTTTGGGGCAGTTATCGCAGGAATACTGGCAATGTCTGCAGTTTGCACCCGCTTGTGAATGGGGTATTGGTTCTATCTCCACTTTGGATGCGTTAAGGTGGGGTTAAATCGGCGGTAGGTCCTTGTGAATATGCCCCTGAGTGTTTCTGAAAAGAGACTGTAGCATCCAACCCAGCCCGGCCACTCTCCAATGACTACGCCACACACGGAGAATAGTTGTACAAGTCTTTATTCTTCAGCGTGTAAGCAAGAACTCAACGTTCTAAACCTGCATTCACTTCACGACCCTCCAACACTTACATCACAGGCCTACGGAGTCCATCGGGAACCAAAATAGTTCCGTCATTCTCACCATAAAATAAACTCACATGCTCAGATTACAAGTGACAGCCGTCTGGCTGGGTTTCACTGCAATTGGCCTCCATTTGCCTTAGGGTTTTAGCTTGCACCTGAACTTGGTTGCTCCCAGGTATGGAAGGGATGTTTATTGTTTTGCCCTCTTTTCAGACCCTCGCCCTCCTGTTCGCTTCTCCTGCCAGTCTCCAGTGGATGGGCCATGATTGTGATATTGTTACTCTACACTGCTGTGAATGATGTGGTGTCATGGTACAGCGCAGGCGCAGACACCGTGTGTCAATAAGAGATTGAGTGAGTGGGTAACAGAGTGGAGAAGGGGGCAGTGAGTTCACATTTTGGGAGTTATCATAAGGTGGGGAAGGGGACAGCGAGGTCACGTTTAGGGAGTGATCAAAGGGTGGAGAAGGGGGGCACTGAGGTCACGTTTAGGGAGTGATCAAAGGGTGGAGAAGGGGCAATGAGGTCACATTTAGGGAGTGATCAAAGGGTGGAGAAGGGGCAGTGAGGTCACATTTAGGGAGTGATCAAAGGGTGGAGAAGGGGCAATGAGGTCACATTTAGGGAGTGATCAAAGGGTGGAAAAGGGGGGTAGTGAGGTCACGTTTAGGGAGTGATCAGAGAGGCGTAGTCAGCAGATGGAAACCCAATGGCTTTAGGAGAAGGAGGTTGTTCATGGATAGGGTGGGCAGGCAGTTGGTGCCGAAGAGGTGGTAAACAGAGAAACAGGGGAATACAATAGTCCCCTGGAAGAGAGGAGGCCAGGTGACTGGGGGCCTGTCCAGGACGAAGTCCAGGTCCTCGATCAAATACTCCACTGCCGGACCATAAGGTCTAATTTGGAGCTGGGTGGTGCCAGAAAATCCACACTTCTCTGAAGGAAATGTTAAATCTGGTGGCGAATGAATCCCCCGGTAGAATTCACTTTCCCTTGTGATCCCCGCGGTGGAGGAAATGCCACGGATGCGTTTTCTCAGACATTCAGCACTTCATCCTCTAACAGAAAGATTTTCCATTAACACACAACTCTGACTCAGGCCCCTTGTGTGTTACCGAGTGTCACTGCCCCCCATCTGTGCCTGCAGACATGGCCGCCATGAGCATGTACACAACATGTCTAATGTTGTTGCCCATGTTTGTTTTACGCAGCTCATACTTTCCCTTTCATGAACCAAGGAACTCCTCTGACTTAACGAAGACAGATGTTGTCTCACAAAATTAAAAGGACTCTGTAGTGGTCTTGCGGTTGGCTTCCCTACTGACAAAGAGGAGCACAAATAAATCAAGCCTTCGAAAATGGATGGAGGGGAGAGGCTTCATCTCTTGCCACTTGGCTGCTTCCTCGGTGGCGGCCTCTCCTGCCACAGCTGCAGCCCAACCTCTCTAATGATCTGTAAGGTTGTTAGATAGACAGACAGACAGACCGACAGACAGATGAACCCGGCCACATGAACTGAGTTAGAGAGAGATTAAAGTGATTTGCCCAGGATCACACATCTTTGTCCAGTGGTGAAATCAGAATTTCAACCCATGATTCAAACACCAGAGATAAAAAACACCAGGTAAGTTATATCAAAATTACAATTTATCAGTTTTAATCATATGCAAAAGAGCCTCAGGAAACTTAAGGGTACAGATGGATTAGGGTTTAACTGCCCCCCCGCCCCCACATAAATGAGATGCCTTTTTTCGATGTATACGTGTTCCCACTTCCTCGTGTAATGTAGTAGAGACACGTATGCCTACTACCAGGAGTAAATCTGCTCCTGCTACATGTGCGTTGCATCTGGGTGGACATTTGTGCCCAGGTGTAGGCTCAAAGCGACATGGGTGGAGACATCCACAGATAGACGTTACCGTACTCAATGCCTCCAGCCCCACCCTTGGAGCACCCTAATATCGACGTGAGGGAAACACCACAGAGAGGCCTTGTCACCCGGACACTGTAGGAAGATGTGCGTGAAGGGAACAGAAACCCGGACCTTTAAATTTGCTGTCGTTTGAAAATTAAGCAATATTTTAAAATTAAGTAATAGAATGAGTGCTGTTTACCTTTGTTATTTTACCTTTGTTGTTCATTAAATGGTGACCAGTTGCTATAGCTTAATACCATTGCATTAAATGTCGCTTTACTACATCTGTTAATCGCTGCTGTCTGTGCGAGAATTCAGGTTTCTGAAGCAGAATTTTTAAAAAACATTTCTTCATCTTTGAGTGTCTTTTTAATTAATATATTTACATTACAAGAAAAGAAAGGAAAATGAGAAAGAAAGGCATGACATAGAAAGAGGCCATCAAAGAACTTGCGGCCGACAAGGAAATAACAATTGATCCAGCGCGGCTAATATAAATTTCTCCTTAGAATACCAATCAAGAAAAACACCTACGCAACCTTTGTCACTTAAAACTTATGTCGGTCTAGGTCTCGGTTCAAGTTTCATCATCTTTTCTCTCAAATTTCGAAGTACTGCTGTGCTAAACGAACCACTTTCTGGAAATGCCAATACTCCATCATCTTTGGTATACTTCGCCCAATTTTCCAACCAAATGCAAGTATGATAGCCATATTTCAACATCATATGAAATGCTGGCGTTTTCGGCGGAGGAAGTACCTCTCCTTCCCTAGTCACAACCTTCTTGTCTTTCTTGAAAAAGTTTTTAAGCTTCGCAAACCATGACGGTTTCTCTCTACCATACTCATAATAAGCCATATTTCACTGTTCTTTTTCCCAAAACAAATTCACGTAATACTTCACCACTCTGTTCTTTCTACTGCTCGGCTATTCGGACCTATCCCAGCGCGTCTCACACCAACGCACCAATCCGAAAGCTTTTACGTCACTCTACACTAACCCATCCCAGCCGTCTCACACTAACGCACCAATCAGGAAGCTCTTCGTTCTTCCACAACTGGCCAATACCAGCGCGGTTTTTGTTGACGTCAGCTCTACTCCTGTTTCTGCTGACCCCTCCTTTACAAAAATTATCGGCACTTTTCTTAACTTTTTCTTTTCAACTAAAATTGATTAGTTACAACGTAAAACACATTACCATTGTCTGTTTTCTCTAAACAAAAGAGATAGTTTATTCTAACTTACAAGAATACTGTTTCGTTCGATAAGTGTAGCACTTCTCTCTACCTTACCCTTCTCTCAAGCAAGAGGTAAACCCGTTTCTCTGGGGATAAAACACATGTGGAGACTATACTGCTCCTGAGAATTAAGGCCAAAGTTTCACAAGAAAACCTGTTGCTATTTCACTCAAATGCAATTCATGCGTGAAATTTCCCTAACATAACACAATCCTGTGTTATCACCAATTTTGAAATCAGACAATGCACATTTCCGTGTGACTTCTCTTGCCACACGTGTCCACTTCCCTACTTCCCGGAAGCTTCAGAAATCTCGACTTACACATAACATAATACAAACTCAACATAGAGTGTTAGACACAAAAATCAATAATCACCAAACTAATCTATAGTAACCATAACTCTGCTACCAAGAAATCTGATCCAGCGCAGCTAATATAAATTTCTCCTTAGGATACCAATCCAGAAAAACACCTACGCAACTTTTGTCACTTAAAACTTATGTCGGTGGGGCCCATGACAACGCATACATACATTCATTCAATTTCTGGATAAAAACGCTAAGGAGAATGAGCTGCTGGACAAACGGGATACCTTGTTAAATTTGACAGAATAATAATCTATACATTATATACATTATCTTTGGATCCTGTCGGTTCTAAACATCAAGGTACTCCGCTATTCGGTCGATGGACCAACTTGTAGAATTAGTTGATGGCGATTAAGACCAGCTCAATCACAATTAAAACCTTTAACATTAATTAATCATAAATCTATTAAAGAACCACAGACTCATTTTAGAGTTAGAATATATTTTTATCTAAATTTCTTCGAGCAAATAAGTAAAATTCTTTATTAAGTAAAACATTTAGAAATATCAATAAACATTTAAAGAAAGATTTTTAGGAAAAGTGAGAAATGACTCATTACCCTCGGCCTTAGGGCGATGACAAGAATGGTTCACCAAAGGAAGATGAACCGCAGATCACAGGATAGGACTCCCAAACTGACTGACTGTCCCGCTAACCTCCTCGGACGCAATCACCTCCCGGGCAAATTCCCGCAACGATCTCGTTCCTTCCCCAGTCAAAGTTCAAGGTTCAAAATGACAGAGTCTCTCGCAGCATCAAGGTGGAAAAATGAAAAGCAAGTTTCGATACTCATAACATAAGAGGAGACTCTCTTATACCCTATTCTCTGGCTCACTACACCCAAAAGTTGCAATCCTTAGGGGCAGAAATCACGCTAATTGGTCCATTGGAGGGGTGGTGATGGTCACCTCATCGCCCTCCTTGTTCGAACCGGTTTGGGGACAATAAAGCACACAATTAGTCTCATGATCACAGTGTCCAAAATTAGTCCAATTTGTTAATCCATTTTGTAACAATCTTCGATGGTCACACATTAGTTCATCCCCTGTCGCTCGACTTTTCCCATCCGTTCCCAGGCATATATGCTGAACACTTGGCACGCTCCTCGTTGCAGGTCAGATTGGCCTTGACATCTCTCACTCCGAGCACAGGCCGCATACACGTGACTGGAGCTTTCATACTGAGTCTGCGCAGGGGCCATCTTATTCAGAGCACGCGATCTCGTCCTTTCCAGCGGCCATTTTAGAAGCATGGCCTAGCAGGCCCGAACGAAAACTAGTATAAGAACAAACACAATAGAAATTAAAATATGGAAAATAAGCCTTTCTGTTTACCACCCGCCATTCTAAAGACCCGTGTTAGATATTACCTAGCAGAAGCGACATTTAAAGCCATTTTACTTGCCATCTGCATTCTTTGCCACAATACAATTCTATTACGCAACACAAATCATGCAATTCACTCTAATTACTACGCAAATCACAATACCCACGTTAATTAGCTTCATATTTGTAAATAAATTAGATTTTGCAACATTTAGCAAATTGCCCACGTGTAACGTCTACTAAAAGGTGTATTCGTTGATTAATTCATGCATTTCAAGCGGTTAGTATCATTAATGGTTTTGGGGTAATTAATTTCCAAGGGGTACAAAAAAAAATTCGTTTCCCCTGCTCCATCACAATCAAACCGGCAGATAAAGGAGGAGCGATTGTGATCCAGACTACAGAAACATACGACCAAGAATGTCGACGCCTCCTACTGGACCGAAGGAACTACGAGGTACTACAACAAGACCCCACAGAATCACTCAGAATCCAGATTGCCAACTTGGTAGAAGAGGCCCTATCTCACGATTGGATCTCTAAAAAGGAAGGAGATTTCCTCACCAATAAATCGCCATGGACCCCCTATTTCTACACCATCCCCAAGACTCACAAGAATCTGGAAAAACCACCAGGCCGCCCGATAGTATCAGGCATAGGATCCATCTTTGAACCCTTGTCCAAATTTGCGGACGCCTTTCTTCGCCCACTAGTACAGAAGACGGACACATATCTCAAGGACACCAAAGACGTCCTTCGGCTCTTACAGGAAATAGAATTTGATCCAACAAAAGAATTACTGATGGGATTAGACGTGGAAAGCCTCTACACTAGCCTTCCCCATGATGAGACCCTCACCATCATAGAGGACGTCCTGTTTGGGATAGACTGGGAGTACCAAACACCCCGCAACATCGTGATGCAGTGCTGTCACCTGGCACTCAGGGAGAATTTCTTCGCATACAGGGAAACACTGTACCTCCAAAAGCATGGGACCAGCATGGGGAGCACATTTGCCCCTAGTGTAGCAGGCCTGTATGTCCACCACCTTGAAACACGGAAAATCCTACACAGCAGCAATCCCTTCCTGACTCACATCAAGAAATGGAAACGGTACATAGATGATGTGCTGGTCATATGGGAGGGAGATGAAACAACCGCTGCTAGGTTTATGACCTGGCTGAATTGCCAGAATAACTACCTGAAATTCACGAGCACCATCTCAAGGAGGGAACTGGTATTTCTGGATCTGAACATCTACCCAAAATATGGCACACTGAAAACTACGACACATTTTAAAGCAACTTCCAAAAACTGCCTCTTACTGTATGACAGCTTCCATCCGCAACACCTGCGTGATAACCTCCCATATGGACAATTCCTCCGCCTAAGGAGGAACTGTACAGAACTTAGTGATTTCAAATCACAAGCGGCGGACCTGCAGAAGAAGTTGGAGACACGGAAGTACCCACCCAAGATAGTGGCAAAGGCCCTGAAACGGGAGAGAAACAACAACAGGGATGCTCTGCTCGAACCTGCAACACAAAAACATCCAGAGCAAAGACCTATATGCATCACCACTTTCAACACGGGATCCAACCAAGTCATGAAAATTGTAAATAAACATTGGCGGTTACTAAACTGTGGGCATTTGGACCTCCCCAAACCTATGTTTTCCCACAAGAGAGGTAAGAGCCTACGCAACATGGTTGTACACAAGAGACCACGCAATACTCCACCAACCGAAGTGACAAACATCTTGTTACCACCCGTCAAGGGGCATTACCCTTGCGATAGTTGCAGCATATGCCATCTAATAAAGAAAAGCAAAGACATCAATTTTAGGAACGGTTCGGGGTGGGAACAACGCCGTTTCACTAATTGCAATAGCAATAACGTTGTATACATGATCACGTGTCCGTGCGCATTGGAGTTCATTGGGATGACAACGTGATGTCAGGGACTGTCCGGGAGTATGTCGGGAACACAGTCAGGGACTTGGGCAAGGACTGGGAACTGGGTAGAAAACGAACACAGAAAGAGTAGTACAGCGCTGCCCAGGATCACACAGGAAGTCAGAGGAGAAAAAAGGATCCAAAGGGGAAGCCTGTACAAGTGAACAAGATGGGTGAGACTCAGAAAGGACAGGCACTCATGAGGCGGCTCAGCATTCAGAATCACTACACCCAGGACAGATGTGCAATACACTAATATATAAAACAACATTAACAATAAAGGGGATGTGGGGTAAAGCACTCGGGAGCTCCACACGGTAAGACTGAAGCTCAGTAAGTTCCTCACCCACAATTGCTGTTACAGATACTGACTGAAAATACCCACATATAGGATATGTATGCAAAGGCAGGGTCTGTGGCGCTTATACCTATGGTGATGTTATGACAGAAACTCAAAGACAATACTCACAGTGAACAAGAAACACCACCTAGGTAGTCAGCTGTGCCCACGGATCCTGGCGATCAAACAGGAACACGCAAGGCAGTAACAGCAAAGGGGTAGAACTAAACACAAGCACAATAGACAAGGAGCTAGCAAGGAGGATTGCTTAACAGGAAAGGAAGGAAATCACAGGGCACAATTGGCAGAAAGCAGGTAACAAACATACAAGGTAACAGAAGCAAGACAGCAGAAATAGAAAGACAGCAAACTAGAACTGGAACCAAGGAAATGGGAAGAAAGGCAGGGGCTGGAAAAGGATATACAGAAGGGGAGGCTACAAGAGTATACTAGAATAGTGCAGGTTCAGGAATCAAGAAAACAAAGTTGCATAGAAGGCAGTGCTGGGGCAGAAACAAGAATTGAGCAAAAGCTCAGGAGTCAAAGTAGCACTGCAGGTAGTGCTAGTTCAGGAGAAGGGAAACTGCTGCAGGTCAGGAACAAGGAATGCTAAGGCTCAGGAGTCAAGGTAGCACTGCAGGCAGTGCTAGTTCAGGAGAAGGGAAACTGCTGCAGGTCAGGAACAAGGAATGCTAAGGCGCAGGAGTCAAGGTAGCACTGCAGGCAGTGGTCGTTCAGGAGAAGGGAAACTGCTGCAGGTCAGGAACAAGGAATGCTAAGGTGCAGGAGTCAAGGTAGCACTGCAGGCAGTGCTCGTTCAGGAGAAGGGAAACTGCTGCAGGTCAGGAACAAGGAATGCTAAGGCTCAGGAGTAGCACTGCAGGCAGTGCTAGTTCAGGAGAAGGGAAACTGCTGCAGTTCAGGAACAAGGAATGCTAAGGCTCAGGAGTAGCACTGCAGGCAGTGCTAGTTCAGGAGAAGGGAAACTGCTGCAGGTCAGGAACAAGGAATGCTAAGGCGCAGGAGTCAAGGTAGCACTGCAGGCAGTGCTCGTTCAGGAGAAGGGAAACTGCTGCAGGTCAGGAACAAGGAATGCTAAGGCGCAGGAGTCAAGGTAGCATTGCAGGCAGTGCTCGTTCAGGAGAAGGGAAACTGCTGCAGGTCAGGAACAAGGAATGCTAAGGCTCATGAGTAGCACTGCAGGCAGTGCTAGTTCAGGAGAAGGGAAACTGCTGCAGTTCAGGAACAAGGAATGCTAAGGCTCAGGAGTAGCACTGCAGGCAGTGCTAGTTCAGGAGAAGGGAAACTGCTGCAGGTCAGGAACAAGGAATGCTAAGGCTCAGGAGTCAAGAGTAGCACTGCAGGCAGTGCTAGTTCAGGAACAAGGAAACTGCTGCAGTTCAGGATCAAGGAATGCTAAGGCTCAGGAGTCAAGGTAGCACTGCAGGCAGTACTGGTTCAAGGAAACAGGAAATAGCTACAGCTCAGGAAACAAGGAGTCAAGAGAGCACTGCAAGCAGTGCAAATCAGGAACAAGAAATAGCTGAAGCCCAGGAACAGGAACAAAGAATAACTATAGCTCAGGAGCTCAGGAAACAAGGTAGCACTGCAGGCAGTGCTAATTCAGGCACAAGGAATAGCTATAGCTCAGTAACTCAGGAAACAAGGTAGCACTGCAGGCAGTGCTAATTCAGGCACAAGGAATAGCTATAGCTCAGGAATCAAGGAATAAGGATTAACTATAGCTCAGGAATCAAGGAATATCAAAAGCTCAGGAAACACTGGAAACAAGGTTATCAAAAGCTCAGGAAACACTGGAAACAAGGATCGGCCTCACCGGTATACAGCTACAATGACCAACCCTGGGCTGAAGGGAGCTGGGGCTTAAAAGAGCTCACAGTAATCACATGCATCAGGTGTGAGCAGGCTAGCAGCAGCCAGCCACAGGTGAACTGAATTCCTCCACCCATCCTTGGCCTGCAGGGGTGGAGACAAAGCAGTGAGCAGGGGATTATAGGTAATGGAGTTTACAGCATGAGCAGACTGGCTTCCACAAAACCCGGCATGGATTGGGAATGGATGTCAATTCCTAAATGATGTCCAAATGCCTGGAAGCCAGGATATGCATACAGGGGAGTGTCTGGAAGCATATTAGAATACTGGAAAGCCCCACAATTCGGCCCCCTGGTGGTGGGAACGAGAGCACAGGGAGTGAATCGTGACAGTACACCCCCTCCAACGACAGGCTCCCGGAATCTGGGACTCGATTTAAAGCCTTTGCTGCTATGAAATAAGTCAATTCCCATCAGAGAGGTAGTGCAAGATACCAGAGGACTACAGGAAAAATGTGTTGTTCTGGAGGGTAGGATAATAGGCTGTAAATTAACAGCAGTATTGAAGGCAGAATCTGAAGAGTCCAAATCCAGTAACGGAGGCTTAGAAGCCTGAATTAAAGGTGTTTGAAGTCCTGATGATGGCAGGCTAGAGTAGCACTCTGAAAACAAAGGAAGATTTACTGTAGGGTCAAAAGCATATAACGGATTGGCAGGAGGCACAGAGGTCAACGGCAAACTGGCTGAAGACAAAGGAGACAACGAAAAGCAGACCTGAGGCTCTGGCCCTCGATGAAAACATACAGAAGACTCACATGCAGGAGACTCTGGAAGCACGTATGCAGGAGACCCAGGCCCTGGAGGCTGACATGTTGAGAGTTTTGTCTCTGATGCTGGAGATTCAGTCTCTGAATGTATAGGTACTGAGACCTCTGAAGGCTGGCAAACTGGAAGCACAGGGTCAAAAAGTAGGCAAGATAGAGGCTCAAGGCCAGAGGGCAGGGAGCCTGGAAGCTCTGGTGCTGAAGGCAGGGAGCCTGGAAGCTCTGGTGCTGAAGGCAGACAGGCTGGAAGCTCTGGTTCGGAAGTCAGATAGGCTGGAAGTTCTGGCTCTGAAGTCAGATAGGCTGGAAGTTCTGGCTCTGAAGTCAGACAGGCTGGAGACTCTGACTTAGTAGGCAGGTGAGCTGAGGGCTTGTGCTCTGAATGCAGGCAGTCTGGAGGCTCCGGTACTAATGGCAGGCAGGCTGCAGGTGATCCAGCGCTATCAATAAAATTTCTTCTCCTATATGCTTTGGACATCCAGGTACAAATATCCCTCTAAAAAACACAGACTATATCCATATGACGGTGGGGCCCATAACACCGCATATACATTCACTCTCTCATATATTCCTGGATTTCATCCGTCCTTACCTAGGAGAAAAACAGTAGAAACGATTCGCTGGAAGGAGACGGGATACCTCTTTTAAGACGACATAATACTTCTCATTACTTTTAAGGTATTCCGCTCATTGGTCGATGGACCAACTAGTAGGAATCAGTTGATGGTGATTAAGACCAGCTTAATCACAATAAACCTTTAAACATTTATATTTATCATTGAGCTAAAGAGCCACTGAGTCAGTTTAAAGATAATAACGTTTTATATAAATTTTAGAAGCATGAATAAGTTTCTAGATTTATTATTCAGGATATTACATTTAGCATCATTATAGGAATAAATTGAAATTGCAATGCATACCTATTAGATGGAAAAATAAAGTTCGTCACAGCAAGAACTCCCAAAGGATCTATCTATCTGTCCTGGAAACAGGCCTTCTGTTCCTTTCCCTTCAGTATTTTAAGCATAAGAGTCTAATAGTTCTAAATGGAAAAATCTATTGAGAATAAAAGGTTCTCCAAAAGCAGCATCTTATGCTCGATCAAAAAATATAAAATAGCAGCAGCAGCATCAGCTCGTCAGCCATCAGCAGCAGCTCGTCCCAAAAGCAGCTAACCCCAAAAGCAGCTAACTCAAGAGCAACTAACCCCTCCCCTCTAAGAGTAGGTCTTCTTATACCCTAATACTAGCTTACTAAGTGAAAATGTTACATCTTTATGGCGAGATTCTCTCTAATTGGTCCATTCGGGTCAGTATACATCTCATTATCAATATCTTTGTTCCAACCAGTTCTTTGTGGAAAGTTCATACTTCTGTCAGTTTCTCACGTGTTCATGACATTACCCATCCGCTCTTGCAGTTCAAATTGTATCATTTTCCGATACTTTTAGGTTCAATAGTTCTTTGTCTATTCATTTATTCACTGCGACTTCTCACGCTTCTTGCTGATTTTCTTTGGCACATGTTTACTCTATAAGGTCATTGCAGCCTTGACCATACTTCCATCCTAGGCTTTGGAACGATCACATGATCCCTTTGTTCACAGCCTTTCTCTCTTTTCATAACTTCACTCGCGCCTGCGTATTCTAGCTCATGGCGGCCATTTTATATCGCTGCTCAACAGGCCTAAGCGCACTATTATAAAGATAAACAAAACATAATTAAGAATAAAGAATATAAACCCTTTCGTTTCCCTCCCGTCATTCTACGTACCCCAATTAGGAATTACCTAGCCAAAAGCGACATATAAAGCCATCCCTTACTTACCAACGCTTTACTTTGCCACTACATAGTTTATTTCCAAGCACAGATCATGCATTTTATTATTCTATTAGTACGCAAATATTAGATTTATGTTATCCACGTCAACATTTATAAGTAAATTAGTTTGCACATAAATAGCATGTTACCTTTAACCCTTTACATGTAACGTACATGGTTAGTTATTTACTTAGACAAACTTGTGTGTTAATTAGTTAACGTAAATATTAGGAGGTTAAAACATTTTCATTTACCCTGCTCCATCACAGGCTCGGGCTCAGACGGCAGGCAGGCTGCAGGCTCGGGCTCAGACGGCAGGCAGGCTGCAGGCTTGGGCTCAGATGGCAGGCAGTCACATGGCAGGCAGGCTGCAGGCTGCAGGCTCGGGCTCACATGGCAGGCAGGCTGTAGGCTGAAGTTCAGAAGGCAGCAGGCCGGCTGAGGACTCTGGAGACTCATAGCAGCAGACCGGCTGAGGATTCTGGAGACTTTGCAAAAAGACAAGCTGATGACAGAGAGGCACAAGAATGATGGACTTTAAATTCTGGGAATGGCGATAGCCCGTGAACAGTAGATTCCCTATTGTCAATATTGAAATCTTCACAGTTCCTTGGCTCATTAAAACACACTGAAGGGCTTTCTTCGGGATTGCTAAGAATACTGCTTATCTTAGAGTCTCTGTTGATCAGACTTCCTTTACTTTTTGGCACTTCACATCTCTTAGTCAGAGGAAATAGGTCAGAGACCTCTTGGTCATGGGAGATTTGTTCAATTCCTTCTGCATTGCAAGGTGGTACAGATGCATCAGCGCATAGAGTAATATTTCCTGACTTTTCAATATGTGGCGTGCTTGAAGGCGAGAGAGCAAACAAGGGGTCAGGATTTTGTTCCTTCTCAGTGAGGAGGTTGGCTTCAGTCACAGAAGTTAGACCAAGAGCATAGACTGAGTCAGAGGGTGTTGTCACATCAGGGATTATGTTGGGCACTGGTTCAGGTTTTTTCTGTATGTCAATGGCCAGTGTATGTGATACCCCGGGGTGGAACTGGCCTCACTACCAGGAAGAGAAAGCAAACAAGTATTTAGTGTCTTTCCTGGCATCTGGGGTTCCTTAGAAGTGGAGGGACACATCTCAGATGCAGTGCCTATACACAGTTTAGCGAAAAAGAGGACAAGGGGGACCCTACTCACTAGGAACCAGGGTAAGTCATATGTATCCGAAAACAACGGTTCTAAGCGGGAATACAATAAATCTATACTGGTAATTAAAAATGCACAATCGCGATCAATTAGGGTTAAGGATGTCAGAAAAGAGAGCCCAGCAGACTTGGTGTTCATAATAATTCTTTTTATCCAAATTTTTATAATTCAAAAACAATACATACACTGACCGAGAAGAACCACAATAGTGATTATATGTCCCAAGCAAATGAAACCATCTAATACATTGTGAACAGACATGTGATATATACAGAACTTGGTTTCCACAATTATTGAAAAAGACAGCGACCACAACATGAATTGATAATAATTATAGCCTCTGTGTACAATAGTCAGAGCTATTTAAAATGGTTCGCTATCAATCGAGTCGACGACGTTTCGACCCTCTTGCAATGTGGGGTCTCCTCAGGACTAAGGGGTAAGGGACAATCTGATGGTAGTATTACAGCCGCGTGAGAGGCACATAAAGTGTGAGACACCCGTGAAATGAGAAAGAAGAAATGAATACTCACACGGGGACTCGGTCGAGCACCCCGTGTGAGAGACGAAGGGCTGTGAACTTGTATTAATCAATTGTGGCTCAGTCACAATAGTGGCAATGTCATTGTTACCAGGCAGACGACCAGAGCAGTTCTCATCCTATGTGGCATATTTCAAAAGCCTTATTCTCCTGCCGTGGCACTACCGATCCCGCGACTTTATCTATCCAGCGGAGGATCCTGCTCAGGTACCACTACATTGTGTGGTGTTGATCCTGCCCACTATTGTGACTGAGCCACAATTGATTAATACCAGTTCACAGCCCTTCGTCTCTCACACGGGTGCTCGGCCGAGTCCCCGTGTGAGTATTCATTTCTTCTTTCTCATTTCACGGGTGTCTCACACTTTATGTGCCTCTCACGCGGCTGTAATACTACCATCAGATTGTCCCTTACCCCTTGGTCTGAGGAGACCCCACATTGCAAGAGGGCTCGAAACGTCGTCGACTCGATTGATAGCGAACCATTTTAAATAGCTCTGACTATTGTACACAGAGGCTATAATTATTATCAATTCATGTTGTGGTCGCTGTCTTTTTCAATAATTGTGGAAACCAAGTTCTGTATATATCATGTCTGTTCACAATGTATTAGATGGTTTCATTTGCTTGGGACATATAATCACTATTGTGGTTCTTCTCGATCGGTGTATGTATTGTTTTTGAATTATAAAAATTTGGATAAAAAAGAATTATTATGAACACCAAGTCTGCGAGGCTCTCTTTTTCTGACATCCTTAACCCTAATTGATCGCGATTGTGCATTTTTAATTACCAGTATAGATTTATTGTATTCCCGCTAGAACCGTTGTTTTCGGATACATATACACAGTTTAGCACTAGAAGACAACACATCAGAGGAGGTAGAAATGTCAGAATTCAAACAAATACTTTCATTAACTGGACTATGAGACAAGGTACTATGGTTTTTCTGAATGGAATCTGAGGGATCAGCCACTGTATTGTTCACACAATCCCTGGACCAGCTCTGAGGGGAACGCAAAAGAGAGCGCAAGGCTTCATTCTCCATTTCTAAGGAGGCTAACATAGAGGTGGAAAAGTTGTTTTCTACAGGGGTTTTAGATTCCCTCTTGAACTCTGGATTAAAATTTGTTAACAGAGTCTGAAACACTTTATTCTCTCGTTGTAATTCAAGAATCTTAGATGTAATTATATCCTGTGAAGACTGCAGATCTTTCTCTACAAGGACAGTGGTAGACTTGGCAACTTCACAACAAACAACAGAGCTATACCTTGGGTTTTGTTCAAAGTGGCTATTAGCCACCTGTGTTCTAGTAGGTCTTTTCTCTCTTTTGTTAAACTGATTATTGTTTACTTTGAATGTGGTAACTAACAAGGTCCCTTTAGTATCCGGGACTGTGATCTTTACTGGACTACAAGACTGGGTAACATTATTTGAATGGAGAACAGAGGTTATGAAATGAATCTGCTCTTCCTTTGGCTGCTGTGTAGTTAAACATGCTTTAACTGGGGTCATTGAACTACCAGTTTTGTAAAATGCTGATAAATACTGTGTCTGGAAATTGTCTTCAAAGAAAACATTGTCTTGACAGGGGGTCTCTGAGTTACAAACTTCAGAAAAATTTCCCTTAATGGTACCACTCTCTAAATTACTATTTTGTCTTTCTGCTGCTAACAAGGTTTGCAGAAATTCGTTTTCATCCTGTAGGTCACAGGTTGACATCAGGTGAGGATCAGGGTTACAGATGGAATGAAAATCTAACATAGAAGGATCAGCCAACCACAGGGAATAATATTCAGCACGTAAGAGTCTGTTTTCTTCCATGAATCGATCTCTAGAGTCTAAGGACTTTCTAATAGGTTGTACGGAACTGCCCTGCCTTGGCAATGGACGTCTGCCATCATACACAGACTTTCTGGTTCTGATGCTAAACATCTTGGCAAGAACTGACTGGGAGAGCTTTGAGAGAAAACAAAAGTGGTAGCTAACTGAATGCAAAGAAACCTCACAAGTGACCCTGGAAATGTGGGTTGGTCATTCTGTCAGGGACTGTCCGGGACTATGTCGGGAACACAGTCAGGGACTTGGGCAAGGACTGGGAACTGGGTAGAAAACATACACAGAAAGAGTAGTACAGCGCTGCCCAGGATCACACAGGAAGTCAGAGGAGAAAAAAGGATCCAAAGGGGAAGCCTGTACAAGTGAACAAGATGGGTGAGACTCAGAAAGGACATCCACTCATGAGGCGGCTCAGCATTCAGAATCACTACACCCAGGACAGATGTGCAATACACTTATATATAAAACAACATTAACAATAAAGGAGATGTGGTGTAAAGCACTCGGGAGCTCCACACGGTAAGACTGAAGCTCAGTAAGTTCCTCACCAACAATTGCTGTTACAGATACTGACTAAAAATACCCACATATAGGATATGTATGCAAAGGCAGGGTCTGTGGAGCTTATACCTATGGTGATGTTATGACAGAAACTCAAAGACAATACTCACAGTGAACAAGAAACACCACCTAGGTAGTCAGCTGTGCCCATGGATCCTGGCGATCAAACAGGAACACGCAAGGCAGTAACAGCAAAGGGGTAGAACTAAACACAAGCACAATAGACAAGGAGCTAGCAAGGAGGAGTGCTTAACAGGAAAGGAAGGAAATCACAGGGCACACTTGGCAGAAAGCAGGTAACAAACATACAAGGTAACAGAAGCAAGACAGCAGAAATAGAAAGACAGCAAACTAGAACTGGAACCAAGGAAATGGGAAGAAAGGCAGGGGCTGGAAAAGGATATACAGAAGGGGAGGCTACAAGGGTATACTAGAATAGTGCAGGTTCAGGAATCAAGAAAACAAAGTAGCATAGAAGGCAGGAACAAGAATTGAGCAAACGCTCAGGAGTCAAAGTAGCACTGCAGGTAGTGCTAGTTCAGGAGAAGGGAAACTGCTGCAGGTCAGGAACAAGGAATGCTAAGGCTCAGGAGTCAAGGTAGCACTGCAGGCAGTGCTAGTTCAGGAATGTTAGAACTGGCATCCTTGGCGTGGGTCTCCCTTCCATTTTGTTATGATGCCTCCTATGTTATTGATCTGTTTTTGCTGGTGTTAGATGCTTTGGGCACTGTGCCACTGCTATTCAGTGCCACAGTGCAAGTGCTCCCTATGATAAATTGTGTGATGGATTAGTGATTCCATGATTGGATGATTGGTTTACTTGTCAGTCCCTAGTACAGTGCACTGAGTGTGCCCAGGGCTTGTAAATCCAATGCCGCTGGTGGGCTCGCAGCACTAGTTGTGCCACCCACAGAAGCGGCTTGTAAAATTTGCCTCAGGCCTGCCATTGCAGAGCCTGTGTGCAGCCTAGGGCTGCCATGTCGACTTGGTGAGTACACCCACTTACCAGTCCCTAAACCTTCCCTTTACTGCATGTTGGTCACCCCTAAAGTAGGCCCTAGGGCAGGGTGCATTGTAAGTATAAGGTAGGACATGCCCTGGTGTGTGTGGCATGTCCTAATAGTGAATTACAGCCATTTTCGTTTTCACTATTGCAAGGCTACCTGCTTCCCATAGGCCAGAATGGGCAGACTGACTATTACACCTTATAGTCAGAACGGACCCAGGAACATGGTAGAAAAACGAATTTAGTATGCCTGAACTCAGAATGATAAAATACATCTTTTAGTGAAGTTGGTTTTAACATTCTGTGTTTGAAAATACCACTTTTAGAAAGTGGGTATTTTCTTGCCTAAACTTCCAAGCCTGCCTCTGCTAGGTTGTGTATTCCTTGTCTGGAGATTGAGTGACAGGGGCTGGGGGTGGCTACAGGAGACAGGGTGAGTCAGCACAGGGCTGAATAGAAAGATCTGCATCCAGAGTGGAGGGAGGAGTTGCACCTGGGTCTGAATAGGGCTGTGCCTGCCTTCCACATTGCTGGCTCCACCTCCTGCCGGGCGGCTGAGCACTCTGCCCCACATTCTGAAAGGAAAGAAGGAGTCAGAAAAACTAAGTGCTCCAGGACTGACCAGAACTGGTTTTGGACTAGGCAGAGGCCTCTCTGCCTTCAGAGAGACAAAGAAAAAAGGTGTATAAAAAGGGGACCCAGACCCCTAGGAAATTAGATCACTTTGGGAAACAAGAAGAAACCTTTGCTGAGGAGCGGAACCAAGAAGAAACTGAGGAGAAGACTATCCCTAAGCTAGAGGGATCTGCCTGCAGTGGTTGCCTGACTGCCAAAGGAAGGAGAAAGGACTTTGTGTGCACTTTTATTCAACTTGTGAAGGATCTCCAAGGGCTTGAGAAAAGAGCTTGCCTCCTGCTGAAGTCTCAGGGACAACAGACTTCAACCACCAGCTCCCCAAGAATCCTTTGGAAGTGCCTGCTGCTGTTTTGGGCCTTCTGAAGGGACTGCGTGTCGCAAGGAGCTGGAAGCGCGACTCAAGAGGGAGAAGCGTGTCGCCGTCGCAGCCGCTGCCGTCGCATCACGGAGATGACGCCGCTGTAGCTGTCGCATTGCACCGAAACTCGAGAAACGTCCCGCAACCCCGAAGAAGCGTGTCGCCGTCGCAGCTGCTGCCGTCGCATCGTAGATGTCGCCGCTGTAGCTGTCGCATTGCACCGCATCAGGAGAAGAGTCTCGCAACGAGGAAGAAGCGTGTCGCAGCCGCTGCCGTCGCATCGTAGATGTCGCCGCTGTAGCTGTCGCATTGCACCGCATCAAGAGAAGCGCCTCGCATCCACGGAGAAGCGTGCCGCCGTCGGAGCTGCTGCCGTCGCATCACGAAACAAGGGTGTCGCCGCTGCAGTTGTCGCATTGAGCGGAAGCGTCTCGCAACGTCGGAGAAGAGTGTCACCGCCAAAGCCGCTGTCGTCGCATCACGGAACAAGGGTGTCGCCGCTGCAGCTGACGCATCGAGTCGAGACTTCTCGCAACATCGGAGAAGCGTGCCGCATCAGGAAGAACTTGACGTCTTTATTTCTTTGCACCAGAACTTTGTCGCATCTCCATCTCTGCAACACTTTCATTGTAGAAACGTGACGCATCGTAAGGTACATTGACTCAAAGTGTCACATTTTAAGATCTGAAAAGAACTAAGCTAAACCTACCATTTTAAGTACAGTATTGTGGATTTTTGTCGTTTATGGTCTTGTGTTAAAACTATATAAAGAATACTTATTTTTGATATAAACCTTGTGTGGTGTCCATCTGTAGTGTTGTCACTAGATTACTGTATGTGTTCACAAATGCTTTACACACTGCCTCTGAGATAAGCCTGTCTGCTCGTGCCAAGCTACCAGGGGGGTGAGCAGGGGTTATTTTAGGAGTGTACCCCCCTACCCTGACTAGAGGCGAGGGTCCCTATTTGTCACAAGTACCTACCTGTGCCAACTAGAGACCCCCAAATCTAACAAGGAACAAGGGAAACTGCTGCAGTTCAGGAACAAGGAATGCTAAGGCTCAGGAGTCAAGGTAGCACTGCAGGCAGTACTGGTTCAAGGAAACAGGAAATAGCTACAGCTCAGGAAACAAGGAGTCAAGAGAGCACTGCAAGCAGTGCAAATCAGGAACAAGAAATAGCTGAAGCCCAGGAACAGGAACAAAGAATAACTATAGCTCAGGAACTCAGGAAACAAGGTAGCACTGCAGGCAGTGCTAATTCAGGTACAAGGAATAGCTATAGCTCAGGAACTCAGGAAACAAGGTAGCACTGCAGGCAGTGCTAATTCAGGCACAAGGAATAGCTATAGCTCAGGAATCAAGGAACAAAGTTTAACTATAGCTCAGGAATCAAGGAATATCAAAAGCTCAGGAAACACTGGAAACAAGGTTATCAAAAGCTCAGGAAACACTGGAAACAAGGATCGGCCTCACCGGTATACAGCTACAGTGACCAACCCTGGGCTGAAGGGAGCTGGGGCTTAAAAGAGCTCACAGTAATCACATGCATCAGGTGTGAGCAGGCTAGCAGCAGCCAGCCACAGGTGAACTGTATTCCTCCACCCATCCTTGGCCTGCAGGGGTGGAGACAAAGCAGTGAGCAGGGGATTATAGGTAATGGAGTTTCCAGCATGAGCAGACTGGCTTCCACAAAACCCGGCATGGATTGGGAATGGATGTCAATTCCTAAATGATGTCCAAATGCCTGGAAGTCAGGATATGCATACAGGAGAGTGTCTGGAAGCATATTAGAATACTGGAAAGCCCCACAAGTCGGCCCCCTGGTGGTGGGAACGAGAGCACAGGGAGTGAATCGTGACACGCGACAAGTTAGGACCCGGATAGTAGAACACAGGAGTAATGTGCGATGCAAGAAAGCTACCACAAAAATGGCCTCCCATTACCTAGAACTTAACCACACCACGGAGGACTTAAAGTGGACAGTCATTGAACAAGTGAACAATGAAGCTATCCTTTTCGAAAAGGAACAGCGCTGGGTGTTCCGTCTGGGCACACACACGACAGGTCTGAATGATGACATACCATGGGGACAACTGAAATGAGACCTCTTCTCACCCACGTTTCAACTAATAGATATAATACCCGATTGCACACACCGCCTGCTTTGCATTTGATGAATGACCCATATGCACCCCTAACGTATCTTATGAGGGTACATAAGTTGTGCAAGAGGGGTTTGAGCACGACCCCCTTCCCGTCATCTGACTCATCCCACTACGTCTTGGCACTAAGGTATTTTGGCCCCTTTCTAACTTCAGAGCGTTTTTTATATTCAGGGCGGCAATAATCACTATAAAAATGAGCATCTCAGCACTTTCCGTCCACGCACGTCCGTCTATTCAGTCAGTTATGAACGGCCTGTGTTTTCTGTGTTTCGCACCCTAACTCTGGGATGCGATGAGACACCATTTTACTCCTTTACTCTGCTTAACCCAATACATTTCGGGTGTGTATCCACATAATAATGCCAATAAGGGGTTTTCATTTTTCCAAAAACCATCGAGCTTATAGAACCGGCACACTACACGTTTTTGATCGGACAAAGACCAGTGTGCCTCAGACCCCAACAGTCAATCATTAAGAACTACGTGTGTATTAAGGACCTCGTTATTTTGAGGTTTGATGTGTTTATTCACACAGTAAGACATTCTCAAATTGTGAGCAGGGTATACGGGCATAGGGTTTTTTTTTCCTGCTTACACTTTTTTCCTGCTAACAGTTTCAAGCACTAGCACTGGCAGAGTCAGTCATAGCCTACCTTTTTCCTTGGTATTAAATGGGTTACACCGGCAATACGGCAAATAGGAAGTGAACAACTTTGAATACCTTCATGGTCCCGCTCGCGGCGGCCATTTTGGGTAGTACAATGGTCTAGCCTTTTCTACCGGCACAACCCTTTTCGTGCGCAAACACGGAAGTTACTCCACATTTAAGCAGCTTCCACACACCGACTCCCCGTTCAGCGGAGCCACGGCAAGGCAGCACCTCTAGCGAGTGAGCGACCTTGACGACGTGAGTACGGCATAGCCGGTAGATCCCCCGAGGCAACGAGCAGTTCTTGAACATTTCTCTGAAACGAGTTGGGCATGGTTTTTACCCCATTCTTTCTTTAACCATTTCTCAACAGTGTGTGACTACAGGCGCTCCTCCCCTCCCGTGAACAGGCTCATGGGGCATTAGTTGGGTATTAATAATGTACGTGCAATTCTGTTACATGTCACTCATAGAGGCAACATGATACATCACGCCATACACATATGACTATGGCGTTATTCTGTGAAATCTGATCCGTTTTTTGATCTAAAATAGAGTGTGTGTTTTATGTTATGTGTCGTGATGTCATCTTTTGTTTGTTCCTCATGGGCAGCACAGCACCCAACATACCGTAATAATTGCGGTGCATTTAGAGAAAAATATATCACTTCTCTAGAAAAATATATCACCTCTCTTACAGATTGCCATTATAGGGGTGTTGTGTTCAAGAGACTGTTCCCATGTATTGAAACTTAACAATGTTTTTTCTTCCAGACCTGTTTAAAGAACCATACCTAATAGGGTATAGTATCTAGTGCATGTTATTTTATATGCACCATAATCCGCTAGATTGAGTAACAGATCACTTTGTTGTTTAGTAATAAGAGTGGTACAGGGATCCTCAAAGGTCCTGATGAGAAGCCAGGGGGATGGCTTCGAAACATTTCGACGAAGGAGGTGTTAGCCCATTGTAGCATAGAACCTCAGTTTCCCCACTTTTTACAATACCAACTAGAAGGAACATTAAAATGTATTCTTCCACATAGCCAGGTATTTTTTATCTACTTCACCATTTGCACGTCTGACCCTTCCACTCTCACTTCTGCATCACACATAGTGTTTACTACCTAGTGCTCCCGCGTCTTCGTTGGTCATAGCACGCCCCATCCCGCAGCGGGGCGGGAAGATCCCGATGATGAAGCATGCCACCAAGGGTCCTTTTGGTGGGTGAGGGTTATTTTAACAAAGCTGTGTGCTTCCCCAGACAATAGGAGGGACACGCAACACACACTCTGGAAGGATACCTTCTTTTCACTCCATGAAGGGTGGATTCCTTTTGTTTACTTTAAGACTTATTGAGGAGGACAAATCCACCTCTTGTTTTTCTCTACCTCTTCACTCCCTCTTTTGTTTTTGTGTGTGACATAGTCATGAACACAAGGCATAGCAAGCATTAACAGCAGGATTGGTGCTCAGAAGATATGCCGCTAGTGAACTGCCAACCTTCCGTTTTTTTGTGCTTTGTTTTACAAGACTGTCCTTAGAAATCGTGACACACACCTACTTATGAATACATCTGCACGGGGTGCTCATGTATAGCCTGGTTACATTGAGTATGGTACTAGGCGCTGAACGTGAAGTTACCAGGAGCGGCTCGTGAACTTTCAAAGTGGTGGAGCAAGCGAAGTGCCTCACCGCTTCCAAATAAACACAAAAACACGTTCCCTCCCTACAAAAGCCCATAGTAAAAAAAATCCGTCCCTCCAAAATAAAACAAGCAGTAAAGCATTACACATTATATTAATTAAATAAAAATAAATTGTACTTACCACGCGCTCCGCGTCCTCCTCGCTGTCTTTCCGAAGCCTGTGGAATGAAGAACCCCCTAACCAATCCAGACGCTGCTCTCATGCTGCATGAGAGCAGCGTCACAATTAGATGGAGCGGGTTAGCCTAACGCTCCTTCAGGCCCTATAGGCCCGCCTGTGCTTGGTCTCCACCCAGCTGCCTAAGACAGCTGGGTGGAGAGCTTCAAAGTGCGCATGTCACTTTGGCCGGCAAAAGACCAGCAGCCAAAGTGACATGCGCCCTTTGAAGTGCATGGCCACCACTACTCCAGTCCTCCTGCTGCCAATCGGCAGCAGAGGACAGTCAGGACACGCCCTTCTGGCTCCGAGGCAGGCTGGAGGCTGTGGCGCGCCTTGGTTAAAAATAAAATGGCAATGAAATAATTTCATTGCCATTTGATTTGCAACACCGCGCAGCTCGCAGCGGGCGGGGGGGGGGGGTGATACTCCCCCGCCCTCATAAAGAAACCGCGGCTGGAAGTCACGCAGACTGTGTCAACAATGATGTATTACTACACTCTGAGTGATGAGGGACATCCCCCCAGGACTCTCGCCTTCTGAATAGTTTATGTGTCCGCAGTGACTAGGAAAGTCCAGAGGGGGCTCCACATGTCTCTGGTTGGCGATGAGGGCCGTACAGGTTTGGTGTGAAGTTCTGCGAGGAGTCTACCCTCTGCTTATATTTGGGGGATCACCCCTTCCCCAAAAACAACCAACTAGAATTGTAGCCAGCAATAACGCCAAAGCAATATATCTCCTATAGGCAGCAGTTGTCTCTCTCCGCATGCTAATATAGCACATGGGCCATATTTCCGGAGTGCCCTGGGGGCGCAATGGGCATTTGCGCCCGCTTTGTGCACCCCTGGGACACTTTGGTGTTACAGAAGGGGCCGCAGATGCTTGTGCGTATCATTCTGTAATACCGATAGCACTGGCGCACATAAAGCAACAGCGCTATCTTTAGAGGGCATTGCCTCATTTGCATGCCGGCGTGGCCCCATGCAAATGAGGGAATCTCTTTGCCTCTGTGTCCGCGCCGTATTACAGATGCAGAAGCAGAGGCAAAGAAGCTGTCAGGAAGTGCACTGACAGTGCGCCACCTAGAAGGTGTCGCACTGTCAGTGCGTCCCCTGATAGCAGCCCTCTGAAGGGGAAGGAGGTCTCATGGACCCACCAGACATCCCCTTGCAAGCGTGTGCAGTCACTCACTGCACCTGCCTGCAAGGGGATCTCTACTCCCCCTTAAAAGTGCAGGCGGGTTGCTGCAACGCTGTGAAACACAGATCGGCTTCAAAGGAGCCGCTCTATTTTTCTCCTGAATGCGCTGCCCCCAGGGCAGTGCGAATTCGCAGCTGCCCCGGGTGCAGCACATTCACTATAATGAGGCTCATTTTCCTGGTCAACGCTGGGCACACCTTGGTTCGACGCTCAACCAGGGAATGGGGGCCTGGGCTTGTTCTCCACACAGGCTGTAATGCAGCCTGCATGGAGAACGGGGAAAGTGCGCATGACTGGTTTGGGCGAACCGAGAGGGCAGACCAAACAGTCATTGCGCAGTTAGGAGTGGGCAAACCACTCCTCCCCTGCCCTGCTCCAAGAGCAGAGCAGCACTGCCCACCCGCCCGCAAAGCAGCACGAAGCATAAAATGATAATAACTTAGTTATTATAATTTTTGCTTCTTCTTCACACTGCTTAAAAGCAGTGGAGTGACGCTCCTCCACCATAGTGGAGGATCCGCCACTGATGGTAGATCAAATCCAGTCATGGCCTCAAGGCGGTGAGAATCAAATCCAGTCAGAAGGATTTGGTGAGTGGTAGAGGAATGTTAATGAATAAATATAGCAGTTTGGAGAGCAGAGCCAATTTATTGAGTCCTATCCATCTAGCAAGTGATGGGGGAGAGACCCCAATCTGGTCACCTGTTCATTCATTTTATGTAACGTCTGGCCACAGTTTCCTTGCATGACGGTGCCCATGTTACGGTTGATCCAATTACTAAGGTACTTAGAACCAAAGCACCATTCTAGTCAGAAGGCTGGGGAAAACGGGGTGTGCTCTCCTAAGAGGAAAGATTTGTGATTTATTCTAGTTAATAGAGATCCCAGACATTGCCCAGAATCCGAGATATTCCGGTACTATCTCACTAAGACACTCCCTGGGCTCTCTAAGGTACCGTGTCATGTCATCCGCATATAATGATAGGAGCACGTGCCGGATACTATATCAGAGAGTAGGATCTGAATAGTGTTGAATAGTGTTGGCGAAGATTCGCCACTAACGGCTCAAGGGCAAGTGCGAAGAGCATCGAAGACAGGGAACATCCCTCTCTTGTGCCACTGGGGATACAGATGGCTGTTGATAGGCGGCCATTTATGAGAACTCTCATGGTAGGGGAGGAGTAAAGATGTCTAATCCAATCTATGAAAGTGGGAGGCACCTTGTGGTTAAGAGTGTGAAGAGATATTCCCATTCCAGGGTGTCAAATGCTTTTGAAGCATCTAGGAACACAGCAATGCATACAATTCCAGATTTAAGTCCTTTATGAGGGGAAAAAGAGTATGTAAAGAATGGGCAGCGGAGGGCCAGGGACTAATCTGGAGTGGCGGTCTCACCAGCTCTGGCAGCAGTAAATTCAAGTGATTTGCAAGTAGTTTAACTATGATGTTGGCGTCACAGTTGAACAGAAATAGTTGGTGATATAATTCGCAATGAAGCACTGTTTCTTCTGGCTTTAGCAGTATCACAAGTATCACCTCTCGCAGGGTAGGGGGCAGTATGCACCTCTCACCAGACTCCTAAAACATCGGTAAAAGATGGGGTGGCAGTATCATCGAATAGTGTTTATAGAATTCAGCAGGGAGCCCATCCGAGCCAGAGGTCTTGCAGGTTGGGGGAACACTTAATACTTCTTGAATTTCATCAGGAGTGAAAAGCTGCATCAAAAATTGTTGTTCAGTATCCCTAACCCAGTCTAGAACGATATCTTCTAGGCAATCCGCTATGAATGTGTTGGGAAGTGTCCCTGCTGATGTGGATAGTTTAGAGAAATATGTGTGAACAACCTGCAGTGCCAAACTCATCCTCGATCTGTGTTATTTTGTTAGTTGCCATGGGGCACCTAATCATGGCCGCTATTGACCATCCCGGTCGGTCTCACTCCCCATATACTAGGACCAAAGCATGCTTCCCTCATAATCTATATTCCTTCTCCGCTGCTTCGGAGTATTCAGTAATTTTATCCCTGATTTGTACTTGTACCTGATCATAGTGATGGGAGTCAGGGATGGGATGATTCCAGTACTCGAAGCTCCCTATCTAGGCTGGTCAGGTGTGTTCGGAGAGATTTAAAGCTCCCATTATGTTTAGCCATACATACACCTCGGATCGTGGCCTTGAAGTTCTCCCAAACTACGCCTATACTGCTTACCAACCCAAGGTTTTTCTGAAAGTGTTCAATATTGCATGCCTGCTGCTCCTTGTCAAGGAGTGCCTCAGGATTCAGCCTCCTGAGCGGATTCACCAGCTGCTTCCAGGCCCAGAGTTCTCAGGCGCAGAAGTACTAGAGGGTGGTCGGAAAAGATGCGGGCCCGGTGTTTCGCATCAGTCACCCACATTCCCACATCTTACGTGGCTATCCAGTACTCAAGGCTGGAACATGAATTGTGGACTGCCGAGTAGCAAGAAGACTCTCTCTTCAGACAGTAGCTCTGTCGCCAAACATCCAAGAGATTATGTTCCTGTATCGTTGCATACAAAAGTCTGGAGGCCAGAGATGCCCTCCTGGTGCAATCCTGGCTCTGTCTAAGTGGCCTTGTAGGGTACAATTGAAATCACCCCTTCACAAAAAAAGAACCTGGGTAAGTGGACCAAATCTTCCCTCCACAGTTTATTGAAAAACTCAGGATTATCTATGTTAGGGACATAGCAATTAACTATTGTAATCAGTGCACCCTGAGCTTTTTCTAGATATTAGCATATCGACGCTGATTATCAGTGCACAAACCCATAGTGGTAAATGGAGTGCCCTTTCCTATCAGGATATCAACTCCACGAGCACCATTTGTGTTGTTAGTATATGTTCTGATGTGTATGCATCACCTGGTATGTTGGCTCTTCTCGTGGCCATTGCAGAATGTGGAGCATACTGCTTCCTGCATATCATATACCCCAACCATACCACCTAAAATTATTGTCCGCTCCCTAATTCACCCACGCTGATGGCCCAATCCCATAAGGACAAACCCTACAACCACCTCTTATTTGAACCACAACCGTTGTTCCTTACCAACCAGGCAGGTGATGTTTAACAAGTGTAGCCATTTAGGCCTCTAGCGTATGGGTGTGACCCCTCAGGGTCTCCAGAAGGTCCAACCAGGTTCCCCTCGAATATGTATCCAGGGTTTTATGGGAATCATTCTAGTGCATCTTAAGCAAGCAGAATATAAAGAATTAGATAGTCTATCATACAAGCCTGAGAAGATTGCCACTGACATTATGATACCGGGATCACATGTCTCAGTATGTTCATAAGCAGTTATTCATGTTTGCACATGGCACCTTGGTGCTTGTGATCAATCGGAGCCCAGCTGACATATTGGTGAGTCCCCACAGTACTCATATCTCATCAGGTCCTTGATAACATTTTTGCAAGAATCCCCGATTGCTCGCTGTGGCGTCTGGAAGATATGCTGTTTTTCTTTATGCGTGATTTTTAGTGAGACTTTACAGAGCACAGCATACTTAATTCTGGCTTTGAGGAGTTGCTGTTTGACTGATACAAATTTTCTTGTTGCTTCCTGTACCGCAATGGTGAAGCGAGAGATAATTGCAGTCGAAGTGGAATTTTTGCTTTTCCCAGGCTAGGCGCAGTGCAGTGTCACAGAAATGTAGTAGGCACGTGATAATGGGTCCCGTAGGGACACCCAAATGGTGCCTGACTGCCAGGGAGTGGTGCGCCCTCTCCACCACGAACAGACATGAAAAGACCTCCACCATAAATACTTCTAACAAACGTCTTTTGATATACTCCTCCATCCACTCCGTATAGGCTTTTTTCCGGGATGCCCAAAATGCGAATGTTATTTCTCCTGGAACTAGCTTCTAGGTCTTTGTTCTTGGTGGCGATCACATGCAGCTCCTTTTCCATATTGTGGAGGGTCTCTTTGTTTGTCGTGATGCTGTCCTCCTCTGCTGAGATTCTCTGCTCCGCCTCCATTAATCTGCCATTATGTTTCTCCAGTTTGCATGCTATAGAGTCCATATTGGAAGCGAGGGCGTCTGTTTTATTTTCAATTGACACCAGGCTCTCCTGCATGGCCTTCAGCAGGGATTTCATATCATCTTCTTTGTCTCCTGTGTCAAAGACTGACTCAGCGGCCTTGGTTGAGTTGTCTTGTTTGGTAAGTAACCATAACCTATAAATCCACCACTATCTTCTTTAACTTTTTAGTTTTATGTCTACAGCAGTCAGGAGTGTTACATCCTCCCAATAGCATGCTTTTCTGCTGTAATTAAAGTGTGTTTATGGTCAATCCCTGTGCATTTTGCATGTGCCTTTCTTTATAATTTCATTGCCTCTAGCTGTGTTTTAACCAACTAAAACTTCCACAAGTTCTGATTTCACATTGCATAATATATTCAGTACTAGCGAAGTAGTTGCATTTTCAGGTGTTGAACCCTCCCTGGCACCTGGCTGTGTTGGGGAGACATGGTCAGGAGTGGCCTACTCAGGGCTTGATTCACAAAGGTAAACGTAAACGTGGGGGAAGAGAACTCCGCACATAAAAAGATAGGACAGGCCTATCTTTTTTATGTGCGGGGGTTCTCCGCACTGTCTGCGAAGTCTCTGCACTCGTAAATTTACTGTTAAAATGGAGTTTTGTGAATACTGAAAAAGCGTAAACGTACACAAATGTGTATCAGGCCTGAGTGTCTCGAGGTTCCTGCAAATAGACATCAATGGATCTGAGTCCAGGGTGACCTCAGCCATACTCTGCTGCCAGACTCCTGCTGGGTTTGTCTAGCAGGTGTAGTGTGCGCGTTCATTTGCGCTCTTTGCACTGGCTCCCAGTGGAGTCCCGAATAAAATTTAAAACTTTGGCCATCGACCATAGGGCTCTCCATGGCCTGGGACCTATCTACCTACAGAAGAGATTGGCTTTTTACAACCCAGTAAGACAGTTGCGTTCTTCTTCTCAACTTCTGGTGCAGACCCCTAGGTTCAACCGCCAAAGGCTTGGTGGGAGCTCCTTTGTGCGGAAAGCTGCTTTGGCATGGAATGCACTGCCCCTGGTGCTGCGCGGCATCCAGGATCCGGTGATCTTTATGAAAAAGTTAAAAACCCTTCTCTTCTAGCTGCTGCTCTGACCTATGTTTCCTTTTCTCAAGTACGCGCCGGGACACTCTGCGCGCGTTATAAATATATATAACATAAAGGAGTAGGACATTCTGTCTCCAGCTCCTGGGAAACTAGCCCCGGGCCATGCTGTTACCTTCCTGAGGTCCCCCCGTGCATGTAGAAAGGACACTGTATGTGGCTGGTTCTAGGCATGGGGAGGCTTTCTATTTTCAGCAGGGGATGTCTGCACCTACGGAAGCCCACTTCCTCTCGAGCAGCCTGCACCCACCTGCACTTGTAGAAGACAGGATCTCACCCCTGGAGGCAGTTGGAGATTTACTGCTTTTGCGTGTGCTACCAGCCACTTCATTCCAGACCAAGGGCCCTATTACGAATCAGGTGGAGCCGTATCCCCAACTGGAGTACCTTTCGGCCCAATCACAACTTGCCTGATATTTCTGCACCCGGATATCTCAGGTGCGGGAACACCAGGCCCAATTTTCCCAGCCAGAAAAAATCCAGCTGCTAAAATTGCATGAGACTTAGGGCCTGATTTAAATCTTGGCGGACGGGTTACTCCATCACAACGGATGGATATCCTGTCCACCAAAATATAAATACCATTGGATGCAATGGGATTTATATTTCGGCAAACGGGATTTAGATCTCAGCGGACGGATTACTCTGTCACAACGGTGACGGAGTAACCTGTCTGCCGAGATCTAAAGCAGGCCCTTAGGCTGCAGGATCAGCTGAGCCTGATCCTCCTGTTAGACCATAGGCTGCCCTGTTCTGATGCTCTTGCACCTCAGAACCTCCTGGTCTCTCAGAACCTCATATTCTCTTGGCCTTTCAGTCATCTGGCCCATCCACTGGACTAATGCTGCCACATCTCTCTCCCTAAAGAAACCCCTAAATTAATCAGCATTACTGTACTTTAAAGGCCAAGTGTTCTTTGTGGCTATTTTCATCTCTGTCTCAACAAAGCCACCTCTGTATGTCGTACTGTCTTTCAAACAAAACTTTTTGATTCATTCTAACTCCAAAATAGCTATTATTTTAGAAGTTTCCAGCGAGATCTTCCACGCTTGAATGGAAAAGAATGACTTTTCCTCTGTGGGCTCTATGGAAAAGAATGACTTTCCCTTCCCATGCTGTAAGGGAAAGAATGACTTTTCCTTGAGCTCTAAGGGGAAGAAAGACTCTCCCTCTGTTTTCTCAATGGGAAAGAATGACTTTTCCTCCTGGTGCTCCAATAGAAAGAATGACTTTCCATATGTGGTCCTATGGGAAAGAATGACTTTCCCTTTGGGAATACTAGGACTGATTTTACGTGCCCGAAGAATCTAGCCAGTACATTCACAAAAGGATTAACCCTGTCCTCTGGGCCCTGCTTGAACCGCTCCTCATATGGCATGGGGGAGCATGGAACACTCCTCCTGACCTCTGCCAACCTACACACCCCTTGCCCAGCCCTGTTCTCTATTCACCATCGGCATGATTATTACTCACTTTGTGGGGAATAACTCATAATAGCCAGAATTAGGTGCAGGAATACAAACCCGAAAAGTTATTTCCGGCCACATGGTACTCTTCACCTATATGATATCTGACTGACTCGTATCACAGTAGCAATTTAAAATTGGGCTGATCAAATAACTTTCTGACACATGTAATGAAGAGTTTTTCCAATAGCTATATTCAGTGGTGTTTCAGCTCAGGTCTGCTCTGCACCCTTTGTCAGGTCTCACTGAACCCCTGAGCCCAGATCTGCTTTTCTCTCAGATCTCACTGAACCCCTGAGCCAAGCTCTGCTTAGCTCCCTTTGTCGGGTCTCACTGAGGCCCTAAGCCAAGATATGCTTTGCCCTCTTTGTCGGGTCTCACTGAGGCCCTAAGCCAAGGTCTGCTTTGTTCCCTTTGTCAAGTCTCACTGAATCCCTGAGCCCAGGTATATTTTCTACCCTTTGTCAGATCTCACTGAACTTCTGAGCCCAGGCCTTCTTTGCTTTCAGATATCACTAAATCCCTGAGCCTAAGTTTGCTTTGATTTCAGGTCTCACTGACCCTCTAAGCCAATGTCTACTTCGCGTTCAGGTCTCACTGAACCCTTGATCCCACATCTGCTTTGCTCACTTTGTCAGGTATCACTGAACCCCAGAGCCCAGGTCTCCTTTACTCTTTTTGTCAGGTCGCATTGAACCCCTGAGCCAAGGTCTGCTTTGCTCTCATGTCCCACTGAACCCCTGAGCCCAGGCCTGCTTTGCTCCCTTTGTCAGGTCTCACTGAACCCCTGAGTCCAAGTCTGCTTTGCTCTCAGGTCCCACTGAACCCCTGAACCCTGTTCTGCTTTGCTTCCTTTGTCATGTCTCACTGAACCCCTGAGCCCAGGTCTGCTTTGATCTTATGTCTCACTGAACCCTTGAGCCCAGGTCTGCTTTGCTCTCCTGTCTCACTGAACCCGTGAGCCCAGGCCTTCTTTGCGTTCAGGTCTCACTGAAACGCTGAGCCCATGTCTGCTTTGCTCCCTTTGTCAGGTCTCACTGAACCCCTGAGCCCAGATCTGCTTTCCTCTCAGGTCTCACTGAACCCCTCAGCCCACATCTGCTTTGCTCTCAAGTCTCACAGAACCCGAGCCCAGTTCTACTTTGCTCTCATGTCTCACTGAACCCCTCAGCCCAGGTCTGCTTTGCCCCTTTGTCAGGTCTCACTGAACCCCATAGCCCGGTTCTGGTTTGCTCCCTTTGTCAGATCTCACTGAACCCCTGTGCCCAGGTCTACTTTACCCCTTTGGTCAGGTCTCACTGAACCCAAGCCCAGTTCTGCTTTGCTCAGTTTGTCAGGTCTCACTGTACCCCTGAGCCCAGGTCTACTGTGCTCACTTTGTAGGGTCTCACTGAACCCCTAGGCCCAGGTCTGCTTTTCTCCCTTTGTCAGGTCTCACTGTACCCCCAAGCCCTGGTATGTTTTTTCCATTTGTCAGATGTCACTGGACCCCTGAGCCCACATCTGCTTTGCTTTCAGGTCTCACTGAACACCTGATTTTACGTCTGCTTTACTCCCTTTGTCAGGTATCACTGAACCCCAAAGCCCAGGTCTCCTTTACTTCTTTTATCAGGTCTCACTGAACCCCCTGAGCCAAGGTCTGCTTTGCTCTCATGTACCACTGAACCCCTAACCCCAGTTCTGCTTTGCTCCCTTTGTAAGGTCTCACTGGACCCCTGAGCTCATGTTTGCTTTGCTCTCATGTCTCACTGAACCCCTGGGCCCAGGCCTGCTTTGTTTTCAGGTCTCACTGAACCCCTAAGTCCAGGTCTGCTTTGCTACCTTTGTCAGGTCTCACTGAACCCCTAGGCCCAGGTCTGTTTGCTCCCTTTGTCATGTCTCACTGACCCCCTGAGCCCAGGTCTGCTTTGCTCCCTGTGTCATGTCTCACTGAATCCCTGAGCCCAGGTCTGCTTTGCTCCCTTTGTCAGATCTCATTGAACCCCTGAGCCAGGTCTCCTTTACTCCTTTTGTCAGGTTTTATTGAACCCCAGAGCCCAGGTCTGCTTTGCTCTCAGGTCTCACTGAACCCCTAAGTCCAGGTCTGCTTTGCTCCCTTTGCCAGGTCTCACTGAACCCCTAAGCCCAGGTCTGCTTTGCTCTTCTGTCTCAATGAACTCCTTTGACCAGGCCTGCTTTGCTCTCAGGTCTCACTGAACCCCTGAGCGCAGGCCTGCTTTGCTTTCAGGTCTCACTGAACCCCTGATCCCAGGTCTGCTTTGCTCCCATTGTAGGATCTCACTGAAACCCTGAGCCCAGGCCTGCTTTGCTCCCTTTGTCAGGTCTCACTGAACCCCTGAGCCCAAGTCTGCTTTGTTCCCTTTGCCAGGTCTCACTGAACCCCGGAGCCAAGGTCTACTTTGCTCTCAGTTCTCACTGAACCCCTGAGCACACGTCTGCTTTGCTCTCAGTTCTCACTGAACTCCTGAGCACACGTCTGCTTTGCTCTCGCCGGTCTCACTGAACCTCATAGCTCAGGTCAGGTTTGTTCTGTTTGTCAGGTCTCACTGAACCTGTAAGCCCAGGTCTGCTTTGCTCTCTTTTTAGGATCTCACTGAACCCCTTAGCCCAGGTCTGCTTTGCTACCTTTGTCAGGTCTCACTGAACCCCTAGGCCCAGGTCTGTTTGCTCCCTTTGTCATGTCTCACTGACCCCCTGAGCCCAGGTCTGCTTTGCTCCCTGTGTCATGTCTCACTGAATCCCTGAGTCCAGGTCTGCTTTGCTCCCTTTGTCAGATCTCATTGAACCCCTGAGCCAGGTCTCCTTTACTCCTTTTGTCAGGTTTTATGGAACCCCAGAGCCCAGGTCTGCTTTGCTCTCAGGTCTCACTGAACCCCTAAGTCCAGGTCTGCTTTGCTCCCTTTGCCAGGTCTCACTGAACCCCTAAGCCCAGGTCTGCTTTGCTCTTCTGTCTCAATGAACCCCTTTGACCAGGTCTGCTTTGCTCTCAGGTCTCACTGAACCCCTGAGCGCAGGCCTGCTTTGCTTTCAAGTCTCACTGAACCCCTGATCCCAGGTCTGCTTTGCTCCCATTGTAGGATCTCACTTAAACCCTGAGCCCAGGCCTGCTTTGCTCCCTTTGTCAGGTCTCACTGAACCCCTGAGCCCAAGTCTGCTTTGTTCCCTTTGCCAGGTCTCACTGAACCCCGGAGCCAAGGTCTACTTTGCTCTCAGTTCTCACTGAACCCCTGAGCACACGTCTGCTTTGCTCTCAGTTCTCACTGAACTCCTGAGCACACGTCTGCTTTGCTCTCGCCGGTCTCACTGAACCTCATAGCTCAGGTCAGGTTTGTTCTGTTTGTTAGGTCTCACTGAACCTGTAAGCCCAGGTCTGCTTTGCTCTCTTTTTAGGATCTCACTGAACCCCTTAGCCCAGGCCAGCTTTACTCCCTTTGTCAGGTCTCACTGAATCCCTGAGCCCAGGTCTGCTTTGAACTTATGTCTCACTGAACTTTTGAGCCCAGGCCTGCTTTGCTCTCCTGTCTCACTCAACCCCTGAACCCAGGCTTGCTTTGCTCCCTTTGTCATGTCTCACTGAATCACTGAGCCCAGATCTTCTTTCCTCCCTTTGTCAGATCTCATTGAACCCCTGAGCCCAGGTCTCCTTTACTCCTTTTGTCAGGTTTTACTGAACCCCTGAGCCCAGGTCTGCTTTGCTCTCAGGTCTCACTGAACCTCTAAGTCCAGGTGTGCTGTGCTCCCTTTGTCAGGTCTCACTAAACCCCTAAGCCCAGGTTTGCTTTGCTTTTCTGTCTCAATAAACCCCTTAGACCAGGCCTGCTTTGCTCTCAGGTCTCACTGAACCCCTGAGCGCAGGCCTGCTTTGCTTTCAGGTCTCACTGAACCCCTGATCGCAGGTCTGCTTTGCTCCTATTGTAGGATCTCACTGAAACTCTGAGCCCAGCCCTGCTTTGCTCCCTTTGTCAGGTCTCACTTAACCCCTTCCATGCTTATGACGAGCTGGACTCGTCATGGCACACAGTGGTCGTGTGCTCATGACGAGTCCAGCTCGTCATAAGACCCACCCACGGGGGAAGCGCTGGCGCTCCCCCGTGGGAATCCGATCGTTGTTTTTTTTGGGGGAAGGCAGGGGAAGGGCTTCCCCTGCCTCCCCCCGCACCCCCCCCTCAATGACGTCAGCGCGCCCCCCCTCAATGACGTCAGCGCGCCATTTGCTTCCAGCGCGTCGGGGAATTAAGGTGAGTTTTGGCTCCGGGGAGGGGGGGTTTGAAACAAAAGAGCCATCGAGGGAAAGGAAAGGGTTTTCCTTTCCCCCGATGCCTCTTTTGTGCATTCCTGCTGCACGATCATGCGATCGTGCAGCAGGAATGCCCACTAGACACCAGGGAATTTTTTATTTTTCTTAAATTACAATGAAAATACTGTTTTGGGGAGCGGCCCCTTGGGCAAGGGTCGCTCCCCTTTTGGGGGCCATATGTTTTTGGTGCTCTGCCCCCCTGGGGGGGGGGCAGTTTTTTTATATAGCGCGGGCTTTACCCGAAGGTGTCAGAGCGCTTCACAATAGGACAGTAACAGTACATCAGGAGAAGGTTACAAGTGAGCATAATACAAAAGCAAGCGTTACATTACATGAGGAAAAAGTGACAATTGTGCAAATAACAAAACAAACAAGATACAAAAAGAGGTATGCGTTACAAGAGGAAAAAGTGACAGGTGTGCATGATACATGAGATACAAAATACAAATAGAGGTATAATACTGCAATAAGTGGCAGTCACTCAGAACACACTGGGAAGGCACTTCTATAGGCATGGAGTACAGAATTTCCTATAGTGGAAGAACTTCCTTGAGGGAGTAGAGAGGGCGTGAATTAAACAGGAGACTTAAAATGAAGGGTACACAAATCCAACACAGCACGCAAGGGTGAGGAATGTACAGGAAAAAGTACAAATTTACAATGAAGAGCGAACTTCCTAGAGGGGGCTGAGAGTGAAAGTATTAGTTCTGAAAGTGTCTTTGGAAGAGAAGAGATTTGAGGTCAGCTTTGAAGATCCGGGTAGAGGAGGTGGCACGGAGCAATGGGGGAAGCGAGTTCCAGATTCTCACCGCATTGCCTGAGAAGGATTGCGCCATCGATCTTTCCCTTTTGAAGACGGGGGGGCTCAAGCAGAAGCTTTTCCGCATTGCGAGAAGGGCGAGAGCGACCGGACAATTTCAATTTATTCGCCAGGTAACGAGGGGAGGACGTGTGTAAGGCTTTGTGTGTGATGCAGGCAGTTTTGTAAATAGATCTTGCCTCGATCGGAAGCCATCGAAGAGAGGACAGGATAGGAGTGACGTGGTCGCTTCGTTTAGACCCTGAAATGAAGCGAGCTGCTGAATGGAGGATGGATTTGAGAGGGGAGAGGTGGGATTTGGGTAGGCCCGTCAGAAGAGAATTGCAATAATCCAGTCTTGAGAGAACCAGAGATTGTACCAAGGTTTTTAAGTCTTTCTCCGGGAAGAACCGACGGATCCCCCATAGAAGGCGCAACTGGTAACGTGCGTTCTTAGCAATAGAGTTGATGTGGGAGATTAGGTTGAGCCTTTTGTCAAGAATGACACCTAGGGATTTAGCGCTGTCAACAATGATGGGTTTGTTGTTGAGTAGGTTCAGCTGATCCATCCAAGATTGAACAGGAGGAGGTGAGAGAGAGGTAGAGAGGAGGAGGAATTCAGTTTTGGCGGGATTCAGAATGAGTTGGTGAGCTAACATCCAGTTGTGAATAGAGTTGAGAGTAGAGTTGAGTAGTGAGAGATCGTGTGCGGAAGATACCTTAAGGTATCTTCCCACTAGTCCACCAGGCATTTATTTGTGGAGAGTGACCCCTTGGGCAAGGGTCACTCTCCTTTGGGGCAATATTTGTGGCTGTGTCTGCCCCCAGGAGGGCAGATCGCCATGTTTTAAAAAAAATTGGGCCCACTAGACCACCAGGGATTTGTTTGAGGGAGTGGCCCCTTGGGCAAGGGTCGCTCCCCTATGGGGAGCATTAATTTGGACGTTTCTGCCCCCCTGGGTAGGCAGATCGGCTGATTTTATTTGTATGGCCACTAGGCCACCAGGGATTTTTGTGGGGAGTGGCCCCTTGGGCAAGGGTCGCTCCCCTTGGGGGCATTGTTTGTGGCTGTCTGCCCCCATGGGGGGTGCAGATGTCGCCATTTTTTATATTTGGCCCACAAGACCACCAGGGATTAGTTTTGGGGGAGTGGCCCCTTGGGCAAGGGTTGCTCCCCTTTGGGGAGCATTAATTTGGCCGTTTCTGCCATCCTGAGGGGCAGATCGGCTGATTTGTTTTTTTGTAGGTCCACTAGGCCACCAGGGTTTTTTTTATGTTGGGGAGCGGCCCCTTGGGCAAGGGTCGCTCCCCTTTATGGGAGGATGATTGTGGCCATTTCTGCCCTCTTTGGGTGGCAGAATAGCAGTATGTTTTTAGGCCTATCTGCCCCCAAGGAGGACAGAAGCCACTAGACACCAGGGTTTTTTAAATTTTTGTGTTGGGGAGTGGCCAAAAGGGCAAGGGTTGCTCCCTTTTACGGGGGTGAATATTTTATTTATACTCTTTGGCCCACCTACCCCTTAGCTTGGCTGGTGGATTGTGTGTGGACTGGTGCATTATTTGCATATGTGATTGTAATGGTTTTTTTCTCCTTTTTATTCTAGTGTAAAGCTTTTGATTCCTGTTTGCGGTTTCGGCAGTGGTTGTTCTGCAGTTTTGCGTAATTGCATTTATTTGGTAAGAAAAATATTTTTGTTGTGTGTACTCCAAATGAGTATTATTGTCATGCATGAATGAATTTTTTTGTAAGTGGTGTCATAATGGCAGCATATTTGTTAGTGTTCAGAGCATGAAATTCTTTGCAATGTTTTGCATTATCTTATGTGTAATTTTTTTTTCTTCTTTTTTAGTGGGAGATTGTTGATCCTTACTGTGTCTGTGCAGAGTAGGTGGTGGTGAGTCTAGCTGCTTCTGTCACGTGAGTGGTATAGTGTTGGAATATATAGGTCTTTGTGATAAAGCTACATTTTGTTTATTTCTTTTTTTACAAAGGGTTTGTTGTTGTTGACTTGTTTGACAAGTAACCTTTATTAGTAAGCATTATGGCTAGCCGTAGAATGACTGCTCAGCAGGTGGTTGGTTTGCTTCTTGAATCTTCCTCTGAACAGGATTATGAGACTGACAGTGCGTCTGAGGGAGAGGAGGGAGGGGAAGATTCAGGCAGTGAGTTTTCTCTCCACATGGAATCATCGGATGATGAAGGTACTCTCAATGCAGATGAAGTGCCTGTTTTAGAGGAGGATACTACTGTGCCGATGGTGCAAGAGGCATCTGGATTGCAGCCTGGGGCTGCTAGGCTTCCTACTGGAAGTGCTGGACTCTGGGTTGATCCAAACATGGTGCAGCCGGTGTTGCCTGCCTTTAGTGGTTATGCAGGGTGTAGAGTGGATTGTGAACATTATTTGCCTATACAGTATTTTCAGTTGTTTATGGATGATGTATTTTTGGGTAAGATTGTTGAGCAGACTAATTTGTATGCTGAACAGTTTTTGAGGGACAACAGTGCCAGACTTAGGCCCCATTCTAGAGCTACCCGGTGGAGTCTCACAAATCTGGAAGAGATGAAGAAGTTTTTGGGTTTGACTTTTTTGATGGGTTTGATAAGGAAGCCGTCCATGGGTTCATATTGGTCTACCAGTCCCTTGATGGCAACGGCCATATTTCCTGCAGTTATGACTCGTGATCGGTATTTACTTTTGCTTCGGATGCTGCATTTTGTTGATAATGATTTGGCGTTGCCACGAGATCACCCTGAATGTGACCGTCTTTTTAAGATTCGGCCTGTTCTTGATCACTTTGTAGATCGATTTTCAGAGATCTATACTCCAGGGAAAGAAATATCTATTGATGAGTCTTTGGTCCTGTTCAAGGGCCGTTTGGTTTTAGGCAGTACATTCCTAGCAAGAGGGCACGCTATGGAATTAAGCTGTATATGTTGTCTGAGAGTAGGACAGGATATGTTTTTAATTTGCATGTGTACACTGGTAGGGATTCCACTATTGACCCCCTGGTTGTCCGTCCACTTTTGGAGTTTCAGAGAAAATTGTGTGGGATCTTGCTAGAGGACTGTTTAACAGAGGCCACCATTTGTACCTTGATAACTTCTACACTGCTGTGCAATTGTTTAAGGAATTGTTCAAAGTGGACACTTTTGCTTGTGGCACAATCCGCTCTAACCGTAAAGGTTATCCAAAAGAGCTTGTTTGCAAAAAACTTCAGAGGGGACAGTGCAGTTCCTTGCGTAGTGATGAACTACTAGCTGTGAAATTTGTGGACAGGAGGGATGTGTACATGCTGACTACCATCCATGATGAGAGTACTTCACCTAGGGCTGTTTGGGGTCATATTGCTGAAGTGCGCAAACCTGTGTGCATTTTAGACTACAAAAGGGAAACATGGGTGGTGTTGATAGAGTAGATCAGAGGTTGGAACCTTACACTGCTATTCGTAAGGCTTACATTTGGTATAAGAAGTTGGCCATCCATCTCTTCAATTTAGCAACTTTCAATACTTTTGTTGTGTTCAAGGAGTGTTCTCCTGCGTCAAAGTTGACTTTTGTTCAGATTCAGCAGTCTGTCATAGGCAGCCTTGTTGTTGTGGAACAGGCAAGTGTTCCTAGAGTTGGAGTGGTGGAGGACGTGGCTCGATTGAAAGATCGCCACTTTCCTGATCACATTCCTCCTACACCTCAAAAGACTTTCCCACTAGGAGATGTAGAGTCTGTTGGCGAAGAGGTACGTGGAAGGAGACTCGTATGTACTGCCCTGAGTGTCCTTCTAACCCTGGGCTGTGTGTGCCTGCTTTTTATAGAGCGTACCACAAGCAAAAGAATTATTGGGAGCAACCATGAGTGGTAAAGTGAACTGCCTGGTCTGTAATGTTTAAGAATTGTTGTTCTGTTTCAAGGTTGGCAGTAGTGCAATGTATTTAGTTTCTGATTTTGTGTTAGTAGATTTGTATCTATTTGCAATTTGTTTGTGTTTTCTTTTTTGTATAAAAAAATCCTAAATGTGATGGTGGTGTGTGTAGACTGGTGCTTGGCTGGCGGTGTGCGTGGAGTGGCGCTTGGCTGGCGGTGTGCGTGGAGTGGCTCTTGGCTGGCGGTGTGCATGGAGTGGCGCTTGGCTGGCGGTGTGCGTGGAGTGGCGCTTGGCTGGCGGTGTGCGTGGAGTGGCGCTTGGCTGGCGTGTGCGTGGAGTGGCGCTTGGCTGGCGGTGTGCGTGGACTGGCGCTTGGCTGGCGGTGTGTGAGTAGTGACTTGCTGCTGGTCACTACACACACTGCTAGCCGAGCGACACTCCACGCAATCCATCAGCTTGTGTGGTTGCTGTGTTAGGAATGTGGGCATGTGAAAGTGATGGGCCCTTGAATGGCGCTGTCTGCTGGTGTGAGTGTTGTAATGTGATGGGCCCGCGGCTGGTGGTGTGAATGGTTTTGTATGTGTCACACGTATGAAAGTGTATGAATGGCCTGTAAAGTGGTTGGTGCCTTGTCGTGGCTTTACAGCTCACGAGCTGTGAGTCAATGGTCCAGTTTCTCGTCCTTTCAATTATTAACAGTGCATTACATTTTTGTGAAATCACTTGTTAATACAATTGTATATACTGAACCATCACTCACCCTCGTGCCAAATCCAACCAGTATGTGTGTGTGCTTGAGGATTAGATGGCTGTGCAGTAATATTTTTTTGTCTTTCTCAAGCAGGGTGTACCTTGTCCCTTTTTGTGAATGTTGTAATGTGTTTGTTTCGTGCCTGGTGGTGTGAATGGTCTTGTGTGTATCACGTATGAAAGGTGTGTGAATGGCCTGTAAAGCGGTTGGGGCCTTGACGTGGCTTTACAGCTCACGAGCTGCGAGTCACTGGTTCAGTTTTTTGTCCTTTCAATTATTGACAGTGCATTTCATTTTTGTGAAATCTCTTGTTAATAAAATTGTATATACTGAACCATCACTTGCCCTCGTGCCAAATCCAACCAATATGTGTGTGTGCTTGAGGAACAGATGGCTGTGCAGTAATCTTTGTCTTTTTAGTCTGTCTGCCAAGGTGTACATTCCGTCTAAGAATAACCTACCAACTGTAGATATTGTCGTAAACGAAACACCCATGGGAGTACATGGTGATATCTCTCTTGTGGATCCCAACAAGTTATGTTACCCACAATGTCCTGCAAACCTCAAAATGTCTGTCACATTTTCCTTGCAATATTGTGCCAAAATTTTCACGCTGCAGAAATAAACAACACATTATCTCAAAACGACCTGATTTTGCAAGGGGGGTCACCTGGGTTTTTGGCCCGGGGCTCAGCGGCCACCTAGGGAAACCTACCAAACCCACACATTTCTGAAAAGTAGACACCCGGGGCATTCCAGGGAGGTATGGCTTGCGTGGATCCCCCAACGTTTTCTTATCCAGAATCCCCTGCAAACCAGACATTTTGCTGAAAAAATCACTTTTTTCACACATTTTTGTGTGGTAAAGTTGTGGCATCACGGGGCTGACACAAATTTCCTACCACCCAGCGTCCCCCCAGGTCTCCTGATAAAAATGGTGCCTCACTCGGGTGGGAGGCCCAAGTACCCGCGACAGGCAAGGGCCCACAACGTATTGAGGCGACCTCAAAATGGCCTTTCACAAAACGACCTGGTTTTGCAAGGGGGGTCCCATGACGTTTTGGCCTGGGGCTCGGCGGCCACCTAGGGAAACCTACCAAGCCCACACATTTCTGTAAAGTAGACACCCGGGGGATTCCAGGGAGGTATGGCTTGCGTGGATCCCCCAACGTTTTCTTACCCAGAATCCCCTGCAAACCTGACATTTTGCTGAAAAAATCACTTTTTTCACACATTTTTGTGTGGTAAAGTTGTGGCATCACCGGGCTGACACAAATTTCCTACCACCCAGCATTCCCCCAGGTCTCCCGATAAAAATGGTGCCTCACTCGGGTGGGAGGCCCAAGTACCCGCGACAGGCAAGGGCCCACAACGTATTGAGGCGACCTCAAAATGGCCTATCACAAAACGACCTGGTTTTGCAAGGCGGGTCCCATGACGTTTTGGCCCGACGCTCAGCGGCCACCTAGGAAACCTACCAAACCCACACATTTCTGAAAAGTAGACACCCGGGGATTCCAGGGAGGTATGGCTTGCGTGGATCCCCCAACGTTTTCTTACCCAGAATCCCCTGCAAACCTGACATTGTGCTGAAAAAAATCCCTTTTTTCACACATTTTTGTGTGGTAAAGTTGTGGCATCACCGGGCTGACACAAATTTCCTACCACCCAGCGTTCCCCAGGTCTCCCGATAAAAATGGTGCCTCACTCAGTGGGAGGCCCAAGTACCCGCGACAGGCAAGGGCCCACAACGTATTGAGGCGACCTCAAAATGGCCTATCACAAAACAACCTGGTTTTGCAAGGGGGTCCCATGACGTTTTGGCCCGGGGCTCGCGGCCACCTAGGAAAACCTACCAAACCCACACATTTCTGAAAAGTAGACACCCGGGGATTCCAGGGAGGTATGGCTTGCGTGGATCCCCCAACGTTTTCTTACCCAGAATCCCCTGCAAACCTGACATTTTGCTGAAAAAATCCCTTTTTCACACATTTTTGTGTGGTAAAGTTGTGGCATCACCGGGCTGACACAAATTTCCTACCAGCCACCGTTCCCCCAGGTCTCCCGATAAAAATGGTGCCTCACTCGGGTGGGAGGCCCAAGTACCCGCGACAGGCAAGGGCCCACAACGTATTGAGGCGACCTCAAAATGGCCTATCACAAAACGACCTGGTTTGGCAAGGGGGGGTCCCATGACGTTTTAGCCCGGGGCTCGGCGGCCACCTAAGGAAACCTACCAAACCCACACATTTCTGAAAAGTAGACACCCAGGGGATTCCAGGGAGGTTTGGCTTGCGTGGATCCCCCAACGTTTTCTTACCCAGAATCCCCTGCAAACCTGACATTTTGCTGAAAAAATCCCTTTTTCACACATTTTTGTGTGGTAAAGTTGTGGCATCACCGGGCTGACACAAATTTCCTACCACCCGCGTTCCCCCAGGTCTCCCGATAAAAATGGTGCCTCACTCGGGTGGGAGGCCCAAGTACCCGCGACAGGCAAGGGCCCACAACGTATTGAGGCGACCTCAAAATGGCCTATCACAAAACGACCTGGTTTTGCAAGGGGGGTCCCATGACGTTTTGGCCCGGGGCTCGGCGGCCACCTAAGGAAACCTACCAAACCCACACATTTCTGAAAAGTAGATACCCGGGGGATTCCAGGGAGCTATGGCTTGCGTGGATCCCCCAATGTTTTCTTACCCAGAATCCCCTGCAAACCTGACATTTTGCTGAAAAAATCCCTTTTTTCACACATTTTTGTGTGGTAAAGTTGTGGCATCACCGGGCTGACACAAATTTCCTACCACCCAGCGTTCCCCCAGGTCTCCCGATAAAAATGGTGCCTCACTCGGGTGGGAGGCCCAAGTACCCGCGACAGGCAAGGGCCCACAACATTTTGTGATAGGCAATTTTAATGTCGCCTCAATACGCTGGGTGGTAGGAAATTTGTGTCAGCCCGGTGATGCCACAACTTTACCACACAAAAATGTGTGAAAAAAGGGATTTTTTCAGCAAAATGTCAGGTTTGCAGGGATTCTGGTAAGAAAACGTTGGGGAATCCACGCAAGCCATGCCTACCTGGAATCCCCGGGTGTCTACTTTTCAGAAATGTGTGGGTTTGGTAGGTTTCCCTAGGTGGCCGCCGAGCCCCGGGCCAAAACGTCACGGGACCCCTTGCAAAACCTGGTTGTTTTGTGATAGGCCATTTTGAGGTCAGCCTCAATACGTTGTGGGCCCTTGCCTGTCGCGGTACTTGGGCCTCCCACCCGAGTGAAGCACCATTTTTATCGGGAGACCTGGGAACGCTAGGTGGTAGGAAATTTGTGTCAGCCCGGTGATGCCACAACTTTACCACACAAAAATGTGTGAAAAAAGTGATTTTTTCAGCAAAATGTCAGGTTTGCAGGGGATTCTGGGTAAGAAACGTTGGGGATCCACGCAAGCCATACCTCCCTGGAATCCCCGGGTGTCTACTTTTCAGAAATATGTGGGTGTGGTAGGTTTCCTAGGTGGCCGCCGAGCCCCGGGCCAAAGCGTCATGGGACCCCTTGCAAAACCAGGTCGTTTTGTGATAGACCATTTTGAGGTCAGCCTCAATACGTTGTGGGCCCTTGCCTGTCGCGGTACTTGGGCCTCCCACCCGAGTGAGGCACCATTTTTATCGGGAGACCTGGGGAACGCTGGTGGTAGGGAATTTGTGTCAGCCCGGTGATGCCACAACTTTACCACACAAAAATGTGTGAAAAAGGGATTTTTTCAGCAAAATGTCAGGTTTGCAGGGATTCTGGGTAAGAAAACATTGGAGAATCCACGCAAGCCATACCTACCTGGAATCCCCGGTGTCTACTTTTCAGAAATGTGTGGGTTTGGTAGGTTTCCCTAGGTGGCCGCCGAGCCCGGGCCAAACGTCATGGGACTCCCTTGCAAAACCAGGTTGTTTTGTAATAGGCCATTTTGAGGTCGCCTCAATACGTTGTGGGCCCTTGCCTGTCGCGGTACTTGGGCCTCCCACCCGAGTGAGGCACCATTTTTATCGGGAGACCTGGGGAACGCTGGGTGGTAGGAAATTTGTGTCAGCCCGGTGATGCTACAACTTTACCACACAAAAATGTGTGAAAAAGGGATTTTTTCAGCAAAATGTCAGGTTTGCAGGGATTCTGGGTAAGAAAGTTGGGGGATCCACGCAAGCCATACCTCCTGGAATCCCCGAGTGTCTACTTTTCAGAAAAGTGTGGGTTTGGTAGGTTTCCCTAGGTGCCGGCAGAGACTAGGGTTCAAAAACTACAGCTAGGCACTCCGCAAAAAAAGGGTCATTTTTCACTGTGAAAATGTGGTGCGTCCACGTTGCGTTTTGCGCTGCTTCCTGTCGCGGGCACTAGGCCTACCCACACAAGTGAGGTACCATTGTTTTTGGAAGACCTTGGGAGACGCGGGGTGGGTGGAATTTTGTGGATCCACGCAGATTCCAGAACTTTCCACCACAGAAAAGTGAGGAAAATGTGTTTTTTTTTGCCAATTTTTAAGGTTTGCAAGGGATTCTGGGTAACAGAACCTGGTGAGAACCAGTCAAGTCACCCCATCCTGGATTCCCCTGGGTGTCTACTTTTCAAAAATGTATAGGTTTGCTAGGTTTCCCTAAGTGCCGGCAGAGCTAGGGTTCAAAAACTACAGCTAGACACTTTGCAAAAAAAGGGTCATTTTTCACTGTGAAAATGTGGTGCATCCACGTTGCGTTTTGCGCTGCTTCCTGTCGCAGGCACTAGGCCTACCCACACAAGTGAGGTACCATTTTTTTTGGAAGACCTTGGGGAACGCGGGGTGGGTGGAATTTTGTGGATCCTTGCAGATTCCAGAACTTTCTACCACAGAAAAGTGAGGAAAATGTGGTTTTTTTGCCAATTTGTAAGGTTTGCAAGGGATTCTGGGTAACAGAACCTGGTGAGAACCAGTCAAGCCACCCCATCCTGGATTCCCCTGGGTGTCTACTTTTCAAAAATGTATAGGTTTGCTAGGTTTCCCTAAGTGCAGGCAGAGCTAGGGTTCAAAAACTACAGCTAGGCACTTTGCAAAAAAAGGGTCATTTTTCACTGTGAAAATGTGGTGTGTCCACGTTGCGTTTTGCGCTGCTTCCTGTCGCGGGCACTAGGCCTACCCACACAAGTGAGGTACCATTTTTTTTTAAAGACCTTGGGGAAGCGGAGTGGGTGGAATTTTGTGGATCCACGCAGATTCCAGAACTTTCCACCACAGAAAAGTGAGGAAAATGTGTTCTTTTGCCAATTTTTAAGGTTTGCAAGGGATTCTGGGTAACAGAACCTGGTGAGAGCCAGTCAAGTCACCCCATCCTGGATTCCCTGGGTGTCTACTTTTCAAAAATGTATAAGTTTGCTAGGTTTCCCTAAGTGCCGGCAGAGCTAGGGTTCAAAAACTACAGCTAGGCACTTTGCAAAAAAGGGTCATTTTTCACTGTGAAAATGTGGTGTGTCCACGTTGCGTTTTGCGCTGCTTCCTGTCGCGGGCACTAGGCCTACCCACACAAGTGAGGTACCATTGTTTTCGGAAGACCTTGGGGGACGCGGGGTGGGTAGAATTTTGTGGATCCACGCAGATTCCAGAACTTTCTACCACAGAAAAGTGAGGAAAATGTCTTTTTTTTGCCAATTCTTTAGGTTTGCAAGGGATTCTGGGTAACAGAACCTGGTGAGAGCCAGTCAAGTCACCCCATCCTGGATTCCCCTGGGTGTCTACTTTTCAAAAATGTATAGGTTTGCTAGGTTTCCCTAAGTGCCGGCAGAGCTAGGGTTCAAAAACTACAGCTAGGCACTTTGCAAAAAAAGGGTCATTTTTCACTGTGAAAATGTGGTGCATCCACGTTGCGTTTTGCGCTGCTTCCTGTCGCGGGCACTAGGCCTACCCACACAAGTGAGGTACCATTTTTTTCGGAAGACCTTGGGGAACGCGGGGTGGGTGGAATTTTGTTGATCCACGCAGATTCCAGAACTTTCCACCACAGAAAAGTGAGGAAAATGTGGTTTTTTGCCAATTTTTTAGGTTTGCAAGGGATTCTGGGTAACAGAACCTGGTGAGAGCCAGTCAAGTCACCCCATCCTGAATTTCCCTGGGTGTCTAGTTTTCAAAATGTATAGGTTTGCTAGGTTTCCCTAAGTGCCCGCAGAGCTAGGGTTCAAAAACTACAGCTAGGCACTTTGCAAAAAAAGGGTAATTTTTCATTGTGAAAATGTGGTACGTCCACGTTGCATTTTGAGCCATTTCCTGTTGTGGGCACAAGGCCTACCCACACAAGTGAGGTACCATTTTTATCGGGAGACTTAGTGTAACACAGAATTGTAGAGCAACTGTTATTACCTATTGACTTTCGATGCATTTCTGCCTTCCAAATGAAAGACAATGTGTAAAAATAAGTCATTTTGAAAAATGACCTATAATTCTCATGCTAGTATGGGTACTCCCAATTTCGGAAATGTGCAAATATCTACTTTTTCTAAAATCTACATTTTGTTCCCATTTCAGAAATACATAGGTGTCTTTCATAACAATTTTTCCATGTATACATTTTCCCAAAATAATTGCTATATACCCGGTACATAATAAAAACCATTGCAAGATGCTGCTCAGTTATTGGTTCTGGGTTCGTCGGGTTCTTGGTGAACCTACAAGTCCTATATATCCCCACAACCAAAAGGTCCAGCGGATATAATGGTATATTGCTTTCAAATAGCTGTCATAATTAGAAGAAGTTACAGGTGAAAACGTTGACACAAATGGCTGTTTTTTTCAACTAATTTTCAATTTTTCCTTCATTTAACTGTTAGTTTGTATAAGGAAAACTTTAAGGATCTACACAAATGACCCCTTGCTGAATTCAGAATTTTGTCTACTTTTCAGAAATGTATGGCTTTCCAGGATCCATTATTGGTTTCATACCCATTTCTACCATTAACTGGAAGGAGGTTGAAAGCACTAAAAATAGCAAAAATAGGCTATGTCCCAGAAAAATGCCAAAACTGTGTAAAAAAGTTGGTTTTCTGACAAAAGTCTGCTTGTCCCTGAAAGCTGGGAAGATGGTGATTTCAGCACCACAACCCCTTTTTGATGCCATTTGCAAGGAAAAACAAGACGCTTTCATCTGTAGCCCTTTTTCGCATTTTCCCCAAAAACAATTTTGCTGTATTTTGGCTAATTTCTGGGTCCCCTCCAGGGGAATCCACAAACCCTGGGTACCTTTACAATCCCCATGATGTTAGAAAAAAAGAACGCAAATTTGGCGTGGATACCTTATGTGGTCAAAAAGTTACAGGGGCCTAAGCGCGCACTACCCCAAATAGCCAAAAAAAGGCTTAGCACAGGGGGGGGGAAAGGCCTAGCAGCGAAGGGGTTAACCCCTGAGCCCAGGTCTACTTCACTCTCAGGTCTCACTGAACCCCTGAGCCCAGGTTTGCTTTGCTCCCTTTGCCAGGTCTCACTGAACCCTGGAGCCAAGGTCTACTTTGCTCTCAGTTCTCACTGAACCCTTGAGCACACGTCTGCTTTGCTCTCCAAGGTCTCACTGAACCCCAGAGCTCAGGTCAGGTTTGTTCTGTTTGTCAGGTCTCACTGAACCTGTAAGCCCAGGTCTGCTTTGCTCTCTTTTTAGGATCTCACTGAACCCCTTAGGCCAGGTCAGCTTTGCTCCCTTTGTCAGGTCTCACTGAACCCCTGAGCCCAGGTCTGCTTTTCTCTCTTTGTCAGGTCTCACTGAACCCCTGAGCCCAGGTCTGCTTTTCTCTCTTTGTCAGGTCCCACTGAACCCCTGAGCCCAGGTCTGCTTTGCTCTCAGGTGTCACTGAACCTTGAGCCCAGGTCTGTGTGAGAGTTGATTTTCTGTCAATAAAGAGCATTACGAACTAAGCTTATCCTAACAATCAGCTGATGCCCGGTGAAGCTACCTGATAGCTATAGAGGAGATGGGCTGTGGACTTCCCCCTCGGCCGTCACCTACCCAGCCGGACTTTGGGCAGACTCTCCTTCGTCTCTCCATCCATCCTATCTCCATCCTTTCTCCCTCCTACACCTTTACCCCACCCCCTTTCCCTTCTAAGCTCCATTTATTTAATCTTCCGACGCTCTTGAAATGTTTTCTTGTAACTGATGTAACTTGTAACTGATGTGATTTTGTGGAACCTTATGTAAAGCGCTCTGATACCTCCGGGTCTAGCCAGCGCTATATAAAACTCAAATAAATAAAATAAATAAATAAATAAAAAATAAAAGATTGTGTTTACACTGTCCTCCATCTTGCCTCAATGTCATAATGCATCACGCGATGACCACTGCTGATTCCTGTTCTAAATAAAGTATGTCTAGTATTTACTTGAGTAAGCAAAGTGTGTTGCCAGGAAAGTTTCTGATTGTACTGAATCAAGGGCACTTTTTGTCATCCGAGGCTCGTGGTTAAACAGTGTATCGGCTTAACTGTACAGCTGAGACTGTGAGCTTGGCTGAATCTCAACGTACTGCTATCCTGAGCGAATAGCGATTCTCAGATTACCATCAATAGAGAATCAGGATTTCATTGAAGACACGGAGGCTAACATTATGCATCAACCTTTTAATTGATACTCCTGCAGCCCCTTTAAAGAACTTTCACAACAATGAACAATCCAGAGCTGGAACCTCAATAATACATAAATATCACTGCATAAGAATATTCCTCCTCTTTTAAATATAAAACTGTGAAGTATTCCCACTTCTTATTTCCATCCTAACTGTCCCGTCCATCTTCTTCCCTTTTTAAGACTGAGAACCTAAAACAAAGAAACAAATCAATGTAACAAATTCACAAGGTTTTTAAAATGTAAACTCCATAAAAAACTTTACTAATAATGTAAAAAACATTCCTTCAAAAAACATTTCTACATTATCCTATTTTTTTTCTCATTCGTTTATGCTTCAGTTAAGGAAGAGGTGGGCGGCATAATGTCAGCCTTGTGTCTTTAATTAAATCCTGATTCTCTATTCATGGTACTCTGAGAATCGTCATTTCATTGTAAGACCGGAGGCTACCATTATGCATGTTGAAAGCCCTTCAACACCATGCTTGACATGTGCTCATTTGGCCTACAGTAATGTTGTGCAAACGTACCCACATCAGACCAATCAGCTGCTTTCATAATACCATCCAAAGTACCACCTGACCAGCATGCTTTACTCGCCATAGCTCCTGTTAAGGAATGTGCTTTAAATTTCTCCACATTCATACCTGCGTTGCCCACCACATCTTCAACCCACATTGCAATCATGGTGGAACTCACTGCTTTAAAAGGCTTCACATATGAAATCAACAACTGGTGTTCACAGTCTCCTTATCTCTGCATTCATATTCTTTTAAACCACCACACATAACTTCCTACATTCCTCAAACTTTGGATAAAAAATTGAAGTAGACATTGTTTTTGTTCTTTTCCAAATTTCACAATACACACCATCCTCACTGAATATCCTATTACTCATCTCCAAGCTCCTCTTTCGCCTCCTGATTCAACCCCTCTTTGTCTCCATACCATAAGCCCTTTTGTAATGCGTCGGCCTTCACCCTCTGTAGAGCCCAACAATGCAAAGGACCTGGTTGATGAAGAAAACAGTCCTATTATTCTTGCCAAATCCCTCAAAGTCAAACTCTGTTTCCTCAAAGCATGCAATACCACCTTCATTATCATTTTCGTCTTCTTTGCTGGTTAAAGTAGCATCACCCTCACTGGATCGATCTGAAACTCCAAATTCTGAAATGGGATCATGACGGATTTCTCTTCGTTTATTAAAAAACCCAAAGTCTACAATGGGTTTCTCACCTTCCTCCATTGCTCTACCAACTCTTCTACATTTTGAGGCATCAACATTATGTCATCCAAATAAACAATCAAACGGAAACCTCCTTCCCTCAAATGAGCTCCCACAGCCCTCATCATTTCTGTAAAGCACCAAGGTGCTGATGCCAAACCAAACGGGAGACACAAAAACTGGTAGAACTGATGCCTCCATCTGAATAGTAAGTACCTCTGGCTTTCCTCTTCCATCGGTACCGTAAAATAAGCATCTTTCAGATCTAGTTTTACCAGCCAGTCCTTTTCTAGATATCCCTTAAAAGATGGATTCCTTCCATCTTGAAATGCCTGTAAACTAGATACTGATTGAGAGACCTCAAATTTATCACAGGTCTTCATCCTTTCTCCTTTTTCTCCACAATGAAAAGAGTGCTTACAAACCCTTTTGCTTGTTCTCCTATTGGTCTTTTAGCTTCTTTTTGCACCATTGCCTTTATTTCTCCATTGACCACTTACTTTTGAACCTGAGTCATGTGCAACTCCATCGGTTCTTTATTCTGAACCGGCAAATCTGTAAAATCTATTGTGAATCCTTGAACTGTTGCTAACACCAAAGGTTCCCAGTTATTCTTCTCCATTCTTCCACAAACATTCTTATACATCCTCCTACCTTTATTTTGAAAGAACCAATTGATGTCTCCGTACTCACCTTGGAATCCTGAAGAAGTTTGGCCTCTTCCTCGGATACTCCTGTTTCTACATGATCTGCCTCTTTGTGGGAAAACCTGTTGTTCCTTGAAATCCTCTTCCAAAACCTCTGGAGGTGTATACTGCGACCTTTGCAGAACTTGACCAGCATAAGGTCCTCGCCTGCTGGCCCTTACCAAAACACTACCAAGCCCCTTACTCATGTTAGACTGAGCCTTATCTAGCATCATGAACGTCGCTACATACTTGCCTAGGCTCTTCACTAAACCCTCACCCAAAAGTAAGCCTTTTGCGTCATCACTTGGCCTCTTTATTCACTATTTCCCCCAATTTGGGATTGATTTTCATGAGAATTGTCTTCCTGCGCTCAGCCAAAAGCCCAGCATTAGCATTTCCTAAGAGTATTATTGCCCTTTGGTTCCAAAACTTCCCTCCTAATCCTATATCCTTCTTTCTTTTCTTCATTACAATTTCTACACCTCCTTTACTAAAGCTCTAACCTTCTTCTGAATCAACTTCTTAATACTGTCCTCACACATCCTACCTTCTGACACACCTTGCTCAACACTACTGTCCTCAGGCGCCATTCAGTTTGTGTTAAACTTGTTTATTATCAGAAATGCACCTTCCCTGACTAAAATAAAACCGCCCCTAAAGCTTTCGTCGATCTGAAGAAATCCGTTCACGCGCTCCTGTGATACCTATTCCTATCCTAGTTATCAGCAATATCCAAAATGGCTGCCCAAATCAAGTAATATCAGCGTGACCTTGCGTGCTCCCTAACGTGACCAGCGTCTGACAGAGAGATGGTGGCACGCGACGAGCCGCGCCAATCCTAGTCTGCATGCTGCCGCTGCTGTGGAAGACTACATGCGTCTGCCAGTGGTAAGCACTTGTCCTCGTGCCACTGTAGGAGTTAATTCAACTGCGCCATAGCTACACGCGACTCACAAAGTATGCACACCTAAGGTTCCCCATGTCCCATCTGCCCGAATACCAAATTCCTAATTATAATATTGCGGGCATTACACGGAAAGAAGTGGAGATATTAAAAAGTAACCTCTCTTGCTTCAAACGGAATTAAAATGCGCTATGAGCCACTTACACTCAATAACCTCTCCTTTGCCCAAACATGTAAAATCCATATTTTCTATCCGCTTCGCCAAATGTAATAAATACAATGTTTTCATTTAAAATACAGAAACAGACATACTCCTCTTGAGCTAAAGACTAAAAGGTACCAAATTTACACACCATTTCTCCCTGCTTTTAAAAATTAGAAGCTTGCAAGCCTTTGTCCATCCTAGGTACTTATCTGAACAGGAGCAGCAGGTAAAAGAGGAGTAAGATTCTTATGCAGTGATATTTATGGATTATTGAGGTTACCGTGCTGGATTGTTTATTGTTGTGAGAGTTCTTTAAAGGGGCTGCAGGAGCAGCAGGTAAAAGAGGAGTAAGATTCTTATGCAGTGATATTTATGGATTATTGAGGTTACCGTGCTGGATTGTTTATTGTTGTGAGAGTTCTTTAATGGGGCTGCAGGAGCAGCAGGTAAAAGAGGAGTAACATTCTTATGCAGTGATATTTATGGATTATTGAGGTTACCCGTGCTGGATTGTTTATTGTTGTGAGAGTTCTTTAAAGGGGCTGCAGGAGCAGCAGGTAAAAGAAGAGTAAGATTCTTATGCAGTGATATTTATGGATTATTGAGGTTACCGTGCTTGATTGTTTATTGTTGTGAGAGTTCTTTAATGGGGCTGCAGGAGCAGCAGGTAAAGAGGAGTAACATTCTTATGCAGTGATATTTATGGATTATTGAGGTTACCCGTGCTGGATTTTTATTGTTGTAAGAGTTCTTTAAAGGGGCTACAGGAGCAGCAGGTAAAAGAAGAGTAAGATTCTTATGCAGTGATATTTATGGATGATTGAGGTTACCGTGCTGGATTGTTTATTGTTGTGAGAGTTCTTTAAAGGGGATGCAGGAGCAGCAGGTAAAAGAGGAGTAAGATTCTTATGCAGTGATATTTATGGATTATTGAGGTTACCGTGCTGGATTGTTTATTGTTGTGAGAGTTCTTTAAAGGGGCTGCAGGAGCAGCAGGTAAAAGAGGAGTAAGATTCTTATGCAGTGATATTTATGGATTATTGAGGTTACCGTGCTGGATTGTTTATTGTTGTGAGAGTTCTTTAAAGGGGCTGCAGGAGCAGCAGGTAAAAGAGGAGTAAGATTCTTATGCAGTGATATTTATGGATTATTGAGGTTACCGTGCTGGATTGTTTATTGTTGTGAGAGTTCTTTAAAGGGGCTGCAGGAGCAGCAGGTAAAAGAGGAGTAAGATTCTTATGCAGTGATATTTATGGATTATTGAGGTTACCGTGCTGGATTGTTTATTGTTGTGAGAGTTCTTTAAAGGGGCTGCAGGAGCAGCAGGTAAAAGAGGAGTAAGATTCTTATGCAGTGATATTTATGGATTATTGAGGTTACCGTGCTGGATTGTTTATTGTTGTAAGAGTTCTTTAAAGGGGCTACAGGAGCAGCAGGTAAAAGAAGAGTAAGATTCTTATGCAGTGATATTTATGGATTATTGAGGTTACCGTGCTGGATTGTTTATTGTTGTGAGAGTTCTTTAAAGGGGCTGCAGGAGCAGCAGGTAAAAGAGGAGTAAGATTCTTATGCAGTGATATTTATGGATTATTGAGGTTACCGTGCTGGATTGTTTATTGTTGTGAGAGTTCTTTAAAGGGGCTGCAGGAGCAGCAGTTAAAAGAGGAGTAAGATTCTTATGCAGTGATATTTATGGATTATTGAGGTTACCGTGCTGGATTGTTTATTGTTGTGAGAGTTCTTTAAAGGGGCTGCAGGAGCAGCAGGTAAAAGAGGAGTAACATTCTTATGCAGTGATATTTATGGATTATTGAGGTTACCGTGCTGGATTGTTTATTGTTGTGAGAGTTCTTTAAAAGGGCTGCAGGAGCAGCAGGTAAAAGAGGAGTAAGATTCTTATGCAGTGATATTTATGGATTATTGAGGTTACCGTGCTGGATTGTTTATTGTTGTGAGAGTTCTTTAAAGGGGCTGCAGGAGCAGCAGGTAAAAGAGGAGTAACATTCTTATGCAGTGATATTTATGGATTATTGAGGTTACCGTGCTGGATTGTTTATTGTTGTGAGAGTTCTTTAAAGGGGCTGCAGGAGCAGCAGGTAAAAGAGGAGTAAGATTCTTATGCAGTGATATTTATGGATTATTGAGGTTACCGTGCTGGATTGTTTATTGTTGTGAGAGTTCTTTAAAGGGGCTGCAGGAGCAGCAGGTAAAAGAGGAGTAAGATTCTTATGCAGTGATATTTATGGATTATTGAGGTTACCGTGCTGGATTGTTTATTGTTGTGAGAGTTCTTTAACCCCTTCGGTGCTCATGACGAGCTCAGCTCGTCATGTTGCGCGGTTGCGCTGTGCGCATGATGAGCTGAGCTCGTCACGACCCCACCCGCGATCGGAATGTCCAGCATACGAGCGGAATTCCGATCGCGGTCAAGGGGTTAAAGGGGCTGCAGGAGCAGCAGGTAAAAGAGGAGTAAGATTCTTATGCAGTGATATTTATGGATTATTGAGGTTACCGTGCTGGATTGTTTATTGTTGTGAGAGTTCTTTAATGGGGCTGCAGGAGCAGCAGGTAAAAGAGGAGTAACATTCTTATGCAGTGATATTTATGGATTATTGAGGTTACCCGTGCTGGATTGTTTATTGTTGTAAGAGTTCTTTAAAGGGGCTACAGGAGCAGCAGGTAAAAGAAGAGTAAGATTCTTATGCAGTGATATTTATGGATGATTGAGGTTACCGTGCTGGATTGTTTATTGTTGTGAGAGTTCTTTAAAGGGGATGCAGGAGCAGCAGGTAAAAGAGGAGTAAGATTCTTATGCAGTGATATTTATGGATTATTGAGGTTACCGTGCTGGATTGTTTATTGTTGTAAGAGTTCTTTAAAGGGGCTACAGGAGCAGCAGGTAAAAGAAGAGTAAGATTCTTATGCAGTGATATTTATGGATTATTGAGGTTACCGTGCTGGATTGTTTATTGTTGTGAGAGTTCTTTAAAGGGGCTGCAGGAGCAGCAGGTAAAAGAGGAGTAAGATTCTTATGCAGTGATATTTATGGATTATTGAGGTTACCGTGCTGGATTGTTTATTGTTGTGAGAGTTCTTTAAAGGGGCTGCAGGAGCAGCAGGTAAAAGAGGAGTAAGATTCTTATGCAGTGATATTTGTGGATTATTGAGGTTACCGTGCTGGATTGTTTATTGTTGTGAGAGTTCTTTAAAGGGGCTGCAGGAGCAGCAGGTAAAAGAGGAGTAACATTCTTATGCAGTGATATTTATGGATTATTGAGGTTACCGTGCTGGATTGTTTATTGTTGTGAGAGTTCTTTAAAGGGGCTGCAGGAGCAGCAGGTAAAAGAGGAGTAAGATTCTTATGCAGTGATATTTATGGATTATTGAGGTTACCGTGCTGGATTGTTTATTGTTGTGAGAGTTCTTTAAAGGGGCTGCAGGAGCAGCAGGTAAAAGAGGAGTAAGATTCTTATGCAGTGATATTTATGGATTATTGAGGTTACCGTGCTGGATTGTTTATTGTTGTGAGAGTTCTTTAAAGGGGCTGCAGGAGCAGCAGGTAAAAGAGGAGTAAGATTCTTATGCAGTGATATTTATGGATTATTGAGGTTACCGTGCTGGATTGTTTATTGTTGTAAGAGTTCTTTAAAGGGGCTACAGGAGCAGCAGGTAAAAGAAGAGTAAGATTCTTATGCAGTGATATTTATGGATGATTGAGGTTACCGTGCTGGATTGTTTATTGTTGTGAGAGTTCTTTAAAGGGGATGCAGGAGCAGCAGGTAAAAGAGGAGTAAGATTCTTATGCAGTGATATTTATGGATTATTGAGGTTACCGTGCTGGATTGTTTATTGTTGTAAGAGTTCTTTAAAGGGGCTGCAGGAGCAGCAGGTAAAAGAAGAGTAAGATTCTTATGCAGTGATATTTATGGATTATTGAGGTTACCGTGCTGGATTGTTTATTGTTGTGAGAGTTCTTTAAAGGGGCTGCAGGAGCAGCAGGTAAAAGAGGAGTAAGATTCTTATGCAGTGATATTTATGGATTATTGAGGTTACCGTGCTGGATTGTTTATTGTTGTGAGAGTTCTTTAAAGGGGCTGCAGGAGCAGCAGGTAAAAGAGGAGTAAGATTCTTATGCAGTGATATTTATGGATTATTGAGGTTACGTGCTGGATTGTTTATTGTTGTGAGAGTTCTTTAAAGGGGCTGCAGGAGCAGCAGGTAAAAGAGGAGTAAGATTCTTATGCAGTGATATTTATGGATTATTGAGGTTACCGTGCTGGATTGTTTATTGTTGTGAGAGTTCTTTAAAGGGGCTGCAGGAGCAGCAGGTAAAAGAGGAGTAAGATTCTTATGCAGTGATATTTATGGATTATTGAGGTTACCGTGCTGGATTGTTTATTGTTGTAAGAGTTCTTTAAAGGGGCTGCAGGAGCAGCAGGTAAAAGAGGAGTAACATTCTTATGCAGTGATATTTATGGATTATTGAGGTTACCGTGCTGGATTGTTTATTGTTGTAAGAGTTCTTTAAAGGGGCTGCAGGAGCAGCAGGTAAAAGAAGAGTAAGATTCTTATGCAGTGATATTTATGGATTATTGAGGTTACCGTGCTGGATTGTTTATTGTTGTGAGAGTTCTTTAAAGGGGCTGCAGGAGCAGCAGGTAAAAGAGGAGTAAGATTCTTATGCAGTGATATTTATGGATTATTGAGGTTACCGTGCTGGATTGTTTATTGTTGTGAGAGTTCTTTAAAGGGGCTGCAGGAGCAGCAGGTAAAAGAAGAGTAAGATTCTTATGCAGTGATATTTATGGATGATTGAGGTTACCGTGCTGGATTGTTTATTGTTGTGAGAGTTCTTTAAAGGGGCTGCAGGAGCAGCAGGTAAAAGAGGAGTAAGATTCTTATGCAGTGATATTTATGGATTATTGAGGTTACGTGCTGGATTGTTTATTGTTGTGAGAGTTCTTTAAAGGGGCTGCAGGAGCAGCAGGTAAAAGAGGAGTAAGATTCTTATGCAGTGATATTTATGGATTATTGAGGTTACCGTGCTGGATTGTTTATTGTTGTGAGAGTTCTTTAAAGGGGCTGCAGGAGCAGCAGGTAAAAGAGGAGTAAGATTCTTATGCAGTGATATTTATGGATTATTGAGGTTACTGTGCTGGATTGTTTATTGTTGTGAGAGTTCTTTAAAGGGGCTGCAGGAGCAGCAGGTAAAAGAGGAGTAACATTCTTATGCAGTGATATTTATGGATTATTGAGGTTACCGTGCTGGATTGTTTATTGTTGTAAGAGTTCTTTAAAGGGGCTGCAGGAGCAGCAGGTAAAAGAAGAGTAAGATTCTTATGCAGTGATATTTATGGATGATTGAGGTTACCGTGCTGCATTGTTTATTGTTGTGAGAGTTATTTAAAGGGGATGCAGGAGCAGCAGGTAAAAGAGGAGTAAGATTCTTATGCAGTGATATTTATGGATGATTGAGGTTACCGTGCTGGATTGTTTATTGTTGTGAGAGTTCTTTAAAGGGGCTGCAGGAGCAGCAGGTAAAAGAGGAGTAACATTCTTATGCAGTGATATTTATGGATTATTGAGGTTACCGTGCTGGATTGTTTATTGTTGTCAGAGTTCTTTAAAGGGGCTGCAGGAGCAGCAGGTAAAAGAAGAGTAAGATTCTTATGCAGTGATATTTATGGATTATTGAGGTTACCGTGCTGGATTGTTTATTGTTGTGAGAGTTCTTTAAAGGGGCTGCAGGAGCAGCAGGTAAAAGAGGAGTAAGATTCTTATGCAGTGATATTTATGGATTATTGAGGTTACCGTGCTGGATTGTTTATTGTTGTGAGAGTTCTTTAAAGGGGCTGCAGGAGCAGCAGGTAAAAGAGGAGTAAGATTCTTATGCAGTGATATTTATGGATGATTGAGGTTACCGTGCTGGATTGTTTATTGTTGTGAGAGTTCTTTAAAGGGGCTGCAGGAGCAGCAGGTAAAAGAGGAGTAAGATTCTTATGCAGTGATATTTATGGATTATTGAGGTTACCGTGCTGGATTGTTTATTGTTGTAAGAGTTCTTTAAAGGGGCTACAGGAGCAGCAGGTAAAAGAAGAGTAAGATTCTTATGCAGTGATATTTATGGATGATTGAGGTTACCGTGCTGGATTGTTTATTGTTGTGAGAGTTCTTTAAAGGGGATGCAGGAGCAGCAGGTAAAAGAGGAGTAAGATTCTTATGCAGTGATATTTATGGATTATTGAGGTTACCGTGCTGGATTGTTTATTGTTGTAAGAGTTCTTTAAAGGGGCTGCAGGAGCAGCAGGTAAAAGAAGAGTAAGATTCTTATGCAGTGATATTTATGGATTATTGAGGTTACCGTGCTGGATTGTTTATTGTTGTGAGAGTTCTTTAAAGGGGCTGCAGGAGCAGCAGGTAAAAGAGGAGTAAGATTCTTATGCAGTGATATTTATGGATTATTGAGGTTACCGTGCTGGATTGTTTATTGTTGTGAGAGTTCTTTAAAGGGGCTGCAGGAGCAGCAGGTAAAAGAGGAGTAAGATTCTTATGCAGTGATATTTATGGATTATTGAGGTTACGTGCTGGATTGTTTATTGTTGTGAGAGTTCTTTAAAGGGGCTGCAGGAGCAGCAGGTAAAAGAGGAGTAAGATTCTTATGCAGTGATATTTATGGATTATTGAGGTTACCGTGCTGGATTGTTTATTGTTGTGAGAGTTCTTTAAAGGGGCTGCAGGAGCAGCAGGTAAAAGAGGAGTAAGATTCTTATGCAGTGATATTTATGGATTATTGAGGTTACCGTGCTGGATTGTTTATTGTTGTAAGAGTTCTTTAAAGGGGCTGCAGGAGCAGCAGGTAAAAGAGGAGTAACATTCTTATGCAGTGATATTTATGGATTATTGAGGTTACCGTGCTGGATTGTTTATTGTTGTAAGAGTTCTTTAAAGGGGCTGCAGGAGCAGCAGGTAAAAGAAGAGTAAGATTCTTATGCAGTGATATTTATGGATTATTGAGGTTACCGTGCTGGATTGTTTATTGTTGTGAGAGTTCTTTAAAGGGGCTGCAGGAGCAGCAGGTAAAAGAGGAGTAAGATTCTTATGCAGTGATATTTATGGATTATTGAGGTTACCGTGCTGGATTGTTTATTGTTGTGAGAGTTCTTTAAAGGGGCTGCAGGAGCAGCAGGTAAAAGAAGAGTAAGATTCTTATGCAGTGATATTTATGGATGATTGAGGTTACCGTGCTGGATTGTTTATTGTTGTGAGAGTTCTTTAAAGGGGCTGCAGGAGCAGCAGGTAAAAGAGGAGTAAGATTCTTATGCAGTGATATTTATGGATTATTGAGGTTACGTGCTGGATTGTTTATTGTTGTGAGAGTTCTTTAAAGGGGCTGCAGGAGCAGCAGGTAAAAGAGGAGTAAGATTCTTATGCAGTGATATTTATGGATTATTGAGGTTACCGTGCTGGATTGTTTATTGTTGTGAGAGTTCTTTAAAGGGGCTGCAGGAGCAGCAGGTAAAAGAGGAGTAAGATTCTTATGCAGTGATATTTATGGATTATTGAGGTTACTGTGCTGGATTGTTTATTGTTGTGAGAGTTCTTTAAAGGGGCTGCAGGAGCAGCAGGTAAAAGAGGAGTAACATTCTTATGCAGTGATATTTATGGATTATTGAGGTTACCGTGCTGGATTGTTTATTGTTGTGAGAGTTCTTTAAAGGGGATGCAGGAGCAGCAGGTAAAAGAGGAGTAAGATTCTTATGCAGTGATATTTATGGATGATTGAGGTTACCGTGCTGGATTGTTTATTGTTGTGAGAGTTCTTTAAAGGGGCTGCAGGAGCAGCAGGTAAAAGAGGAGTAACATTCTTATGCAGTGATATTTATGGATTATTGAGGTTACCGTGCTGGATTTGTTTATTGTTGTAAGAGTTCTTTAAAGGGGCTGCAGGAGCAGCAGGTAAAAGAAGAGTAAGATTCTTATGCAGTGATATTTATGGATTATTGAGGTTACCGTGCTGGATTGTTTATTGTTGTGAGAGTTCTTTAAAGGGGATGCAGGAGCAGCAGGTAAAAGAGGAGTAAGATTCTTATGCAGTGATATTTATGGATGATTGAGGTTACCGTGCTGGATTGTTTATTGTTGTGAGAGTTCTTTAAAGGGGCTGCAGGAGCAGCAGGTGAAAGAGGAGTAAGATTCTTATGCAGTGATATTTATGGATTATTGAGGTTACCGTGCTGGATTGTTTATTGTTGTGAGAGTTCTTTAATGGGGCTGCAGGAGCAGCAGGTAAAAGAGGAGTAAGATTCTTATGCAGTGATATTTATGGATTATTGAGGTTACCGTGCTGGATTGTTTATTGTTGTGAGAGTTCTTTAATGGGGCTGCAGGAGCAGCAGGTAAAAGAGGAGTAACATTCTTATGCAGTGATATTTATGGATTATTGAGGTTACCGTGCTGGATTGTTTATTGTTGTAAGAGTTCTTTAAAGGGGCTGCAGGAGCAGCAGGTAAAAGAAGAGTAAGATTCTTATGCAGTGATATTTATGGATGATTGAGGTTACCGTGCTGGATTGTTTATTGTTGTGAGAGTTCTTTAAAGGGGCTGCAGGAGCAGCAGGTAAAAGAGGAGTAAGATTCTTATGCAGTGATATTTATGGATGATTGAGGTTACCGTGCTGGATTGTTTATTGTTGTGAGAGTTCTTTAAAGGGGATGCAGGAGCAGCAGGTAAAAGAGGAGTAAGATTCTTATGCAGTGATATTTATGGATTATTGAGGTTGCCGTGCTGGATTGTTTATTGTTGTGAGAGTTCTTTAAAGGGGCTGCAGGAGCAGCAGGTAAAAGAGGAGTAAGATTCTTATGCAGTGATATTTATGGATTATTGAGGTTACCGTGCTGGATTGTTTATTGTTGTAAGAGTTCTTTAAAGGGGCTGCAGGAGCAGCAGGTAAAAGAAGAGTAAGTTTCTTATTCAGTGATATTTATGGATGATTGAGGTTACCGTGCTGGATTGTTTATTGTTGTGAGAGTTCTTTAAAGGGGATGCAGGAGTAGCAGGTAAAAGAGGAGTAAGATTCTTATGCAGTGATATTTATGGATGATTGAGGTTACCGTGCTGGATTGTTTATTGTTGTGAGAGTTCTTTAAAGGGGCTGCAGGAGCAGCAGGTAAAAGAGGAGTAAGATTCTTATGCAGTGATATTTATGGATTATTGAGGTTACGTGCTGGATTGTTTATTGTTGTGAGAGTTCTTTAAAGGGGCTGCAGGAGCAGCAGGTAAAAGAAGAGTAAGATTCTTATGCAGTGATATTTATGGATGATTGAGGTTACCGTGCTGGATTGTTTATTGTTGTGAGAGTTCTTTAAAGGGGATGCAGGAGCAGCAGGTAAAAGAGGAGTAAGATTCTTATGCAGTGATATTTATGGATTATTGAGGTTACCGTGCTGGATTGTTTATTGTTGTGAGAGTTCTTTAAAGGGGATGCAGGAGCAGCAGGTAAAAGAGGAGTAAGATTCTTATGCAGTGATATTTATGGATGATTGAGGTTACCGTGCTGGATTGTTTATTGTTGTGAGAGTTCTTTAAAGGGGCTGCAGGAGCAGCAGGTGAAAGAGGAGTAAGATTCTTATGCAGTGATATTTATGGATTATTGAGGTTACCGTGCTGGATTGTTTATTGTTGTGAGAGTTCTTAAAAGGGGCTGCAGGAGCAGCAGGTGAAAGAGGAGTAAGATTCTTATGCAGTGATATTTATGGATTATTGAGGTTACCGTGCTGGATTGTTTATTGTTGTGAGAGTTCTTTAATGGGGCTGCAGGAGCAGCAGGTAAAAGAGGAGTAAGATTCTTATGCAGTGATATTTATGGATTATTGAGGTTACCGTGCTGGATTGTTTATTGTTGTGAGAGTTCTTTAATGGGGCTGCAGGAGCAGCAGGTAAAAGAAGAGTAAGATTCTTATGCAGTGATATTTATGGATGATTGAGGTTACCGTGCTGGATTGTTTATTGTTGTGAGAGTTCTTTAAAGGGGCTGCAGGAGCAGCAGGTAAAAGAGGAGTAAGATTCTTATGCAGTGATATTTATGGATTATTGAGGTTACCGTGCTGGATTGTTTATTGTTGTAAGAGTTCTTTAAAGGGGCTGCAGGAGCAGCAGGTAAAAGAAGAGTAAGATTCTTATGCAGTGATATTTATGGATGATTGAGGTTACCGTGCTGGATTGTTTATTGTTGTGAGAGTTCTTTAAAGGGGCTGCAGGAGCAGCAGGTAAAAGAGGAGTAAGATTCTTATGCAGTGATATTTATGGATTATTGAGGTTACCGTGCTGGATTGTTTATTGTTGTGAGAGTTCTTTAAAGGGGCTGCAGGAGCAGCAGGTAAAAGAGGAGTAAGATTCTTATGCAGTGATATTTATGGATTATTGAGGTTACCGTGCTGGATTGTTTATTGTTGTAAGAGTTCTTTAAAGGGGCTGCAGGAGCAGCAGGTAAAAGAAGAGTAAGATTCTTATGCAGTGATATTTATGGATTATTGAGGTTACCGTGCTGGATTGTTTATTGTTGTGAGAGTTCTTTAAAGGGGCTGCAGGAGCAGCAGGTAAAAGAGGAGTAAGATTCTTATGCAGTGATATTTATGGATTATTGAGGTTACCGTGCTGGATTGTTTATTGTTGTGAGAGTTCTTTAAAGGGGCTGCAGGAGCAGCAGGTAAAAGAGGAGTAAGATTCTTATGCAGTGATATTTATGGATTATTGAGGTTACGTGCTGGATTGTTTATTGTTGTGAGAGTTCTTTAAAGGGGCTGCAGGAGCAGCAGGTAAAAGAAGAGTAAGATTCTTATGCAGTGATATTTATGGATGATTGAGGTTACCGTGCTGGATTGTTTATTGTTGTGAGAGTTCTTTAAAGGGGATGCAGGAGCAGCAGGTAAAAGAGGAGTAAGATTCTTATGCAGTGATATTTATGGATTATTGAGGTTACCGTGCTGGATTGTTTATTGTTGTGAGAGTTCTTTAAAGGGGCTGCAGGAGCAGCAGGTAAAAGAGGAGTAAGATTCTTATGCAGTGATATTTATGGATTATTGAGGTTACCGTGCTGGATTGTTTATTGTTGTGAGAGTTCTTTAAAGGGGCTGCAGGAGCAGCAGGTAAAAGAGGAGTAAGATTCTTATGCAGTGATATTTATGGATTATTGAGGTTACTGTGCTGGATTGTTTATTGTTGTGAGAGTTCTTTAAAGGGGCTGCAGGAGCAGCAGGTAAAAGAAGAGTAAGATTCTTATGCAGTGATATTTATGGATGATTGAGGTTACCGTGCTGGATTGTTTATTGTTGTGAGAGTTCTTTAAAGGGGATGCAGAAGCAGCAGGTAAAAGAGGAGTAAGATTCTTATGCAGTGATATTTATGGATGATTGAGGTTACCGTGCTGGATTGTTTATTGTTGTGAGAGTTCTTTAAAGGGGCTGCAGGAGCAGCAGGTAAAAGAGGAGTAACATTCTTATGCAGTGATATTTATGGATTATTGAGGTTACCGTGCTGGATTGTTTATTGTTGTAAGAGTTCTTTAAAGGGGCTGCAGGAGCAGCAGGTAAAAGAAGAGTAAGATTCTTATGCAGTGATATTTATGGATTATTGAGGTTACCGTGCTGGATTGTTTATTGTTGTGAGAGTTCTTTAAAGGGGATGCAGGAGCAGCAGGTAAAAGAGGAGTAAGATTCTTATGCAGTGATATTTATGGATGATTGAGGTTACCGTGCTGGATTGTTTATTGTTGTGAGAGTTCCTTAAAGGGGCTGCAGGAGCAGCAGGTAAAAGAGGAGTAACATTCTTATGCAGTGATATTTATGGATTATTGAGGTTACCGTGCTGGATTTGTTTATTGTTGTAAGAGTTCTTTAAAGGGGCTGCAGGAGCAGCAGGTAAAAGAAGAGTAAGATTCTTATGCAGTGATATTTATGGATTATTGAGGTTACCGTGCTGGATTGTTTATTGTTGTGAGAGTTCTTTAAAGGGGATGCAGGAGCAGCAGGTAAAAGAGGAGTAAGATTCTTATGCAGTGATATTTATGGATGATTGAGGTTACCGTGCTGGATTGTTTATTGTTGTGAGAGTTCTTTAAAGGGGCTGCAGGAGCAGCAGGTGAAAGAGGAGTAAGATTCTTATGCAGTGATATTTATGGATTATTGAGGTTACCGTGCTGGATTGTTTATTGTTGTGAGAGTTCTTTAATGGGGCTGCAGGAGCAGCAGGTAAAAGAGGAGTAAGATTCTTATGCAGTGATATTTATGGATTATTGAGGTTACCGTGCTGGATTGTTTATTGTTGTGAGAGTTCTTTAATGGGGCTGCAGGAGCAGCAGGTAAAAGAGGAGTAACATTCTTATGCAGTGATATTTATGGATTATTGAGGTTACCGTGCTGGATTGTTTATTGTTGTAAGAGTTCTTTAAAGGGGCTGCAGGAGCAGCAGGTAAAAGAAGAGTAAGATTCTTATGCAGTGATATTTATGGATGATTGAGGTTACCGTGCTGGATTGTTTATTGTTGTGAGAGTTCTTTAAAGGGGCTGCAGGAGCAGCAGGTAAAAGAGGAGTAAGATTCTTATGCAGTGATATTTATGGATGATTGAGGTTACCGTGCTGGATTGTTTATTGTTGTGAGAGTTCTTTAAAGGGGATGCAGGAGCAGCAGGTAAAAGAGGAGTAAGATTCTTATGCAGTGATATTTATGGATTATTGAGGTTGCCGTGCTGGATTGTTTATTGTTGTGAGAGTTCTTTAAAGGGGCTGCAGGAGCAGCAGGTAAAAGAGGAGTAAGATTCTTATGCAGTGATATTTATGGATTATTGAGGTTACCGTGCTGGATTGTTTATTGTTGTAAGAGTTCTTTAAAGGGGCTGCAGGAGCAGCAGGTAAAAGAAGAGTAAGTTTCTTATTCAGTGATATTTATGGATGATTGAGGTTACCGTGCTGGATTGTTTATTGTTGTGAGAGTTCTTTAAAGGGGATGCAGGAGCAGCAGGTAAAAGAGGAGTAAGATTCTTATGCAGTGATATTTATGGATGATTGAGGTTACCGTGCTGGATTGTTTATTGTTGTGAGAGTTCTTTAAAGGGGCTGCAGGAGCAGCAGGTAAAAGAGGAGTAAGATTCTTATGCAGTGATATTTATGGATTATTGAGGTTACCGTGCTGGATTGTTTATTGTTGTGAGAGTTCTTTAAAGGGGCTGCAGGAGCAGCAGGTAAAAGAAGAGTAAGATTCTTATGCAGTGATATTTATGGATGATTGAGGTTACCGTGCTGGATTGTTTATTGTTGTGAGAGTTCTTTAAAGGGGATGCAGGAGCAGCAGGTAAAAGAGGAGTAAGATTCTTATGCAGTGATATTTATGGATTATTGAGGTTACCGTGCTGGATTGTTTATTGTTGTGAGAGTTCTTTAAAGGGGATGCAGGAGCAGCAGGTAAAAGAGGAGTAAGATTCTTATGCAGTGATATTTATGGATGATTGAGGTTACCGTGCTGGATTGTTTATTGTTGTGAGAGTTCTTTAAAGGGGCTGCAGGAGCAGCAGGTGAAAGAGGAGTAAGATTCTTATGCAGTGATATTTATGGATTATTGAGGTTACCGTGCTGGATTGTTTATTGTTGTGAGAGTTCTTAAAAGGGGCTGCAGGAGCAGCAGGTGAAAGAGGAGTAAGATTCTTATGCAGTGATATTTATGGATTATTGAGGTTACCGTGCTGGATTGTTTATTGTTGTGAGAGTTCTTTAATGGGGCTGCAGGAGCAGCAGGTAAAAGAGGAGTAAGATTCTTATGCAGTGATATTTATGGATTATTGAGGTTACCGTGCTGGATTGTTTATTGTTGTGAGAGTTCTTTAATGGGGCTGCAGGAGCAGCAGGTAAAAGAAGAGTAAGATTCTTATGCAGTGATATTTATGGATGATTGAGGTTACCGTGCTGGATTGTTTATTGTTGTGAGAGTTCTTTAAAGGGGCTGCAGGAGCAGCAGGTAAAAGAAGAGTAAGATTCTTATGCAGTGATATTTATGGATGATTGAGGTTACCGTGCTGGATTGTTTATTGTTGTGAGAGTTCTTTAAAGGGGATGCAGGAGCAGCAGGTAAAAGAGGAGTAAGATTCTTATGCAGTGATATTTATGGATTATTGAGGTTGCCGTGCTGGATTGTTTATTGTTGTGAGAGTTCTTTAAAGGGGCTGCAGGAGCAGCAGGTAAAAGAGGAGTAAGATTCTTATGCAGTGATATTTATGGATTATTGAGGTTACCGTGCTGGATTGTTTATTGTTGTAAGAGTTCTTTAAAGGGGCTGCAGGAGCAGCAGGTAAAAGAAGAGTAAGATTCTTATGCAGTGATATTTATGGATGATTGAGGTTACCGTGCTGGATTGTTTATTGTTGTGAGAGTTCTTTAAAGGGGCTGCAGGAGCAGCAGGTAAAAGAGGAGTAAGATTCTTATGCAGTGATATTTATGGATTATTGAGGTTACCGTGCTGGATTGTTTATTGTTGTGAGAGTTCTTTAAAGGGGCTGCAGGAGCAGCAGGTAAAAGAGGAGTAAGATTCTTATGCAGTGATATTTATGGATTATTGAGGTTACCGTGCTGGATTGTTTATTGTTGTAAGAGTTCTTTAAAGGGGCTGCAGGAGCAGCAGGTAAAAGAAGAGTAAGATTCTTATGCAGTGATATTTATGGATTATTGAGGTTACCGTGCTGGATTGTTTATTGTTGTGAGAGTTCTTTAAAGGGGCTGCAGGAGCAGCAGGTAAAAGAGGAGTAAGATTCTTATGCAGTGATATTTATGGATTATTGAGGTTACCGTGCTGGATTGTTTATTGTTGTGAGAGTTCTTTAAAGGGGCTGCAGGAGCAGCAGGTAAAAGAGGAGTAAGATTCTTATGCAGTGATATTTATGGATTATTGAGGTTACGTGCTGGATTGTTTATTGTTGTGAGAGTTCTTTAAAGGGGCTGCAGGAGCAGCAGGTAAAAGAAGAGTAAGATTCTTATGCAGTGATATTTATGGATGATTGAGGTTACCGTGCTGGATTGTTTATTGTTGTGAGAGTTCTTTAAAGGGGATGCAGGAGCAGCAGGTAAAAGAGGAGTAAGATTCTTATGCAGTGATATTTATGGATTATTGAGGTTACCGTGCTGGATTGTTTATTGTTGTGAGAGTTCTTTAAAGGGGCTGCAGGAGCAGCAGGTAAAAGAGGAGTAAGATTCTTATGCAGTGATATTTATGGATTATTGAGGTTACCGTGCTGGATTGTTTATTGTTGTGAGAGTTCTTTAAAGGGGCTGCAGGAGCAGCAGGTAAAAGAGGAGTAAGATTCTTATGCAGTGATATTTATGGATTATTGAGGTTACTGTGCTGGATTGTTTATTGTTGTGAGAGTTCTTTAAAGGGGCTGCAGGAGCAGCAGGTAAAAGAAGAGTAAGATTCTTATGCAGTGATATTTATGGATGATTGAGGTTACCGTGCTGGATTGTTTATTGTTGTGAGAGTTCTTTAAAGGGGATGCAGAAGCAGCAGGTAAAAGAGGAGTAAGATTCTTATGCAGTGATATTTATGGATGATTGAGGTTACCGTGCTGGATTGTTTATTGTTGTGAGAGTTCTTTAAAGGGGCTGCAGGAGCAGCAGGTAAAAGAGGAGTAACATTCTTATGCAGTGATATTTATGGATTATTGAGGTTACCGTGCTGGATTGTTTATTGTTGTAAGAGTTCTTTAAAGGGGCTGCAGGAGCAGCAGGTAAAAGAAGAGTAAGATTCTTATGCAGTGATATTTATGGATTATTGAGGTTACCGTGCTGGATTGTTTATTGTTGTGAGAGTTCTTTAAAGGGGATGCAGGAGCAGCAGGTAAAAGAGGAGTAAGATTCTTATGCAGTGATATTTATGGATGATTGAGGTTACCGTGCTGGATTGTTTATTGTTGTGAGAGTTCTTTAAAGGGGCTGCAGGAGCAGCAGGTTAAAGAGGAGTAAGATTCTTATGCAGTGATATTTATGGATTATTGAGGTTACCGTGCTGGATTGTTTATTGTTGTGAGAGCTCTTTAATGGGGCTGCAGGAGCAGCAGGTAAAAGAGGAGTAAGATTCTTATGCAGTGATATTTATGGATTATTGAGGTTACCGTGCTGGATTGTTTATTGTTGTGAGAGTTCTTTAAAGGGGCTGCAGGAGCAGCAGGTAAAAGAGGAGTAACATTCTTATGCAGTGATATTTATGGATTATTGAGGTTACCGTGCTGGATTGTTTATTGTTGTAAGAGTTCTTTAAAGGGGCTGCAGGAGCAGCAGGTAAAAGAAGAGTAAGATTCTTATGCAGTGATATTTATGGATGATTGAGGTTACCGTGCTGGATTGTTTATTGTTGTGAGAGTTCTTTAAAGGGGCTGCAGGAGCAGCAGGTAAAAGAGGAGTAAGATTCTTATGCAGTGATATTTATGGATGATTGAGGTTACCGTGCTGGATTGTTTATTGTTGTGAGAGTTCTTTAAAGGGGATGCAGGAGCAGCAGGTAAAAGAGGAGTAAGATTCTTATGCAGTGATATTTATGGATTATTGAGGTTGCCGTGCTGGATTGTTTATTGTTGTGAGAGTTCTTTAAAGGGGCTGCAGGAGCAGCAGGTAAAAGAGGAGTAAGATTCTTATGCAGTGATATTTATGGATTATTGAGGTTACCGTGATGGATTGTTTATTATTGTAAGCGTTCTTTAAAGGGGCTGCAGGAGCAGCAGGTAAAAGAAGAGTAAGATTCTTATGCAGTGATATTTATGGATGATTGAGGTTACCGTGCTGGATTGTTTATTGTTGTGAGAGTTCTTTAAAGGGGATGCAGGAGCAGCAGGTAAAAGAGGAGTAAGATTCTTATGCAGTGATATTTATGGATTATTGAGGTTACCGTGCTGGATTGTTTATTGTTGTGAGAGTTCTTTAAAGGGGCTGCAGGAGCAGCAGGTAAAAGAGGAGTAAGATTCTTATGCAGTGATATTTATGGATTATTGAGGTTACGTGCTGGATTGTTTATTGTTGTGAGAGTTCTTTAAAGGGGCTGCAGGAGCAGCAGGTAAAAGAAGAGTAAGATTCTTATGCAGTGATATTTATGGATGATTGAGGTTACCGTGCTGGATTGTTTATTGTTGTGAGAGTTCTTTAAAGGGGATGCAGGAGCAGCAGGTAAAAGAGGAGTAAGATTCTTATGCAGTGATATTTATGGATTTTTGAGGTTACCGTGCTGGATTGTTTATTGTTGTGAGAGTTCTTTAAAGGGGCTGCAGGAGCAGCAGGTAAAAGAGGAGTAAGATTCTTATGCAGTGATATTTATGGATTATTGAGGTTACCGTGCTGGATTGTTTATTGTTGTGAGAGTTCTTTAAAGGGGCTGCAGGAGCAGCAGGTAAAAGAGGAGTAAGATTCTTATGCAGTGATATTTATGGATTATTGAGGTTGCCGTGCTGGATTGTTTATTGTTGTGAAAGTTCTTTAAAGGGGCTGCAGGAGCAGCAGGTAAAAGAGGAGTAACATTCTTATGCAGTGATATTTATGGATTATTGAGGTTACCGTGCTGGATTGTTTATTGTTGTAAGAGTTCTTTAAAGGGGCTACAGGAGCAGCAGGTAAAAGAAGAGTAAGATTCTTATGCAGTGATATTTATGGATGATTGAGGTTACCGTGCTGGATTGTTTATTGTTGTGAGAGTTCTTTAAAGGGGATGCAGGAGCAGCAGGTAAAAGAGGAGTAAGATTCTTATGCAGTGATATTTATGGATTATTGAGGTTACCGTGCTGGATTGTTTATTGTTGTGAGAGTTCTTTAAAGGGGCTGCAGGAGCAGCAGGTAAAAGAGGAGTAAGATTCTTATGCAGTGATATTTATGGATTATTGAGGTTACCGTGCTGGATTGTTTATTGTTGTGAGAGTTCTTTAAAGGGGCTGCAGGAGCAGCAGGTAAAAGAGGAGTAAGATTCTTATGCAGTGATATTTATGGAGGATTGAGGTTACCGTGCTGGATTGTTTATTGTTGTGAAAGTTCTTTAAAGGGGCTGCAGGAGCAGCAGGTAAAAGAGAAGTAAGATTCTTATGCAGTGATATTTATGGATTATTGAGGTTACCGTGCTGGATTGTTTATTGTTGTGAGAGTTCTTTAAAGGGGCTGCAGGAGCAGCAGGTAAAAGAGGAGTAAGATTCTTATGCAGTGATATTTATGGATTATTGAGGTTACCGTGCTGGATTGTTTATTGTTGTGAGAGTTCTTTAAAGGGGCTGCAGGAGCAGCAGGTAAAAGAGGAGTAAGATTCTTATGCAGTGATATTTATGGATGATTGAGGTTACCGTGCTGGATTGTTTATTGTTGTGAGAGTTCTTTAACCCCTTCGGTGCTGCAGCGGTTGCGCTGTGCGCATGATGAGCTGAGCTCGTCACGACCCCACCCGCGATCGGAATGTCCAGCACACGAGCGGAATTCCGATCGCAGTCAAGGGGTTAAAGGGGCTGCAGGAGCAGCAGGTAAAAGAGGAGTAAGATTCTTATGCAGTGATATTTATGGATTATTGAGGTTACCGTGCTGAATTGTTTATTGTTGTGAGAGTTCTTTAATGGGGCTGCAGGAGCAGCAGGTAAAAGAGGAGTAAGATTCTTATGCAGTGATATTTATGGATTATTGAGGTTACCGTGCTGGATTGTTTATTGTTGTGAGAGTTCTTTAAAGGGGCTGCAGGAGCAGCAGGTAAAAGAGGAGTAAGATTCTTATGCAGTGATATTTATGGATTTTTGAGGTTACCGTGCTGGATTGTTTATTGTTGTGAGAGTTCTTTAAAGGGGCTGCAGGAGCAGCAGGTAAAAGAGGAGTAAGATTCTTATGCAGTGATATTTATGGATTATTGAGGTTACGTGCTGGATTGTTTATTGTTGTGAGAGTTCTTTAAAGGGGCTGCAGGAGCAGCAGGTAAAAGAGGAGTAAGATTCTTATGCAGTGATATTTATGGATTATTGAGGTTACCGTGCTGGATTGTTTATTGTTGTGAGAGTTCTTTAAAGGGGCTGCAGGAGCAGCAGGTAAAAGAGGAGTAAGATTCTTATGCAGTGATATTTATGGATTATTGAGGTTACTGTGCTGGATTGTTTATTATTGTGAGAGTTCTTTAAAGGGGCTGCAGGAGCAGCAGGTAAAAGAGGAGTAACATTCTTATGCAGTGATATTTATGGATTATTGAGGTTACCGTGCTGGATTGTTTATTGTTGTGAGAGTTCTTTAATGGGGCTGCAGGAGCAGCAGGTAAAAGAGGAGTAAGATTCTTATGCAGTGATATTTATGGATTATTGAGGTTACCGTGCTGGATTGTTTATTGTTGTGAGAGTTCTTTAAAGGGGCTGCAGGAGCAGCAGGTAAAAGAGGAGTAAGATTCTTATGCAGTGATATTTATGGATTTTTGAGGTTACCGTGCTGGATTGTTTATTGTTGTGAGAGTTCTTTAAAGGGGCTGCAGGAGCAGCAGGTAAAAGAGGAGTAACATTCTTATGCAGTGATATTTATGGATTATTGAGGTTACCGTGCTGGATTGTTTATTGTTGTAAGAGTTCTTTAAAGGGGATGCAGGAGCAGCAGGTAAAAGAGGAGTAAGATTCTTATGCAGTGATATTTATGGATTATTGAGGTTACCGTGCTGGATTGTTTATTGTTGTGAGAGTTCTTTAAAGGGGCTGCAGGAGCAGCAGGTAAAAGAGGAGTAAGATTCTTATGCAGTGATATTTATGGATTATTGAGGTTACTGTGCTGGATTGTTTATTGTTGTGAGAGTTCTTTAAAGGGGCTGCAGGAGCAGCAGGTAAAAGAGGAGTAACATTCTTATGCAGTGATATTTATGGATTATTGAGGTTACCGTGCTGGATTGTTTATTGTTGTAAGAGTTCTTTAAAGGGGCTGCAGGAGCAGCAGGTAAAAGAAGAGTAAGATTCTTATGCAGTGATATTTATGGATGATTGAGGTTACCGTGCTGGATTGTTTATTGTTGTGAGAGTTCTTTAAAGGGGATGCAGAAGCAGCAGGTAAAAGAGGAGTAAGATTCTTATGCAGTGATATTTATGGATGATTGAGGTTACCGTGCTGGATTGTTTATTGTTGTGAGAGTTCTTTAAAGGGGCTGCAGGAGCAGCAGGTAAAAGAGGAGTAACATTCTTATGCAGTGATATTTATGGATTATTGAGGTTACCGTGCTGGATTGTTTATTGTTGTAAGAGTTCTTTAAAGGGGATGCAGGAGCAGCAGGTAAAAGAGGAGTAAGATTCTTATGCAGTGATATTTATGGATGATTGAGGTTACCGTGCTGGATTGTTTATTGTTGTGAGAGTTCTTTAAAGGGGCTGCAGGAGCAGCAGGTGAAAGAGGAGTAAGATTCTTATGCAGTGATATTTATGGATTATTGAGGTTACCGTGCTGGATTGTTTATTGTTGTAAGAGTTCTTTAATGGGGCTGCAGGAGCAGCAGGTAAAAGAGGAGTAAGATTCTTATGCAGTGATATTTATGGATTATTGAGGTTACCGTGCTGGATTGTTTATTGTTGTGAGAGTTCTTTAATGGGGCTGCAGGAGCAGCAGGTAAAAGAGGAGTAACATTCTTATGCAGTGATATTTATGGATTATTGAGGTTACCGTGCTGGATTGTTTATTGTTGTAAGAGTTCTTTAAAGCGGCTGCAGGAGCAGCAGGTAAAAGAAGAGTAAGATTCTTATGCAGTGATATTTATGGATGATTGAGGTTACCGTGCTGGATTGTTTATTGTTGTGAGAGTTCTTTAAAGGGGCTGCAGGAGCAGCAGGTAAAAGAGGAGTAAGATTCTTATGCAGTGATATTTATGGATGATTGAGGTTACCGTGCTGGATTGTTTATTGTTGTGAGAGTTCTTTAAAGGGGATGCAGGAGCAGCAGGTAAAAGAGGAGTAAGATTCTTATGCAGTGATATTTATGGATTATTGAGGTTGCCGTGCTGGATTGTTTATTGTTGTGAGAGTTCTTTAAAGGGGCTGCAGGAGCAGCAGGTAAAAGAGGAGTAAGATTCTTATGCAGTGATATTTATGGATTATTGAGGTTACCGTGCTGGATTGTTTATTGTTGTGAGAGTTCTTTAAAGGGGCTGCAGGAGCAGCAGGTAAAAGAAGAGTAAGTTTCTTATTCAGTGATATTTATGGATGATTGAGGTTACCGTGCTGGATTGTTTATTGTTGTGAGAGTTCTTTAAAGGGGATGCAGGAGCAGCAGGTAAAAGAGGAGTAAGATTCTTATGCAGTGATATTTATGGATTATTGAGGTTACCGTGCTGGATTGTTTATTGTTGTGAGAGTTCTTTAAAGGGGCTGCAGGAGCAGCAGGTAAAAGAGGAGTAAGATTCTTATGCAGTGATATTTATGGATTATTGAGGTTCCGTGCTGGATTGTTTATTGTTGTGAGAGTTCTTTAAAGGGGCTGCAGGAGCAGCAGGTAAAAGAAGAGTAAGATTCTTATGCAGTGATATTTATGGATGATTGAGGTTACCGTGCTGGATTGTTTATTGTTGTGAGAGTTCTTTAAAGGGGATGCAGAAGCAGCAGGTAAAAGAGGAGTAAGATTCTTATGCAGTGATATTTATGGATGATTGAGGTTACCGTGCTGGATTGTTTATTGTTGTGAGAGTTCTTTAAAGGGGCTGCAGGAGCAGCAGGTAAAAGAGGAGTAACATTCTTATGCAGTGATATTTATGGATTATTGAGGTTACCGTGCTGGATTGTTTATTGTTGTAAGAGTTCTTTAAAGGGGCTGCAGGAGCAGCAGGTAAAAGAAGAGTAAGATTCTTATGCAGTGATATTTATGGATTATTGAGGTTACCGTGCTGGATTGTTTATTGTTGTGAGAGTTCTTTAAAGGGGATGCAGGAGCAGCAGGTAAAAGAGGAGTAAGATTCTTATGCAGTGATATTTATGGATGATTGAGGTTACCGTGCTGGATTGTTTATTGTTGTGAGAGTTCTTTAAAGGGGCTGCAGGAGCAGCAGGTTAAAGAGGAGTAAGATTCTTATGCAGTGATATTTATGGATTATTGAGGTTACCGTGCTGGATTGTTTATTGTTGTGAGAGCTCTTTAATGGGGCTGCAGGAGCAGCAGGTAAAAGAGGAGTAAGATTCTTATGCAGTGATATTTATGGATTATTGAGGTTACCGTGCTGGATTGTTTATTGTTGTGAGAGTTCTTTAAAGGGGCTGCAGGAGCAGCAGGTAAAAGAGGAGTAACATTCTTATGCAGTGATATTTATGGATTATTGAGGTTACCGTGCTGGATTGTTTATTGTTGTAAGAGTTCTTTAAAGGGGCTGCAGGAGCAGCAGGTAAAAGAAGAGTAAGATTCTTATGCAGTGATATTTATGGATGATTGAGGTTACCGTGCTGGATTGTTTATTGTTGTGAGAGTTCTTTAAAGGGGCTGCAGGAGCAGCAGGTAAAAGAGGAGTAAGATTCTTATGCAGTGATATTTATGGATGATTGAGGTTACCGTGCTGGATTGTTTATTGTTGTGAGAGTTCTTTAAAGGGGATGCAGGAGCAGCAGGTAAAAGAGGAGTAAGATTCTTATGCAGTGATATTTATGGATTATTGAGGTTGCCGTGCTGGATTGTTTATTGTTGTGAGAGTTCTTTAAAGGGGCTGCAGGAGCAGCAGGTAAAAGAGGAGTAAGATTCTTATGCAGTGATATTTATGGATTATTGAGGTTACCGTGATGGATTGTTTATTATTGTAAGCGTTCTTTAAAGGGGCTGCAGGAGCAGCAGGTAAAAGAAGAGTAAGATTCTTATGCAGTGATATTTATGGATGATTGAGGTTACCGTGCTGGATTGTTTATTGTTGTGAGAGTTCTTTAAAGGGGATGCAGGAGCAGCAGGTAAAAGAGGAGTAAGATTCTTATGCAGTGATATTTATGGATTATTGAGGTTACCGTGCTGGATTGTTTATTGTTGTGAGAGTTCTTTAAAGGGGCTGCAGGAGCAGCAGGTAAAAGAGGAGTAAGATTCTTATGCAGTGATATTTATGGATTATTGAGGTTACGTGCTGGATTGTTTATTGTTGTGAGAGTTCTTTAAAGGGGCTGCAGGAGCAGCAGGTAAAAGAAGAGTAAGATTCTTATGCAGTGATATTTATGGATGATTGAGGTTACCGTGCTGGATTGTTTATTGTTGTGAGAGTTCTTTAAAGGGGATGCAGGAGCAGCAGGTAAAAGAGGAGTAAGATTCTTATGCAGTGATATTTATGGATTTTTGAGGTTACCGTGCTGGATTGTTTATTGTTGTGAGAGTTCTTTAAAGGGGCTGCAGGAGCAGCAGGTAAAAGAGGAGTAAGATTCTTATGCAGTGATATTTATGGATTATTGAGGTTACCGTGCTGGATTGTTTATTGTTGTGAGAGTTCTTTAAAGGGGCTGCAGGAGCAGCAGGTAAAAGAGGAGTAAGATTCTTATGCAGTGATATTTATGGATTATTGAGGTTGCCGTGCTGGATTGTTTATTGTTGTGAAAGTTCTTTAAAGGGGCTGCAGGAGCAGCAGGTAAAAGAGGAGTAACATTCTTATGCAGTGATATTTATGGATTATTGAGGTTACCGTGCTGGATTGTTTATTGTTGTAAGAGTTCTTTAAAGGGGCTACAGGAGCAGCAGGTAAAAGAAGAGTAAGATTCTTATGCAGTGATATTTATGGATGATTGAGGTTACCGTGCTGGATTGTTTATTGTTGTGAGAGTTCTTTAAAGGGGATGCAGGAGCAGCAGGTAAAAGAGGAGTAAGATTCTTATGCAGTGATATTTATGGATTATTGAGGTTACCGTGCTGGATTGTTTATTGTTGTGAGAGTTCTTTAAAGGGGCTGCAGGAGCAGCAGGTAAAAGAGGAGTAAGATTCTTATGCAGTGATATTTATGGATTATTGAGGTTACCGTGCTGGATTGTTTATTGTTGTGAGAGTTCTTTAAAGGGGCTGCAGGAGCAGCAGGTAAAAGAGGAGTAAGATTCTTATGCAGTGATATTTATGGAGGATTGAGGTTACCGTGCTGGATTGTTTATTGTTGTGAAAGTTCTTTAAAGGGGCTGCAGGAGCAGCAGGTAAAAGAGAAGTAAGATTCTTATGCAGTGATATTTATGGATTATTGAGGTTACCGTGCTGGATTGTTTATTGTTGTGAGAGTTCTTTAAAGGGGCTGCAGGAGCAGCAGGTAAAAGAGGAGTAAGATTCTTATGCAGTGATATTTATGGATTATTGAGGTTACCGTGCTGGATTGTTTATTGTTGTGAGAGTTCTTTAAAGGGGCTGCAGGAGCAGCAGGTAAAAGAGGAGTAAGATTCTTATGCAGTGATATTTATGGATGATTGAGGTTACCGTGCTGGATTGTTTATTGTTGTGAGAGTTCTTTAACCCCTTCGGTGCTGCGCGGTTGCGCTGTGCGCATGATGAGCTGAGCTCGTCACGACCCCACCCGCGATCGGAATGTCCAGCACACGAGCGGAATTCCGATCGCAGTCAAGGGGTTAAAGGGGCTGCAGGAGCAGCAGGTAAAAGAGGAGTAAGATTCTTATGCAGTGATATTTATGGATTATTGAGGTTACCGTGCTGAATTGTTTATTGTTGTGAGAGTTCTTTAATGGGGCTGCAGGAGCAGCAGGTAAAAGAGGAGTAAGATTCTTATGCAGTGATATTTATGGATTATTGAGGTTACCGTGCTGGATTGTTTATTGTTGTGAGAGTTCTTTAAAGGGGCTGCAGGAGCAGCAGGTAAAAGAGGAGTAAGATTCTTATGCAGTGATATTTATGGATTTTTGAGGTTACCGTGCTGGATTGTTTATTGTTGTGAGAGTTCTTTAAAGGGGCTGCAGGAGCAGCAGGTAAAAGAGGAGTAAGATTCTTATGCAGTGATATTTATGGATTATTGAGGTTACGTGCTGGATTGTTTATTGTTGTGAGAGTTCTTTAAAGGGGCTGCAGGAGCAGCAGGTAAAAGAGGAGTAAGATTCTTATGCAGTGATATTTATGGATTATTGAGGTTACCGTGCTGGATTGTTTATTGTTGTGAGAGTTCTTTAAAGGGGCTGCAGGAGCAGCAGGTAAAAGAGGAGTAAGATTCTTATGCAGTGATATTTATGGATTATTGAGGTTACTGTGCTGGATTGTTTATTATTGTGAGAGTTCTTTAAAGGGGCTGCAGGAGCAGCAGGTAAAAGAGGAGTAACATTCTTATGCAGTGATATTTATGGATTATTGAGGTTACCGTGCTGGATTGTTTATTGTTGTGAGAGTTCTTTAATGGGGCTGCAGGAGCAGCAGGTAAAAGAGGAGTAAGATTCTTATGCAGTGATATTTATGGATTATTGAGGTTACCGTGCTGGATTGTTTATTGTTGTGAGAGTTCTTTAAAGGGGCTGCAGGAGCAGCAGGTAAAAGAGGAGTAAGATTCTTATGCAGTGATATTTATGGATTTTTGAGGTTACCGTGCTGGATTGTTTATTGTTGTGAGAGTTCTTTAAAGGGGCTGCAGGAGCAGCAGGTAAAAGAGGAGTAACATTCTTATGCAGTGATATTTATGGATTATTGAGGTTACCGTGCTGGATTGTTTATTGTTGTAAGAGTTCTTTAAAGGGGATGCAGGAGCAGCAGGTAAAAGAGGAGTAAGATTCTTATGCAGTGATATTTATGGATTATTGAGGTTACCGTGCTGGATTGTTTATTGTTGTGAGAGTTCTTTAAAGGGGCTGCAGGAGCAGCAGGTAAAAGAGGAGTAAGATTCTTATGCAGTGATATTTATGGATTATTGAGGTTACTGTGCTGGATTGTTTATTGTTGTGAGAGTTCTTTAAAGGGGCTGCAGGAGCAGCAGGTAAAAGAGGAGTAACATTCTTATGCAGTGATATTTATGGATTATTGAGGTTACCGTGCTGGATTGTTTATTGTTGTAAGAGTTCTTTAAAGGGGCTGCAGGAGCAGCAGGTAAAAGAAGAGTAAGATTCTTATGCAGTGATATTTATGGATGATTGAGGTTACCGTGCTGGATTGTTTATTGTTGTGAGAGTTCTTTAAAGGGGATGCAGAAGCAGCAGGTAAAAGAGGAGTAAGATTCTTATGCAGTGATATTTATGGATGATTGAGGTTACCGTGCTGGATTGTTTATTGTTGTGAGAGTTCTTTAAAGGGGCTGCAGGAGCAGCAGGTAAAAGAGGAGTAACATTCTTATGCAGTGATATTTATGGATTATTGAGGTTACCGTGCTGGATTGTTTATTGTTGTAAGAGTTCTTTAAAGGGGATGCAGGAGCAGCAGGTAAAAGAGGAGTAAGATTCTTATGCAGTGATATTTATGGATGATTGAGGTTACCGTGCTGGATTGTTTATTGTTGTGAGAGTTCTTTAAAGGGGCTGCAGGAGCAGCAGGTGAAAGAGGAGTAAGATTCTTATGCAGTGATATTTATGGATTATTGAGGTTACCGTGCTGGATTGTTTATTGTTGTAAGAGTTCTTTAATGGGGCTGCAGGAGCAGCAGGTAAAAGAGGAGTAAGATTCTTATGCAGTGATATTTATGGATTATTGAGGTTACCGTGCTGGATTGTTTATTGTTGTGAGAGTTCTTTAATGGGGCTGCAGGAGCAGCAGGTAAAAGAGGAGTAACATTCTTATGCAGTGATATTTATGGATTATTGAGGTTACCGTGCTGGATTGTTTATTGTTGTAAGAGTTCTTTAAAGCGGCTGCAGGAGCAGCAGGTAAAAGAAGAGTAAGATTCTTATGCAGTGATATTTATGGATGATTGAGGTTACCGTGCTGGATTGTTTATTGTTGTGAGAGTTCTTTAAAGGGGCTGCAGGAGCAGCAGGTAAAAGAGGAGTAAGATTCTTATGCAGTGATATTTATGGATGATTGAGGTTACCGTGCTGGATTGTTTATTGTTGTGAGAGTTCTTTAAAGGGGATGCAGGAGCAGCAGGTAAAAGAGGAGTAAGATTCTTATGCAGTGATATTTATGGATTATTGAGGTTGCCGTGCTGGATTGTTTATTGTTGTGAGAGTTCTTTAAAGGGGCTGCAGGAGCAGCAGGTAAAAGAGGAGTAAGATTCTTATGCAGTGATATTTATGGATTATTGAGGTTACCGTGCTGGATTGTTTATTGTTGTGAGAGTTCTTTAAAGGGGCTGCAGGAGCAGCAGGTAAAAGAAGAGTAAGATTCTTATTCAGTGATATTTATGGATGATTGAGGTTACCGTGCTGGATTGTTTATTGTTGTGAGAGTTCTTTAAAGGGGATGCAGGAGCAGCAGGTAAAAGAGGAGTAAGATTCTTATGCAGTGATATTTATGGATTATTGAGGTTACCGTGCTGGATTGTTTATTGTTGTGAGAGTTCTTTAAAGGGGCTGCAGGAGCAGCAGGTAAAAGAGGAGTAAGATTCTTATGCAGTGATATTTATGGATTATTGAGGTTCCGTGCTGGATTGTTTATTGTTGTGAGAGTTCTTTAAAGGGGCTGCAGGAGCAGCAAGTAAAAGAAGAGTAAGATTCTTATGCAGTGATATTTATGGATGATTGAGGTTACCGTGCTGGATTGTTTATTGTTGTGAGAGTTCTTTAAAGGGGATGCAGGAGCAGCAGGTAAAAGAGGAGTAACATTCTTATGCAGTGATATTTATTGATTATTGAGGTTACCGTGCTGGATTGTTTATTGTTGTAAGAGTTCTTTAAAGGGGCTGCAGGAGCAGCAGGTAAAAGAAGAGTAAGATTCTTATGCAGTGATATTTATGGATGATTGAGGTTACCGTGCTGGATTGTTTATTGTTGTGAGAGTTCTTTAAAGGGGATGCAGGAGCAGCAGGTAAAAGAGGAGTAAGATTCTTATGCAGTGATATTTATGGATTATTGAGGTTACCGTGCTGGATTGTTTATTGTTGTGAGAGTTCTTTAAAGGGGCTGCAGGAGCAGCAGGTAAAAGAGGAGTAAGATTCTTATGCAGTGATATTTATGGATTATTGAGGTTACCGTGCTGGATTGTTTATTGTTGTGAGAGTTCTTTAAAGGGGCTGCAGGAGCAGCAGGTAAAAGAGGAGTAAGATTCTTATGCAGTGATATTTATGGAGGATTGAGGTTACCGTGCTGGATTGTTTATTGTTGTGAAAGTTCTTTAAAGGGGCAAAGAGGAGTAAGATTCTTATGCAGTGATATTTATGGATTATTGAGGTTACCGTGCTGGATTGTTTATTGTTGTGAGAGTTCTTTAAAGGGGCTGCAGGAGCAGCAGGTAAAAGAGGAGTAAGATTCTTATGCAGTGATATTTATGGATTATTGAGGTTACCGTGCTGGATTGTTTATTGTTGTGAGAGTTCTTTAAAGGGGCTGCAGGAGCAGCAGGTAAAAGAGGAGTAAGATTCTTATGCAGTGATATTTATGGATGATTGAGGTTACCGTGCTGGATTGTTTATTGTTGTGAGAGTTCTTTAACCCCTTCGGTGCTGCGCGGTTGCGCTGTGCGCATGATGAGCTGAGCTCGTCACGACCCCACCCGCGATCGGAATGTCCAGCACACGAGCGGAATTCCGATCGCGGTCAAGGGGTTAAAGGGGCTGCAGGAGCAGCAGGTAAAAGAGGAGTAAGATTCTTATGCAGTGATATTTATGGATTATTGAGGTTACCGTGCTGGATTGTTTATTGTTGTGAGAGTTCTTTAATGGGGCTGCAGGAGCAGCAGGTAAAAGAGGAGTAAGATTCTTATGCAGTGATATTTATGGATTATTGAGGTTACCGTGCTGGATTGTTTATTGTTGTGAGAGTTCTTTAAAGGGGCTGCAGGAGCAGCAGGTAAAAGAGGAGTAAGATTCTTATGCAGTGATATTTATGGATTATTGAGGTTACCGTGCTGGATTGTTTATTGTTGTGAGAGTTCTTTAAAGGGGCTGCAGGAGCAGCAGGTAAAAGAGGAGTAAGATTCTTATGCAGTGATATTTATGGATTATTGAGGTTACCGTGCTGGATTGTTTATTGTTGTGAGAGTTCTTTAAAGGGGCTGCAGGAGCAGCAGGTAAAAGAGGAGTAAGATTCTTATGCAGTGATATTTATGGATTATTGAGGTTACCGTGCTGGATTGTTTATTGTTGTGAGAGTTCTTTAAAGGGGCTGCAGGAGCAGCAGGTAAAAGAGGAGTAAGATTCTTATGCAGTGATATTTATGGATTATTGAGGTTACCGTGCTGGATTGTTTATTGTTGTGAGAGTTCTTTAAAGGGGCTGCAGGAGCAGCAGGTAAAAGAGGAGTAAGATTCTTATGCAGTGATATTTATGGATTATTGAGGTTACCGTGCTGGATTGTTTATTGTTGTAAGAGTTCTTTAAAGGGGCTGCAGGAGCAGCAGGTAAAAGAAGAGTAAGATTCTTATGCAGTGATATTTATGGATGATTGAGGTTACCGTGCTGGATTGTTTATTGTTGTGAGAGTTCTTTAAAGGGGATGCAGGAGCAGCAGGTAAAAGAGGAGTAAGATTCTTATGCAGTGATATTTATGGATGATTGAGGTTACCGTGCTGGATTGTTTATTGTTGTGAGAGTTCTTTAAAGGGGCTGCAGGAGCAGCAGGTAAAAGAGGAGTAACATTCTTATGCAGTGATATTTATGGATTATTGAGGTTACCGTGCTGGATTGTTTATTGTTGTGAGAGTTCTTTAAAGGGGATGCAGGAGCAGCAGGTAAAAGAGGAGTAAGATTCTTATGCAGTGATATTTATGGATGATTGAGGTTACCGTGCTGGATTGTTTATTGTTGTGAGAGTTCTTTAAAGGGGCTGCAGGAGCAGCAGGTGAAAGAGGAGTAAGATTCTTATGCAGTGATATTTATGGATTATTGAGGTTACCGTGCTGGATTGTTTATTGTTGTGAGAGTTCTTTAAAGGGGCTGCAGGAGCAGCAGGTAAAAGAGGAGTAAGATTCTTATGCAGTGATATTTATGGATTATTGAGGTTACCGTGCTGGATTGTTTATTGTTGTGAGAGTTCTTTAAAGGGGCTGCAGGAGCAGCAGGTAAAAGAGGAGTAAGATTCTTATGCAGTGATATTTATGGATTATTGAGGTTACCGTGCTGGATTGTTTATTGTTGTAAGAGTTCTTTAAAGGGGCTGCAGGAGCAGCAGGTAAAAGAAGAGTAAGATTCTTATGCAGTGATATTTATGGATGATTGAGGTTACCGTGCTGGATTGTTTATTGTTGTGAGAGTTCTTTAAAGGGGCTGCAGGAGCAGCAGGTAAAAGAGGAGTAAGATTCTTATGCAGTGATATTTATGGATGATTGAGGTTACCGTGCTGGATTGTTTATTGTTGTGAGAGTTCTTTAAAGGGGATGCAGGAGCAGCAGGTAAAAGAGGAGTAAGATTCTTATGCAGTGATATTTATGGATTATTGAGGTTACCGTGCTGGATTGTTTATTGTTGTGAGAGTTCTTTAAAGGGGCTGCAGGAGCAGCAGGTAAAAGAGGAGTAAGATTCTTATGCAGTGATATTTATGGATTATTGAGGTTACCGTGCTGGATTGTTTATTGTTGTGAGAGTTCTTTAAAGGGGCTGCAGGAGCAGCAGGTAAAAGAAGAGTAAGATTCTTATGCAGTGATATTTATGGATGATTGAGGTTACCGTGCTGGATTGTTTATTGTTGTGAGAGTTCTTTAAAGGGGCTGCAGGAGCAGCAGGTAAAAGAGGAGTAAGATTCTTATGCAGTGATATTTATGGATTATTGAGGTTACCGTGCTGGATTGTTTATTGTTGTGAGAGTTCTTTAAAGGGGCTGCAGGAGCAGCAGGTAAAAGAGGAGTAAGATTCTTATGCAGTGATATTTATGGATTATTGAGGTTACCGTGCTGGATTGTTTATTGTTGTGAGAGTTCTTTAAAGGGGCTGCAGGAGCAGCAGGTAAAAGAGGAGTAAGATTCTTATGCAGTGATATTTATGGATGATTGAGGTTACCGTGCTGGATTGTTTATTGTTGTGAGAGTTCTTTAAAGGGGCTGCAGGAGCAGCAGGTAAAAGAGGAGTAAGATTCTTATGCAGTGATATTTATGGATTATTGAGGTTACCGTGCTGGATTGTTTATTGTTGTGAGAGTTCTTTAAAGGGGCTGCAGGAGCAGCAGGTAAAAGAGGAGTAAGATTCTTATGCAGTGATATTTATGGATGATTGAGGTTACCGTGCTGGATTGTTTATTGTTGTGAGAGTTCTTTAAAGGGGCTGCAGGAGCAGCAGGTGAAAGAGGAGTAAGATTCTTATGCAGTGATATTTATGGATTATTGAGGTTACCGTGCTGGATTGTTTATTGTTGTGAGAGTTCTTTAAAGGGGCTGCAGGAGCAGCAGGTAAAAGAGGAGTAAGATTCTTATGCAGTGATATTTATGGATTATTGAGGTTACCGTGCTGGATTGTTTATTGTTGTGAGAGTTCTTTAATGGGGCTGCAGGAGCAGCAGGTAAAAGAGGAGTAAGATTCTTATGCAGTGATATTTATGGATTATTGAGGTTACCGTGCTGGATTGTTTATTGTTGTGAGAGTTCTTTAAAGGGGCTGCAGGAGCAGCAGGTAAAAGAAGAGTAAGATTCTTATGCAGTGATATTTATGGATTATTGAGGTTACCGTGCTGGATTGTTTATTGTTGTGAGAGTTCTTTAAAGGGGCTGCAGGAGCAGCAGGTAAAAGAAGAGTAAGATTCTTATGCAGTGATATTTATGGATGATTGAGGTTACCGTGCTGGATTGTTTATTGTTGTGAGAGTTCTTTAAAGGGGATGCAGGAGCAGCAGGTAAAAGAGGAGTAAGATTCTTATGCAGTGATATTTATGGATTATTGAGGTTGCCGTGCTGGATTGTTTATTGTTGTGAGAGTTCTTTAAAGGGGCTGCAGGAGCAGCAGGTAAAAGAGGAGTAAGATTCTTATGCAGTGATATTTATGGATTATTGAGGTTACCGTGCTGGATTGTTTATTGTTGTAAGAGTTCTTTAAAGGGGCTGCAGGAGCAGCAGGTAAAAGAAGAGTAAGATTCTTATGCAGTGATATTTATGGATGATTGAGGTTACCGTGCTGGATTGTTTATTGTTGTGAGAGTTCTTTAAAGGGGATGCAGGAGCAGCAGGTAAAAGAGGAGTAAGATTCTTATGCAGTGATATTTATGGATTATTGAGGTTACCGTGCTGGATTGTTTATTGTTGTGAGAGTTCTTTAAAGGGGCTGCAGGAGCAGCAGGTAAAAGAGGAGTAAGATTCTTATGCAGTGATATTTATGGATTATTGAGGTTACCGTGCTGGATTGTTTATTGTTGTGAGAGTTCTTTAAAGGGGCTGCAGGAGCAGCAGGTAAAAGAAGAGTAAGATTCTTATGCAGTGATATTTATGGATGATTGAGGTTACCGTGCTGGATTGTTTATTGTTGTGAGAGTTCTTTAAAGGGGATGCAGGAGCAGCAGGTAAAAGAGGAGTAAGATTCTTATGCAGTGATATTTATGGATTATTGAGGTTACCGTGCTGGATTGTTTATTGTTGTGAGAGTTCTTTAAAGGGGCTGCAGGAGCAGCAGGTAAAAGAGGAGTAAGATTCTTATGCAGTGATATTTATGGATTATTGAGGTTACCGTGCTGGATTGTTTATTGTTGTGAGAGTTCTTTAAAGGGGCTGCAGGAGCAGCAGGTAAAAGAAGAGTAAGATTCTTATGCAGTGATATTTATGGATGATTGAGGTTACCGTGCTGGATTGTTTATTGTTGTGAGAGTTCTTTAAAGGGGCTGCAGGAGCAGCAGGTAAAAGAGGAGTAACATTCTTATGCAGTGATATTTATGGATTATTGAGGTTACCGTGCTGGATTGTTTATTGTTGTAAGAGTTCTTTAAAGGGGCTGCAGGAGCAGCAGGTAAAAGAAGAGTAAGATTCTTATGCAGTGATATTTATGGATGATTGAGGTTACCGTGCTGGATTGTTTATTGTTGTGAGAGTTCTTTAAAGGGGCTGCAGGAGCAGCAGGTAAAAGAGGAGTAAGATTCTTATGCAGTGATATTTATGGATGATTGAGGTTACCGTGCTGGATTGTTTATTGTTGTGAGAGTTCTTTAAAGGGGCTGCAGGAGCAGCAGGTAAAAGAGGAGTAAGATTCTTATGCAGTGATATTTATGGATTATTGAGGTTACCGTGCTGGATTGTTTATTGTTGTGAGAGTTCTTTAAAGGGGCTGCAGGAGCAGCAGGTAAAAGAGGAGTAAGATTCTTATGCAGTGATATTTATGGATTATTGAGGTTACCGTGCTGGATTGTTTATTGTTGTAAGAGTTCTTTAAAGGGGCTGCAGGAGCAGCAGGTAAAAGAAGAGTAAGATTCTTATGCAGTGATATTTATGGATTATTGAGGTTACCGTGCTGGATTGTTTATTGTTGTGAGAGTTCTTTAAAGGGGCTGCAGGAGCAGCAGGTAAAAGAGGAGTAAGATTCTTATGCAGTGATATTTATGGATTATTGAGGTTACCGTGCTGGATTGTTTATTGTTGTGAGAGTTCTTTAAAGGGGCTGCAGGAGCAGCAGGTAAAAGAGGAGTAAGATTCTTATGCAGTGATATTTATGGATTATTGAGGTTACCGTGCTGGATTGTTTATTGTTGTGAGAGTTCTTTAAAGGGGCTGCAGGAGCAGCAGGTAAAAGAAGAGTAAGATTCTTATGCAGTGATATTTATGGATGATTGAGGTTACCGTGCTGGATTGTTTATTGTTGTGAGAGTTCTTTAAAGGGGCTGCAGGAGCAGCAGGTAAAAGAGGAGTAAGATTCTTATGCAGTGATATTTATGGATTATTGAGGTTACCGTGCTGGATTGTTTATTGTTGTGAGAGTTCTTTAAAGGGGCTGCAGGAGCAGCAGGTAAAAGAGGAGTAAGATTCTTATGCAGTGATATTTATGGATTATTGAGGTTACTGTGCTGGATTGTTTATTGTTGTGAGAGTTCTTTAAAGGGGCTGCAGGAGCAGCAGGTAAAAGAGGAGTAACATTCTTATGCAGTGATATTTATGGATTATTGAGGTTACCGTGCTGGATTGTTTATTGTTGTAAGAGTTCTTTAAAGGGGCTGCAGGAGCAGCAGGTAAAAGAAGAGTAAGATTCTTATGCAGTGATATTTATGGATGATTGAGGTTACCGTGCTGGATTGTTTATTGTTGTGAGAGTTCTTTAAAGGGGATGCAGAAGCAGCAGGTAAAAGAGGAGTAAGATTCTTATGCAGTGATATTTATGGATGATTGAGGTTACCGTGCTGGATTGTTTATTGTTGTGAGAGTTCTTTAAAGGGGCTGCAGGAGCAGCAGGTAAAAGAGGAGTAACATTCTTATGCAGTGATATTTATGGATTATTGAGGTTACCGTGCTGGATTGTTTATTGTTGTAAGAGTTCTTTAAAGGGGCTGCAGGAGCAGCAGGTAAAAGAAGAGTAAGATTCTTATGCAGTGATATTTATGGATTATTGAGGTTACCGTGCTGGATTGTTTATTGTTGTGAGAGTTCTTTAAAGGGGATGCAGGAGCAGCAGGTAAAAGAGGAGTAAGATTCTTATGCAGTGATATTTATGGATGATTGAGGTTACCGTGCTGGATTGTTTATTGTTGTGAGAGTTCTTTAAAGGGGCTGCAGGAGCAGCAGGTGAAAGAGGAGTAAGATTCTTATGCAGTGATATTTATGGATTATTGAGGTTACCGTGCTGGATTGTTTATTGTTGTGAGAGTTCTTTAATGGGGCTGCAGGAGCAGCAGGTAAAAGAGGAGTAAGATTCTTATGCAGTGATATTTATGGATTATTGAGGTTACCGTGCTGGATTGTTTATTGTTGTGAGAGTTCTTTAAAGGGGCTGCAGGAGCAGCAGGTAAAAGAGGAGTAACATTCTTATGCAGTGATATTTATGGATTATTGAGGTTACCGTGCTGGATTGTTTATTGTTGTAAGAGTTCTTTAAAGGGGCTGCAGGAGCAGCAGGTAAAAGAAGAGTAAGATTCTTATGCAGTGATATTTATGGATGATTGAGGTTACCGTGCTGGATTGTTTATTGTTGTGAGAGTTCTTTAAAGGGGCTGCAGGAGCAGCAGGTAAAAGAGGAGTAAGATTCTTATGCAGTGATATTTATGGATGATTGAGGTTACCGTGCTGGATTGTTTATTGTTGTGAGAGTTCTTTAAAGGGGATGCAGGAGCAGCAGGTAAAAGAGGAGTAAGATTCTTATGCAGTGATATTTATGGATTATTGAGGTTGCCGTGCTGGATTGTTTATTGTTGTGAGAGTTCTTTAAAGGGGCTGCAGGAGCAGCAGGTAAAAGAGGAGTAAGATTCTTATGCAGTGATATTTATGGATTATTGAGGTTACCGTGCTGGATTGTTTATTGTTGTAAGAGTTCTTTAAAGGGGCTGCAGGAGCAGCAGGTAAAAGAAGAGTAAGATTCTTATGCAGTGATATTTATGGATGATTGAGGTTACCGTGCTGGATTGTTTATTGTTGTGAGAGTTCTTTAAAGGGGATGCAGGAGCAGCAGGTAAAAGAGGAGTAAGATTCTTATGCAGTGATATTTATGGATTATTGAGGTTACCGTGCTGGATTGTTTATTGTTGTGAGAGTTCTTTAAAGGGGCTGCAGGAGCAGCAGGTAAAAGAGGAGTAAGATTCTTATGCAGTGATATTTATGGATTATTGAGGTTACGTGCTGGATTGTTTATTGTTGTGAGAGTTCTTTAAAGGGGCTGCAGGAGCAGCAGGTAAAAGAAGAGTAAGATTCTTATGCAGTGATATTTATGGATGATTGAGGTTACCGTGCTGGATTGTTTATTGTTGTGAGAGTTCTTTAAAGGGGATGCAGGAGCAGCAGGTAAAAGAGGAGTAAGATTCTTATGCAGTGATATTTATGGATTTTTGAGGTTACCGTGCTGGATTGTTTATTGTTGTGAGAGTTCTTTAAAGGGGCTGCAGGAGCAGCAGGTAAAAGAGGAGTAAGATTCTTATGCAGTGATATTTATGGATTATTGAGGTTACCGTGCTGGATTGTTTATTGTTGTGAGAGTTCTTTAAAGGGGCTGCAGGAGCAGCAGGTAAAAGAGGAGTAAGATTCTTATGCAGTGATATTTATGGATTATTGAGGTTGCCGTGCTGGATTGTTTATTGTTGTGAAAGTTCTTTAAAGGGGCTGCAGGAGCAGCAGGTAAAAGAGGAGTAACATTCTTATGCAGTGATATTTATGGATTATTGAGGTTACCGTGCTGGATTGTTTATTGTTGTAAGAGTTCTTTAAAGGGGCTACAGGAGCAGCAGGTAAAAGAAGAGTAAGATTCTTATGCAGTGATATTTATGGATGATTGAGGTTACCGTGCTGGATTGTTTATTGTTGTGAGAGTTCTTTAAAGGGGATGCAGGAGCAGCAGGTAAAAGAGGAGTAAGATTCTTATGCAGTGATATTTATGGATTATTGAGGTTACCGTGCTGGATTGTTTATTGTTGTGAGAGTTCTTTAAAGGGGCTGCAGGAGCAGCAGGTAAAAGAGGAGTAAGATTCTTATGCAGTGATATTTATGGATTATTGAGGTTACCGTGCTGGATTGTTTATTGTTGTGAGAGTTCTTTAAAGGGGCTGCAGGAGCAGCAGGTAAAAGAGGAGTAAGATTCTTATGCAGTGATATTTATGGAGGATTGAGGTTACCGTGCTGGATTGTTTATTGTTGTGAAAGTTCTTTAAAGGGGCTGCAGGAGCAGCAGGTAAAAGAGAAGTAAGATTCTTATGCAGTGATATTTATGGATTATTGAGGTTACCGTGCTGGATTGTTTATTGTTGTGAGAGTTCTTTAAAGGGGCTGCAGGAGCAGCAGGTAAAAGAGGAGTAAGATTCTTAATGCAGTGATATTTATGGATTATTGAGGTTACCGTGCTGGATTGTTTATTGTTGTGAGAGTTCTTTAAAGGGGCTGCAGGAGCAGCAGGTAAAAGAGGAGTAAGATTCTTATGCAGTGATATTTATGGATGATTGAGGTTACCGTGCTGGATTGTTTATTGTTGTGAGAGTTCTTTAACCCCTTCGGTGCTGCGCGGTTGCGCTGTGCGCATGATGAGCTGAGCTCGTCACGACCCCACCCGCGATCGGACTGTCCAGCACACGAGCGGAATTCCGATCGCGGTCAAGGGGTTAAAGGGGCTGCAGGAGCAGCAGGTAAAAGAGGAGTAAGATTCTTATGCAGTGATATTTATGGATTATTGAGGTTACCGTGCTGGATTGTTTATTGTTGTGAGAGTTCTTTAATGGGGCTGCAGGAGCAGCAGGTAAAAGAGGAGTAAGATTCTTATGCAGTGATATTTATGGATTATTGAGGTTACCGTGCTGGATTGTTTATTGTTGTGAGAGTTCTTTAAAGGGGCTGCAGGAGCAGCAGGTAAAAGAGGAGTAAGATTCTTATGCAGTGATATTTATGGATTATTGAGGTTACCGTGCTGGATTGTTTATTGTTGTGAGAGTTCTTTAAAGGGGCTGCAGGAGCAGCAGGTAAAAGAGGAGTAAGATTCTTATGCAGTGATATTTATGGATGATTGAGGTTACCGTGCTGGATTGTTTATTGTTGTGAAAGTTCTTTAAAGGGGCTGCAGGAGCAGCAGGTAAAAGAGTAGTAAGATTCTTATGCAGTGATATTTATGGATTATTGAGGTTACCGTGCTGGATTGTTTATTGTTGTGAGAGTTCTTTAAAGGGGCTGCAGGAGCAGCAGGTAAAAGAGGAGTAAGATTCTTATGCAGTGATATTTATGGATTATTGAGGTTACCGTGCTGGATTGTTTATTGTTGTAAGAGTTCTTTAAAGGGGCTGCAGGAGCAGCAGGTAAAAGAAGAGTAAGATTCTTATGCAGTGATATTTATGGATGATTGAGGTTAGCGTGCTGGATTGTTTATTGTTGTGAGAGTTCTTTAAAGGGGCTGCAGGAGCAGCAGGTAAAAGAGGAGTAAGATTCTTATCCAGTGATATTTATGGATTATTGAGGTTACGTGCTGGATTGTTTATTGTTGTGAGAGTTCTTTAAAGGGGCTGCAGGAGCAGCAGGTAAAAGAGGAGTAAGATTCTTATGCAGTGATATTTATGGATTATTGAGGTTACCGTGCTGGATTGTTTATTGTTGTGAGAGTTCTTTAAAGGGGCTGCAGGAGCAGCAGGTAAAAGAGGAGTAAGATTCTTATGCAGTGATATTTATGGATTATTGAGGTTACTGTGCTGGATTGTTTATTGTTGTGAGAGTTCTTTAAAGGGGCTGCAGGAGCAGCAGGTAAAAGAGGAGTAACATTCTTATGCAGTGATATTTATGGATTATTGAGGTTACCGTGCTGGATTGTTTATTGTTGTAAGAGTTCTTTAAAGGGGCTGCAGGAGCAGCAGGTAAAAGAAGAGTAAGATTCTTATGCAGTGATATTTATGGATGATTGAGGTTACCGTGCTGGATTGTTTATTGTTGTGAGAGTTCTTTAAAGGGGATGCAGGAGCAGCAGGTAAAAGAGGAGTAAGATTCTTATGCAGTGATATTTATGGATGATTGAGGTTACCGTGCTGGATTGTTTATTGTTGTGAGAGTTCTTTAAAGGGGCTGCAGGAGCAGCAGGTAAAAGAGGAGTAACATTCTTATGCAGTGATATTTATGGATTATTGAGGTTACCGTGCTGGATTGTTTATTGTTGTAAGAGTTCTTTAAAGGGGCTGCAGGAGCAGCAGGTAAAAGAAGAGTAAGATTCTTATGCAGTGATATTTATGGATTATTGAGGTTACCGTGCTGGATTGTTTATTGTTGTGAGAGTTCTTTAAAGGGGCTGCAGGAGCAGCAGGTAAAAGAGGAGTAAGATTCTTATGCAGTGATATTTATGGATTATTGAGGTTACCGTGCTGGATTGTTTATTGTTGTGAGAGTTCTTTAAAGGGGCTGCAGGAGCAGCAGGTAAAAGAGGAGTAAGATTCTTATGCAGTGATATTTATGGATTATTGAGGTTACCGTGCTGGATTGTTTATTGTTGTGAGAGTTCTTTAAAGGGGCTGCAGGAGCAGCAGGTAAAAGAGGAGTAAGATTCTTATGCAGTGATATTTATGGATTATTGAGGTTACCGTGCTGGATTGTTTATTGTTGTAAGAGTTCTTTAAAGGGGCTACAGGAGCAGCAGGTAAAAGAAGAGTAAGATTCTTATGCAGTGATATTTATGGATGATTGAGGTTACCGTGCTGGATTGTTTATTGTTGTGAGAGTTCTTTAAAGGGGATGCAGGAGCAGCAGGTAAAAGAGGAGTAAGATTCTTATGCAGTGATATTTATGGATTATTGAGGTTACCGTGCTGGATTGTTTATTGTTGTAAGAGTTCTTTAAAGGGGCTGCAGGAGCAGCAGGTAAAAGAAGAGTAAGATTCTTATGCAGTGATATTTATGGATTATTGAGGTTACCGTGCTGGATTGTTTATTGTTGTGAGAGTTCTTTAAAGGGGCTGCAGGAGCAGCAGGTAAAAGAGGAGTAAGATTCTTATGCAGTGATATTTATGGATTATTGAGGTTACCGTGCTGGATTGTTTATTGTTGTGAGAGTTCTTTAAAGGGGCTGCAGGAGCAGCAGGTAAAAGAGGAGTAAGATTCTTATGCAGTGATATTTATGGATTATTGAGGTTACTGTGCTGGATTGTTTATTGTTGTGAGAGTTCTTTAAAGGGGCTGCAGGAGCAGCAGGTAAAAGAGGAGTAACATTCTTATGCAGTGATATTTATGGATTATTGAGGTTACCGTGCTGGATTGTTTATTGTTGTAAGAGTTCTTTAAAGGGGCTGCAGGAGCAGCAGGTAAAAGAAGAGTAAGATTCTTATGCAGTGATATTTATGGATGATTGAGGTTACCGTGCTGGATTGTTTATTGTTGTGAGAGTTCTTTAAAGGGGATGCAGGAGCAGCAGGTAAAAGAGGAGTAAGATTCTTATGCAGTGATATTTATGGATGATTGAGGTTACCGTGCTGGATTGTTTATTGTTGTGAGAGTTCTTTAAAGGGGCTGCAGGAGCAGCAGGTAAAAGAGGAGTAACATTCTTATGCAGTGATATTTATGGATTATTGAGGTTACCGTGCTGGATTGTTTATTGTTGTAAGAGTTCTTTAAAGGGGCTGCAGGAGCAGCAGGTAAAAGAAGAGTAAGATTCTTATGCAGTGATATTTATGGATTATTGAGGTTACCGTGCTGGATTGTTTATTGTTGTGAGAGTTCTTTAAAGGGGATGCAGGAGCAGCAGGTAAAAGAGGAGTAAGATTCTTATGCAGTGATATTTATGGATGATTGAGGTTACCGTGCTGGATTGTTTATTGTTGTGAGAGTTCTTTAAAGGGGCTGCAGGAGCAGCAGGTGAAAGAGGAGTAAGATTCTTATGCAGTGATATTTATGGATTATTGAGGTTACCGTGCTGGATTGTTTATTGTTGTGAGAGTTCTTTAATGGGGCTGCAGGAGCAGCAGGTAAAAGAGGAGTAAGATTCTTATGCAGTGATATTTATGGATTATTGAGGTTACCGTGCTGGATTGTTTATTGTTGTGAGAGTTCTTTAATGGGGCTGCAGGAGCAGCAGGTAAAAGAGGAGTAACATTCTTATGCAGTGATATTTATGGATTATTGAGGTTACCGTGCTGGATTGTTTATTGTTGTAAGAGTTCTTTAAAGGGGCTGCAGGAGCAGCAGGTAAAAGAAGAGTAAGATTCTTATGCAGTGATATTTATGGATGATTGAGGTTACCGTGCTGGATTGTTTATTGTTGTGAGAGTTCTTTAAAGGGGCTGCAGGAGCAGCAGGTAAAAGAGGAGTAAGATTCTTATGCAGTGATATTTATGGATGATTGAGGTTACCGTGCTGGATTGTTTATTGTTGTGAGAGTTCTTTAAAGGGGATGCAGGAGCAGCAGGTAAAAGAGGAGTAAGATTCTTATGCAGTGATATTTATGGATTATTGAGGTTGCCGTGCTGGATTGTTTATTGTTGTGAGAGTTCTTTAAAGGGGCTGCAGGAGCAGCAGGTAAAAGAGGAGTAAGATTCTTATGCAGTGATATTTATGGATTATTGAGGTTACCGTGCTGGATTGTTTATTGTTGTAAGAGTTCTTTAAAGGGGCTGCAGGAGCAGCAGGTAAAAGAAGAGTAAGATTCTTATGCAGTGATATTTATGGATGATTGAGGTTACCGTGCTGGATTGTTTATTGTTGTGAGAGTTCTTTAAAGGGGATGCAGGAGCAGCAGGTAAAAGAGGAGTAAGATTCTTATGCAGTGATATTTATGGATTATTGAGGTTACCGTGCTGGATTGTTTATTGTTGTGAGAGTTCTTTAAAGGGGCTGCAGGAGCAGCAGGTAAAAGAGGAGTAAGATTCTTATGCAGTGATATTTATGGATTATTGAGGTTACGTGCTGGATTGTTTATTGTTGTGAGAGTTCTTTAAAGGGGCTGCAGGAGCAGCAGGTAAAAGAAGAGTAAGATTCTTATGCAGTGATATTTATGGATGATTGAGGTTACCGTGCTGGATTGTTTATTGTTGTGAGAGTTCTTTAAAGGGGATGCAGGAGCAGCAGGTAAAAGAGGAGTAAGATTCTTATGCAGTGATATTTATGGATTATTGAGGTTACCGTGCTGGATTGTTTATTGTTGTGAGAGTTCTTTAAAGGGGCTGCAGGAGCAGCAGGTAAAAGAGGAGTAAGATTCTTATGCAGTGATATTTATGGATTATTGAGGTTACCGTGCTGGATTGTTTATTGTTGTGAGAGTTCTTTAAAGGGGCTGCAGGAGCAGCAGGTAAAAGAGGAGTAAGATTCTTATGCAGTGATATTTATGGATTATTGAGGTTGCCGTGCTGGATTGTTTATTGTTGTGAAAGTTCTTTAAAGGGGCTGCAGGAGCAGCAGGTAAAAGAGGAGTAACATTCTTATGCAGTGATATTTATGGATTATTGAGGTTACCGTGCTGGATTGTTTATTGTTGTAAGAGTTCTTTAAAGGGGCTACAGGAGCAGCAGGTAAAAGAAGAGTAAGATTCTTATGCAGTGATATTTATGGATGATTGAGGTTACCGTGCTGGATTGTTTATTGTTGTGAGAGTTCTTTAAAGGGGATGCAGGAGCAGCAGGTAAAAGAGGAGTAAGATTCTTATGCAGTGATATTTATGGATTATTGAGGTTACCGTGCTGGATTGTTTATTGTTGTGAGAGTTCTTTAAAGGGGCTGCAGGAGCAGCAGGTAAAAGAGGAGTAAGATTCTTATGCAGTGATATTTATGGATTATTGAGGTTACCGTGCTGGATTGTTTATTGTTGTGAGAGTTCTTTAAAGGGGCTGCAGGAGCAGCAGGTAAAAGAGGAGTAAGATTCTTATGCAGTGATATTTATGGATTATTGAGGTTACCGTGCTGGATTGTTTATTGTTGTGAGAGTTCTTTAAAGGGGCTGCAGGAGCAGCAGGTAAAAGAGGAGTAAGATTCTTATGCAGTGATATTTATGGAGGATTGAGGTTACCGTGCTGGATTGTTTATTGTTGTGAGAGTTCTTTAAAGGGGCTGCAGGAGCAGCAGGTAAAAGAGGAGTAAGATTCTTATGCAGTGATATTTATGGATTATTGAGGTTACCGTGCTGGATTGTTTATTGTTGTGAGAGTTCTTTAAAGGGGCTGCAGGAGCAGCAGGTAAAAGAGGAGTAAGATTCTTATGCAGTGATATTTATGGATTATTGAGGTTACCGTGCTGGATTGTTTATTGTTGTGAGAGTTCTTTAAAGGGGCTGCAGGAGCAGCAGGTAAAAGAGGAGTAAGATTCTTATGCAGTGATATTTATGGATGATTGAGGTTACCGTGCTGGATTGTTTATTGTTGTGAGAGTTCTTTAACCCCTTCGGTGCTGCGCGGTTGCGCTGTGCGCATGATGAGCTGAGCTCGTCACGACCCCACCCGCGATCGGAATGTCCAGCACACGAGCGGAATTCCGATCGCGGTCAAGGGGTTAAAGGGGCTGCAGGAGCAGCAGGTAAAAGAGGAGTAAGATTCTTATGCAGTGATATTAATGAATTATTGAGGTTACCGTGCTGGATTGTTTATTGTTGTGAGAGTTCTTTAATGGGGCTGCAGGAGCAGCAGGTAAAAGAGGAGTAAGATTCTTATGCAGTGATATTTATGGATTATTGAGGTTACCGTGCTGGATTGTTTATTGTTGTGAGAGTTCTTTAAAGGGGCTGCAGGAGCAGCAGGTAAAAGAGGAGTAAGATTCTTATGCAGTGATATTTATGGATTATTGAGGTTACCGTGCTGGATTGTTTATTGTTGTGAGAGTTCTTTAAAGGGGCTGCAGGAGCAGCAGGTAAAAGAGGAGTAAGATTCTTATGCAGTGATATTTATGGATGATTGAGGTTACCGTGCTGGATTGTTTATTGTTGTGAAAGTTCTTTAAAGGGGCTGCAGGAGCAGCAGGTAAAAGAGGAGTAAGATTCTTATGCAGTGATATTTATGGATTATTGAGGTTACCGTGCTGGATTGTTTATTGTTGTGAGAGTTCTTTAAAGGGGCTGCAGGAGCAGCAGGTAAAAGAGGAGTAAGATTCTTATGCAGTGATATTTATGGATTATTGAGGTTACCGTGCTGGATTGTTTATTGTTGTGAGAGTTCTTTAAAGGGGCTGCAGGAGCAGCAGGTAAAAGAGGAGTAAGATTCTTATGCAGTGATATTTATGGATTATTGAGGTTACCGTGCTGGATTGTTTATTGTTGTAAGAGTTCTTTAAAGGGGCTACAGGAGCAGCAGGTAAAAGAAGAGTAAGATTCTTATGCAGTGATATTTATGGATGATTGAGGTTACCGTGCTGGATTGTTTATTGTTGTGAGAGTTCTTTAAAGGGGATGCAGGAGCAGCAGGTAAAAGAGGAGTAAGATTCTTATGCAGTGATATTTATGGATTATTGAGGTTACCGTGCTGGATTGTTTATTGTTGTGAGAGTTCTTTAAAGGGGCTGCAGGAGCAGCAGGTAAAAGAGGAGTAAGATTCTTATGCAGTGATATTTATGGATGATTGAGGTTACCGTGCTGGATTGTTTATTGTTGTGAAAGTTCTTTAAAGGGGCTGCAGGAGCAGCAGGTAAAAGAGGAGTAAGATTCTTATGCAGTGATATTTATGGATTATTGAGGTTACCGTGCTGGATTGTTTATTGTTGTGAGAGTTCTTTAAAGGGGCTGCAGGAGCAGCAGGTAAAAGAGGAGTAAGATTCTTATGCAGTGATATTTATGGATTATTGAGGTTACCGTGCTGGATTGTTTATTGTTGTGAGAGTTCTTTAAAGGGGCTGCAGGAGCAGCAGGTAAAAGAGGAGTAAGATTCTTATGCAGTGATATTTATGGATTATTGAGGTTACCGTGCTGGATTGTTTATTGTTGTGAGAGTTCTTTAACCCCTTCGGTGCTGCGCGGTTGCGCTGTGCGCATGATGAGCTGAGCTCGTCACGACCCCACCCGCGATCGGAATGTCCAGCACACGAGCGGAATTCCGATCGCGGTCAAGGGGTTAAAGGGGCTGCAGGAGCAGCAGGTAAAAGAGGAGTAAGATTCTTATGCAGTGATATTTATGGATTATTGAGGTTACCGTGCTGGATTGTTTATTGTTGTGAGAGTTCTTTAATGGGGCTGCAGGAGCAGCAGGTAAAAGAGGAGTAAGATTCTTATGCAGTGATATTTATGGATTATTGAGGTTACCGTGCTGGATTGTTTATTGTTGTGAGAGTTCTTTAAAGGGGCTGCAGGAGCAGCAGGTAAAAGAGGAGTAAGATTCTTATGCAGTGATATTTATGGATTATTGAGGTTACCGTGCTGGATTGTTTATTGTTGTGAGAGTTCTTTAAAGGGGCTGCAGGAGCAGCAGGTAAAAGAGGAGTAAGATTCTTATGCAGTGATATTTATGGATGATTGAGGTTACCGTGCTGGATTGTTTATTGTTGTGAGAGTTCTTTAAAGGGGCTGCAGGAGCAGCAGGTAAAAGAGGAGTAAGATTCTTATGCAGTGATATTTATGGATTATTGAGGTTACCGTGCTGGATTGTTTATTGTTGTGAGAGTTCTTTAAAGGGGCTGCAGGAGCAGCAGGTAAAAGAGGAGTAAGATTCTTATGCAGTGATATTTATGGATTATTGAGGTTACCGTGCTGGATTGTTTATTGTTGTGAGAGTTCTTTAAAGGGGCTGCAGGAGCAGCAGGTAAAAGAGGAGTAAGATTCTTATGCAGTGATATTTATGGATTATTGAGGTTACCGTGCTGGATTGTTTATTGTTGTAAGAGTTCTTTAAAGGGGCTGCAGGAGCAGCAGGTAAAAGAAGAGTAAGATTCTTATGCAGTGATATTTATGGATGATTGAGGTTACCGTGCTGGATTGTTTATTGTTGTGAGAGTTCTTTAAAGGGGCTGCAGGAGCAGCAGGTAAAAGAGGAGTAAGATTCTTATGCAGTGATATTTATGGATTATTGAGGTTACCGTGCTGGATTGTTTATTGTTGTGAGAGTTCTTTAAAGGGGCTGCAGGAGCAGCAGGTAAAAGAAGAGTAAGATTCTTATGCAGTGATATTTATGGATTATTGAGGTTACCGTGCTGGATTGTTTATTGTTGTGAGAGTTCTTTAAAGGGGCTGCAGGAGCAGCAGGTAAAAGAGGAGTAAGATTCTTATGCAGTGATATTTATGGATTATTGAGGTTACCGTGCTGGATTGTTTATTGTTGTGAGAGTTCTTTAAAGGGGCTGCAGGAGCAGCAGGTAAAAGAGGAGTAAGATTCTTATGCAGTGATATTTATGGATTATTGAGGTTACTGTGCTGGATTGTTTATTGTTGTGAGAGTTCTTTAAAGGGGCTGCAGGAGCAGCAGGTAAAAGAGGAGTAAGATTCTTATGCAGTGATATTTATGGATTATTGAGGTTACCGTGCTGGATTGTTTATTGTTGTGAGAGTTCTTTAAAGGGGCTGCAGGAGCAGCAGGTAAAAGAGGAGTAAGATTCTTATGCAGTGATATTTATGGATTATTGAGGTTACCGTGCTGGATTGTTTATTGTTGTGAGAGTTCTTTAAAGGGGCTGCAGGAGCAGCAGGTAAAAGAGGAGTAAGATTCTTATGCAGTGATATTTATGGATGATTGAGGTTACCGTGCTGGATTGTTTATTGTTGTGAGAGTTCTTTAAAGGGGCTGCAGGAGCAGCAGGTAAAGAGGAGTAACATTCTTATGCAGTGATATTTATGGATTATTGAGGTTACCGTGCTGGATTGTTTATTGTTGTAAGAGTTCTTTAAAGGGGCTGCAGGAGCAGCAGGTAAAAGAAGAGTAAGATTCTTATGCAGTGATATTTATGGATTATTGAGGTTACCGTGCTGGATTGTTTATTGTTGTGAGAGTTCTTTAAAGGGGATGCAGGAGCAGCAGGTAAAAGAGGAGTAAGATTCTTATGCAGTGATATTTATGGATGATTGAGGTTACCGTGCTGGATTGTTTATTGTTGTGAGAGTTCTTTAAAGGGGCTGCAGGAGCAGCAGGTGAAAGAGGAGTAAGATTCTTATGCAGTGATATTTATGGATTATTGAGGTTACCGTGCTGGATTGTTTATTGTTGTGAGAGTTCTTTAATGGGGCTGCAGGAGCAGCAGGTAAAAGAGGAGTAAGATTCTTATGCAGTGATATTTATGGATTATTGAGGTTACCGTGCTGGATTGTTTATTGTTGTGAGAGTTCTTTAATGGGGCTGCAGGAGCAGCAGGTAAAAGAGGAGTAAGATTCTTATGCAGTGATATTTATGGATTATTGAGGTTACCGTGCTGGATTGTTTATTGTTGTGAGAGTTCTTTAAAGGGGCTGCAGGAGCAGCAGGTAAAAGAAGAGTAAGATTCTTATGCAGTGATATTTATGGATGATTGAGGTTACCGTGCTGGATTGTTTATTGTTGTGAGAGTTCTTTAAAGGGGCTGCAGGAGCAGCAGGTAAAAGAGGAGTAAGATTCTTATGCAGTGATATTTATGGATGATTGAGGTTACCGTGCTGGATTGTTTATTGTTGTGAGAGTTCTTTAAAGGGGATGCAGGAGCAGCAGGTAAAAGAGGAGTAAGATTCTTATGCAGTGATATTTATGGATTATTGAGGTTACCGTGCTGGATTGTTTATTGTTGTGAGAGTTCTTTAAAGGGGCTGCAGGAGCAGCAGGTAAAAGAGGAGTAAGATTCTTATGCAGTGATATTTATGGATTATTGAGGTTACCGTGCTGGATTGTTTATTGTTGTAAGAGTTCTTTAAAGGGGCTGCAGGAGCAGCAGGTAAAAGAAGAGTAAGATTCTTATGCAGTGATATTTATGGATGATTGAGGTTACCGTGCTGGATTGTTTATTGTTGTGAGAGTTCTTTAAAGGGGATGCAGGAGCAGCAGGTAAAAGAGGAGTAAGATTCTTATGCAGTGATATTTATGGATTATTGAGGTTACCGTGCTGGATTGTTTATTGTTGTGAGAGTTCTTTAAAGGGGCTGCAGGAGCAGCAGGTAAAAGAGGAGTAAGATTCTTATGCAGTGATATTTATGGATTATTGAGGTTACGTGCTGGATTGTTTATTGTTGTGAGAGTTCTTTAAAGGGGCTGCAGGAGCAGCAGGTAAAAGAAGAGTAAGATTCTTATGCAGTGATATTTATGGATGATTGAGGTTACCGTGCTGGATTGTTTATTGTTGTGAGAGTTCTTTAAAGGGGATGCAGGAGCAGCAGGTAAAAGAGGAGTAAGATTCTTATGCAGTGATATTTATGGATTATTGAGGTTACCGTGCTGGATTGTTTATTGTTGTGAGAGTTCTTTAAAGGGGCTGCAGGAGCAGCAGGTAAAAGAGGAGTAAGATTCTTATGCAGTGATATTTATGGATTATTGAGGTTACCGTGCTGGATTGTTTATTGTTGTGAGAGTTCTTTAAAGGGGCTGCAGGAGCAGCAGGTAAAAGAGGAGTAAGATTCTTATGCAGTGATATTTATGGATTATTGAGGTTGCCGTGCTGGATTGTTTATTGTTGTGAGAGTTCTTTAAAGGGGCTGCAGGAGCAGCAGGTAAAAGAGGAGTAACATTCTTATGCAGTGATATTTATGGATTATTGAGGTTACCGTGCTGGATTGTTTATTGTTGTAAGAGTTCTTTAAAGGGGCTGCAGGAGCAGCAGGTAAAAGAAGAGTAAGATTCTTATGCAGTGATATTTATGGATGATTGAGGTTACCGTGCTGGATTGTTTATTGTTGTGAGAGTTCTTTAAAGGGGATGCAGGAGCAGCAGGTAAAAGAGGAGTAAGATTCTTATGCAGTGATATTTATGGATTATTGAGGTTACCGTGCTGGATTGTTTATTGTTGTGAGAGTTCTTTAAAGGGGCTGCAGGAGCAGCAGGTAAAAGAGGAGTAAGATTCTTATGCAGTGATATTTATGGATTATTGAGGTTACCGTGCTGGATTGTTTATTGTTGTGAGAGTTCTTTAAAGGGGCTGCAGGAGCAGCAGGTAAAAGAGGAGTAAGATTCTTATGCAGTGATATTTATGGATTATTGAGGTTACCGTGCTGGATTGTTTATTGTTGTGAGAGTTCTTTAAAGGGGCTGCAGGAGCAGCAGGTAAAAGAGGAGTAAGATTCTTATGCAGTGATATTTATGGATGATTGAGGTTACCGTGCTGGATTGTTTATTGTTGTGAGAGTTCTTTAAAGGGGCTGCAGGAGCAGCAGGTAAAAGAGGAGTAAGATTCTTATGCAGTGATATTTATGGATTATTGAGGTTACCGTGCTGGATTGTTTATTGTTGTGAGAGTTCTTTAAAGGGGCTGCAGGAGCAGCAGGTAAAAGAGGAGTAAGATTCTTATGCAGTGATATTTATGGATTATTGAGGTTACCGTGCTGGATTGTTTATTGTTGTGAGAGTTCTTTAAAGGGGCTGCAGGAGCAGCAGGTAAAAGAGGAGTAAGATTCTTATGCAGTGATATTTATGGATGATTGAGGTTACCGTGCTGGATTGTTTATTGTTGTGAGAGTTCTTTAACCCCTTCGGTGCTGCGCGGTTGCGCTGTGCGCATGATGAGCTGAGCTCGTCACGACCCACACCCTTGATCGGAATGTCCAGCACACGTGCTGAATTCCGATCGCGGTCAAAGGGCGTTAAAGGGGCTGCAGGAGCAGCAGGTAAAAGAGGAGTAAGATTCTTATGCAGTGATATTTATGGATTATTGAGGTTACCGTGCTGGATTGTTTATTGTTGTGAGAGTTCTTTAAAGGGGCTGCAGGAGCAGCAGGTAAAAGAGGAGTAAGATTCTTATGCAGTGATATTTATGGATTATTGAGGTTACCGTGCTGGATTGTTTATTGTTGTGAGAGTTCTTTAAAGGGGCTGCAGGAGCAGCAGGTAAAAGAAGAGTAAGATTCTTATGCAGTGATATTTATGGATTATTGAGGTTACCGTGCTGGATTGTTTATTGTTGTGAGAGTTCTTTAAAGGGGCTGCAGGAGCAGCAGGTAAAAGAGGAGTAAGATTCTTATGCAGTGATATTTATGGATTATTGAGGTTACCGTGCTGGATTGTTTATTGTTGTGAGAGTTCTTTAAAGGGGCTGCAGGAGCAGCAGGTAAAAGAGGAGTAAGATTCTTATGCAGTGATATTTATGGATTATTGAGGTTACCGTGCTGGATTGTTTATTGTTGTGAGAGTTCTTTAAAGGGGCTGCAGGAGCAGCAGGTAAAAGAGGAGTAAGATTCTTATGCAGTGATATTTATGGATTATTGAGGTTACCGTGCTGGATTGTTTATTGTTGTGAGAGTTCTTTAAAGGGGCTGCAGGAGCAGCAGGTAAAAGAGGAGTAAGATTCTTATGCAGTGATATTTATGGATTATTGAGGTTACCGTGCTGGATTGTTTATTGTTGTGAGAGTTCTTTAAAGGGGCTGCAGGAGCAGCAGGTAAAAGAAGAGTAAGATTCTTATGCAGTGATATTTATGGATTATTGAGGTTACCGTGCTGGATTGTTTATTGTTGTGAGAGTTCTTTAAAGGGGCTGCAGGAGCAGCAGGTAAAAGAGGAGTAAGATTCTTATGCAGTGATATTTATGGATTATTGAGGTTACCGTGCTGGATTGTTTATTGTTGTGAGAGTTCTTTAAAGGGGCTGCAGGAGCAGCAGGTAAAAGAGGAGTAAGATTCTTATGCAGTGATATTTATGGATTATTGAGGTTACCGTGCTGGATTGTTTATTGTTGTGAGAGTTCTTTAAAGGGGCTGCAGGAGCAGCAGGTAAAAGAGGAGTAAGATTCTTATGCAGTGATATTTATGGATTATTGAGGTTACCGTGCTGGATTGTTTATTGTTGTGAGAGTTCTTTAAAGGGGCTGCAGGAGCAGCAGGTAAAAGAGGAGTAAGATTCTTATGCAGTGATATTTATGGATTATTGAGGTTACCGTGCTGGATTGTTTATTGTTGTGAGAGTTCTTTAAAGGGGCTGCAGGAGCAGCAGGTAAAAGAGGAGTAAGATTCTTATGCAGTGATATTTATGGATTATTGAGGTTACCGTGCTGGATTGTTTATTGTTGTGAGAGTTCTTTAAAGGGGCTGCAGGAGCAGCAGGTAAAAGAAGAGTAAGATTCTTATGCAGTGATATTTATGGATTATTGAGGTTACCGTGCTGGATTGTTTATTGTTGTGAGAGTTCTTTAAAGGGGCTGCAGGAGCAGCAGGTAAAAGAGGAGTAAGATTCTTATGCAGTGATATTTATGGATTATTGAGGTTACCGTGCTGGATTGTTTATTGTTGTGAGAGTTCTTTAAAGGGGCTGCAGGAGCAGCAGGTAAAAGAAGAGTAAGATTCTTATGCAGTGATATTTATGGATGATTGAGGTTACCGTGCTGGATTGTTTATTGTTGTGAGAGTTCTTTAAAGGGGCTGCAGGAGCAGCAGGTAAAAGAGGAGTAAGATTCTTATGCAGTGATATTTATGGATTATTGAGGTTACCGTGCTGGATTGTTTATTGTTGTGAGAGTTCTTTAAAGGGGCTGCAGGAGCAGCAGGTAAAAGAGGAGTAAGATTCTTATGCAGTGATATTTATGGATTATTGAGGTTACCGTGCTGGATTGTTTATTGTTGTGAGAGTTCTTTAAAGGGGCTGCAGGAGCAGCAGGTAAAAGAGGAGTAAGATTCTTATGCAGTGATATTTATGGATTATTGAGGTTACCGTGCTGGATTGTTTATTGTTGTGAGAGTTCTTTAAAGGGGCTGCAGGAGCAGCAGGTAAAAGAGGAGTAACATTCTTATGCAGTGATATTTATGGATTATTGAGGTTACCGTGCTGGATTGTTTATTGTTGTAAGAGTTCTTTAAAGGGGCTGCAGGAGCAGCAGGTAAAAGAAGAGTAAGATTCTTATGCAGTGATATTTATGGATGATTGAGGTTACCGTGCTGGATTGTTTATTGTTGTGAGAGTTCTTTAAAGGGGCTGCAGGAGCAGCAGGTAAAAGAGGAGTAAGATTCTTATGCAGTGATATTTATGGATGATTGAGGTTACCGTGCTGGATTGTTTATTGTTGTGAGAGTTCTTTAAAGGGGCTGCAGGAGCAGCAGGTAAAAGAGGAGTAAGATTCTTATGCAGTGATATTTATGGATTATTGAGGTTACCGTGCTGGATTGTTTATTGTTGTGAGAGTTCTTTAAAGGGGCTGCAGGAGCAGCAGGTAAAAGAGGAGTAAGATTCTTATGCAGTGATATTTATGGATTATTGAGGTTACCGTGCTGGATTGTTTATTGTTGTGAGAGTTCTTTAAAGGGGCTGCAGGAGCAGCAGGTAAAAGAGGAGTAAGATTCTTATGCAGTGATATTTATGGATTATTGAGGTTACCGTGCTGGATTGTTTATTGTTGTGAGAGTTCTTTAAAGGGGCTGCAGGAGCAGCAGGTAAAAGAGGAGTAAGATTCTTATGCAGTGATATTTATGGATTATTGAGGTTACCGTGCTGGATTGTTTATTGTTGTGAGAGTTCTTTAAAGGGGCTGCAGGAGCAGCAGGTAAAAGAGGAGTAAGATTCTTATGCAGTGATATTTATGGATTATTGAGGTTACCGTGCTGGATTGTTTATTGTTGTGAGAGTTCTTTAAAGGGGCTGCAGGAGCAGCAGGTAAAAGAAGAGTAAGATTCTTATGCAGTGATATTTATGGATGATTGAGGTTACCGTGCTGGATTGTTTATTGTTGTGAGAGTTCTTTAAAGGGGATGCAGGAGCAGCAGGTAAAAGAGGAGTAAGATTCTTATGCAGTGATATTTATGGATTATTGAGGTTACCGTGCTGGATTGTTTATTGTTGTGAGAGTTCTTTAAAGGGGCTGCAGGAGCAGCAGGTAAAAGAAGAGTAAGATTCTTATGCAGTGATATTTATGGATTATTGAGGTTACCGTGCTGGATTGTTTATTGTTGTGAGAGTTCTTTAAAGGGGCTGCAGGAGCAGCAGGTAAAAGAGGAGTAAGATTCTTATGCAGTGATATTTATGGATTATTGAGGTTACCGTGCTGGATTGTTTATTGTTGTGAGAGTTCTTTAAAGGGGCTGCAGGAGCAGCAGGTAAAAGAGGAGTAAGATTCTTATGCAGTGATATTTATGGATTATTGAGGTTACCGTGCTGGATTGTTTATTGTTGTGAGAGTTCTTTAAAGGGGCTGCAGGAGCAGCAGGTAAAAGAGGAGTAAGATTCTTATGCAGTGATATTTATGGATTATTGAGGTTACCGTGCTGGATTGTTTATTGTTGTGAGAGTTCTTTAAAGGGGCTGCAGGAGCAGCAGGTAAAAGAGGAGTAAGATTCTTATGCAGTGATATTTATGGATTATTGAGGTTACCGTGCTGGATTGTTTATTGTTGTGAGAGTTCTTTAAAGGGGCTGCAGGAGCAGCAGGTAAAAGAGGAGTAAGATTCTTATGCAGTGATATTTATGGATTATTGAGGTTACCGTGCTGGATTGTTTATTGTTGTGAGAGTTCTTTAAAGGGGCTGCAGGAGCAGCAGGTAAAAGAAGAGTAAGATTCTTATGCAGTGATATTTATGGATTATTGAGGTTACCGTGCTGGATTGTTTATTGTTGTGAGAGTTCTTTAAAGGGGCTGCAGGAGCAGCAGGTAAAAGAGGAGTAAGATTCTTATGCAGTGATATTTATGGATTATTGAGGTTACCGTGCTGGATTGTTTATTGTTGTGAGAGTTCTTTAAAGGGGCTGCAGGAGCAGCAGGTAAAAGAAGAGTAAGATTCTTATGCAGTGATATTTATGGATTATTGAGGTTACCGTGCTGGATTGTTTATTGTTGTGAGAGTTCTTTAAAGGGGCTGCAGGAGCAGCAGGTAAAAGAGGAGTAAGATTCTTATGCAGTGATATTTATGGATTATTGAGGTTACCGTGCTGGATTGTTTATTGTTGTGAGAGTTCTTTAAAGGGGCTGCAGGAGCAGCAGGTAAAAGAGGAGTAAGATTCTTATGCAGTGATATTTATGGATTATTGAGGTTACCGTGCTGGATTGTTTATTGTTGTGAGAGTTCTTTAAAGGGGCTGCAGGAGCAGCAGGTAAAAGAGGAGTAAGATTCTTATGCAGTGATATTTATGGATTATTGAGGTTACCGTGCTGGATTGTTTATTGTTGTGAGAGTTCTTTAAAGGGGCTGCAGGAGCAGCAGGTAAAAGAGGAGTAAGATTCTTATGCAGTGATATTTATGGATTATTGAGGTTACCGTGCTGGATTGTTTATTGTTGTGAGAGTTCTTTAAAGGGGCTGCAGGAGCAGCAGGTAAAAGAGGAGTAAGATTCTTATGCAGTGATATTTATGGATGATTGAGGTTACCGTGCTGGATTGTTTATTGTTGTGAGAGTTCTTTAAAGGGGCTGCAGGAGCAGCAGGTAAAAGAGGAGTAAGATTCTTATGCAGTGATATTTATGGATTATTGAGGTTACCGTGCTGGATTGTTTATTGTTGTGAGAGTTCTTTAAAGGGGCTGCAGGAGCAGCAGGTAAAAGAGGAGTAAGATTCTTATGCAGTGATATTTATGGATTATTGAGGTTACCGTGCTGGATTGTTTATTGTTGTGAGAGTTCTTTAAAGGGGCTGCAGGAGCAGCAGGTAAAAGAGGAGTAAGATTCTTATGCAGTGATATTTATGGATTATTGAGGTTACCGTGCTGGATTGTTTATTGTTGTGAGAGTTCTTTAAAGGGGCTGCAGGAGCAGCAGGTAAAAGAAGAGTAAGATTCTTATGCAGTGATATTTATGGATGATTGAGGTTACCGTGCTGGATTGTTTATTGTTGTGAGAGTTCTTTAAAGGGGATGCAGGAGCAGCAGGTAAAAGAGGAGTAAGATTCTTATGCAGTGATATTTATGGATTATTGAGGTTACCGTGCTGGATTGTTTATTGTTGTGAGAGTTCTTTAAAGGGGCTGCAGGAGCAGCAGGTAAAAGAGGAGTAAGATTCTTATGCAGTGATATTTATGGATTATTGAGGTTACCGTGCTGGATTGTTTATTGTTGTGAGAGTTCTTTAAAGGGGCTGCAGGAGCAGCAGGTAAAAGAAGAGTAAGATTCTTATGCAGTGATATTTATGGATTATTGAGGTTACCGTGCTGGATTGTTTATTGTTGTGAGAGTTCTTTAAAGGGGCTGCAGGAGCAGCAGGTAAAAGAGGAGTAAGATTCTTATGCAGTGATATTTATGGATTATTGAGGTTACCGTGCTGGATTGTTTATTGTTGTGAGAGTTCTTTAAAGGGGCTGCAGGAGCAGCAGGTAAAAGAGGAGTAAGATTCTTATGCAGTGATATTTATGGATTATTGAGGTTACCGTGCTGGATTGTTTATTGTTGTGAGAGTTCTTTAAAGGGGCTGCAGGAGCAGCAGGTAAAAGAGGAGTAAGATTCTTATGCAGTGATATTTATGGATTATTGAGGTTACCGTGCTGGATTGTTTATTGTTGTAAGAGTTCTTTAAAGGGGCTGCAGGAGCAGCAGGTAAAAGAGGAGTAAGATTCTTATGCAGTGATATTTATGGATTATTGAGGTTACCGTGCTGGATTGTTTATTGTTGTGAGAGTTCTTTAAAGGGGCTGCAGGAGCAGCAGGTAAAAGAAGAGTAAGATTCTTATGCAGTGATATTTATGGATTATTGAGGTTACCGTGCTGGATTGTTTATTGTTGTGAGAGTTCTTTAAAGGGGCTGCAGGAGCAGCAGGTAAAAGAGGAGTAAGATTCTTATGCAGTGATATTTATGGATTATTGAGGTTACCGTGCTGGATTGTTTATTGTTGTGAGAGTTCTTTAAAGGGGCTGCAGGAGCAGCAGGTAAAAGAAGAGTAAGATTCTTATGCAGTGATATTTATGGATGATTGAGGTTACCGTGCTGGATTGTTTATTGTTGTGAGAGTTCTTTAAAGGGGCTGCAGGAGCAGCAGGTAAAAGAGGAGTAAGATTCTTATGCAGTGATATTTATGGATTATTGAGGTTACGTGCTGGATTGTTTATTGTTGTGAGAGTTCTTTAAAGGGGCTGCAGGAGCAGCAGGTAAAAGAGGAGTAAGATTCTTATGCAGTGATATTTATGGATTATTGAGGTTACCGTGCTGGATTGTTTATTGTTGTGAGAGTTCTTTAAAGGGGCTGCAGGAGCAGCAGGTAAAAGAGGAGTAAGATTCTTATGCAGTGATATTTATGGATTATTGAGGTTACTGTGCTGGATTGTTTATTGTTGTGAGAGTTCTTTAAAGGGGCTGCAGGAGCAGCAGGTAAAAGAGGAGTAACATTCTTATGCAGTGATATTTATGGATTATTGAGGTTACCGTGCTGGATTGTTTATTGTTGTAAGAGTTCTTTAAAGGGGCTGCAGGAGCAGCAGGTAAAAGAAGAGTAAGATTCTTATGCAGTGATATTTATGGATGATTGAGGTTACCGTGCTGGATTGTTTATTGTTGTGAGAGTTCTTTAAAGGGGATGCAGGAGCAGCAGGTAAAAGAGGAGTAAGATTCTTATGCAGTGATATTTATGGATGATTGAGGTTACCGTGCTGGATTGTTTATTGTTGTGAGAGTTCTTTAAAGGGGCTGCAGGAGCAGCAGGTAAAAGAGGAGTAACATTCTTATGCAGTGATATTTATGGATTATTGAGGTTACCGTGCTGGATTGTTTATTGTTGTAAGAGTTCTTTAAAGGGGCTGCAGGAGCAGCAGGTAAAAGAAGAGTAAGATTCTTATGCAGTGATATTTATGGATTATTGAGGTTACCGTGCTGGATTGTTTATTGTTGTGAGAGTTCTTTAAAGGGGCTGCAGGAGCAGCAGGTAAAAGAGGAGTAAGATTCTTATGCAGTGATATTTATGGATTATTGAGGTTACCGTGCTGGATTGTTTATTGTTGTGAGAGTTCTTTAAAGGGGCTGCAGGAGCAGCAGGTAAAAGAGGAGTAAGATTCTTATGCAGTGATATTTATGGATTATTGAGGTTACCGTGCTGGATTGTTTATTGTTGTGAGAGTTCTTTAAAGGGGCTGCAGGAGCAGCAGGTAAAAGAGGAGTAAGATTCTTATGCAGTGATATTTATGGATTATTGAGGTTACCGTGCTGGATTGTTTATTGTTGTAAGAGTTCTTTAAAGGGGCTACAGGAGCAGCAGGTAAAAGAAGAGTAAGATTCTTATGCAGTGATATTTATGGATGATTGAGGTTACCGTGCTGGATTGTTTATTGTTGTGAGAGTTCTTTAAAGGGGATGCAGGAGCAGCAGGTAAAAGAGGAGTAAGATTCTTATGCAGTGATATTTATGGATTATTGAGGTTACCGTGCTGGATTGTTTATTGTTGTAAGAGTTCTTTAAAGGGGCTGCAGGAGCAGCAGGTAAAAGAAGAGTAAGATTCTTATGCAGTGATATTTATGGATTATTGAGGTTACCGTGCTGGATTGTTTATTGTTGTGAGAGTTCTTTAAAGGGGCTGCAGGAGCAGCAGGTAAAAGAGGAGTAAGATTCTTATGCAGTGATATTTATGGATTATTGAGGTTACCGTGCTGGATTGTTTATTGTTGTGAGAGTTCTTTAAAGGGGCTGCAGGAGCAGCAGGTAAAAGAGGAGTAAGATTCTTATGCAGTGATATTTATGGATTATTGAGGTTACCGTGCTGGATTGTTTATTGTTGTGAGAGTTCTTTAAAGGGGCTGCAGGAGCAGCAGGTAAAAGAGGAGTAAGATTCTTATGCAGTGATATTTATGGATTATTGAGGTTACCGTGCTGGATTGTTTATTGTTGTGAGAGTTCTTTAAAGGGGCTGCAGGAGCAGCAGGTAAAAGAGGAGTAAGATTCTTATGCAGTGATATTTATGGATTATTGAGGTTACCGTGCTGGATTGTTTATTGTTGTAAGAGTTCTTTAAAGGGGCTGCAGGAGCAGCAGGTAAAAGAGGAGTAACATTCTTATGCAGTGATATTTATGGATTATTGAGGTTACCGTGCTGGATTGTTTATTGTTGTAAGAGTTCTTTAAAGGGGCTGCAGGAGCAGCAGGTAAAAGAAGAGTAAGATTCTTATGCAGTGATATTTATGGATTATTGAGGTTACCGTGCTGGATTGTTTATTGTTGTGAGAGTTCTTTAAAGGGGCTGCAGGAGCAGCAGGTAAAAGAGGAGTAAGATTCTTATGCAGTGATATTTATGGATTATTGAGGTTACCGTGCTGGATTGTTTATTGTTGTGAGAGTTCTTTAAAGGGGCTGCAGGAGCAGCAGGTAAAAGAAGAGTAAGATTCTTATGCAGTGATATTTATGGATGATTGAGGTTACCGTGCTGGATTGTTTATTGTTGTGAGAGTTCTTTAAAGGGGCTGCAGGAGCAGCAGGTAAAAGAGGAGTAAGATTCTTATGCAGTGATATTTATGGATTATTGAGGTTACCGTGCTGGATTGTTTATTGTTGTGAGAGTTCTTTAAAGGGGCTGCAGGAGCAGCAGGTAAAAGAGGAGTAAGATTCTTATGCAGTGATATTTATGGATTATTGAGGTTACCGTGCTGGATTGTTTATTGTTGTGAGAGTTCTTTAAAGGGGCTGCAGGAGCAGCAGGTAAAAGAGGAGTAAGATTCTTATGCAGTGATATTTATGGATTATTGAGGTTACTGTGCTGGATTGTTTATTGTTGTGAGAGTTCTTTAAAGGGGCTGCAGGAGCAGCAGGTAAAAGAGGAGTAACATTCTTATGCAGTGATATTTATGGATTATTGAGGTTACCGTGCTGGATTGTTTATTGTTGTAAGAGTTCTTTAAAGGGGCTGCAGGAGCAGCAGGTAAAAGAAGAGTAAGATTCTTATGCAGTGATATTTATGGATGATTGAGGTTACCGTGCTGGATTGTTTATTGTTGTGAGAGTTCTTTAAAGGGGATGCAGGAGCAGCAGGTAAAAGAGGAGTAAGATTCTTATGCAGTGATATTTATGGATGATTGAGGTTACCGTGCTGGATTGTTTATTGTTGTGAGAGTTCTTTAAAGGGGCTGCAGGAGCAGCAGGTAAAAGAGGAGTAACATTCTTATGCAGTGATATTTATGGATTATTGAGGTTACCGTGCTGGATTGTTTATTGTTGTAAGAGTTCTTTAAAGGGGCTGCAGGAGCAGCAGGTAAAAGAAGAGTAAGATTCTTATGCAGTGATATTTATGGATTATTGAGGTTACCGTGCTGGATTGTTTATTGTTGTGAGAGTTCTTTAAAGGGGCTGCAGGAGCAGCAGGTAAAAGAGGAGTAAGATTCTTATGCAGTGATATTTATGGATGATTGAGGTTACCGTGCTGGATTGTTTATTGTTGTGAGAGTTCTTTAAAGGGGCTGCAGGAGCAGCAGGTGAAAGAGGAGTAAGATTCTTATGCAGTGATATTTATGGATTATTGAGGTTACCGTGCTGGATTGTTTATTGTTGTGAGAGTTCTTTAAAGGGGCTGCAGGAGCAGCAGGTAAAAGAGGAGTAAGATTCTTATGCAGTGATATTTATGGATTATTGAGGTTACCGTGCTGGATTGTTTATTGTTGTGAGAGTTCTTTAAAGGGGCTGCAGGAGCAGCAGGTAAAAGAGGAGTAACATTCTTATGCAGTGATATTTATGGATTATTGAGGTTACCGTGCTGGATTGTTTATTGTTGTAAGAGTTCTTTAAAGGGGCTGCAGGAGCAGCAGGTAAAAGAAGAGTAAGATTCTTATGCAGTGATATTTATGGATGATTGAGGTTACCGTGCTGGATTGTTTATTGTTGTGAGAGTTCTTTAAAGGGGCTGCAGGAGCAGCAGGTAAAAGAGGAGTAAGATTCTTATGCAGTGATATTTATGGATTATTGAGGTTACCGTGCTGGATTGTTTATTGTTGTGAGAGTTCTTTAAAGGGGCTGCAGGAGCAGCAGGTAAAAGAGGAGTAAGATTCTTATGCAGTGATATTTATGGATTATTGAGGTTACCGTGCTGGATTGTTTATTGTTGTGAGAGTTCTTTAAAGGGGCTGCAGGAGCAGCAGGTAAAAGAGGAGTAAGATTCTTATGCAGTGATATTTATGGATTATTGAGGTTACCGTGCTGGATTGTTTATTGTTGTGAGAGTTCTTTAAAGGGGCTGCAGGAGCAGCAGGTAAAAGAGGAGTAAGATTCTTATGCAGTGATATTTATGGATTATTGAGGTTACCGTGCTGGATTGTTTATTGTTGTGAGAGTTCTTTAAAGGGGCTGCAGGAGCAGCAGGTAAAAGAGGAGTAAGATTCTTATGCAGTGATATTTATGGATTATTGAGGTTACCGTGCTGGATTGTTTATTGTTGTGAGAGTTCTTTAAAGGGGCTGCAGGAGCAGCAGGTAAAAGAGGAGTAAGATTCTTATGCAGTGATATTTATGGATTATTGAGGTTACCGTGCTGGATTGTTTATTGTTGTGAGAGTTCTTTAAACCCCGGGGCTGCAGGAGCAGCAGTGTACAAGATGAGCTAAGATTCTTATGCAGTGATATTGTATCGGATTATTGAGGTTACACGTGCTGGATTGTTTGATTGTTGTCAAGAGTTCTTAAAGGGGCTGCAGGAGCAGCAGGTAAAAGAAGAGTAAGATTCTTATGCAGTGATATTTATGGATTATTGAGGTTACCGTGCTGGATTGTTTATTGTTGTGAGAGTTCTTTAAAGGGGCTGCAGGAGCAGCAGGTAAAAGAGGAGTAAGATTCTTATGCAGTGATATTTATGGATTATTGAGGTTACCGTGCTGGATTGTTTATTGTTGTGAGAGTTCTTTAAAGGGGCTGCAGGAGCAGCAGGTAAAAGAGGAGTAAGATTCTTATGCAGTGATATTTATGGATTATTGAGGTTACCGTGCTGGATTGTTTATTGTTGTGAGAGTTCTTTAAAGGGGCTGCAGGAGCAGCAGGTAAAAGAGGAGTAAGATTCTTATGCAGTGATATTTATGGATTATTGAGGTTACCGTGCTGGATTGTTTATTGTTGTGAGAGTTCTTTAAAGGGGCTGCAGGAGCAGCAGGTAAAAGAGGAGTAAGATTCTTATGCAGTGATATTTATGGATTATTGAGGTTACCGTGCTGGATTGTTTATTGTTGTGAGAGTTCTTTAAAGGGGCTGCAGGAGCAGCAGGTAAAAGAGGAGTAAGATTCTTATGCAGTGATATTTATGGATTATTGAGGTTACCGTGCTGGATTGTTTATTGTTGTGAGAGTTCTTTAAAGGGGCTGCAGGAGCAGCAGGTAAAAGAGGAGTAAGATTCTTATGCAGTGATATTTATGGATTATTGAGGTTACCGTGCTGGATTGTTTATTGTTGTGAGAGTTCTTTAAAGGGGCTGCAGGAGCAGCAGGTAAAAGAAGAGTAAGATTCTTATGCAGTGATATTTATGGATGATTGAGGTTACCGTGCTGGATTGTTTATTGTTGTGAGAGTTCTTTAAAGGGGATGCAGGAGCAGCAGGTAAAAGAGGAGTAAGATTCTTATGCAGTGATATTTATGGATTATTGAGGTTACCGTGCTGGATTGTTTATTGTTGTGAGAGTTCTTTAAAGGGGCTGCAGGAGCAGCAGGTAAAAGAGGAGTAAGATTCTTATGCAGTGATATTTATGGATTATTGAGGTTACCGTGCTGGATTGTTTATTGTTGTGAGAGTTCTTTAAAGGGGCTGCAGGAGCAGCAGGTAAAAGAGGAGTAAGATTCTTATGCAGTGATATTTATGGATTATTGAGGTTACCGTGCTGGATTGTTTATTGTTGTGAGAGTTCTTTAAAGGGGCTGCAGGAGCAGCAGGTAAAAGAGGAGTAAGATTCTTATGCAGTGATATTTATGGATTATTGAGGTTACCGTGCTGGATTGTTTATTGTTGTGAGAGTTCTTTAAAGGGGCTGCAGGAGCAGCAGGTAAAAGAGGAGTAAGATTCTTATGCAGTGATATTTATGGATTATTGAGGTTACCGTGCTGGATTGTTTATTGTTGTGAGAGTTCTTTAAAGGGGCTGCAGGAGCAGCAGGTAAAAGAGGAGTAAGATTCTTATGCAGTGATATTTATGGATTATTGAGGTTACCGTGCTGGATTGTTTATTGTTGTAAGAGTTCTTTAAAGGGGCTGCAGGAGCAGCAGGTAAAAGAGGAGTAAGATTCTTATGCAGTGATATTTATGGATTATTGAGGTTACCGTGCTGGATTGTTTATTGTTGTAAGAGTTCTTTAAAGGGGCTGCAGGAGCAGCAGGTAAAAGAAGAGTAAGATTCTTATGCAGTGATATTTATGGATTATTGAGGTTACCGTGCTGGATTGTTTATTGTTGTGAGAGTTCTTTAAAGGGGCTGCAGGAGCAGCAGGTAAAAGAGGAGTAAGATTCTTATGCAGTGATATTTATGGATTATTGAGGTTACCGTGCTGGATTGTTTATTGTTGTGAGAGTTCTTTAAAGGGGCTGCAGGAGCAGCAGGTAAAAGAGGAGTAAGATTCTTATGCAGTGATATTTATGGATGATTGAGGTTACCGTGCTGGATTGTTTATTGTTGTGAGAGTTCTTTAAAGGGGCTGCAGGAGCAGCAGGTAAAAGAGGAGTAAGATTCTTATGCAGTGATATTTATGGATTATTGAGGTTACCGTGCTGGATTGTTTATTGTTGTGAGAGTTCTTTAAAGGGGCTGCAGGAGCAGCAGGTAAAAGAGGAGTAAGATTCTTATGCAGTGATATTTATGGATTATTGAGGTTACCGTGCTGGATTGTTTATTGTTGTGAGAGTTCTTTAAAGGGGCTGCAGGAGCAGCAGGTAAAAGAGGAGTAAGATTCTTATGCAGTGATATTTATGGATTATTGAGGTTACTGTGCTGGATTGTTTATTGTTGTGAGAGTTCTTTAAAGGGGCTGCAGGAGCAGCAGGTGAAAGAGGAGTAACATTCTTATTCAGTGATATTTATGGATTATTGAGGTTACCGTGCTGGATTGTTTATTGTTGTGAGAGTTCTTTAAAGGGGCTGCAGGAGCAGCAGGTAAAAGAAGAGTAAGATTCTTATGCAGTGATATTTATGGATTATTGAGGTTACCGTGCTGGATTGTTTATTGTTGTGAGAGTTCTTTAAAGGGGCTGCAGGAGCAGCAGGTAAAAGAGGAGTAAGATTCTTATGCAGTGATATTTATGGATGATTGAGGTTACCGTGCTGGATTGTTTATTGTTGTGAGAGTTCTTTAAAGGGGCTGCAGGAGCAGCAGGTAAAAGAGGAGTAAGATTCTTATGCAGTGATATTTATGGATTATTGAGGTTACCGTGCTGGATTGTTTATTGTTGTGAGAGTTCTTTAAAGGGGCTGCAGGAGCAGCAGGTAAAAGAAGAGTAAGATTCTTATGCAGTGATATTTATGGATTATTGAGGTTACCGTGCTGGATTGTTTATTGTTGTGAGAGTTCTTTAAAGGGGCTGCAGGAGCAGCAGGTAAAAGAGGAGTAAGATTCTTATGCAGTGATATTTATGGATTATTGAGGTTACCGTGCTGGATTGTTTATTGTTGTGAGAGTTCTTTAAAGGGGCTGCAGGAGCAGCAGGTAAAAGAGGAGTAAGATTCTTATGCAGTGATATTTATGGATTATTGAGGTTACCGTGCTGGATTGTTTATTGTTGTGAGAGTTCTTTAAAGGGGCTGCAGGAGCAGCAGGTAAAAGAGGAGTAAGATTCTTATGCAGTGATATTTATGGATTATTGAGGTTACCGTGCTGGATTGTTTATTGTTGTGAGAGTTCTTTAAAGGGGCTGCAGGAGCAGCAGGTAAAAGAGGAGTAACATTCTTATGCAGTGATATTTATGGATTATTGAGGTTACCGTGCTGGATTGTTTATTGTTGTGAGAGTTCTTTAAAGGGGCTGCAGGAGCAGCAGGTAAAAGAAGAGTAAGATTCTTATGCAGTGATATTTATGGATGATTGAGGTTACCGTGCTGGATTGTTTATTGTTGTGAGAGTTCTTTAAAGGGGCTGCAGGAGCAGCAGGTAAAAGAGGAGTAAGATTCTTATGCAGTGATATTTATGGATGATTGAGGTTACCGTGCTGGATTGTTTATTGTTGTGAGAGTTCTTTAAAGGGGCTGCAGGAGCAGCAGGTAAAAGAGGAGTAAGATTCTTATGCAGTGATATTTATGGATTATTGAGGTTACCGTGCTGGATTGTTTATTGTTGTGAGAGTTCTTTAAAGGGGCTGCAGGAGCAGCAGGTAAAAGAGGAGTAAGATTCTTATGCAGTGATATTTATGGATTATTGAGGTTACCGTGCTGGATTGTTTATTGTTGTGAGAGTTCTTTAAAGGGGCTGCAGGAGCAGCAGGTAAAAGAAGAGTAAGATTCTTATGCAGTGATATTTATGGATGATTGAGGTTACCGTGCTGGATTGTTTATTGTTGTGAGAGTTCTTTAAAGGGGCTGCAGGAGCAGCAGGTAAAAGAGGAGTAAGATTCTTATGCAGTGATATTTATGGATTATTGAGGTTACCGTGCTGGATTGTTTATTGTTGTGAGAGTTCTTTAAAGGGGCTGCAGGAGCAGCAGGTAAAAGAGGAGTAAGATTCTTATGCAGTGATATTTATGGATTATTGAGGTTACCGTGCTGGATTGTTTATTGTTGTGAGAGTTCTTTAAAGGGGCTGCAGGAGCAGCAGGTAAAAGAGGAGTAAGATTCTTATGCAGTGATATTTATGGATTATTGAGGTTACCGTGCTGGATTGTTTATTGTTGTGAGAGTTCTTTAAAGGGGCTGCAGGAGCAGCAGGTAAAAGAGGAGTAAGATTCTTATGCAGTGATATTTATGGATTATTGAGGTTACCGTGCTGGATTGTTTATTGTTGTGAGAGTTCTTTAAAGGGGCTGCAGGAGCAGCAGGTAAAAGAGGAGTAAGATTCTTATGCAGTGATATTTATGGATTATTGAGGTTACCGTGCTGGATTGTTTATTGTTGTGAGAGTTCTTTAAAGGGGCTGCAGGAGCAGCAGGTAAAAGAGGAGTAAGATTCTTATGCAGTGATATTTATGGATTATTGAGGTTACCGTGCTGGATTGTTTATTGTTGTGAGAGTTCTTTAAAGGGGCTGCAGGAGCAGCAGGTAAAAGAGGAGTAAGATTCTTATGCAGTGATATTTATGGATTATTGAGGTTACCGTGCTGGATTGTTTATTGTTGTAAGAGTTCTTTAAAGGGGCTGCAGGAGCAGCAGGTAAAAGAAGAGTAAGATTCTTATGCAGTGATATTTATGGATGATTGAGGTTACCGTGCTGGATTGTTTATTGTTGTGAGAGTTCTTTAAAGGGGCTGCAGGAGCAGCAGGTAAAAGAGGAGTAAGATTCTTATGCAGTGATATTTATGGATTATTGAGGTTACCGTGCTGGATTGTTTATTGTTGTGAGAGTTCTTTAAAGGGGCTGCAGGAGCAGCAGGTAAAAGAAGAGTAAGATTCTTATGCAGTGATATTTATGGATTATTGAGGTTACCGTGCTGGATTGTTTATTGTTGTGAGAGTTCTTTAAAGGGGCTGCAGGAGCAGCAGGTAAAAGAGGAGTAAGATTCTTATGCAGTGATATTTATGGATTATTGAGGTTACCGTGCTGGATTGTTTATTGTTGTGAGAGTTCTTTAAAGGGGCTGCAGGAGCAGCAGGTAAAAGAGGAGTAAGATTCTTATGCAGTGATATTTATGGATTATTGAGGTTACCGTGCTGGATTGTTTATTGTTGTGAGAGTTCTTTAAAGGGGCTGCAGGAGCAGCAGGTAAAAGAGGAGTAAGATTCTTATGCAGTGATATTTATGGATTATTGAGGTTACCGTGCTGGATTGTTTATTGTTGTGAGAGTTCTTTAAAGGGGCTGCAGGAGCAGCAGGTAAAAGAGGAGTAAGATTCTTATGCAGTGATATTTATGGATTATTGAGGTTACCGTGCTGGATTGTTTATTGTTGTGAGAGTTCTTTAAAGGGGCTGCAGGAGCAGCAGGTAAAAGAAGAGTAAGATTCTTATGCAGTGATATTTATGGATGATTGAGGTTACCGTGCTGGATTGTTTATTGTTGTGAGAGTTCTTTAAAGGGGCTGCAGGAGCAGCAGGTAAAAGAGGAGTAAGATTCTTATGCAGTGATATTTATGGATGATTGAGGTTACCGTGCTGGATTGTTTATTGTTGTGAGAGTTCTTTAAAGGGGCTGCAGGAGCAGCAGGTAAAAGAGGAGTAAGATTCTTATGCAGTGATATTTATGGATTATTGAGGTTACCGTGCTGGATTGTTTATTGTTGTGAGAGTTCTTTAAAGGGGCTGCAGGAGCAGCAGGTAAAAGAGGAGTAAGATTCTTATGCAGTGATATTTATGGATTATTGAGGTTACCGTGCTGGATTGTTTATTGTTGTGAGAGTTCTTTAAAGGGGCTGCAGGAGCAGCAGGTAAAAGAGGAGTAAGATTCTTATGCAGTGATATTTATGGATGATTGAGGTTACCGTGCTGGATTGTTTATTGTTGTGAGAGTTCTTTAAAGGGGCTGCAGGAGCAGCAGGTAAAAGAGGAGTAAGATTCTTATGCAGTGATATTTATGGATTATTGAGGTTACCGTGCTGGATTGTTTATTGTTGTGAGAGTTCTTTAAAGGGGCTGCAGGAGCAGCAGGTAAAAGAGGAGTAAGATTCTTATGCAGTGATATTTATGGATTATTGAGGTTACCGTGCTGGATTGTTTATTGTTGTAAGAGTTCTTTAAAGGGGCTGCAGGAGCAGCAGGTAAAAGAGGAGTAAGATTCTTATGCAGTGATATTTATGGATTATTGAGGTTACCGTGCTGGATTGTTTATTGTTGTAAGAGTTCTTTAAAGGGGCTGCAGGAGCAGCAGGTAAAAGAAGAGTAAGATTCTTATGCAGTGATATTTATGGATTATTGAGGTTACCGTGCTGGATTGTTTATTGTTGTGAGAGTTCTTTAAAGGGGCTGCAGGAGCAGCAGGTAAAAGAGGAGTAAGATTCTTATGCAGTGATATTTATGGATTATTGAGGTTACCGTGCTGGATTGTTTATTGTTGTGAGAGTTCTTTAAAGGGGCTGCAGGAGCAGCAGGTAAAAGAGGAGTAAGATTCTTATGCAGTGATATTTATGGATGATTGAGGTTACCGTGCTGGATTGTTTATTGTTGTGAGAGTTCTTTAAAGGGGCTGCAGGAGCAGCAGGTAAAAGAGGAGTAAGATTCTTATGCAGTGATATTTATGGATTATTGAGGTTACCGTGCTGGATTGTTTATTGTTGTGAGAGTTCTTTAAAGGGGCTGCAGGAGCAGCAGGTAAAAGAGGAGTAAGATTCTTATGCAGTGATATTTATGGATTATTGAGGTTACCGTGCTGGATTGTTTATTGTTGTGAGAGTTCTTTAAAGGGGCTGCAGGAGCAGCAGGTAAAAGAGGAGTAAGATTCTTATGCAGTGATATTTATGGATTATTGAGGTTACCGTGCTGGATTGTTTATTGTTGTGAGAGTTCTTTAAAGGGGCTGCAGGAGCAGCAGGTAAAAGAGGAGTAACATTCTTATGCAGTGATATTTATGGATTATTGAGGTTACCGTGCTGGATTGTTTATTGTTGTAAGAGTTCTTTAAAGGGGCTGCAGGAGCAGCAGGTAAAAGAAGAGTAAGATTCTTATGCAGTGATATTTATGGATGATTGAGGTTACCGTGCTGGATTGTTTATTGTTGTGAGAGTTCTTTAAAGGGGCTGCAGGAGCAGCAGGTAAAAGAGGAGTAAGATTCTTATGCAGTGATATTTATGGATTATTGAGGTTACCGTGCTGGATTGTTTATTGTTGTGAGAGTTCTTTAAAGGGGCTGCAGGAGCAGCAGGTAAAAGAGGAGTAAGATTCTTATGCAGTGATATTTATGGATTATTGAGGTTACCGTGCTGGATTGTTTATTGTTGTGAGAGTTCTTTAAAGGGGCTGCAGGAGCAGCAGGTAAAAGAAGAGTAAGATTCTTATGCAGTGATATTTATGGATTATTGAGGTTACCGTGCTGGATTGTTTATTGTTGTGAGAGTTCTTTAAAGGGGCTGCAGGAGCAGCAGGTAAAAGAGGAGTAAGATTCTTATGCAGTGATATTTATGGATTATTGAGGTTACCGTGCTGGATTGTTTATTGTTGTGAGAGTTCTTTAAAGGGGCTGCAGGAGCAGCAGGTAAAAGAGGAGTAAGATTCTTATGCAGTGATATTTATGGATTATTGAGGTTACCGTGCTGGATTGTTTATTGTTGTGAGAGTTCTTTAAAGGGGCTGCAGGAGCAGCAGGTAAAAGAGGAGTAAGATTCTTATGCAGTGATATTTATGGATTATTGAGGTTACCGTGCTGGATTGTTTATTGTTGTGAGAGTTCTTTAAAGGGGCTGCAGGAGCAGCAGGTAAAAGAAGAGTAAGATTCTTATGCAGTGATATTTATGGATTATTGAGGTTACCGTGCTGGATTGTTTATTGTTGTGAGAGTTCTTTAAAGGGGCTGCAGGAGCAGCAGGTAAAAGAGGAGTAAGATTCTTATGCAGTGATATTTATGGATTATTGAGGTTACCGTGCTGGATTGTTTATTGTTGTGAGAGTTCTTTAAAGGGGCTGCAGGAGCAGCAGGTAAAAGAGGAGTAAGATTCTTATGCAGTGATATTTATGGATTATTGAGGTTACCGTGCTGGATTGTTTATTGTTGTGAGAGTTCTTTAAAGGGGCTGCAGGAGCAGCAGGTAAAAGAGGAGTAAGATTCTTATGCAGTGATATTTATGGATTATTGAGGTTACCGTGCTGGATTGTTTATTGTTGTGAGAGTTCTTTAAAGGGGCTGCAGGAGCAGCAGGTAAAAGAGGAGTAAGATTCTTATGCAGTGATATTTATGGATTATTGAGGTTACCGTGCTGGATTGTTTATTGTTGTGAGAGTTCTTTAAAGGGGCTGCAGGAGCAGCAGGTAAAAGAGGAGTAAGATTCTTATGCAGTGATATTTATGGATTATTGAGGTTACCGTGCTGGATTGTTTATTGTTGTGAGAGTTCTTTAAAGGGGCTGCAGGAGCAGCAGGTAAAAGAGGAGTAAGATTCTTATGCAGTGATATTTATGGATTATTGAGGTTACCGTGCTGGATTGTTTATTGTTGTGAGAGTTCTTTAAAGGGGCTGCAGGAGCAGCAGGTAAAAGAGGAGTAAGATTCTTATGCAGTGATATTTATGGATTATTGAGGTTACCGTGCTGGATTGTTTATTGTTGTGAGAGTTCTTTAAAGGGGCTGCAGGAGCAGCAGGTAAAAGAGGAGTAAGATTCTTATGCAGTGATATTTATGGATTATTGAGGTTACCGTGCTGGATTGTTTATTGTTGTGAGAGTTCTTTAAAGGGGCTGCAGGAGCAGCAGGTAAAAGAGGAGTAAGATTCTTATGCAGTGATATTTATGGATTATTGAGGTTACCGTGCTGGATTGTTTATTGTTGTGAGAGTTCTTTAAAGGGGCTGCAGGAGCAGCAGGTAAAAGAGGAGTAAGATTCTTATGCAGTGATATTTATGGATTATTGAGGTTACCGTGCTGGATTGTTTATTGTTGTGAGAGTTCTTTAAAGGGGCTGCAGGAGCAGCAGGTAAAAGAGGAGTAAGATTCTTATGCAGTGATATTTATGGATTATTGAGGTTACCGTGCTGGATTGTTTATTGTTGTGAGAGTTCTTTAAAGGGGCTGCAGGAGCAGCAGGTAAAAGAGGAGTAAGATTCTTATGCAGTGATATTTATGGATTATTGAGGTTACCGTGCTGGATTGTTTATTGTTGTGAGAGTTCTTTAAAGGGGCTGCAGGAGCAGCAGGTAAAAGAGGAGTAAGATTCTTATGCAGTGATATTTATGGATTATTGAGGTTACCGTGCTGGATTGTTTATTGTTGTGAGAGTTCTTTAAAGGGGCTGCAGGAGCAGCAGGTAAAAGAGGAGTAAGATTCTTATGCAGTGATATTTATGGATTATTGAGGTTACCGTGCTGGATTGTTTATTGTTGTGAGAGTTCTTTAAAGGGGCTGCAGGAGCAGCAGGTAAAAGAGGAGTAAGATTCTTATGCAGTGATATTTATGGATTATTGAGGTTACCGTGCTGGATTGTTTATTGTTGTGAGAGTTCTTTAAAGGGGCTGCAGGAGCAGCAGGTAAAAGAGGAGTAAGATTCTTATGCAGTGATATTTATGGATTATTGAGGTTACCGTGCTGGATTGTTTATTGTTGTGAGAGTTCTTTAAAGGGGCTGCAGGAGCAGCAGGTAAAAGAGGAGTAAGATTCTTATGCAGTGATATTTATGGATTATTGAGGTTACCGTGCTGGATTGTTTATTGTTGTAAGAGTTCTTTAAAGGGGCTACAGGAGCAGCAGGTAAAAGAAGAGTAAGATTCTTATGCAGTGATATTTATGGATGATTGAGGTTACCGTGCTGGATTGTTTATTGTTGTGAGAGTTCTTTAAAGGGGATGCAGGAGCAGCAGGTAAAAGAGGAGTAAGATTCTTATGCAGTGATATTTATGGATTATTGAGGTTACCGTGCTGGATTGTTTATTGTTGTAAGAGTTCTTTAAAGGGGCTGCAGGAGCAGCAGGTAAAAGAAGAGTAAGATTCTTATGCAGTGATATTTATGGATTATTGAGGTTACCGTGCTGGATTGTTTATTGTTGTGAGAGTTCTTTAAAGGGGCTGCAGGAGCAGCAGGTAAAAGAGGAGTAAGATTCTTATGCAGTGATATTTATGGATTATTGAGGTTACCGTGCTGGATTGTTTATTGTTGTGAGAGTTCTTTAAAGGGGCTGCAGGAGCAGCAGGTAAAAGAGGAGTAAGATTCTTATGCAGTGATATTTATGGATTATTGAGGTTACGTGCTGGATTGTTTATTGTTGTGAGAGTTCTTTAAAGGGGCTGCAGGAGCAGCAGGTAAAAGAGGAGTAAGATTCTTATGCAGTGATATTTATGGATTATTGAGGTTACCGTGCTGGATTGTTTATTGTTGTGAGAGTTCTTTAAAGGGGCTGCAGGAGCAGCAGGTAAAAGAGGAGTAAGATTCTTATGCAGTGATATTTATGGATTATTGAGGTTACCGTGCTGGATTGTTTATTGTTGTAAGAGTTCTTTAAAGGGGCTGCAGGAGCAGCAGGTAAAAGAGGAGTAACATTCTTATGCAGTGATATTTATGGATTATTGAGGTTACCGTGCTGGATTGTTTATTGTTGTAAGAGTTCTTTAAAGGGGCTGCAGGAGCAGCAGGTAAAAGAAGAGTAAGATTCTTATGCAGTGATATTTATGGATTATTGAGGTTACCGTGCTGGATTGTTTATTGTTGTGAGAGTTCTTTAAAGGGGCTGCAGGAGCAGCAGGTAAAAGAGGAGTAAGATTCTTATGCAGTGATATTTATGGATTATTGAGGTTACCGTGCTGGATTGTTTATTGTTGTGAGAGTTCTTTAAAGGGGCTGCAGGAGCAGCAGGTAAAAGAAGAGTAAGATTCTTATGCAGTGATATTTATGGATGATTGAGGTTACCGTGCTGGATTGTTTATTGTTGTGAGAGTTCTTTAAAGGGGCTGCAGGAGCAGCAGGTAAAAGAGGAGTAAGATTCTTATGCAGTGATATTTATGGATTATTGAGGTTACGTGCTGGATTGTTTATTGTTGTGAGAGTTCTTTAAAGGGCTGCAGGAGCAGCAGGTAAAAGAGGAGTAAGATTCTTATGCAGTGATATTTATGGATTATTGAGGTTACCGTGCTGGATTGTTTATTGTTGTGAGAGTTCTTTAAAGGGGCTGCAGGAGCAGCAGGTAAAAGAGGAGTAAGATTCTTATGCAGTGATATTTATGGATTATTGAGGTTACTGTGCTGGATTGTTTATTGTTGTGAGAGTTCTTTAAAGGGGCTGCAGGAGCAGCAGGTAAAAGAGGAGTAACATTCTTATGCAGTGATATTTATGGATTATTGAGGTTACCGTGCTGGATTGTTTATTGTTGTAAGAGTTCTTTAAAGGGGCTGCAGGAGCAGCAGGTAAAAGAAGAGTAAGATTCTTATGCAGTGATATTTATGGATGATTGAGGTTACCGTGCTGGATTGTTTATTGTTGTGAGAGTTCTTTAAAGGGGATGCAGGAGCAGCAGGTAAAAGAGGAGTAAGATTCTTATGCAGTGATATTTATGGATGATTGAGGTTACCGTGCTGGATTGTTTATTGTTGTGAGAGTTCTTTAAAGGGGCTGCAGGAGCAGCAGGTAAAAGAGGAGTAACATTCTTATGCAGTGATATTTATGGATTATTGAGGTTACCGTGCTGGATTGTTTATTGTTGTAAGAGTTCTTTAAAGGGGCTGCAGGAGCAGCAGGTAAAAGAAGAGTAAGATTCTTATGCAGTGATATTTATGGATTATTGAGGTTACCGTGCTGGATTGTTTATTGTTGTGAGAGTTCTTTAAAGGGGCTGCAGGAGCAGCAGGTAAAAGAGGAGTAAGATTCTTATGCAGTGATATTTATGGATTATTGAGGTTACCGTGCTGGATTGTTTATTGTTGTGAGAGTTCTTTAAAGGGGCTGCAGGAGCAGCAGGTAAAAGAGGAGTAAGATTCTTATGCAGTGATATTTATGGATTATTGAGGTTACCGTGCTGGATTGTTTATTGTTGTGAGAGTTCTTTAAAGGGGCTGCAGGAGCAGCAGGTAAAAGAGGAGTAAGATTCTTATGCAGTGATATTTATGGATTATTGAGGTTACCGTGCTGGATTGTTTATTGTTGTAAGAGTTCTTTAAAGGGGCTACAGGAGCAACAGGTAAAAGAAGAGTAAGATTCTTATGCAGTGATATTTATGGATGATTGAGGTTACCGTGCTGGATTGTTTATTGTTGTGAGAGTTCTTTAAAGGGGATGCAGGAGCAGCAGGTAAAAGAGGAGTAAGATTCTTATGCAGTGATATTTATGGATTATTGAGGTTACCGTGCTGGATTGTTTATTGTTGTAAGAGTTCTTTAAAGGGGCTGCAGGAGCAGCAGGTAAAAAGAAGAGTAAGATTCTTATGCAGTGATATTTATGGATTATTGAGGTTACCGTGCTGGATTGTTTATTGTTGTGAGAGTTCTTTAAAGGGGCTGCAGGAGCAGCAGGTAAAAGAGGAGTAAGATTCTTATGCAGTGATATTTATGGATTATTGAGGTTACCGTGCTGGATTGTTTATTGTTGTGAGAGTTCTTTAAAGGGGCTGCAGGAGCAGCAGGTAAAAGAGGAGTAAGATTCTTCTGCAGTGATATTTATGGATTATTGAGGTTACCGTGCTGGATTGTTTATTGTTGTGAGAGTTCTTTAAAGGGGCTGCAGGAGCAGCAGGTAAAAGAGGAGTAAGATTCTTATGCAGTGATATTTATGGATTATTGAGGTTACCGTGCTGGATTGTTTATTGTTGTGAGAGTTCTTTAAAGGGGCTGCAGGAGCAGCAGGTAAAAGAGGAGTAAGATTCTTATGCAGTGATATTTATGGATTATTGAGGTTACCGTGCTGGATTGTTTATTGTTGTAAGAGTTCTTTAAAGGGGCTGCAGGAGCAGCAGGTAAAAGAGGAGTAACATTCTTATGCAGTGATATTTATGGATTATTGAGGTTACCGTGCTGGATTGTTTATTGTTGTAAGAGTTCTTTAAAGGGGCTGCAGGAGCAGCAGGTAAAAGAAGAGTAAGATTCTTATGCAGTGATATTTATGGATTATTGAGGTTACCGTGCTGGATTGTTTATTGTTGTGAGAGTTCTTTAAAGGGGCTGCAGGAGCAGCAGGTAAAAGAGGAGGTAAGATTCTTATGCAGTGATATTTATGGATTATTGAGGTTACCGTGCTGGATTGTTTATTGTTGTGAGAGTTCTTTAAAGGGGCTGCAGGAGCAGCAGGTAAAAGAGGAGTAAGATTCTTATGCAGTGATATTTATGGATGATTGAGGTTACCGTGCTGGATTGTTTATTGTTGTGAGAGTTCTTTAAAGGGGCTGCAGGAGCAGCAGGTAAAAGAGGAGTAAGATTCTTATGCAGTGATATTTATGGATTATTGAGGTTACGTGCTGGATTGTTTATTGTTGTGAGAGTTCTTTAAAGGGCTGCAGGAGCAGCAGGTAAAAGAAGAGTAAGATTCTTATGCAGTGATATTTATGGATTATTGAGGTTACCGTGCTGGATTGTTTATTGTTGTGAGAGTTCTTTAAAGGGGCTGCAGGAGCAGCAGGTAAAAGAGGAGTAAGATTCTTATGCAGTGATATTTATGGATTATTGAGGTTACTGTGCTGGATTGTTTATTGTTGTGAGAGTTCTTTAAAGGGGCTGCAGGAGCAGCAGGTAAAAGAGGAGTAACATTCTTATGCAGTGATATTTATGGATTATTGAGGTTACCGTGCTGGATTGTTTATTGTTGTGAGAGTTCTTTAAAGGGGCTGCAGGAGCAGCAGGTAAAAGAAGAGTAAGATTCTTATGCAGTGATATTTATGGATGATTGAGGTTACCGTGCTGGATTGTTTATTGTTGTGAGAGTTCTTTAAAGGGGATGCAGGAGCAGCAGGTAAAAGAGGAGTAAGATTCTTATGCAGTGATATTTATGGATGATTGAGGTTACCGTGCTGGATTGTTTATTGTTGTGAGAGTTCTTTAAAGGGGCTGCAGGAGCAGCAGGTAAAAGAGGAGTAACATTCTTATGCAGTGATATTTATGGATTATTGAGGTTACCGTGCTGGATTGTTTATTGTTGTAAGAGTTCTTTAAAGGGGCTGCAGGAGCAGCAGGTAAAAGAAGAGTAAGATTCTTATGCAGTGATATTTATGGATTATTGAGGTTACCGTGCTGGATTGTTTATTGTTGTGAGAGTTCTTTAAAGGGGATGCAGGAGCAGCAGGTAAAAGAGGGAGTAAGATTCTTATGCAGTGATATTTATGGATGATTGAGGTTACCGTGCTGGATTGTTTATTGTTGTGAGAGTTCTTTAAAGGGCTGCAGGAGCAGCAGGTGAAAGAGGAGTAAGATTCTTATGCAGTGATATTTATGGATTATTGAGGTTACCGTGCTGGATTGTTTATTGTTGTGAGAGTTCTTTAATGGGGCTGCAGGAGCAGCAGGTAAAAGAGGAGTAAGATTCTTATGCAGTGATATTTATGGATTATTGAGGTTACCGTGCTGGATTGTTTATTGTTGTGAGAGTTCTTTAATGGGGCTGCAGGAGCAGCAGGTAAGAGAGGAGTAACATTCTTATGCAGTGATATTTATGGATTATTGAGGTTACCGTGCTGGATTGTTTATTGTTGTAAGAGTTCTTTAAAGGGGCTGCAGGAGCAGCAGGTAAAGAAGAGTAAGATTCTTATGCAGTGATATTTATGGATGATTGAGGTTACCGTGCTGGATTGTTTATTGTTGTGAGAGTTCTTTAAAGGGGCTGCAGGAGCAGCAGGTAAAAGAGAGTAAGATTCTTATGCAGTGATATTTATGGATGATTGAAGGTTACCGTGCTGGATTGTTTATTGTTGTGAGAGTTCTTTAAAGGGGATGCAGGAGCAGCGGGTAAAAGAGGAGTAAGATTCTTATGCAGTGATATTTATGGATTATTGAGGTTGCCGTGCTGGATTGTTTATTGTTGTGAGGAGTTCTTTAAGGGGCTGCAGGAGCAGCAGGTAAAGAGGAGTAAGATTCTTATGCAGTGATATTTATGGATTATTGAGGTTACCGTGCTGGATTGTTTATTGTTGTAAGAGTTCTTTAAAGGGGCTGCAGGAGCAGCAGGTAAAAAGAAGAGTAAGATTCTTATGCAGTGATATTTATGGATGATTGAGGTTACCGTGCTGGATTGTTTATTGTTGTGAGAGTTCTTTAAAGGGGATGCAGGAGCAGCAGGTAAAAGAGGAGTAAGATTCTTATGCAGTGATATTTATGGATTATTGAGGTTACGTGCTGGATTGTTTATTGTTGTGAGAGTTCTTTAAAGGGGCTGCAGGAGCAGCAGGTAAAAGAAGGAGTAAGATTCTTATGCAGTGATATTTATGGATTATTGAGGTTACGTGCTGGATTGTTTATTGTTGTGAGAGTTTTTAAAGGGGCTGCAGGAGCAGCAGGTAAGAGAAGAGTAAGATTCTTATGCAGTGATATTTATGGATGATTGAGGTTACCGTGCTGGATTGTTTATTGTTGTGAGAGTTCTTTAAAGGGGCTGCAGGAGCAGCAGGTAAAAGAGGAGTAAGATTCTTATGCAGTGATATTTATGGATTATTGAGGTTACCGTGCTGGATTGTTTATTGTTGTGAGAGTTCTTTAAAGGGGCTGCAGGAGCAACTTGCAGGTAAAAGAGGAGTAAGATTCTTATGCAGTGATATTTATGGATTATTGAGGTTACCGTGCTGGATTGTTTATTGTTGTGAGAGTTCTTTAAAGGGGCTGCAGGAGCAGCAGGTAAGAGAGAGTAAGATTCTTATGCAGTGATATTTATGGATTATTGAGGTTGCCGTGCTGGATTGTTTATTGTTGTGAGAGTTCTTTTAAAGGGGCTGCAGGAGCAGCAGGTAAGAGAAGAGGTAAGACTGTTATGCAGTGATATTTATGGATTATTGAGGTTACCGTGCTGGATTGTTTATTGTTGTGAGAGTTCTTTAAAGGGGCTGCAGGAGCAGCAGGTAAAAGAAGGAGTAAGATTCTTATGCAGTGATATTTATGGATGATTGAGGTTACCGTGCTGGATTGTTTATTGTTGTGAGAGTTCTTTAAAGGGGATGCAGGAGCAGCAGGTAAGAGAATTCGTTGCTTATGCAGTGATATTTATGGAGGATTGAAGGTTACCGTGCTGGATTGTTTATTGTTGTGAAAGTTCTTTAAAGGGGCTGCAGGAGCAGCAGGTTAAAGAAAGTAAGATTCTTATGCAGTGATATTTATGGATTATTGAGGTTACCGTGCTGGATTGTTTATTGTTGTGAGAGTTCTTTAAAGGGGCTGCAGGAGCAGCAGGTAAAAGAGGGTGGAGATGCTTATGCAGTGATATTTATGGATTATTGAGGTTACCGTGCTGGATTGTTTATTGTTGTGAGAGTTCTTTAAAGGGGATGCAGGAGCAGCAGGTAAAAGAGGAGTAAGATTCTTATGCAGTGATATTTATGGATTATTGAGGTTACCGTGCTGGATTGTTTATTGTTGTGAGAGTTCTTTAACCCCTTCGGTGCTGCGCGGTTGCGCTGTCGCATGATGAGCTGAGCTCGTCACGACACCACCCGCGATCGGAATGTCCAGCACACGAGCGGAATTCCGATCGCGGTCAAGGGGTTAAAGGGGCTGCAGGAGCAGCAGGTAAAAGAGGAGTAAGATTCTTATGCAGTGATATTTATGGATTATTGAGGTTACCGTGCTGGATTGTTTATTGTTGTGAGAGTTCTTTAAAGGAGCTGCAGGAGCAGCAGGTAAAAGAGGAGTAAGATTCTTATGCAGTGATATTTATGGATTATTGAGGTTACCGTGCTGGATTGTTTATTGTTGTGAGAGTTCTTTAAAGGGGCTGCAGGAGCAGCAGGTAAAAGAGGAGTAAGATTCTTATGCAGTGATATTTATGGATTATTGAGGTTACCGTGCTGGATTGTTTATTGTTGTGAGAG